>JARHVA010005252.1:0-622500 GCA_037957365.1 Torreya grandis | reverse complement strand
AGGCTTAGCCTTGTGGATGGCTTGGCCACCCACAGAACTAAGACAAAATATTTTCTAAATCTCTAAGACTACAAATTTCTTTATTTTTGGGTGTTGAGCTATTAGGGTATAATGGATTAAATTTCATAAAAATACTATGCCTTAGATTGAATAAAAACCCTGGGTAGATGATACTGTTGTGTATATATTTATAATTGAGTTTTTGAATCCTTATATTTTTATACATATGCATAAAATGTTCAAAATAAATATATATTTATATTTATATAAACTCAAAATTATAAAATTGACCTATGTGTGTGTGTGTATGTGTGTGTGTAAAGATATATACATGTATGGAATGATATTACCAACCAAGTATAAGTTAAAATGATTTGTAAATGATATAATTTGAAAGTCTTTATATTATCTATACATTTTTTGATATACATAATGAAGTTGATGTATGGACTATCGACCTAAATAATGATTGTATAAATTTGGCAAATAAAAATTATGAACATAATCAAGTATAGTTATTTATATGCATGGATTTTGGTATTATAGAAAATAATACAAACAAAAGTGTGTGTGTGTGTGTGTGTGTGTGTGTGTGTGTGTGTGTGTGTGTGTGTGTGTGTGTGTGTGTGTGTGTGTGTGTGTGTGTGTGTGTGTGTGCATGTGTGTGTGTGTTACATGAATTATTGAGCATAGATAATTATGTGAAGTCATGTTTGAACATTACAAATTGTAAAATACGTAGACTATGTAATACATTTTTGAATGAGTTTTCATTTATATTTTATGGACCAAATATTATTATAACTTAGTTTTTACATTCAATGAATGACATCAACTTATAATAATTCAAGGTGAAAACAATATGAAAAAAAATTGTGTCAATCTGGGAACATATGGAACAGATTATGTGTTGAAATAGGGAACATATGGAATGAAGTATGTTTTTATATTGAAATAAAGGGAAGGTTATTATTTTATATGTTTTTAGATAGTTGAACTGAGGATAAAATATTAGTATAAATTCTCTCTATATATAGTTAAGAAAGAAGTTGACTATATATAGGCATAAACATATGACTATGAACAAATTTACCTCTTTTGGAATAGTTTAAAATTAGTAGAGTCTATTGAGGATGTTTTAAAAATGAATTTTAACCTTGAGTTTCAATTATAACTTTAGTAAGGAAATATAAATTTCTATGGATAAAACAAGCATAGTGCTAGTCTTATTCTTATTATAATATGTTTCCCAAAATATAAACATTGTGAGTAATTTTATTATAAAGGGAAAATAGGGTATTGTATTTGGAATGATTTTGGGGTCAAAATTGTATCACACCTAATCAAATATTTTACAAATTTAGTTATGGGTTTAAATAAATAATGAGACTCTTTTTAAATTTATATGCTTGTTCATAAAAAGGTTATTGATTAATATAATCTTAAAATAAATGGAAAAATGTCATAGTATGATAGAATTGTGTGTGTGTGTGTGTGTGTGTGTGTGTGTGTGTGTGTGTGTGTGTGTGTGTGGGTGGATGGGTGAGTGAGTGAGTGAGTGATGAGCAGTGTAAAAATATATATGTTCTATATTTATATGTGAACTTATGTTCACATACATATATATAGTGGGTATGATATATATTGGATGAGTAACTATTATTTTAGTTGTGATTAAATAATGAATTCAAAAACCTAAAAAGATAGAGTGATCAATTTATATGCATAAAGCATCCATTTAGGTATAATATAAAGTAAGATTATGCTTTGTTTTATAAGTTAATTATGTCTTTCAAATTAGTATGACTACTATTGTAACTGAGAAGTATGATCATTATATTATGATAATGATGATTTTATTACATTAGCATTTACTTAAGGAAAGTAGATTCTTTAGTTGTATTCTACTTATTTGGTAAATAAACTTATTTGTAATGATTATTATTTACGTGATGAATATTATTAATAGATATACATTCATATGTTTAACATGATAAATATATGTAAAGTGATTATTCTTATAATTATCATAAGTTATACTTTCTAGTAGGAATTAATTAGTATAAATATATTGGTTATATAGAATTTAATCAAATCTTTCATTACTAGTACTAAATAAGTAGTGAGACAGACTTCATTAGCTTACTTAGCACCACCAATGCCAGATGAAGGTAATCCAATCAAGTGGTGTGTATGAATTTTGACTGATCCTAGAGATCAATAGCTATTTGAAAACTATGGCCAAAGTAATGTTTAGATAGACATTTTAATTTCATATGTATTATTTACATGTTTGTGCAATGTCATATTAGAATGTATTTTATTTATGGTACACATCATGTAATAGAAATATTACATTATACGAGTACTAGCATGTCTCTCTAGATTCTTGCACTATCACTATCTACCCATCCATGAAGAGAGGTACATTACTTATTTAGGGTATTGCATCACGGATCAATGACTTGTGGATGCTATGTAAAATCACTCAAATGATGCTCTCCCTCCCCATTATAGTACTTACTTGGAGACTACTCTTGAGATTATCATAGATACTAGAGTTAGAGTGACTTGTGCTCCATGGAACATTGTATCTATTATAATATTATTTTTTAGGCTTAATGCATATTGGAATGTAATTGATTACTTATTGTACATTGATAGTAGTAGATGTATTATTGTACCATCCATGTCTAGATTTTAATGTAATTACTTTCCTTATGCAATTATTTTATATTACATTTATGTTAGTAATTAGTAACTATATATGTTACATATTTAAATATGTTTAATATGCTTAGTAGAATGTTAATATCACTAATTATATTCTCATGTTATAATCTAATAAAAGAATAAGTGTTATGTAAATTTTAAAAAAAATGCTTTATTCTAGTAAATCCCTATGGGGATGTTACACAAGTTTTTATTTTAAAACATTATTCAGTAGAGAATAATATAATATACAATAGAAAATCAAGTAAATAAATATGGAAACAGATTTTAAAACTCATCATAGTCCCCCCAAGTGGCACCATATTCAAAATATTGGTCCCACTAGACCTTGTACTATGAGACGTATCTATTATACAAATGGATTTTACAAGTGTCAATTAATCTAATTGGTTCTACCATAACCACCCTAAGATCTAGAACCTACAAAACATTCCAATCCAACACATGTGAAGGATAAACAACATATTTTTTAAGATAAGACACATGGAAGACATTATGCAAAAGAGCTATAGATGTTAATTCAAGCCTATATGCTATAGGATTGACCACTTACAAAACCTTGAAGGGTACCACATATCTCGGTGAAATTTTTACTGACTTCCTAAATTTAATCAAGCTTTTTAGAGGCTTAACCCACAAAAACATTTTATCACTTATAGAAAACTACCTAGTTATTTTATTCAAATTAGCATAACTTTTTTATCTATCATTGGCCTTAACCAAACTCTGCCTAATTTTTTTGACTTGATCTTCCATTTCTAAAAGCATCTCAAGTCCAAAAGCTACCATATCTTCTATCCTATCTCAATTTATTGGTGTTCTACACCTCCTTCTGTACAATGCCTCAAATGGATCCATCTTCAACATTTATTGGTATGAGTTTTTTAAAGTAAAATCAACCAATTAAAGGTACTCCTCTAGCTTGTATTTTTAATCCATGAAATACATACAAAGGAGATATTTTAATACCTAGTTAACTTACTTTGTTTGTCCATCAGTTTGTGGGTGATAAGTAGAGATGAATTTTAATTGCATACTTAGAGTTCAATTCAGAGTCAAACAAAATCTAAAATTCATCCTTAGATCTAGATCTAAAATGGTCTTCTCTATAAAACCATTCAATTGATACACTTCCTTCACAAATCTCTTCACAAGCATAGCTACATCATATGTCAATTTTCCTAGTATAAAGTGGGATACCTTGATTAGTTTTTCCACTACAACCAAGATCATGTCATGTTAGTTCCATGATAATGGCAACCCTTGGATGAAGTCCATATTAAAATCTACCAATTCCATTTCAGAATGTCTTGTGGATATAACAACCCATCTAGATGAACATGTTCATCTTTCACACACTGATATTCTAAATAATGAGATAAAAAAATCTGCATCTCTTTTGATTCTTTTCCAAAAATAGAGTTGTCTAATCTTAAGCATGAGCTTGGTTACTCTTATATGTCCTAAATATGGGGTATTTTACAATTATTTTAGCATTGTGCTCTTTAAATTATCTCTATCAAGCACATACATCCTTTCATTGTACTATAAAGATCATCATTCTCTATCCTAAATCCCTTATACCTAAGAGTTTGAGCATTCCCAAGCAACACTTTTCTGACTTGATCATATAATTAATCTTCTAGAAAGAATTTGATCACTTGATCTCTAAAAGTACAACTAATAGTAGCCATGGCTATTATGTACCTCCTATGGTTTAGAGTATCAGCTACTTTGTTCTCCTTGACTTTTATTTAATTTATATTAAAATCATAATTAGATAAGAACTCTAACCATCATCTTTGATGAGCATCCAAGTTTAATTGGGCAAAGATGTACTTGAGTACCAAGTTATTAGTCTTAAACTCAAATGATTTTCCCAATATATAATGCCTCCAAATTTATAAAGCATGAAAATTCATCACAAGTTATAGGTCATGAGTGGCATAATTCACCTCATATGGCTTCAATTTCCTAGACTTATAACCTACCATTGAGATATCATGCATAATAACTCCTCTAAGTCCATTCTTAGATGAATCTATGATCACTAAGAATTGACCATTAGAATCAGGAACTCTTCACACTAATACTAAATTAAGCCTCCTTTTCAATTATTAAAAAACTACCTCACACTTATCTGACCAAACAAGACTTTAATTCTCCTACTAAAGATGGGTAATTGGATTAGTTATCTTAGAGAAATTCAAAATAAATTTCCTATAATAATGTGTTAATCCCATGAAACTTCTTACCTCATGCACATTATTTGGTGTTGGCCACTCCATTATGGATCTTATCTTCACTAAATCCATTTAAATACCTAGATAATATGTCCTAAATACTTCACTTTATTTTATAAAAATACATATTTAGACAGCTTCCTATTCAACCTATGTTTTTGTAAATGTTACAAAACTAATTCTAGCTGTTACAAGTGTTCTTATTCATCCTTAAAATGAATAATAATGTCATCTTGAAAGACCAAAATAAAATAATTAAGGTAATATCTAAACACATTATTCATAAGATTCATAAATTCTTTTGGAACATTTGTCAATCCAAATGGTAACACTATGAACTCGTAGTGCCCATATCAAGTCCTAAATGTTGTTTTTAAAATATTCTCTTTATGGATCCTCACCTAATGATACCTAATCTAAGATCAATCTTAGAAAATATGGTTTCCCCTTGAATTTTATAAAAAAATATTATCAATACATGTCACAAAATATCTATTCTTGATCATTTATTTATTAAACATCCTATAATATATAAATAGGTAAAGAGTACCATCTTTCTTCTTGATGACGTTAATTGGTGCACCCAATGGTGACATACTTGGTTAAATCATTCCTTTCAACAAAAATTATTGAATTTGTGACTTTAACTCAACCAATTTAGTGGTTATCATTTTATATGATGCCTTAGGATATAATTTTTATCTAGGTATGATATCAATCGAGAAATCAAACTCATGCTTAGGTGGCAACCCTAGTAATTCTTCTATAAATAAATCATGAAAGTTTCTCAGAAAAGGATAATCTTTGATTGATAGTTCCTTAGACTTTTCCATCTATTTATCTTAATTATAAATGTTTAGTATCCCTTCCTTTGATCTTTCTTGTTAATTTCAAAAATATACCTTAGCTTCAACTCCCTTTTTTGCCTTAAAGTTGTGTCTAAATTTCAAAATCATCTCGATACTCAACCTTCTTTAGAAAATAGTCAACCTTGGATTTATAATTCATAATCCAATTGACTCCTAGGATCACATCATATAATCCCAATAGTGATACAAAAATATATACTGTTGTAGTGAACTCAAGCAACCTAATCTTTTTTTTTACTAAGCACTTGTCAATTTTGACCTTTGACTCATTCCCATACTATACCAACCGTTAGTGCCTAAATTTTCACTAGAACAATTGGGCCCTTCTTAGTAAAATTTCCAAGTCCAAATTGGGTGAGTATAATTTTTTTAGTCTCTATCCCCATTATTTTTTCTATGTTTTCCTTGAAAAGGTTGAATTCATGCTCGCAATTTATCAAGTCTTTTATCTTGCTTCTGTCAGGTGAAGGCATTCCTTCATTTCAACCTTTAGGGATTTTTGCACAAACACAATGCCTAATAAAAACAGGTATTTAGGATTTTTTTCTTTGACAAAATCTATAAAGACTTAATTTTGTCAAACATTTTTTCTGCTCTAAAAACTCTGAAATAATTCTATACCTTACCTTTTGGGTCTTAAGTATTTTTAGGGCATTTATTTTAGACTTTTTGTTCACAACAAAAAGTTTGAATGGCACTTTTTGGAGATGGAGGAAATTTTCAATACTTTCAAAGGAATTACATGGTTTAAGTGAAGGTCTCATGGTGTGAAGATTCATACAGGGAAGATTGAAATATAGCAAGCCTCTTTCTATGCATGGATTTATTGCCTTATGTTCGAAGAAGAGATTCTGGGGTACCGAATGAAATTGTCAAGTTGCACCTTTGACATGTTTTGATAATTAAGCTGAGGAATTTATTGAGAAACTAAATGAAATAAATGTGTTTATCTCAAGGGACTCTTATGAATCTTGTTAGGGGTCAGGAAGATCTTGCACCCTTCCCCAAATGAAGAAGGTTAGTGCAAAGGTAGAAAGTGGTCAAGAGTCTAAGCTTAAGTTTAAGTTGGAAATGTGGTGGGTTCTCAAGACTTTATGTGTTTCAAGCCCCTTTTGAATATTTCCTCACTTACCTTTTTTTGGGTAAAGTATAGAAATTCTCCAAGGACCAAATGCTTGAATGTGCTAAGAAAGTGATGCCACATGGAAGCTCCTCAAGGTCTTTTAGATTTTGGTTCCTTTATGAAATTTGCCTCACTTACCTTTTGGTGGGCAAGGTTTAAAAGGTCCCCAAAGACCTAAACATCTATATTTGAATGTTAAATAATGACACATGGTGTTTTTACATCTTAGAAGGAGTTTGGGGTATATTACACCGCTATACCAAAGGAAAATAATGAGTGAAAAAAGTACAAAAGTCCCCAAAGGCCTAGAAAGATACCATGACATATTATCCACTTATATGGCTCCACATGTTGTAAGGAGGATCATTCGACATAAAATAAAGATTATCACATTCCCTCATTTTTTTAATGAAGTTTAAATAATTAATGAGGGTAGTTGGTGAATAGTTATGCTTTAAAACATTAATTACAACCCTAATTTTTAAATGCAAAGGATTATAGTTAAGGAATTTGTTTTCATTTTCATCCACCCTTTACATTCAGAGATTTCATTTATGCCTTAAATTTATTTGTGTGCCCTAGCTAAATACAACACAAGAATGTGAATACAATGATTTATTCATGGATTTTTAGCTTCCATTATATGCCACCCTCTAGATTAATAATAAGTGTTCTTTTAGATCCTTGTGTTGTGTTTATTGAGATGAGTTGAAAAGTATTGTGAGGGTTGTTTGATTCAAGAGTTTGTCAAAATTAAAATTATTGCAATAGAAATCTAGGGAAGAAATGGGGGCATCCATAACTTTTATGAAGGGCATCATTGTCTCTATCTTGGATGTGATTAAGGATATAGATGTCATGGGGTTAGATTTTATGACCTTGTTGAATGTCTTATAATGGATAGACCCCCTCCCAATAGTTTCTAATGTGGGCATGAGTTACATTTCCCATACAACAGCATTCCCCCTGGCTGTTCCATACCTAAAATTAATTATTACATGTGCTCGATCATACCAACTAGACACCAACACCATCATCGATGTAGCCATTCGATTGTTTATTCTTTCACCCTTATGGCCCTTAACACCATGATCATAATTCCTCCCTAGTGTAAATCATTACAATCTCCATAGAGGAATGCTAGGAGTACATGAAGAAGAATGATAAGGCAATTTGGGACATTATCAACTCATGTTAGTTAGCTAAAAGAAGACAAAAGGTCTCCAAGATTTTCAAGAGTCTGAAGCTAGTATAATTTAATGAATTTCCCTTGTATGTCTTCACCATGGCCACCAATATTTATGGGATTCCCATTATGGAAAAATTTAATCCATGGATGTTCTTGATCCTGATCTATGTGTAAAAAAGGTAGAATAAGCTAAACTAAGCCACCGTCCTCAATGACAATTTATACAAGTAGATGATGAAACTCTAGGCTGAAATTATTTCAAAAGAGACTTTCATAGGTACATTTTGCATGTCCTCTTATTTAATTTACATCCTACTACATAACAAGACATTCTAGGGGCTCACTAGGAACCCTAATATAATGAGAATTTTTGAGATATACCCATAAATTACTATGGATGGTTTTAAGAAGAATTTATGCAGGGTGTATTATTTCTTCTTCAACATTATGATGATTTTCTTATTTGCTTTGAGAAGCCTCAATAGGATGTCCAATATGGCCAAGGAAGTAATTGAGAAATATGGCACCTCTTACATTCAATTTAGGACATTCACATATATCAAGGTAAGTGGTTACTTAGGGTGCCTCCACAAATTGCCAAGGTACCTAGATGATAAATTGTCATTAATGGAGCTGAGATGATAGATGGTTCCTCCTCATGAGATGATAGTGGGAAAAAAGATAAATAATCCTTTAAAATTTTTAGTTGTAATTGGATAATATTCATGCCTTTTAATTTCTAAATTGAAGGGATTAAAATAAGAATAGGCAAATATGCAATTGATACGATGTTACCCAAGCCTAATTATGACACCATGTGGTTGGTAAATATGGAAACCAATGTGATTATACATCAATCACATTATGAATACATCTATTTTGACTACACCATCAAGGAATATGTTAGGAAATTAGAGTATATGATGTTGATGGTGTAGGATATTATTGCCTACAATATCGCTCTCATCCCCAAGGACATGGCTGATGACAAGATGACACTATCTTCAATGTATTATATAGCCAATATTAAATTATATCCCATCTCACAAGTAGATTTTAATGTTCAAGAAAACTATTCCATCCATTAGAGAGCATTTATAATTATGAGAAGAACATTTATATGGCTAAAGGAATATGGGGTTGATCATAGTGTTTATGATACCCCTACCCTCTAGGATCTCAAGCAAGTTAAGGAGTTGAGAGTTTTTATCCCAAAATATAGTGTTGATCTTATGGCTCTACCTCTAGTTGTTAAAGATAAGGGGAATCACAAGCTTGGTGATGTTTATTTTAATAGGCCAATCAATGTGGAGTCAATAACAACAACATAGTTTAAGGCTAGATTGTATTTCTTGAAGATAATAAGCTTGGTATAAAATTGTGATAAAATTATTACTGGGGAGCTTATGTTGACCAGTGCCACCCCCATATCCATTTTAGGAGAGGGATCCCCAAAAATGCCAACCATTCCAGTGGTCATCCCCATGGCCAATCTAGCTATTAATTACACCTACTCCACCAACACAATAAGAGCTAATACCCCTACTCCAAAGATATATTCAATAAAGAGAGGAGGTGAGGATGAAGGGGAGAAGATAAACAAAATAGCATCGAGAAGGATCTGCAACCTCCAAGTGGATTTCCTACAAAGAAGAAGGAGGTTGTGTTTAAGGACCTACCATCCAAGAAACTCCCTATGAAGAGTGAAGAAGACCAGTCCTCATATGCCTAGAGGTTGAGGGATATGATTGATGATGAAGACTCAAATGAGGGTAGACCCATCACTAAGTTGATGAAGAAGCACTATGCATTCACTCCTTCATAGGTAAAAATTGGGTAAAAAGATCTTAAGGAGAGGCCCCAAACCTTAGTGAAGGCCCTGATGATGAGATTATTTATAGAAGAAGGACCCTTAGTAGTAGAAAGAAAAGGTGATGAGGAAGACATCTAAACCTCAAATTATCCTTTATCTTTTGATGATGTTGTATAAGTTGGTGTTGAGGTGGCTACACAAGATCAAGCCTCTCAAGAGAAAGAAGTTGTTTCATCAGACACAAAGGCATTTGTTGATAATGTCTTCACCCAACCACTAGGCTAAGGTGATCAAGGTGGAGCTAAGGAGTTAAACAAGTTTGGTGAAAGAGCTAAAATGGAACCAAAATAAGATGTTGAAACTACCACTAATCCAAAAGAGTTGGTTAAGAAATAAAAATAACAAGTAGCTCCAAAATTAACTCAAGATACCCCTTACCCTAAAAATGTGTCAATTTTACCACTAAAGGATAAGGCAAGTGTGGAGGGAGGTGGGGATGTAAACCTACAAATGGGTACCCCCACCCATATAGAAAAAAATGAAGAATTGGGTGACTTAAATAAATATTCTAAGGAGGATGTTTCAGGGAGTGGTGCATTAATTAAAGTACCATGAGGTCTTCTCCCTCACATTAGGGTCCATGACCTAACCTATAATAAAGGTCATGATGCCATGACTAGTGAAGAGTTACCTGAAAGTAGTAAGGATTTCACCATAGCCTCATCCATACCTGAGTCATAAGTAAATAAAGAAGGTGATGTGGATGTGTAACCTTATAGACTATTTAAAAAGTAGGGAAGTTTAATTGAATTATTCTCAAAGGGTCTCATTATCTTGAGTTAGAGTGTGGAGTTTTGGAGTAGATTGAGCTAAACCTAGAATAGGAACATGGAGTAGATAAAGGTGACAAGAAACAAGAGAGTGATGAAGACATTGAGAAATTTATATTGAGCCTATATCCCACTCCTGTGGTGCTCCCTACATTGAGTACTATAATGACACCACCTTATACTATTTCAAGTCTAGCATTGATGTCCACCATAGCAATGGGATTCCAAATTAGGCCCCTCTTCTAGGTCATAAAATAGGTCAAGGAAAAAAGGGACATCATGAGTAATATTGGGGAGATTGATATAATGAAGATCACTTAGGCACATAAGGGCAATCCCCCTAAAAAATCCCAAACACATTCCAAGACCACCTTCACCACTATAGGAGAAAGGAATGTGGAGATAGCCATTCCTCCACTAGGTTCTTTGAAGAAGGATGCTCCCCTCAAGAATTATTTTGTTTATAGGTACAGTCTAAGGGAGCCATCTAGGAATGAGCTAAAACATATCTCACAGGTCTTGGATAACATGGTGTCCCATATAATGGATTATGATAAGGCCACCATGGAGGAATTGAAGGTAAAAAACTAGGCTATGATCTAGTACTTACAAAAGTTACTAAGTGAGCCTAAATTAGTGACTCTAATAGTTAGTAAGGATCTAGGTCATATCCATCTAAAATTTGCATCATTTAACTCTAGATAAATTGATGATTTGAAGACTAGAGAATGAGAAACTAAAGAATGGAAACAAGACTTGGGCACCAGGGTAGAATAAATAATCCACTTAGAATTTAAATGCTTGAATAACATAGTGGATAATAATAGGGAGTGTGATGCCCAGATGTGTTCCTATGAGGTAAACACTAAGAAGTAGGAAGAACCCTAATGAAATATGGATGATATCTATAACATGGGCACATATATTTTGATTACAAAGAATATCATTACCCCCAAATGATCATAAAAGTCCCAAGGAATATCAATTGCAATCAAGCATTATCTGATAATGCTCAAAGATGGCATCTTCGATCTGAAAGGAGAAGAACAATCTCTCAAGACTATAACAAAGGAGATAGATATTATGATAAGAAATATGGTAAGCCTTGATGGTGTAGGTGATTTTAGGGAGGACATAATATTCATTACTCTTAATAACTTCATTTATGCACCATAAGATTCCTTTGATGTTGATAAGATATAATAATTGGCATCACTTGAGAAATTTTGTGACCATCTCAAAGAACTTATTAGATGAAAGCTAACCATTCTTCGAGGATTGCCACCTAGATTGAAGAGTATAGATTTAAATTCAAATATCAAGCAGGCCTAAACCAAGGGAGTCTCATCCCCATGGTTGATGAATTACCAAATACAAAAATACGTTGGTGAAGGATTCTATCATTTAGATTAATTTTGGAACCTAATTGAATATTTTGATATCTTCTGAGCTAGTACCACTTCTCCTTTCTCTCCACTTCCCTTTTTACTTCTCTTCCCTTTTCTTTTCTCATTTCCTATTAGGAAACCATTGTACTTTTCTTGATAGTGGAATGTCCCTTTCAAGGTAGTTTTTATAATCATGTGCATAGAAAAGGGACATTTGTGTTTGTTACATAAGAAAATAAAGTTTGTTTTATCTCTTTCAAGATCTACCTCCATGTAGATAACTAAAAATATTCTGCCAAGGTGGAGCATCAATTTTTCCATCATCACAAGAGAATGTGAATAATCTAAAAATCGTATTTGTTACAAGGTCTAATAGACTCCATGCCTATGAAAGAATCTTCCAACTAGAGCATCGTTAGGAATATGCTAGGATTAGCTCAATTATATAATTAAAGTGGGTATGTCCCTTTACAATGGCTGGTTAAATTTTTGAGTCAAGAGATATAGCCTTGAAGAGTTCTCACTATGTAATACTTCTAGTTCAAAATTTATTTTTGATGTAAAATCATTGGCAAGCTTTGAGAGCATTATACATGTCTCCCTTGTTATAATATTTTCTTACATAGTGTCAATCTATTATATTATTTAATACACATTTTACTCATTTGTAATTCTAGTCATAAATGAAATTTTCTTGTGGTTTCCATTCTCTTTTTATTTCTAAAATATAGTGCTATGTTATACATGCTTTGTTGATTTGTGATATGGTTTATTCATCTTTATGGTGATCATTTAGAGTGTATATCTAGATTATAAAATCCTTTCTAATTTGAAATTTGGGAATAGGGTGTTGATAGCCTTTTTAAGTTAGTCCTAGGCTCATGGATTCAACTAGAGGGATTTCTTGAAGGATATCACCTATGCATGATTTTAGTTTCATTTGCATTAGATCTATGGTACATTTGTTATTAAATGTGACATAGTAGTTTACTTGAACTTCTTTGTTCGTATATGTTAACCCTCCACTTTTAATCTCTATTAACTAATAGTTTTTGTCCTACCCTATTTTATCCTACATATAACACAACCTATACATATTCAAAGTGTTTTTTGTCTATGAGCACATAAACATTATGTACTTATCATGTGTTTACATTTTGTGCATTAAAGATCAACATTACAATCTCTTATTCAACCTTTTATTGTTGAAGATTCTATAGAATGGAAGTTGAAATCATATCCATATCTATCTTAGTAACTTCTATCTGACCTAGAATATTTGTTCATTCCATGTGACAACCCTTTCTGGGTGGTTTGAGTAAGGATGGTTGTGTTCTAGTAAGATTTATATTCCCTTGTACTAATAATTCCCATGAAGATTGAATCATATAATCCCTTCATGTGAGTGAAGCTACCCTTAGCTCCTCTCACCTTAGTTCAGGTAGATCCAAAAGTAGCAACAAACTGACCATACCCTTTGTAGGTGCCTCCTAGTCATTTTCTAAATTTGGTCCAGTCATGATGTCAAACCCTTCCCTGGCTATGATGACATATTAAGTTTTTTTCCATCTTTTCTTGTCACTCTCTTCAAGTGTGAAAGGTCAAGTGATAGTGGTGTATAACTAAGAGTCAACACCAACCATGCATTTTCCATAACTCTAGATTTTCTACATAATTTACTAAGCATTCTAGGCAAAATGAAACATTGTATATATCTCATGTCAATTAAAATAGAAATTGGATGATCAAATAAAATACCTCATAGTTTTATTGGTGAATTTTGATACTCAATTTGATTATTTTCAACAACTACATGAATTTTTTACTATAATGTACCTTAATGATAAGTTGAACCCTTGTTCTTTGACTTGTCCTAAGTATATTCTTAATAAAAATGGTCACCTCCACAAATGAATCAACTTCTAATTGGTCCTTTCTTCTCATATTGTTGGTTTATCTTGAAACCACCCTTGAAACCATTACCAAGTTTTATGTTCCCTAAACCACCATTAAACTTGTCATTATGATTCTTTAACTACCCCTTGGAGTCTCCACTCCTCTGCTTTCAATTCTTCTTCTTGAAATCTAGTTTAGAACTTCCAAACTTATTTTTGAACTTATCTCTAACTTGGGAAAGATATTTTAGTTTATGTTCTTTCTTGACCACCTTCTTTAACACCTGATCCATGATAGATGGACCATACACATATACTTCATAACTAATTTGGGGTTTTAATCCCATGATGATTTTCTTGATTCTGAACCTCTCATCTGCTTGGTACTGAGGTACATACTTAAGGAGTTTGGAAAATTTCTAATAGTATTCATTCACCAATAAATCCCCTTACTTAATATTATGAAAATCCATAAGCTTTTGATTGAAAAATAGTTATGGAAGCCATCATGACCTAAACAATGTCACAAATTATTCCCAAGTGGTGGTGGTTGAGTCAAGGTTCATCTTAAGCTTCTTGTTTGCCCATAAAGTTGTTGCTTCACCAGTAATCTAGTAAGCTCCCTAGACTAATTTTGTGACTTTAAAATAATTTAAAATATAAAAATAATTATCCATTTTTGTTATCCATGCTCTATCTCCATCTCCCAATACAATTCCATCCAACTTAGGTGAATTTAACTTTTATGTCATGTGCCAACTCTACATCTACTCAAGTTCTCACATCTTATGTCACTTCCTCATGCCTCTACTCTTGAATATGTTCCTAATCATCATTATGTTATTTAAGTTATTCCTAAGAATATTCCTCTTCATGGCCATGCACTTCTTCTCTAGGTTCATGACTCAGTCCCTAGTCTCTTTCTTGCTTGGAAAGATTTGGTCCAACTTTACATCATTCTCAGTGAAAAACTGATTTGGATCAATAGGGGGTTTGATATTTCAAGTACCCTCACCTCCTAGTCTAATGTGCACCATTGTTCTTATTTCTTATTAGGACAATAAGTATGTGTTAGTGGACACATTAAGTCCTAGAGTTTGAACTTGGCTCTGATACCACAATGTAACAACCCCACTAGGTTTTATGGGAATATAGTAAAAATAATAATTACACATATCATACAGATTTCACCATAAGAAATATAATTAGTGATCTTTAACTATTTGTATTAATTTAGTTAACTAATAGGTTTATAGCTAATCCATTTAGATAAGGATCACCATGAATAGATATAACAATCACGAACATACTAAATAACCGATAAATATTGAATCTAATCATAAATGAAATATTATAATTTCAACCATGACTAATATAACATTACATCCACTATTGTAAAAGTATACGTATAAATTTTACAATTTTTAGAAATACATAAAAATATCTCAAATGATAAAACATGATACAAAGCTTTATAGAGCAGAGTCTCCATGATTTAATAGTCTCCACATCTCAAGAGTCTCCATGATACAAGTATCAATCTATAATCTCAATTATAGTCCCTATTATATTACTCTAATTGTAAGGGAGAGCATCATCTAAGCACTTTTCCACACCAACTATAGACCATAGATCCCCCACACTATCTCCTAAATAAGGGGATGGCCCTCCCTTCACAAATGGGTAGATAATGATGGTGTATAAATATAGAGTAATAAAATAGAACCCATGTGTTAAAGATATCTTATACATAATGTTTACCATAAATAAATCCATTTTAATATGATATACAACAAATATGAAAACTATATCAACATATAAAATGATAATGTTTAATTAAAACATTACTTTGGGCAAAGTTTTTACTAATTAATGATATCTAGGATTAATAAATTTCATACATGCTAATCAATCAGATTACACCTCATATTGCATTTATAGCATTAATTAAGCTATTGTAATCCATCCACTACTTATTTAGGGTCATGACTATGAGACTTGATAAAAATATAATAATATAAAACTAATAGATTCATTCAAAATATTTTCTTTAGTTAATAAAAATGATGTTAAGTAAAAAAATATCAAATACATTCATTTAGTCCATCAAAGGAAGTGCAATTAATCCATAACTTCTAGTTTATTATATAATAATAAACAAAATCAAAAAAAGTCTTCAATATAACATACCATCAAGGTAATGAATTATCTAGACTACCAATTACTAAAACCATAAGCAACTTATAATGTTATTTCTCCCCAAAAAAATAGTATATCACAAGCTTACTTAATTGTTTATATTCCACATATAACAAAATCCAATCCAAAAAAAAGATATTTATATTTAAAACCCTTAAATACTTTAGTTTAATGCTTTTATACAAACATTAAAACATATACAGGCATCTATTTACACATTGTTATGTTAATAATATTATTATATATAACATAGTTGTGTACTTAAATACATATATTTATATATATGTAAATGGTATAAACATTGATTGAATACATATTCAATCAACTTTAAACTTATACCATTTACATATATATTTTTAGAATTCACAAGTACTAATACAATATAAATACTTCATTGTATACAATATACTCTTAAGATGACATCCACTGTCATTTTTCTTAGAGTATTATGTAAACTCTAAGTATATATTTAGCTAATAAACAAAGGCCCTATAACCCTTTTATAAACTAGATAATCCCACATACTTGTATATAATTATAAACCCACATAATTTTAAATGATTTTCACTATACACACAACCAAATATTTATACTAATCCTTTTAAATTAAATATCCCAATTAAATCAATTTAAAATTGACATTCTAAATAAATGAATATGAGTAAATATAAAAACATAACCAACTATGCCCAACTTGGGTTTTCTTAATATAACAAACTCATACTTGGCCATATGAACTCTTCATGCATAGTACATATATAAAAACACATACCCAATCATTTTATCATATGTGCAATCTTTTATTCAAATCATTGTCAAATCTAAATATACAATAACAATACATAGTCATGCCAATAAATTACATAATTTGCATAAAGTGAATAGAATGAAATCATAACTATCATATTTTCATTAACCTTAGTTTATATATATTTATGCATACAGTTGAGTGCACAAACAAGCCATTTACTCATCCACCTACCCATACCCAAGTTTTTGGCTTTAATCATCTAGATTCTAAACCCAAATAAGAATAAATATGCATGTTACAATCTCTATACAGAGTCATATTTAAATATAATTCTCTTAATTGAAAATGTATAAATTCATTTGAATTTTGAAAGAACAGTATTTCCATATGAATCTAACACATCAAATTCATCCATAAAATAACCTAACAACTGGTTAAATTTAGCACCTACAAACTCTTTTGTAAGCCCCAAATTTATATAATTCTATTTTATATATATATATATATATATATATATATATATATATATATATACACACACACACATAGATATATATATGTGTGTATATATCATTAACTCAATCTGAGTATATATATAAATATGTATCTATGTATATATATACATAATCAATTTCATATTAAGAGCCCATACATATTAAACCCAAAAATAAAATAGGTTTAAACATATATGATCCCTCCTATAACCCAAATTCCCATCAAGTTTATTCAATACTTTAATAAATATATAAATATCATAACTGGTTTGACAACAACACTCTGTCAAGCCAATCAAATAAACCCTTAAATAAATATATCATTCCATGATTAAACATAGATTTTTTAATAAAAAGGAGTTTAATATAGAGCTCAATCATAGATTATATATCCATGGTAATTTTTATGACTCTATCTAATTCCCCCCAGGTTACTCTGGGTTAGATGTAGGGTTATGCATAAGTTAAGCCTTCCAAAGGGACCTATATACAACCCATTTATATAATGTTACAACCAATGGAAACCTAATAATCATATCAATTATAGAACCCATTCAACATTTAACACACATGAATTTAATTACAGGAGAATATATGAATGCCAAGGAAGTTGAATATATTCCTTCTTCCTTCACTTGTTCAACCTTTTCTCCTTTTATCTCCTACTCTCTATATATCATATATTGTGTTGTCTTTGTGCATCACAACCCTCTTTCTTTTATTTTTATTATTCTCCATTAACTTGATTGACATCACCTTTTCCTCTATTAATAATTTATTAAACCGATTGAACATTGTGCATGCCAAAATTGCTCTACAGAACTCTATAGTCTGCCACCATGCAATCCACAACAAAACTCCATGATTTTTTTCAAATTATGATTAAATCAAAGTCAATGGGTGATTATAAACCATAATCATCTCAAGACTTCTAAAATAATCATTTTCTGATCTTTATAAAATATGCATGACATTGACTTACATAATTCCCTCATCAACTTCAAAAAACTAACCAACCAAACCAAATAAATAACAAGCCACATAACCCCATTTTTATTCCATGCAAATTCAAATATCAACTAGTAAATTACCAATTCTTTCATGCAACAACTATCAACTAGTCATTTAACTATATAACATGGTAATACAAATACATATTTAAAAAAATACTTTAGTTAATAGTTATCATGTTATCCACAAATAAATAATATGAAACACAATGATTTTACCTAAATAATTTAACAATATAATCAATAAATTCATTATCTAATATATATTATGAATATCAAACTTTTGGTCAACATGTAATCAAAACACAAATATATTGTAAAATAATGTTATCGATATCTTTTGACATTAGCATATTCATATAATATAATAATAATCTTTAATTATTATTATCTAAATATCATAGATCAAATAACAATAATGGAATCCATCTAAATTTATTATAGTAATGCATACATAACATTAAATCCTTATACTACATAGTTATACCCAATAAGGCACTAAGGTAAGTAAAACATAAATGAATTCACTCATTCCACCAAATAATTACATCATATAAGATAAGCTATATACAATCACAAAATTAGTAAAACCACTTAAAAAAATCAACATGATCATTAACATCAATAAATATCACACTAGAAAGCATACTAATAATCACCTAAAAGAAAAGTACATAAAACATGATATGTTATCTATCTCAAACAATTAATTATGAAACATGATATACTATGTGGTGAGTGCAATGGTTTTTAGATTCATTCTCTATCATCCCCCCAACATCTCCATCTAAACCACCCTCTCTAATGATGATCTCCCCCCACCACACTCTAAGGGAAGAATCTATCTTGCATATACCTCACAAAAATGAAGGTAGTTAGCCAAAAATATCATTATATCCATTAAATAATGTTGTATAATTAACAAAAATGATTAATATAATATAAAAGTATTACTAACTCATAAAAAACTAATCATGTCAATTAAACATCACATAACTATCTCATAATCAGCATATGACATAAAGCTTAATCAAATATTAGTTAATCAGCTAATCAACCATTATAATCCATAGATGGAATAGGTTATTCATCTTAGAGAGAAATATAGATGTGACAATAGGTGGGTCATGCACATGTGGTTACTACCTTTTCATTTATACCATCCATAGGTATCATTCATATGTTATTAGGATGCCCTTAGGTACATACTCTTCAAGTGGTACCTTCTATAGTACATGGGTGTGTTAAATACATTCATGTCAATCGGGTAATTATAATTTTTGAGTTTCATATAATCATCCTCTAGAACAAGATTAATTTATACCCAAGAATTTAATTATCAATCCTACTAAGGCTAATCCATCGTAAAAGGGTAAGAAACAAGCAATCCCCTTTACTAGGTAACATGTACTTGAGAGACAATTACATCACAGATCCATAGTGGGTTTCATGGAATCCTCATATACTATGCATCGTATTCAGATATCTATAACACCTACACATGTTCTTATTACTATTGTTTCAAAGAAACCATAAAATATTCAATGATGGGTTCCATAAACCCTTAATCCTATTACTCTTAATATTTATTAATGACCATAGAGGCCTATTTTACATACATAGATCATCATAGATATTATAGTGATAGATATTACACCTATATATGATCCTCAATAGTGTCATGAGTTTATTAAACTAGGTTCATAGTGTGGAGATATCTATGAGCATATTTTAGATGTGATCATAGGGTATTCTCTTTACATATTCCAAAAATATCAAAAAAAAAAATTAAAAATCCAAAAATTTTGGCATCTACATATTATATTGGCTCCTTGACATCCATGTGTTAATTACATGTTGATGAATAGCATATCAGTTACTTCCTCATACACATGTTTTTCATGTTTCTATTTAAGTGTGATATAGGCATACATAGATACATTATCTATACACTTTTAGATGTTGGTATTTCCCTTTACTCATGTCACCAAGATGTTGGGGGCATCTACTTCTATGATCATAATAATTTTAGGTTATATCATTCTATGCTCACTTTAAATTATCATGTTTGAGTTGATATGTACTTACACATGCCTTTATACATGTTTATATCCTCTATAATGTACTTTATATGTTATGTACTTAACATTTTTTTGTTAACACATTTGATCCATGGGATACTATGATATGTTTATGTTGATTACTTGTGATTCCCTTATGCACTTCCTTGAGCATCTTGCTTTGTTATTTTATTTTTCTACTTTGTATTTGAATATGCTCCATTGATTGCACCCCTCATGCCTTTGCTTGCTTTTTTGACATTTTAATATGTCATTCCTTATTGTATGGACATTTTAATATGTCATTCTTGATTTTATATACATTTGACTACGTCATGTCCCTTTGATTGTGCAAAATTTAAACATGTACCTTATTTGCAATCTCCTTGGACCATTGCCTTTTGAGTTGCTTTTGATTTCTCTTGTGTGTGTGATTGATTTGCTTATTGAGCTTGTATTACTACTACCTAGATGTTGACATGAACTTTATCATGTATCTTAGGCCTTTATGTGATCATATTATATGTGATTTAATAATATATTTACCTAGACATGTTTTACTATATGTTACATGATTCATTCATAGTTATATGGTTATCTTATACTTTTGAGGTGAGGTAAATACCATTTTTTATTCTTCCCTCACCTTAAATGGGTAAATTTCATAGATTCATGTGTATACACATAATATTTTTAAACTTTATCAATTAATTATGTTTTCTCTCTTGTAAGAACCCATCGAGACTCAATCTCTATGAGTGCATGTCTTAAAGGGTGCATTGGGAAAGGGGTGGAAAAACCATTGGTGATTTTCAAGATTGTTTTCCTACATACCACCACTTGAAACTCACATAAACCTATCTTATACATTTCACTAAGCTTTGACACCTCCCTTATAACTCCAATAAATTCATCACCTCAAATAGCCCCTACCTAAGACATAACCTCTTTTTGTTGTTTGTTAAACAAAGTCATATGTGCCAAACTTTTTCTTTAAAATGAGCATGTTGTGGGACTAGGTCATCCCATCCAACCTAGTCTAGTACCTAACTACTTTATTTATTTAAGAACTGGGTCAACTGGGTTGATTGTGTTGGATAAAACTTATGAAGGGTTTAGGGTTAGATCTAGATATATAAACACATCCTTTTCACAATTTTCATTATAAATATATAGAGATAATCATTTATTTGTGCATCTACTTATCTACCATTCTAATTGAGCATCCATTACTTGAGGTTTCATACTTCCTTTAGAGAGAAGAATCTTATCTTATAGGAAACATCTTTTGGATGCATAAGAGAAGTTTTGTATCATAGATTTGACCTATATTTTTTATCCATACAAACCATAAAAACCTATTTAAAAGCACCATTATCCAAGGGAGAGATTTAGTCTCGATGGGTTCATATTCAAGGTAAGTATTCCTAACTCTTTCTTCTCTTTATTGGTAGATAAATTTACATGTGTTAGCTTATGAATATATTTCTCTCTCTATGCATTAGTATTACCTCTACATTGACTTGAGTAGAGTTCTTATTTGCATGTTTAATTTTATGTTTATTATCCCCATTTTTTGCCACATGCTTTGGTGAGCACTAGATGAAATTTACTTTAATTTGTCATTTACCTTGATAAGGATACATAGGACCTAGCTAGGTTTATTATGTGGTATTATTTTACAAGAGGCTTTGGAACCTTAAATAGTAATATTATGTGGTAAGAGACCCCTAGTTAGGCCTATCAAATCCATATTTGTCATGACCATGGTTAGCTAAAAGTACCAACAAGTAGAAGGGCTAGTTTAATTTATCTTCTCCAAGCTAGGATTGATTTGTAGGTTAGCTTCACTTTCCATTGTATACATTTTGGTGAATCTGATAGTAACTAACACTTGTATTTTTTCTTTCATGCCTTCATTTATTAACATGTATTATTTATTTAATTTTTGCATCACTAGATCAAATGTATCGACCTGGTCTCACAATTGTATTTTTTCTTTCATGCCTTCATTTATTAACATGTATTATTTATTTAATTTTTGCATCACTGGATCAAATGTATCGACCTAGTCTCACAATATGTGCACAGGTTTAACACATGGGAAATCTAATTGAATCTATTTTTACTTTGTGTAGTTCATCTTCAACCATAGGTAATTAGACAAAAAAATTCAACTTATTTCATTACATTACATACAGGTTTTCAAACTTAGTCAACCCAATCAACTCTATAGGTAGATTAAAAATCTTCATCTAAATAACACGGTATAAAAATAGCAATTTCAACATCTTTAAAATCATCAAGTTTATTATCATAATCTTAGTTATTTATTTTCTTCATTATAGTCCTATTTTTCATAATTTTTAATTTAGAAAATTGTAACTCTATAGTGAATTAGGTCAACTGGATCAACATAATTCTATAGCTTGATTTCTTTCCTATGAGACTTAGTCAAATTATTCAACTATGTTTTTTCAGCTCTTGATTCAATAAACAGAACCAACCTAGATAATTATGTTATTTAATATTTGCATACTTGGTCATCTGAACTAACCTTGTACTCTACAAGTAAAGGAATTAACTCATATAGTTATTAATTAATTTTCTTTTCATTTTTATTCCTATTTACTTAGAGTAGCACACATATACTAAATAGGAAGTTTTAATTTATTTATTTAGTGACACTATTTTTCTTTTATTCACACACTTTTAAACTACATGATATCAAAAGAAATTAAACAAATACTACCCAAGGTTTACCTACTTGGGTTTCATCTCCAAGAGAGAAATAAACTCAGATTTTTGGTTGAGTATAAATATGTGGTTGATGGTATATATTAACAAAGCACATGACACCCTTATTATTATAGGATTGTGAAGTGGGGGGTAGGCCCCAATACTACCATCACCAATGCATATCCCTTTTAGCCTTAACTACCTAAAACCATCCTTAGATTGCCTTTTTAGTTCCTTTTTATAACCAACTCTCTATCACACTTATTTCAAAAATTTATAATTTAAAACATATAAGAATGACCAAACCACATAGATTAACATTTCTATTTTTATTTCTTACTCTCTAATAATTATATGTTGTACTGCAAAAATTGTATCATCCAACATTAGTACAAGGTTTGTGATGTGTGTTGCAAGTGGATCAACTGGTTCCACCCTATTGCATGTGTTTATTTAAAATATTCTATAAAATAACACTAGATCATCAAGATTCATAATTTTTAAAACTTGTCTTTACCTTTATAACATAACCAATATGCTTGATTGTGTCTCCTATAGTCTTTATTTTCCCAAAGAACATAATCGCTTAATTCAATCCATTCTCTTATAGACTACTTTTTCTATTTTCATTCAACACACAATCAACCTACTTGACTGTGTGTCTTTTAAACTCCCTTAGTTTCACCATTTTTAGAACATAGTCAACCAGATCGACTGTGTCTTTTACAACCTATCCTATCTCTTGTCCTACAAGATAATTTTGATTGGTTTGACCTAGTATCCTACCATTTGATCCTCATTTTTACCAAATTTTCATATTTTCTCCTTCATCATGAATTTATTGTTTGAGGATAATATAAAATTGATGTAAATAAACATGATGAGTTTTACCAATCCCAATAGGGTTCTTAAGACACATCTTGTTGCACCCACTATGGATCAAAGCAATGTCCATGTTGGCACCTGCACTACCACCTATGGGACTCCTCCCCATTATTAATTAACACTTAACCCCTTGTTTTCATTATAATATGAGAATGACCTTGAATACCCAACTAAAATGCTCTTTTTCATCAATGAAAACCCTCAACATAGAGGAAAATATCCAAAAACCATCTATAATATCATGATGGGACCTCATATAGGAGAACTCCATTCACCTTCTCCTAGGTTTTCCAAAGGATTTGGGGCAATCCCTTTCTTTTCATCCCAAACTTTCCCCTCTATAATGTCTCTTTCCCACACCATGACATCATCCTCTATGTCTTCTTCTATCTCCATGCCAAGTATTTCTGCAAACATGGTCAGTTTCACTTCTAATGGGGCTCCTCAATATACCCACATCCCTAACCATGCTAATAATGCTTATTTTAATACCAATGCTTCTTTTGATACCAATGTTACTCATGCCACTAGTGTAGCACATGCTATTATCTCATCCCATACTCATAGTGCATATCAAGCTTTTAATACCTCACATAATACTAATGCAACACATGTTGCATCCACTATCAAAAATGTTATTCAAATCAATCAAATTTTATCACAAATGCATGACCAAATGCATACTTTTCAAACTAATAATACAAATCAGATGATGTAAATGCAAAATCACCTCATACATCTCCAAAACCAACCTCATCATGTTTTATGGGGAGTGAAAAATCCTAATGCCCCCCAACCCCCTGAGGGATTAACATGGTAACCTCATACCATAACCCCCACTTATTAATAAAACTATCAAACATTTACAAAATAAACATGTAGTACCTCAAATTAATAACATTAACATAGGAGGTATCACCCCCACCATCACTTATAACAAATCTATAGATCCTAACTTGTATCTATAAACATTTGGCAACCTTTACAAATGTTGGGTTAAGCTTAATACTTTCAATACCACTAAACTATTAGTTAAAATGCTTTCAAGAGATGATTTAGATTGGTACAATCAATTGAAAACCCACTCTATTACTAGCTTAAAAGACTTGGTTAACTCATTGGTCCAAGAATCTTAAACTAGTGATTTTCCCAAATATATCTTAGCTCATTTTATAAATTGTAAATAACTTGAAACTAAAATGACATAATTCTTCATCAAATAATGGAAAAAATTATCTAACAAATCTAAGAAAAATATGGTAGATGACAACCTATTCCACTTATTTACTAATGTTCTCCACCCTAAATTATAATATTATGTTAGGACCCTTTCTCCAAAAACTTTAGAAAAATCTCTTGACCAATCTAAACCATAATATTTCTTCATGCATCAATTTGAACCACCTCAACCTATAATAGGAACTCGCATGCTTATCAAAAAGAAAAACCATCATGAAACCAATGATGGTATTACTAACACTTATGACACCATACACACCATCCAATATATTTCTCCAAACAACACCATGGATCATGTTCCTCTCCCTAACAACAATTCTAATCATACTCCCACATTTTCTCAAAACACACAAGCCTTTGTCTTTAACAAAAATTAATAAACATCTTCCAAAACCTCTATCATGAGATCTTAACCACACTCATACTATGAAATCATTGTATTATCCAAATAAATTTTCTTGGTTTCATGCAAGTTGGGGCCATTCTCATGAGATTTTTAGACAATTAATAGATCTTGATATGGATTTTATTCTTGGTCCTAACTTTGACCATGGGCCCCTTTTATGAAAAATGTCATCAATATTATGATATAACACTTAAAAAATCATGAAACTCAAAATAAAAATCAATATTTAAACCAATATAATGCTTATTTATCTATCTACAAGGATCTCCTTCCTAACCACCAAGACAATATTGAACAACCTACCCCTACTACTGATAACATTGAAATTATTATAGACCTTAACACTAATGATGAAAATGTGGCTAATATGACTACTATTAGAATAGTAGTTATTTATATTTATTCAAACCCAACACCTACACATCACACCTCTCTAACATTTTCCATCATTCAAGACACTTCCCCATCCCATCTTCTTGAATTGGGGCATGAGGAACTAGTACCCATACAAGCACCAAACCCTAATAACAAAAATTGCTCTCATACCACTAATATAGCTTCTACTCCTTACCTAACTTACATACCTCAATAAAATATACCTCAAACTTCCAAAAAAAATTCTTCTACTTGACCACAAGAAATATCTCAAAAAAATCAAATCACCTAAGGTCACTCAACCCACTTCCAACTAACCTAAATCAACCATACCTTATCAGCAAAATTTTAACTGCACATCCAACCTCCCTTCATAAAAACTCTTATAACACTATGTACCTCTATCCAAAAATCATCTCCTAGGTTATGATGATTGGGATCATATTACAGAACTTTCCCATCTCAAATTCCCTTATTAGAGATAATGAGAACTTTTCCTCACCATTGTAATCACTTAATATAACTATTATTTGAAATGAACATCCCTCATCATCCTCATATAGTGAAAGAGGCTACACATACTTCAATAATGTGAAGAGATGTCCATTCATGTTGATGAAATAGTGGACACTTATTTATCACTTAAAATCCCTATATTTTTTATGATTCCCAATGAGATATTGTTTCATGAAGATGAATCCTAATTTATTCATTAGCATCCAAATAGGTGATAGCCAAGTTAATCATTCTTTAATTTATGAAGGTTAAGGCATTTGTTTTTCCTCCCTTGAATTTATTAAAACACTTAGATACTTCAAATGTAACCTTAAATCCACATGCATTACATGTCAAGGCTATGATAGAAGACAAATGCTTCCTCTAGATTATGTTTGGCTTCCCATTACTATTCCTCCCATTACCATCTATGTGAAATTCATGATATTTAACTTTCCACTTTATTATAATATCTTACTCATTCAACTTTGGACTCATCGTATGAGAGCAGTTGCTTCCTCTACATACCAATTTGTCAAATTTTCTCACAATGGTGCTATCTACAATATTTAAGGGGACATGAATCCTTGAAATTTCAAACAATTTTATGCACACATTGTCTTTAAAATACCCACCCTTGAACCCTTACCTAGTGTTCCATTTTGAGAATCCCAACACTTCAACTATCTAGTTAACTCCACTAGAGGCTATAATGGTCATCCCAAATTAATTGGGAAAATTTCACCTAACCTCTTAGGATTTGATGATGATGAGATAGATGAGATAATCCTAAAGATCAAAACTTGTGATTTTTTCCCTCACATCATTTCTCAACTTCCACTTTCTCTTCAACCTCAATCCTATAAGCAACCTTCTGACAACATATTGATTACTTTAACCAAAATTAGGCATTCCATTCACCATGGTTCCTCCACTGATAAAATAATTCCTACATGTAATATCAACTTAAATAATCTTTATTATGATGATGGTTATGATTCATCCAAGCTAGAAACATCAAATTTCTTAGATATCATTCTTCTTTATTTCAATATTTTCAATCTTATTCTATTATTCCTTCTCTTATAGCACCTAATATTATTTTTTACACTATTATTCATAGGTTATAGATAGATAACTCATGTATTAAACCTCTAGTCATAGAAAATCCTCTCAAGAGTATGTTCATGCATCATTTCATGACATGACCTTAGCATTTTTATAGATATCATGAACCTTCTAATATGCTTCCTCCAAATATGTTAGACATTTTTCTTAGACCCATTTCATAACTAACCTTACCTATAGATGATCATAGTTTAGTTTATGATCTACCTTATCATTTCTTTGGTGATGGTCTTCTTCCATTATCTCATCTTGATCCCTTACCTACACACTAGGAAGATCAGCCTTATTATGATATTCATAGAGTTTATGGCCATTAGAACAAATATTTCCATATATATGAGCAAACATAGGCTTCTTCTTCTACCCCTTCAAATAGTAGACCCCCATTGTCTACTAATATATGTATTTTTTACTTTTATGGAATAAATAATCATTCTTCTACCCACTACTGAAAACTTAGGCAATACATCAACACATTGTGACCAATCAATGCCCAACCCAAAGATAAGACCATACCTCCTCCCAAGCTACTTCCAGAGTACATCCCTAAATATGGGGATTTCTATTATTTTTGTAATGAGTGTTCCACCCATCATATTGATCAATGTTTCATGCTTAAATAGCATCTCTAATATTTCCCACCAACACTAGTTATTCCTTCTCCTATAGGTCATTCTTGAATGAAGGTTCCTCCTTCTCTATTGGTTAGGCCTCCTCCCAGCTCCATAGATATCACTCATATCAAGATACATATTCCTCAAATTGATTATCCTACATAGGAGATACCATAAGAGCATTACTCATCTTCTTTTACACTTACCTTTTGAGTTGACATGATATGGAAGGATGTCTTTTCATAAATTTAAGTGAATATTGATGAGACTCTAGTTAACATGAGAATTCAACTACATAGGGATGTTTCAGATGTTATGGATAACATTTATGGTAATTTATATCAGTATTTTTTAACATAGCATGGTATTCTCTCATGTTATTCTATTATATGATTTGGATTGGATTTGTCATTCATTTATATATCTTATATTTTTACTATTTATCAAATATGATTTCACTTATCTCTTTGTATTTACCATTATATATGCTTTGTGTTTTACATGTTTTCATTTATTTCAATTTTTATTATAGCCTATTCTCATTGTTTTTCATGAATGCAAACTTATGTTTATGATTTCACTTCTTTCATTGATTCCTTTATTTTCTCAATAATGATTACTTGTTATATTTTACACTCAAATAATGATAATTATTATGACTTGATTATACAACCCTTATTCCCTTAGTATTTTATCTTTACCATATGATTAGTTAGAAAATAAAACTTCTCATTTTACTAATTATATACACTGATCTATTTGATTTATTTTCTTCTCACATTTCCCTTTCACATAATAAGAATAAATATTATTGAAACTTGAGATTACATATCAGTTCATAGGTATACCCAAGTTATTTAGTCAATCATATCTCTGGTTACTTAACCTCCTTTTAAAAAATATTAAATCTCATTCATGTGTATCACTTTTATCACTCATGTTGTTTATTCTAAGTCTATATGGAGGAGGAATCACAAAAGCCATAAACAAGTTAAAATCCAAATCTTTTAAATAAAAGACAATATCAAATTTAAAAGTTTAATCACAAAAAATACATGATTCTTTAGCAGATCTATTTCTAATCAAATCTCAAACTCCACATTTGGCCTCATTGTAGAGCTAAGGTCCATTAGGGTGTTGTAGGCTAGTAGATTAGGATAAGATAAAAAAAACAATCTATAGTTCTACCTACTTTCTCACACAAGTACCCAATCTTCACAGTTATTGACAACTCTATAAGAGGTTCTAAGGAATGGGGAACATGTTATGGGAAGGTAGGACCATTTTAATTTCCTTGTTCATATAAGCTTCATGAGTTGATCTTAGTATTCCACATTTTTTCCTATATATATTCATGCTTATTATGAAAAGGTATCCTTTGTACTTTGATGGTCACTAGACACTTAGTGTCTTTCCTTATTACCTAGTATTCCTCATGTTTACTAAGGTTTTATCATAAACACCTATGTCATTCTTTTTATATTCCCTATTTCATTAAAATAATCCTAATATTTCCCCTTGATAAACATTGTTTTGTTAACTGATCATACCCCTTAGGGTTTTACCTTATGAGTTTCATTGTAAGACCTTGGATAGGACCAAGCATTCCTCACAAAATATTTCCTTATTTTTTTACCTTAATTAACATTCAGCTCATTGGTGTTCACCTTGTGAGTTGTAGTGTAAGACCATGGATAGGACCAGGCTTTCCTCACAAATTACCATATTAAACATCTTTAAATTATTCCCACATTTATCTCCACCTCATTGGTGTTTCATTTATGAGTTACAGTGTAAGACCTTGGATAGGACCAGGATCTTTTCACAGAATATTCTAATAAAAATTTCATACTATGACCAACTCACAATAAAATTACATGCTTATATATTGAGATAATTTGTGTTACATTATTATTTACATGTCATTTACATACTTCCCATCTTGATTTAGTATGTTTTATACTTACTTCATAAACACTTCACTTTTATCTTCTTATTTTCTGATTATGTGTATGTTTATTAAATTTCTCATCCTTCCATTCTTGATTTAGTATGATTAATTTGATTTATATTACATTTGTTTTATTTTAATACTTCCAATCTTGATCTGGTATGATTGATTAACTTTATTTTGTTTATCTTTATACCATTGTTATAACACGTTTACCACTTTATTACAAATTTTCATACTTACCAACTTGATATAGTATGACCTTTATTTTTTTTAATTTGGTGCAATTTATTTTTATGTTTTGAAAACATTTTTTACCTATTACTTTACCATTTTGGTTTATTATATTTATTCATCTCTTGATTTTACACATCTCTCATCATGATATAATGTGTATTACATTTTATGATTATTTATACTTTTCCAAATCATTTTTATTTTATTTTTAACCATACATATGTATCACACAATTCTATAAAATAAAACATCCATTACATATTTCTCATAGCATATATAATGAAAGTAAAATACATGTACTATTAATGAAATACATTCATACATCCATCCATAAATAACAAATACAAATTATAGACCAAGAAATGTCCATATCAATATATAACATGAGTTTGATATAATATAATACAAAATACAATAGATACAAATCTAAGGTTGTGCTCTATCATGTCACACACTACCCATGGATCCCTATGAATGACCCCTCTAAATGGTACATTATAATGAGGTAGTATGGGATCTCAAGCCATCAACCTATCTTTGTATATTGTCAACCTAGGCCTACACACATCCAAGCTCTATCATAGTCACCATATGGGCAATTAGTTCCTATACCAATGCATGTTATGCTTGTGCCTCTCCCTCACCTACTCTTTTAGGTCATTATAAGTTATCTCCTCACATTTTAAACTATTGAGAAGCCTCCCCCAAAAATATAAACTAGATAGAATAAGTTGGGTTAGATGGTGCCATAAGGTATACCAAGTTGGATGTCTCATAATAAAATAGCACCCCATCCAAAATATCATGGTGTGTAGCCACAATCATGGCTCCCCATCTAATCTCTATAATAATACCTACAAAACAAAAATTAAATATACATTATATCTTAATGTATATATCTCAAACCATCTATATATCCCAAATACATAAATAATAATGTAACTAATGATATATGTCAAAAAATTAATAAAGTAAAGCATTTCTCACTAGTGTCAGTGTCACCAACCACATTCTCCCCATTAGCTTGACCACAAAGCACCTCCTTTATCAATTAACTCCAGGTAAGTGCAAAACCTAGAGTCACTACTCATACCTACCATGGTCCCCTCCTTAGATACCTCTCTATCAACCAACTGTGTTTAACAACTACCATAGGATCTCTATGTGAAACTACTTGCACCTATGTCCCCTCTCTCTAATGGTGTATCCATGTCCTATGAGCTTAATATGGCCATTATCTCCCCTGTTATAGCCTCTTTTTCATCCTCATCCATAACTATAATATCTTTTACACCAGACCTTACCACCTCCTATTGTTATTCTTGACTTACCCATCATCTTGTTTGTTAAGGCCTAATAATAGGTATCTCTATAGGCACCCATGTGCCTCCTCTCCCTCTCAGCTCTCTAGCATGTTGTTCCTAATAAATATGCACTACTAGAGGGGTAGTTAGATGTGGTAGGACTAATTATCTAGATAAATGAGCTACTAGATATGGTTCCACACATGAAGTAAATGGATCATGATCTAAACATATGCCAAACCCATAGCTATAGTAACCTAAGTTAGCCATATGAAAACAATATTAGTGTAAGGTTACTACATTATTTGTCAATGTGTCATAGTCTATAAATATAAGACATGGATCATGGCATGCACTACATGATCCTACCTCCATCATACCACTTGAGGTAACTTATCATTGATTGCATGGGGTAACCCAGTTGAATGATACATAGTAAACCTTTCATATCCAAGCACTCAATATAATGATGGGGCCTATTTTATTCTACCCCTAAATCAACATACCATACATATCATGCATGAGTTACACCTAAATTATAGAGCCTAAATCATAAAATGTACCTTGATTTAGGATGGACTTATATAAGGCTATTGCATATAGTGATACCTTCCCATATGACTTTTGACATAACACACATGTTATCATAAGTCCTATCATAGCATTTTAGATATCTAAAATGGTTGAGATATACACATCAAACAGGTTAACCCATAACCCAAGATAAATCCTCTCCTATACAATCACCCAAAGGGATAGGACTCACCTTTCCCCCTCCATTTCTGATGCATCACATATGATAGGAGTCCTGATAATTAGAATACCAAACAAGGCATGGACATTTTCCAAGTTAATGCCCACCTCTATGTTATTTCCATCCACCTCCCACCAAAAAGTGTTGGTCAGTAACTCCCATACTCCTATAAAAATTACGACCAAATAAACACTAAGTAGGATCCTCCTCATCTCCATGATGCCTCCAAATCCTAAAGAAACTAATTGAGCTTGATCCACATCTAACATCCACTTTATTAAAACTAATAGCCATGATGCATCAACTAGATGACAAAATATCTCTCATCTCTATAAAATATCAAACATTAAAGAATGTATTATATCTCAATGTAATAATAGTAAAATACATTCTTAAAAATTCTTAAAATACTAAAAATTAACTACTTTATTAGCCTATTTTTCTTATTTTTCCTATTTTCCTACATAGTCACCCTTTTAATACTAAATCAACCCTATCACCTCTCTACCATACTAACTCATCCCTCTGTTATGCCTTTATCCCATTCTTGTAGACACAAATGGCCTTTTTGATGCTAAATTGGCCCTTTCCCATCCTTTGCTTAATATATCAGCCCTCTACCATGTAGTTGGACTCATTTAACAGACTATATCAACCACCTACTAAGTACTATATCGATTAGAATGTATTATATCAGCCATGTTTATTTTTCTAATTGGGTCAGCCCTCTGTTATGTAGTAAGCAACCCCCAACAATACTAAGTAATCTACTACGCAATCATCCACCTTGAATTATCTTACCTTTTCCAACTAAGTATTCAAGGTTAACTCTATTTGAAAATTGTTGTAATTTTTCAACCAATTACCATAAATACCTTGGGCATTTATTGGTTCGATTCTTTCCTATCCAGTATCTCATTTTACTTCTAGTTTACCTAAAAATTTCTTAGGATCATTTTTGGTATCTACATTTTTACCTAATATATATTTTTATATATCTATCTTAATTTCAAATAAAATTATCAAAAAATTAAAATTAATGGACAACTTACGTAAGTTGCATTGGTTATGGTCTCTAGGCATCCTCTATGTAGAAGTTATTGTATCCTCACCATGGTTTCTCTCTAGGCTCAACTTGGTCTATCAGAGCAATATTTTATCAAGATAGTAAAAATAAAAAATGAATTAATTTTCACACTATTTATATTTATTATTCAAAATTATTCACCTACCAATAAATTCCATTTTTCACTCATAACTTTGTTTCTAATAGTTCTTTTTCCAAACTAAAAAATGTTCTAGAATCCTAACATCATTAAGAATTTTTCCACATAATACATGTATATTTTGAAAAAGAATCAATTTTTCACTTATTTTATAGGCTCACCTAATATTCCTTACATTAGACACATTCACATTTCTCTCACTTCATTCTTACTATAAAATACTAAGGTAAGTAAAGGTATGTATTTTTCATTTTTTTCCTTTCATTTATCTTATTCACTTCTTACTATAATTTACTTATCTCAATGTTGTGTGTTGTTATGTTATTTTATTAAAGCACCATCATATGTTATAATTGTGTGACATGTAATGAGCTTCAATTAGGGCATATGTATACACACAATATTTTTAAACTTTATCAATTATTGATGCTCTCTCTCTCTTGAAAGAACTTATCAAGACTCAATCTCTCTAAGTGTACACCATTGGTGCTTTGCAAGATTGTTGTCCCTTATATCACCACTTGAAACCAAAACAAACCTCTTATATATATTTACCTAAGATTTGACACCTCCCTTACACACTCTTATAAGAAATTTACCACCTCAAATAACCCCTACCTAAGCCAAAACCTCCGTTTCCATTTAATAAACAAAGTCATATGGGTTGATCATGTTATTTAAACATGATCATGTTACAGGACTAGGTCAACCCAACTAACTTAGTCCAAGACTTAACTTCTTTATTTATTTAAGATTTGGGTTGACTAAGCTGACTATGTCAGCTAAAATTTCAGAGGGGTTTAGGGTTAGATCCAGCTATATAAACACATCCTTTCTACCATTTTCATTAGAGATAGATAGAAATAATAATTTATTTTATGCATTTTCTTATCCACCATTCTACTTGAGGATCTATTACTTAGGGTTTCATACTTCCTTTAGAGGGAATAATCTTGTCTTATGGGAAAAGTCTTTTGGATACATAGAAGAATTCATGTATCCTAGATTTGGCCTATCTTTGTTATTCTTATAAATAACAATAACCTCTTATAAATCACCATTGGCCAAGGGAGAGATTGAGACTCGATGAGTTCATTTTTAATATAAGTATTCGTAATTATTTTTCCTCATTTTTGATAGATAGATTTGCATATGCTAGCTTATGAATATGTTTCTCTCTCCATGAATTAGGATTACCTCTATATTGACTTGAGTAGAGTTCTTCCTTGCATTTTTACTTTTATGTTTATTATCCCCATTTTTTGCCACATGTTTTGGTAATAACTTGATTAGATTTACTTTAATTTGTCATTTAATTTTATAAGAAAACATAGGACCTAGAGAAGGTTATTATGTGGTATTACTTGACTAGAGGCTTTGGAACCCTCTCTCGTGATATTTTATGGTAAGAGACCTTTTAGTTAGGTTTATCAGATCTATATTAGTCATGACCCTATTTTTCTAGATGTACTGACAAGTGAAAGGGCTAGTTTGATTTCTCTTCTCTGAGCTAGGATTGATTTGTAGGTCAACTTCACCTTCCATTATATTGATAATGGATTATACACATTTATATTTATAGATTTAGTGGGTGAATGTCATAGATACATAGATTCCACACATTCAAAAATTTAGACATATAGTGGGAGCATGTTCTAAAAACATGTTATTCATACTTATTCAGTATTCAGTATAACCAAATTATAGTGGGGGCATATTTTGTAAACATGTCCTCCACATTAGAACTATATAAATTTTCTTGTTTATCCATGTATGTTTTATAAATCAAAATTACACCCTATGATAGGGTGATTCAATCCCTTTCAACTTGAGCTATGCATTATGATTGACTCTAGGTTATGGGTGACCTCTAAGTGACTCAAAACTCTAGATTTTGGGCTATCTCTAAAAAAAAAAACACCTAAACTAATAATACCACTTGATTTTACATGGAAAATAGAAATAAGAGTACCAATATAACCAAAAAAACTTGAAGGTGATGCACCAAACATAAATTCTATAGCTTGTGAAATATGTGCTATGAAATATCAACTTATAATCTGATTATGCTAATCTAAATAGACCCTATCACACTAGTGTTTCAATATGAAGGTTTAGGTGATTACATGAGTAATAAGTTTATTGATCAATAATTGATAATGGAAAAAATAATGATATATAAATTATCTAAATAATTAAAAAATTATAACACTTCATATGACCTTTGAAAGGTAGTAAACTTGTATAAGGCATGAAACATGAAGGACAAATGCAAAGGATATGACTATCACTAAAAACTCATAACACAACATCTTCAAAATAACTCTTTGAAAGATATAAATATAACATACATCTTGAATTAACTTCATTATTCAAGCAAAATTCTCAATTTTGGTAGGGATTTTCCATACAAAATGTGTGGATTCATTTTAAATCCAAAAATGGTTACTTAAATAGAATAATGTGAAGAGAGAGTGTGTGGGATGTAGTATAGAAGGAGTGAAAAGTGTCAAGAATGAGAGAACTAGTTGAAAATAAATAAATAAATATTAAATATTATATCAATTATACCATTTTATGTGTTGACCCCAAAAATATTTTCCATCCTACCAAGTGGTATAAGAGTTACAATCTTGGCTTGAAACTTTGACTAGAATATTGGAAACTTCCCTTATTTTCATGAAAGGAGTGATAAATTGACCTTAAAACCATGAATTATACTTAATATGATCTGAAAAAACACATTAAACATCTACCATTCCTTAGGAAACTATTATGACTTGCCATTGCATCAATTATATGCATAAGTGTCTTGTAACTCTCTATTTCCCATGCCTAGATTGGTCCAAGTGGCCTAAATATCAAGTGTGCATTCTTAAACTGATCCAAATAATGTGAATGGCCTTAAAATATTTTATCAAGTCTTAAACAAAAAAAATTAGTTCTTGTACCAACTCTTAAGAATTCATTTTGCTCCCTAAACCTTCAATAACCCTAGTTTCCTTATAGATTTTTTTTCCTATAAATATCTTTGTATTGGATTTTTATGTATTATGTTTAAAAAATAATGGAATATTTTAAGACCTTATATTTCCTTATATATCCATGTCAATTTTCATCTTCATAATCTAAGTGGAACCCCTTTTTCTACCTTTCTTTCTTTTGAATTAGGCCTCCTTGTTGTGGACCCTATTTTCATGCTCCAAAATTTTGACAGATGTTATAAATAACCCAAAATCATGTGATTCACTTTACCTATGTAATAACCAAACTAAATTCCAATTTTGGGGTCTTGAAACCCTGTGGAGGTATGCAAACCAGGAAATGGCCGTACCACCTAGTCTCATTTTGAGCCTGTTTGAGATTGCCTTGAAAAATGGGCCTGGTTTGATCATATCTATAATCTATAGTTCATGTTCTTGGAATTTAATGGTTATTATAATTCCAAAATAACATAATATAATTATTTTTAATCTCTCCCCTTCTCATAACACCTATAAAACATAAAAATACATGCAAAAATAAGGTATTTTGGGCAATTCATATAGTAGTCCATACAAGTGATGTACATGGGCAGAACCTCCTTAGATTCCTCAACAACACCCAATAATTTTTAGTATTAAATGGTGTAATTTTATGTTAATTTGAGATATTTTTCCCATGGTTTGTCACTATTAGGGTTTAAGATAGGTTTTAGACCTATATGGGATCTTAACGATTATTTATAAATAATAGATCATTAAATAACCTCCTTTAACTTGGACCTTCATATTAGACCCATTAAACTACTCCAAAAGTCTCATAATATTTTTCAAAGTGTGTATAAATTTATGAGCATCTAAATTTGCTCTATGAATGGTTTACTTAGTGTTCTTGGGCTTCTAGAGAGCTTTACTTTGAGTTATGGGTCTTGAAACTCATTCCCACTATTGTGAGAGGATAAAACACTTATATAAAAACCCTCTCCATTATTACACATAATTTTTTATTCTTAATTACCCCTCTCCATTATTACACATACTTTTTTAGTCTTAATTACCCCTCTATAATAATTAGGTTTATTGGTTAGGGCTTTTAGGGTTTAAGCTTGTCTTTTCTTTGTTATCCCTCAAGGGCCTTTGAGTGAAAATTGGAATATATTTCCACCTAAGAATGAATGGATATATCTTTTTTGACTTTTTATTTAATTTAAGATCCATTCATGAGATATGATAACTTTTTTCATTCCCTTAGAGCTCAATTGGACTTCTATGTCTCATGGTTGCCCTTGTCCAAGGAGTGGGCAAGGTCTGAGACAAAATAGTGAGTACTTACATTATTTTTATGACCTAAAGGAGACCATGTAGGTTTTTTTTAAGTAATTATGACCTTTTTTTATCAATTTTTAAATAATTATCAATCATATAAATCCTTCAAATATCAATTTTCCCCCAAGACTATGTAGGGTCTACTAGTTTGACTATAGGGTTTTAGACTTAGACTGAGTTTTTAAGGTTTAAAACCTAGTTGTTACACCACCTCAAGTTTTATTTTATCTCACAAAATATTATGATATTTGATTTATCTAATATTAACTCAGATTCCCTCACTTCCTTCCTTTCTTTGGACTTTAGGCTTAAGGTCTGCTTGTGCTTATAAAGCATGTAGGTGTGTTTAGAATCACTTAATTGTAATAAGTTTTTTATACCTTACCTTCCATCAGTGATCCTCAAATTTTTGTTTCAATTATTTTCAACACCTCAAAAAATTTCACTACACCTTAGCATGTCTCCACTTCACCTTATCATGTTTGCCAATTTGACTTGGTTATAGATGGATATTTCAAAATGAGCCTTGCATTGATTTGTTGCCTAGGAACTCACTTTCATATCACTAACATTTAATTTCAATGAACTTGTTTTAGATACCAAAGTGACTTTAAAAACTTTTAAAATATAACTTTGACCTTTTTATTACTAGGTTTAAGACCCACTGTCTAGTGTCACTAGAGCAACCTATAAGTGCCCATGTGGTATCAAGACTATGTCTTAGGGGTATGATCATTAACATTCTCACCATTAATTCCCTTAGAGGATTTTAACTTATATGGAGTCTCATTATATTTCACATACATTTCAAATACACCTTTGTCTCTGCATTCTTAGCCTTATACCTATCCACTTCTCATTATCCACCTGTAGGTGACTATTGTGAGAGAGATGATCTATCATCTTGTGTATGCCAATCCTGGGTATCATTAAAATTTAAATTCTCAAATATTTTTAACCTATATGAGTTTTAAGTTAATTTATATCTCCTTTTAAAACCCTCAGTCTCTTTACTCAAGTGCAAGACTAGTTCACTCCATTATCCACCTATAAGTGACTGTTAGAACCATATTGGCCATATGTAGGGTTTTTCAAGTTTTTCCATTATCATTAATAGCATCTAAATTATCTTGAAATAGGTTCATGAACCTATTCATAATCTCAACTAGGTTTAATCACCCTTCAAACCTATATCCATTCATTTAGGTTTGAAACTAAGTTGGCCCTTCAAACTGGCTTATAAGTGTGTTTAAGGGTAATGACTGCATCGTGTATGTTTGAGACATTTATCTCACATAATCAACCTTTAAACACTCTTAAATATACTTTAGGTCTATAATTAAGTTTTAAAAACCCCTCAAACATGTCTCAACACCTCTATTAACACTTTAAACCATTTATCTTTGCTCATTCCATATAGGGTACTATAAATGGATATTTAGGACTATCAAATTAGTTTAGTGTCTTATTTATTTTGAGTTACCTAGTGGCTTATTCAAGGTTTGTGACATTGATCTCATTTTAATTTTATTTTAACCTTTTTCCTTGAATCTCACTTATATTGACTAGAGATGTTTATCTTGGTCCAAATGAAGACCTATAGGCTTGAGACCTATAGGTCACTATTGGATAGTTTAGGGATAAAAATCCAACTCTTGGGTGTCTAAGGTCTCAAATTCCTTCAATTAATTTCATACCTCCTAAAATATTTTCAATTGTTTACAAATTTTCATGACCATGCTTCTCATCACCCCAAACTCACCTTATATTCCTATATGAACTATATACAGTCTTCTTATGCATAAGCCCTATGAGTATAGAATTAGAGATTATATTTAGTTGGAACAAATTTTGTGATATTAGTGAGGTTTTTATATAATATTTAATTCATGAAGATATGAATTAGGTCTCTCCATGACTCTTGATCATCTCCCACCTATCCTTTCATTTTGTACAACATATATGTGAAGGAAGTAACTATAAAATCTCATTAGAAAGTGTGTTTGGGATATTTATCATGATATTACTCATGATTATAATGATTAAATAAGGTCTTAAAACTTATACAATAATTTATCAATGGTATTTTAATAAAATTGTAAATTTGAACTTTCATTAGACTACTCAAACATAGACAATGTCTCCAAAAGCAAGTACACTTGAAGGTCATGGACAAAGAGACACATATTCAAACAAAAGACTATGAATTCCATGAAACTAAGAGACATTCTATGAAAAAATAATAAATTTAAACCTTTGAATATGATCCCCATGAATTTAAAATAGAGACTTGCAGTAGAAATTATTGAAACAACCTATATACTTAGACATACTCTCTTCAAGTGAAATCACCTCATAGAGATGACTCAACTAATAAAAACACCATGAAAATGAGCTCAAAGACCTCTAAAAAACACCCTAAAAATAATTCCTCTCCATCAATTTATAAGATAGATAAATAGGTGAAATAATAGACCCCTCTTGGATGCATAAGCCATAGTGACCTATTGTCACTCTTAGTAATTGTTCATAAAGACTAATAAATCATTATGTAATCCAATGACACTAATTTTAATCTAATTATTACCCCTGAAAATGGATAAATTTTCATCTGCTAAATCTCTCTCTCCTAGCCATACCATCCACTTCAATTTTGCCTTTCTGAGATTATAAAGGTAGCAATGGAGGAGAAAAGGTGTCTAGAGTATTAGTTCAGCTTAAAACTTGGTCCAAATCTGGGAAATGATGTGAAAAATATAAAGAGACACTTCCAAACCATTTCTAACTAACCACTAATCCTCAAATGTTGTACAAGTGCCCAAATTGCTTGAAAATGTCATTTTTCTTATTTGGGGAGTTGAAAATTTTAGGTTTGTCAATACCTGACTGACACTAAACATTATCTAACCTCTTTCTAACATCATGGTTGTTTTTAATCCCTTTTAAACATTATATTTTTGAAGTTGTGTGTCTCAATCCTCTATATGGGCTAAAAGGTGGCCAAATTGGCATTTTTTGCATTTTGGAGTCAAATAAAGGTTAGATCATGATAGGATGACATTAATGACATTAAAATAACCTTTTTTAATGACTTGGAACTATATTAAATCTTTGACCATGTTTGACACAAAAAGACCTTGTGATTGACCTCTTAGACTAGATAAGTATTCATAAGACCAGAACTTGGACAAGGCTAAGGAAGGGAAAACATGACCATATAGGACTCTATAAGACCATTATATACCATGAAAAATTCATATGTCTACACTATTAGAGTTTTAATTTATAATTATTGACCTATTTTGACTTGGGGTCAAAATTTGGTTAATAATTTAGCAATTTACAAGGGTAGCCTACCTGTAAGGCTAATAGATCGATGGCCTCATCCTTCCATTGGGAAATGGGGTCTACCTAGGAAACAAAACTAAAAATGTATGACAAGAAGATAAACACCACACCAAACATGTGTCTAAAGACACTTGGAGGAAATAAACACACAAGGAAATTAAAACAAACACATGTGTATAAAGCACCTAGGGAATTGAAAACCTACTCTAATATGTACAAAGATAGAACTAACCTCAATAACATGGCTTCAAGTGTATCCCATTGATTGGGATACTCAATTATTATCCATTAATTCTTGCTAATTTAAAGGTATTGTGCTCATTTCAATCAATGATAATTTAAAGTCCACTCCACATACATTGAACTTGGTATGCTTACCAAGTTTGGCTCTATCAACATCCCACTTTAAGACAATATATCTTTCTTGATATATTCTTGATATGGCTCTCTTGTCAAAGTTCCTCTTTAATTGTGTTTGGTGACTTTCCAAGGTGAGCATAGCTTGATTTCTTATCTCCTCTAGGACCATTAGTTTTGCCCATCTTATCTCCATAGGATAATTCTCCATCCTCTCAAGCTGATGTGCCAATTCAAGGGTTGGTAACTCAATTGAAATAGGTAACCTGTATTCTCTCCCGTAGACAAGCATATAAGTATAATTGTCAATGACAACCTTGGGAGTGATCTTATCAACTCAAAGGGATGTATTCAACTTAGTATGCCAAACTCTTTGATTATCCTTTATATTTATCTTCACAATTGTGACTAAATTCTTGTTAGTGGACTCAGCTTTCACATTACCTTGAGGGTAATAATTTTAAAAGTTAAGCAAATATATTCCATGTTGTAGAGCCCATTCCATTATTCTTACTCCACTAAAAGCCATGGCATTATCATAAATTATAGTTACAAGCACTCCAAACCTTATTACTATGATTTCATAGAAGTTAAGAACTAAACTTTCATTAGCCTCCTTGAGATCCACTACTTCTACCCACCTTTTGAAATAGATTGTGGTTGTAATGACCCATTTTTGACCACCACTATATGGAATATTAATCATTCGAATGAAATCAAGCCCCCATTATATGAATGGTTGTTCAACCTAAATTGGATAAAGAGGAAGGGCTGAAAGTCTTTGTTTGCCTACAAAAAGTGAACATCTTTGACACCTCCTAGCCCAATCATATTCATCCTTGAATAGGTTAGGCTAATAATAACCATCCCTCATTATTTTTGCAACTATAGTTTTAGGTACAAAGTGACCTCTTGTTGGTCCATCATGAAATTGATCAAGAAGTATGTTAAACTAATTTGTTTCAACACACATAAGTGTCACATGATTAATATCCTTCCTAAAGAGGACTCCATATAAAAGGACATAGGAGATTGCTTGTAATCTAAAGTGTCTCCTTTTTTCTTGATCTAAACCTCTAGGATACTCACCTATTTGAAGGAATATCACCATGTGTTGTGTCTGACATGGGGGAGATTAAGTTAAAATTATAATAGGACCTTCTTGAAATGACAAAACCACTTCTTATTTCTTTAATTTTGATGCTAGGTGTTCAAACATCCCTCTTCCTCTTACAATCTTGGTGTCATTGATCTCTACATCATACTCCATCATGTTGGTTATCCACCCAGCTATCTTTTCATTCAAATATTTGTTCAATAAGTCTCTTATTCTTGGGTGAGATACCATCACATGAACCTTTTTTTTGGACACCATGTATCTAAATTTTTTAAGACTTCTTATCATATCCAACACTTGTTTCTCAACATAGGTATACTTTTCTTCATAGTCTTCAAGTCCTTGACTAAAAAAGGTTATGGGTTGCTCAAGTTCTTCAACATTTTTTTACATCAACATGGAAGAGATTGTATAAATATTATCAAAATCATACAAGAATAAATCCTTATATAAATAAATCTTGATTAGTGTAGGTTCTTGATCAATGGCATATTTAATGGCCTCAAAACTAGTCTTCTCTTCTTTATTCCATTAGAAGGTTTGGTATTTCTTCAACATGACTGGTATTGGCTTCACAAGAGTGGAAAATCTAGGTATGAACCTTATAAAAAAGCTAATCTTCCTAATAAATCTTTGAAAATCTTTATTATGCTTGGGTAGTGATAAATCTAGAATGGGTTCAACCGTATCAGGATCAATGGCAAGTCCACACTTAAAAATAATGTGTCCAAGTAACCTACCTTTATAATATCAAACACACACTTATTTTTGTTGAGAGACACCCCATATTTCCAACACCTTTCAAAAATATGCCTTAAATGCTTCAAATGATCACTTGCATTCTTGGAGAAAATTGTTATGTCGTTAAGGTATATTAACACTATATCATTTATCAAACCTTATAAATCCATATCCATGGCCCTTTGAAATGTAGCACCTATATTATATAGACTAAATAGAATTATATTGTATGCATATGTACCCCATTTTAAAATAAAGTATATCGTGTATTGAACTTCCTCTTTGACCAACACTTGGTTATACCCCAAATAGCCATCTAAGAGTGAGAAACAATGAGAGCTAGACACTACTTGAAGTATTTATTCCATTAAAGATAAAGGATATTGATCCTTCAATGATACTCTATTCAAGTCTCCAAATTCCACACACAACTTGATTTCACCACTTTTATTTATCATCGGTAAAAGATTGGTAGCCCATAAAGAATGCTTGATAGGAAATATGATCTTTGATTCAACCAACTTGGTGAGTTCCTTTCTCATGAGCATCTCCCCCTTAATATTGAATAGTATTTGTTTTTGCCTCATATGTTTAACATTGGAATCAAGTTATATAGTGTTTTGAGTTAATGAAGGATAAAACCCTTTGAGATCACTATACTCCCAAGCAAAGACATCTTCAAATTATCTACATAACTCAATGAATGTTTCCTTTTCTTCTTGTGTACATACCTTACCAAGCTTAATTAACTTATATTCAAAGATGGATACTCTCTCAATATGCTCTTACTTTGTGGATATTATTACTTTGTCTTTCCCCATTTGACCACTTTCATTTAATATACTTTTAAGAGTCACTAACCCTTTAGGTAGCTTGTTAGATCTTAGTTTTATAATTTGTTCCCCATACTAATGCTACAACATTAATTGACTTTTGGAAGATAACTCAACCTTATGTTATAAGAAACATTATATTTATTTTTCACTTTCAAACACTTTCCAAATTATATATTTATCTCGTATGGAAGGCCTTACAATTACCATGATGTGTGACTACAATTTTGGAAACTTGACATCATTTGGAATATCAAATTTTGCTCCAACTAAAGCTAGCCTATCAGCATGTTGATTTTATTCCCTTAGGACTAATTTGATGTCAAAGGATTTAAAATATTCAATAAGTTCCCTTAATTTATGCTTATATGACTTCAACATGGTGTTTTTTGGTGCACTCTTACCTCTTATTTGATGCACAACTAGTTCACTATCTCTAGTGGCTTGAACTTGCTTGATACCTCTCTTCCTTGCCCATTAAAGCCCATGAATGAGAGCCTCATATTTTTCTTCATTAAAATAAAAATTAAATTGGAACTTGATATATAATTAGTACCTTTATTTTGATGGAGAAATAGTCATACTAGTTCCTACACCATTTTTACTCCTTGAGCCATCAAAGAACATTTTCCACAAACCAAACCATTATCACTAGGCTTTGAAAGAAAAGGTATGGTTGTACATTCCTAATCTAAACAATAAACCCCAAGATCAGATTATTCAACTCTTATATATGGATCAAACTCATGATTATCTACCCCCACTTCATTTAGAAAAATATTAGGTATACCATCTAAAGGTTCAAGTGGTTCTTGATCATTAGCTTATTCTCCCTAATCAATATTAGTGCAATTCATGTTATATGAATTTTAAACATAAGGTTCCACATGAAACATGGATAAATGTTCATATTTGATAGTAACTTTAGCACCATATCTAGTCCTAAATTCCATATAGGACTAATCTAAAGTTAAGTACCTCCTAATCTTGGTGGTGAAGTCTCTTAATAAGCAAAGAGTAAAGTGAGGTGGCACATCAACAACCACTACATATTTAGAGATAGAGAAAGTATGGATATCATGAAGATTCAATTCAAAACCTTTGATCATGCCAACTATTTTGGCATTTTATCCATAAATTTGTATTACTCCATTTGAATTTGGTTCATACTTTAACTTCAGCTTATCCACTACTTATTTTGGTATGACTGAGCTACTTGCTCCACTATAAACTAGAAAATTATGAACCAATTCATATCCAATGATAATAGAGATATATAATAGAGAATTTTTATCCTTTATTTTATTTTTATTATCTATCCATCTTTGGTCTTCACTTCATTGGTCAAAACTGCCCCTCTTTCACTAGGTTGCCTAGATGATGCATTGAGCTTGGAGAGATCATTTTGGAGAAATCTAATTTAACCAATTATGGATAGTGTTTCCCACATTTTAATTCTTACATAAACCTTCTTCATTTTATCCATAATATTTATAGGAGAACTACAAACTTTAGGAGCTAAAATACTACCACTAGTTTGTGTCACTTGATGTATAGGAGCAAGTATAGAAGAAGCTTTAAAATTCTAAGTTTTTTTATTTATTTGATACATAGAGGCTGAATTTTATGTAACTTATCCTTTTTATGCTTGAGAGATTACATTTTTACCACTAATTGTTCATTTAAATTCCTAAACTACTCTCTTCTTTGACTTTGTATTGGTACCTATGGAACTTAGATCAACATTGAGATTTCCTTGGAAGTTGATAGTATATGAGTCCTCTTAATAGTAGTTCATCATAAAAGAATTTAATTGAGCATCCCATTCATTATTCTCTCCTCCATTAGGCATATTTTCTTGAGTCATGGAAAACATTTTTCCCCATTGAGCCATATAGGTATGATTAAATGTTTTATTTGCATAAGTGGAAGGTTCATGAGGTTATTGCCTTGAAGGTTTCTCTCCATTATCTTATATAAGATTGTTTTGAATAGGTAAAAATTCCTTGGAAGTAGGATCATTGTAATTTTGTCCATTAGGCTACCTTACTTGAGTTAGTTTATCTTTTCCTTGGTATTGACCTTGAAAAGGTTGTCTAGGAGCTTGATAGGATTGGTAAGTCTAAAAAATACCTTGATAAGACCTCTATTATTGTTACTATTATTACCTCTTAAGATCTTTTATTTCTTCTTTAATAGTCTTAATCACATCTTCTTCTTGTTTCTTGTTTTCTTGACTAAATGTATCTTCTTTGTGATTGGGTATGGGAATAAGAGCAATGGTGGGTATGGGATATTGTGCATTATGAAACAAAGGCATGGGAGGTATAGGAGCAAGTTTTATATCTTGGATCAAGCTATTCACAGCAAATATAGTAATGTCATATGCATTTGGTATATTATTTCCACTCATTGATTAAATCATAACATTGGTATCAATATTCAAGGCCTTTAGATAGTAGATAAAATCATAATTTGGAGTGGGTATTAATAATATTAGGATTCTATCCCATGTTTTTTGAAACCTAGCATTAAAATATTGCATGGATTCATGAGGTGATCTCTTTATGGTATTCAATTATTTAGCTAAGGACAAATGGTCACTTTTGTCTTCAAATATATTTCTCAATTTATCTCCCAAATAATCCCATGAGTCAATTGAACTAGGGCCTAATGTCTTATACCATTCCAAATTTTTTCCTTTAAAACTTATTTCCAACAACTTTACTGCTACAATTTATTGTGTGATGTTGTGATTATTTCAAAAGTTGTCCATGTCTCTAATATGTTCAATAGGGGTAAGAGAAGTCTCTCCATTGAAGTAAGGCACACTTTTGAGGGTATCCATTATAATAGCATCATATTTATGAAGATTCAAAATAAAATAACCATTGAAGGCAATAAAGGCTAGATTTATATCCATGTTATCAACCTTAGGAGAGCTTGGATAATCTAGAATAAAGAGCCTTTTTATAGGTGACTTAGTGTATGGAAGAGTGTGAAAAAATCTCTTTATATTGTATGAATACAAAATAACTTAATAAAATTCAAAGGTAATACATTTTGATTATGATATTGTGGTCACCTTTGGTATGAAAGTAGGCTCACTAGTAAATAACTAAGATTTCAAAACCTTTTGGATAGCCTCTTATCTTTTGAAACCCACTAGGTATGACAAAATTGTTATAGCTCAAAAATTTCACCCTATGATAAGGTTATTCAATCCCTCTCAACTTGAGCTATGAAATTGGATTGACTCTGGGTTGTGGGTGACCTCTAAGTGAGTCAAACCTCTAGATTTTTGGATAGCTCCCAAAATATAATACCTATACTAATATTACCACTTGCTTTGACATGGAAAAGGGAAAGAAGAGTACTAATATAACCAAAATAACTTATAGGTGATGTTCCAAACAAAAATTCAATATATTTTGAAATATTTACTATTAAATATCAACTTATAATCTAATTATGCTACCCTAAATATCCCCTATCACACTAGTGATTCAACATGAAGGTTTAGATGATTACATGAGTAATAGGTTTATTAACCAAGATATTTTAATGGAAACACTGATGATCTATCAATTATATAAATAATAAATAAGTTATAACACTTAATATAACATGTGAAAGAAACAAACTTGAATAAGGCATGAAACATGAAGGATAAATTCAAAGGATATGATTCTCACTAAATATTCATCAACACATCTTCAAAATAACTCTTTGTAAGATATAAGTAGAAAATATAGATTGAATTCAATTAAATATGAAATTACAAGTCTAAATTTGTTAGGGATTCTCCATACAAAATGTGTGGATCCATTTCAAAGCCAAAAATGGTTGCTTAGATAGAATAATGTAGAGAGAGAGGGGGGGTAGTAGAGGAGTGAAAAGTGTAAAGTATGAGAGAATAATTAAAAATAAATAAATATTTTTAAAATATTATATCAATTATTTCATTCCATGTTTTGACCCCTTAAAGATGTTTCATCCTTTCAAGTGGCATTGGATTTATAATCTTAGCTTGACACCTTGACTAGCATCTTGGAAACTGCCCTTATTTGCATGAAAGGAGTGAAAAATTGACCTTATAACCATTAATTTTCCTTAAAATTATATTTAAAAAAATAATTTAACATTTTCCATGCCTTAGGAAACTCCTCTGACCTACCATTCCATCAGTTATATACATAAGTGTCTTGTAACTCTCCATTTCCCATGCCTAGATTGGTCCAAGTGGCTTAAAACTCAAGTACATATTCTTAAACTCATTAAAAATATATTAATGGTATTAAAATATGTTATCAAGTATGAAACAAAACATTTTGGTTCTTGGACCAACTCTTAAAAATTTGTTTTGCTCCTTAAGCCTTCAATAGCCCTAGTTTCCTTATAGCCATTTTTCTTATAAATCTCTTTGTATGGGAGTTGTATGGATGATTTTGAAAAAATAAGGTAATATTTACAAACCTATATTTCCTTATATGTCTATGTGAAATTTAATCTTAATAAGCTAAGTGTAGACCCATTTTTGTCTTTCTCTATCTTGAATTAGGCCTCAATTAGGCCTCCTTCCTTTGGACCCTATTTTCTTGCTCCAAAATTCTATCACATATGTTAAATAACCCAAAAGTATTTTATTCACTTTACCTATTCCATTACCAACCTCCGTGCCAATTTTTGGGTCTTGAGACCTTGTGGAGGTATGCAAACCAAGAAATGGCTTTACCACCTAGTCTCATTTTGAGCTTGTTTGAGACTGCCTTGAAAAATGGGCCTAGTTTGATCATATCTATAATATCTAATGAAATTTTTAGGAATTTAATGGTTATTAAAATTCCAAAATTAACTCATCTCATGATTTTTAATCTCTTTCTTTGTCATAACACCTATAAAATAATTAAAACATTCAAAAATAGGGTATTTGGGGTAGTCTATATAGTAGTTCATACAAGTGATGTACATGGTAAGAACCTTATTAGAGTCCTAAACAACATCCAATATGTTTCAAGATAAAATTTTGGAATTTTATATGCATTTTAGCCCTTTTTCCCATGACTAGTCACTATTAATGTTTAAGAGAGGTTTTAAATCTATCTAGGGTCTTAATGATTGTTCATAAAGAACTATATACACCCTAAATTGGTCAAGTAACCACACATATCATGTAATTTCATTTTCATTTAATATGAGACTCTATAACCTTGTTCACATATCCATTTCTTTTATTTTACTTATCTTAGTCTTATTTCATTCTTGAGTCACCTTTTTACTTATTCTCAATCATCTTGAGCTTATCAAATAGTCATTCCACCTCAGCCAAGTCAGATTTCCTAGGACAATCCTATCCCCCTAGGTCTCGATCTTATGGGATAGGATTTTTGGAATTATACTTTAGCACTAGACCCTAGTGTGTCTATTTCTAGTGCTCTTATCCAATTACATTTTGAGTCCTAATGGTTAGGTTTCCTAATTTAATGAGTCCCAAGCCCTTCTTAGATTTTTCCTTAAGTTTTATTTGTCTTTATAATGTCATCTAAATGCAAATAAAGTTTTGAAATTAAAAACAAAGAGTTACCTTTATAACATAGTACATAATTAAAAATTAGTCAATAGTATAGCTCAGCATTTTGCATCACACATAGATTTGCATGCTTGATCAAAGAAGGGCCTAGGTGAAAGTTCATTATTACATCTACCATGCATTTTGATTATTCATTTTTCCTAATGAATAACTCCATTTGATCTGAGACCTTAGTTTGAAGGTTAATGTAGGTAGTGATCAAGACAACAGGGGTTCTAGATCATTTGATCATACTTCCCCAAACCCAATTTTTCCCCCTTTTACTTTTGATATATTTGTTGTTTCATGTGTAGATAGACCTAGGGTTTTTAATATTAAAACATATCTACAAGTATCTCTATCTACATTTAGCATCCAAAATTTCATAGGTAAGATCACACAAGGATGGTAAACAAAACCCAAAAAACTTCAGTCTCTCCAAGAAGTTTAGACAATAGTGATAGAAAAAGACAATAGCACCAGATCCTAGAGTGTCTTATTTTAGCACTCATATCCTTTCATTTAATGAATTCCATATATATTTTATTGAAACTTTCCAAATCCTATGCATTAGTTTTTAGGCTTTGAAATAATCATCTCAGACTATTTTTCTAGATAAGTTACTTCTCTTCCTTGCGTAATTAATTTGATCAAAATATGTATTTTACTATATTTAATTACAGTTTTCTCCTTTATCTAGACCCTTTATTGGTTAGGAATTAAACCTTGGTTTCCTAAAAATAATAAAACATTTGGTTAACCTGACTTACTTCAAGCAAATCTAAAACCCTAGGTACCCTTAGGGTTTTTCCTTCATATTTTGTGCAAAAATTCAATTTCAAATTTATGATTTTTATATAATTTTTTGTGCATTTATTTTATTCAAATTTATTTTATAATTTAAATTATATCAATGATTTTCAAAAAAATTAAAAATCTAACCCAAAACCCTATATTTCCAAACTAGGTCCTCAAACCCCAAGCCTTACAATTTTTAGATAAAAATTTTGGAATTTTTTCAAATTATTTGGAGTGTCAAAAAAAATTTCAAAATCTCTATGTTAGTAGTTATTTTTTTCAAAAATTAAAATTAAAATTTTTCTTTTTTGTATAAATTTTTGTGAATTTATTTTATTTAAATTTATTTTAAAATTTAAATTATAGTAATATATTTCAAATTTTCTAAAAACCCAATGCAAAACCCTAGATTTCCAAACTATGTCCTCAAACACCAAGCCTTCCTTCCTTACAATTTTTAGATAAAAATTTTGGAATTTTTGAAAATTGTTTGGAGTGTCAAAAATATTTAAAAAATCTCTATGTTGGTAGTTATTCTTGCATTTATTTTATTAATAATACTTTTACACATTCTCTTTGATGAAAGAAATAAAATGACCACTAAGGCACTTCTTCCCTCTCATCCCATAGATCAATTTCTAAATTTTTCTCATAATGATGACAATGAATTGAAAAATTTGTAAAATTGCACATTATCTAAAAATGTGGAAAATGATTTAATTTAAAATTAAGATAACTACTATTGTTAGAATGAGGAATATGATGATACATGTGAAAGTGATAGTGAAGAAAAAGTAGATGAATCTTATTCTCTCAAAGCTATCTCTTTTATTCCCTCTTCTAAAGAAAATAATTTTGATAAATGGAAAATATAATTTTCACCTCATTCTCATATGCATAATTCACTAAATAAACAAATTAGTAATGCATTTACAAGTTAATCTCTCATTGGTGATAACTTGCTTCCATTTTAACATCATTTGCTACTTCTATGTTCAAATTACAACAATATAAATGCAATAAAATCAAATTACCAATGCATAGTTCCAATGATACATCTCATGTTCTTAACTCTACTTTTTCATCTCAAACAATGGCAAAAGAATGTTTAAATGATAACTCTCTTACTCTTACTTCTCATATTGAAAATTAAAATAATGCATATACTCCATTCAAGTATAACATAGATGCACATAATATTCCAATTTCACATGAAAATTTATTGCATATTATAAAATAATTAACATCTTCTCTTACCCCTCTCCCTATTGATGATGAAAGTGATAATTAGTATGATACTGAACATGCAAATGAATATGAAAATGAGAATGAATATGAACAAAACTATAATTATGATAATGCATGGAATAATGATGATTATTATATACATTGTGAAAAATAAAATGCATCTCATGCTTATAACTCTTCTCTCACTCATGTCAAATATAATGCATTACAAAATGTTAATTCTATTTTTGTGCATTATTTTATTTCAAATAATGCACATGTCAATAATAACATCACATCTTCTACTCCATTAGAATATGATTCACTAAAACATAAAGATACCAATGAATCTCTCAAGCCACCCCCTACTACAATACAACATGTTTCTCACTCTTCACCCAAAGAGAATGGTAGCCCACATCCCTTTACTAAGGTCTAAGTTACCATTCCTATAAAGGTTTAAGTACACCCCCTCTCTATGATCCTATTGCTAAATTTAGCACTCCCATGGCTAAAATTAATGATCAAATTTAATAATTAAATGAACCACTTCAAGATGATAATATATCATCCCAAGAGATTATTTATTTGATGCATGAAATTGGTGAATTACAACACCAAGTACATCTCCTTACCTTGGAAAACAAGGATTATAAGTTTTGGATGGATGCTAATTATTTACATGGTAACCCTCTTCCAAATACATTTGTAAAAGCTTCATTGCCTAAGTATTTCCAAATACCATCATTACCTCACTTTGATGGAACTAGAAATCCATTCGTACACTTTCAAACCTTTCAGAAGTCTTTGTCATCTCATGCAATTCCTTTGATTCTACTCAAGTTGTTCCAGCAAACACTAGTGGGTAATGCAAAGAATTGGTTCTTTCATCTACTCCCTGTTGGTTCCTTACACACATATGATGGCCTGGAGGAGGCATTTCTTAGATATTACATAGAAAACATGGGTCATCATGTTACATATGATAAATTTGGCACATTATATCAAAATAATTCAGAGCCAATTAGTGATTATATCTTACGATTCAAGACTCACATGTTAAGATTGATCTATAAACCATCAGATTTAGAAATTTAGCATATCTTTATTAAGGGGATTTATCAACGACTCTTAGATCATATATTATATTAGATAGAGTCCTATTTTAGGCATGTATGTTATATAGTTCTAGCATTAGAGAAAAAATTGGGATTGATTGAGTCATATTTAGTTGATTGGATTACTCTATATTTCATAGAATTACCTCCATCTATAGATCCTAGCACTTAGCATCCACCATGTCCTAAAAAATATAGGAGACCACAACAAAAAAAGAAACCAATTAAGAATAGAGAGCTAAACTCTAGAGAACAACCTATAATATGCACTACAAATAGCATCAACAAGGCACCACTACAGTTTGATTCAGAGTGGGATAGCCCATATGTCATATTATCAGAACTACTAGATAGGAGGTTAATCACATTACCTTCTACTCATAAATGAGATCCACATCTCTTATAGAAACAACCACATCATCCCTTTTGTAACTATCATCGTATCCATGGACATGGAGATAATGATTGTTATAGACTCAGGGATTGCATTAATAGATGTGTTGATAATGGGATCATAGCATTCACAAAGGGGGCATCATGTTCTCCTCCATCATGGATTCCTAGACCTCATTCCTCCATGACTGAGTTATCCCAAGACATTCCTTCATTAGAATCATCAGTTACTCATCATGAGAGTAATGCAGTTTCTAGGATAGAGCTTCATAGGAGACCTCCTATCCCACCTACTCAGAGGGTTTGGAGACTAGTACAATGAGAGTATCCTACATATAGAAGTGTAGTCTAAGGATTACATAGTGTAGTTCCATATGCATATCCAACACAGTCACAAGCATCACAACAAAGTACTACTCCAAATAGATATTCACTATAGGTTAGTTTTTAGGGTCCTATCCAACCCGCTATAGTTAATTTTAGAAAAACCCACATTGGAAAGTACTGCTTCAGATAGATATTCATTACATCAAGTTTTTAGTGACCTATTTCACATAGCAACCCACTACGATTGAGATTAGATGATCCCCCATCATAGTTCATAGTTCCATCTCAATCTATTTCTTAGTCATATGAATCATAGTAGAGGACATAGGGTGTTATTTCACATAGTAATCCACTATGATTTTAGATAGATGAGACTACTTTACAACACATAGTTTCAGTTTCACATCTAGTAAGGTTAAATTTGATAGAGTCTCCATGCATAGCTATAGTTAGTGCACAATAGATAGTATTAGATACAGTTCATTTTCCTACACAACATGAATAGTATGGGCACTTATTTAGTTGGCCATTAGGATTCAGATAGTGATATGACACACATTCATATTACAATCAGTTCATAGCTTTACTTCATAGGGTAACGATGGATCCAAAGGTCTAGCTAGCCTTTGTATTCTTGAGCCTCTCAAGGAAGTGATATACATAGAGTGCTTACATCCCCTTATACTAACAAACTAACATTCCTAGTTCCAAATAACCATCCCTAGCCAATCCAAATTATCCAAATCTCAATTTTACCAATATCCTATTTTACCAATCGTACACAAATTTACTTTACAAAATCAATTTACAAATTACAAAATAACAAAAAGATTTTTTACTTACATACACTTTGAAATCAAAACTATCATTACACTTGAACAATCAAATCACATCCCAAAAAAAATTTTACCAAACATCTACAACCTCAAAATCAATACCATATCAACTATTTTTAATCAACTATTTATAACAAATATTACTATATACTTAAAATCCCATAACATAGTATGCATGAGTTAAAATCAAAACAAGTATCCATATATATAATGACATTTTTAGTACATATAAATTGGTATCAAATATAATCGATCATGAATGGGCATCAATCCCTCACTCTCACTCTCACTCTCACCTCCAATACTAGTCCCATAATCCAACCTAGCACTCGATGACCCCACACCTCCTCAAGCTACTGCATACCTCTTACAATTAATCTCTCACTCCAATATCTGACCCTATTCCTTGCACAAGTTTGCATATCACCTTTGAAGATCCATGTACTCATCTATAATCCTCATACTCATCAACCCAAAATTGGGTGGGGGCATACTATACCTATCCAACTTAGCCCTCAGCTCATCTCTCCTTCCACTACCTTAACATATGAAACTATCACTATAGTATCCCTATCAAACAAATGAGCATGAACACCAACTATAAATATCACTCACTCTATCAAACCCTCCTCCACTACATCATTAGGTACATGTTTTTTGAGATTTTAGAGTGTTGACTTAATGATGGTCTCCCATTACTCATCATCTCTACTTCCTACCCCAGCCTGTGCTTCATCTTGAGCACCTCCCACTCCATATATACACAAAGTATGGGACTACATTAGATATATAATTTAAAATGAAATTAAAAAGAAAAAAATTGTACATAATTCAAATGAAATTGCTAGTTACCTCCCATCATCTAGATCAGCTCAAGATCCTCATACTCTCGATCATCCCCTTCATTAATAGGGTATAATGGACCCCATTTATGCCTATCCCACCATGAATTATATTCATCTTTACATCCAACACCATCCACATTAGGAATATGTATATATCCATATCCCATGCATCCAAAGGTAATGGTGTTAGCTTAGCTTTAGTAGGCCTCACATGATCTCCTACCATCATTGGTGCCCATGCACTCCTCACCCACACCCATGCTACCAGGGGCACATCTTATGGTACCCCAAACTATCTATTCATGCACTCATACATTCTAAGCCAGTGGTCATGTATCCAACAACTAACCCTCATATACTACAATTATACTCCATCCTTTACCCACATAAAAAATCCTCTATAGGGCCTCCATATGATATCATGAGCCACCAATATATATAAAACTTGTTTGTAATTATCCATCCCAGGAGACTAGATAGCCAATGTACTCATCCACTACTCCCCAAATGGCTATGGAGGTGCCCACTCTAACCTAGGTAGTCTAATCAATCACACAACTACTATGTGCTCATAATCCCAACAATGCAATAAGGTAGCTACACTGAAACCACCACTAAATACCTCCTATGTAAACCTACAAAGATCCATGAATAGGTGGGAAAGCATAGTCTTACCCCATAAGAACACAGTGCCATATACCTCCACATTACACACAATCCTATGCATCCTATATGTAATCGACACTCCACTCCCATTCATAGTAACAAATAAGGCCAAAAACATTACTAACCACTTCCACAAGCATGGAATACTAGATTGTACTATAATGAACAACAACACATCATTGTCACTCCCTCTCCAATGTATACTTGAGGGCACACTAGTGAAGTATAAGGATGCATTATCAATAGCATCACCACCTATGTCATCTTACAATGTTACATGTTGTTCACTAACCAACAAATGAAAAATGTGACACACATGATCTAGATTCATAGTAATCTCCTCTATAGGAATCTAAAAAGTACATGTATCTTTATTCCACCTCTCACACAAGGTAGTAATCAAATACCTATCCCATTGCATTATGCCTAGGTCACACACATGATCCAACCCTACCATATCCATGATATCCTTCTCATCAGTATATAATGGTAATAGTCTCATTATATCCATCACCTAGCCCCTACAGAACTCTCTCATCCACACCTCACCCTAAAAACACCAAAAATAGCATATATATTAATCAACATTGCCAAATCAAAATCCAACACAAAAATAATAGCAATTAACAAAGTTGCATCTCAAAAAATCCTACCTATAGGACAATAACATTGGGTATAAGATAGCATCACTAGATAGGAGTACTATAACCTAGATAGGAGCATTGGAACCTATATAGGAGTGCTAGATGTAGGACAAGATCACTAGAAGTAGTAAAAATTTTCTTGGGTTATTTTAAAGAGCTTAAAATACCAAAAACAAGCTTGAAAATAGATAAAAATCAAGCATTTCAGTTTCTTACTAGTGTAACATCACCACCAACCTCAACCTGGACTACCAACTAATCAAATTGGGTCAAGGTAGGTGCTCATCTCCTCAGTATATCTCTCACTATAGAGCTCCAAATCTCAAACTAGTCAATACACAAATGAATCGAGAATTAATCCAATTTCTTATATTACCTAGTTTTCTCAATCAAAGCAGAATACCATTTTACCCATAACTTAAACCCCATAACTCCATTTTTTAAACCATTTTCTTCCATGGAATCATGAAAATGATACCTTAGACATCATTTAAACTTTACTCTCTTATTAATTCATCTACCTACCATGGCATAAGCATCTTTATATTCCTTTTATACTCTGACACACACCTTGGTCCACATCAATCAAAACTTGTTCCACTTTCAATAACTTAGTCTAATCAATCAAACAACTTCTCAATCAATTTAAAATATACCAACCTTATTTATACTTATGCCACTAGTCAACACTTTTGGCTCAACCTCCTCTATCACTAATTTTGTCCCTCTCCCCAAAAAGGGGGCATCATTCCTACTATTATTATTTATTCAATGACCTAACATGCCCATCCACTCTAATAGGTGAATACACCATGGTTCGTACACATCTAGTAGTAATATTATTAGATTCAACTTAGATTGGTCAAGATATATAGTGATTTAGATTACATGGGTCACTTAGTATTACTCAGGACATTCAAAGGGATATACCTTTAGTTTAAAGATACATAGACTATTCAGATATTGTGATTCAAATTATATGGATTCATAGTGATTTTGGTATAGATAAAAACTTAGATATCATATTTGGGGGCATGTACATACTACACATATCACAGATATAGCTTCATATAGCATGACAAAGTTACAAAATCAGATAACAAATTGTAGTTATAGTGTAGAGCATAGTGTTTTAATCTCCAATTTCACACATGAGATATGGCATGATAGGTCATATCACATGTGGTTATATATATTTCCATATTATACAAATGCATCACTCACATACCATATTTGTGGGCATGACACAGATGTTCATGTTCATCATCTAGGATTATATAAATGGAATGGTAAAACATGTCATTATCTTCTTGCACATTAACTAGATTTTTAGATTACACCTAGTAGGTACCCAGGTTGTCACCAGGTTGGACCATACAACCATCTACAGTTGTTGGTCCATTATATTACCCAAACCTAGACTACATGAGTTTGTGCATGATAGAGGATAGACATTGGTTTTGGGCCTCCAAAAATTTCTCAATTCCAATTTAGATATTAAAAGTTGGGGCATGATATATTTTTCTCTCCACAACATACAAATTCTATACACACATTTTAGATTACATGAGTTTATGTGGGACAAAAGATAGACATTGGTTTTGGGCCTTTGAGCATTCCTTATTTTTAGTCATATTTAGCATATACAGAAGCATTGCCCTCCTTCTCCATGATACATAGATTCCACATTTAGATTAGTATAGGGGGCATCCACTCCATGGATTCCTTCTCTCTCTAGGCACTATTTATCTCTTTACCCACTTCCTTGGCTAGGAAGTGAGTTAGACCCTTTGTAGCACATTTATCTCCATGTAGGTAAGTTCAGTTATGCATCTTTTTCTTCTTTCTTTTACTCTAGTACTTCATTTCATTAAATCACTAGAATAAAAGGGGGGGAATGTATATGCCCTAAATTGGTCAAGCAACCACATATATCATGTCTTTTCATAGTCATTTGACAAGAGACTTTGACTACAGAATATGATCCTTGTTCACATTAGCCATGTCTCTTGTTTTACTTATCTTGGTCTTATTTCATGCTTGAGTCACCTTTTTACTTATTTCCAATCATCCTAAGCTTTTCAAATGGTCATTTTACCTTAGCTAGGTCAAATTTCCCATGATAATCCTAGCACCCCAATCTCGACCCTATAGGATACAAGCATCAAAATTGGACTATAACATTAAACCCTAGGGTGTCTATTTCTAACACTCCTATATAATTTCATTTTGAGTCTCAATGGTTGTGTTTCCTCACTTAACGAGTCCCAAGCCCTTCGTAGTTTCATCCTTATGTTTTGTTTGCCTTTCTAATGTCATTTGACTATGAAGAAAGTTCCCAAATTCAAAATAAAGAGTCTCCTATATAAAGGACTTCACAAGGCATTTTATATCTATCACTTACTACTTTGGCATGGTACATAATTAAAAATTAGTCAATAGTATAGCTCAACATTCTGCATCACACATAGATTTGCATGTTTGATCAAGGAAGGGCCTAGGTAAAATTTCATTCTTGCATCTACCATAAATGTTGATTATGCACATTCCCTAGGGAGAACTACATTTGATCTGAGACCCTAAATTGAGGGTTAATGCAAGTAGTGATCAAGATATTAGGGGTTATAGATCATGTCATCATACTTTTCCTAACTTAGTTTTTCCCCCTTTTGATTTTGATATATTTGTTGTTTTGTGTGTGTATATAGACCTAGGATTTTGAATATTAAAATAGATCTATAAGGATTTATGTCAACATTCAACATCCAAAATTTCACAAGTAAGATCACATAACAATGGAAAATAAAACATAGAAAACATAGGTCTTTATGAGTAGTTGTGACAATAGCGGCAAAAAATGACAATAGTGCCAGACCCTAGGGTGTCTTATTTTAGTGCTCCTATCCTTCACTGAATGAAATCTAGATCCAGGTTCCTACCATCTTCCTAGTCCTATGCAATAGTTTTTAGGCTTTGAAATAGTCATCTCAATCTATTTTTATAGATAATTAACTTCTCTTCTCTATGTAATTAATTTGATCAAAATTTGTATTTTACTATATTTAATTACAATTTTCCCCTTTATCTAGACCCTTTATTATTTATGAACTAAACCTTAGTTTCCAAAAAATAATAAAATAAGAATAAATCATTAAATGACCTCATTTAACTTCTAAAACTTTATTAGGATACCCATTCAACTACTCCAAAAGGATTATACTCCCATGCAAAGTGTGAACTATGGTATGAGCATCTAAAATTGCTCTTTGATTGGCTTGCTAGCATTTTAGGGCTTAGAGATAACTCTACTTTAAGTTTTGGGTCTTGAAACTCATTCCCACTTTTATGATAAGCTTAAAATTTTGTATAAAAACCCTTTCCATGATTCCACATGCTTTTAAAGTCTTCATTACCCCTCTATATAAATCTTGTATACTAATCAAGGCTCTTTGGCTTTAATCTTGTCTTCTCTTGCTAGCCCTCAAGGGACTTGAAGTGAAAATTGAATTTTGTTTCCACCTAATAATGAATTTTGTCACTATGTAGGCCTTAATAGAAGATCATGACCATTTCAATAAGGTCATTATGTTTGTGGAGAGTGACATCATAGCTTCAAGATGGGAAATGGCACTTCATGATATCATTCAAAAAATGGACCTACAATTCCTATTATGCACTATCTAGTAGGTGAGTTACTGGCACCCAATTTTTTAGGGGATCTTTTTGAGTGGTTTTACGTGGAAACCATAACACAAATGGCCCAAGGTGATGGAGCTAGTAGAATAATCAACCAAGGCTCCAGCATGCACTCTCCACCTTGGTATGAATATTCTTATATGTGGTATAAAATTGATCTTGATATATTAAAAAAAGACTCTTATGCTTTTGGCATGCCTAGGCTATGCCAATTTTTGTACTCAACACCTACTTGATGCAATAAAGGACTCAATTCTTCCATTTGTAAGTTAAATTGAAGTGTGTCCTATGAATTCATTGATGTTGTTAAGTGAATTTATTCTTTACTTTGCCTTTGTCTAAGTTTTATCACCTTCATGAAGAGTTTTTTATCTTTCACAGGTCATTATAAGTGCCATAGATAGTTTGTCAATTGGTTTGGAAGTGGAAAAAACCTAATATCTACCCTCCCATGCTAGATTGATATCTAGTTTTTGCCTTTTTATGAAATACTTAAGTAGAATTTGATTAAGGAGTGAGTGAAGTGATATTTTTAGGTTTTAAAGTGTCTGATATTGTGTTTCATGTGCAATTATAAGTGTTAAAAACATTGGTGCATCACCTTCTTTTACATGTTTTCATGAATTATTATTACTTTCTCTCCCTTTTCCAAGCAATATATTAGTTTAGGTGATAGATCCAAGGTAACAAGCCCTCTTTGGAGGTTCTTCTCACTTTAAAATCACCCACACTCTAACAACATCCCATTATTTTAGTTAAATAGAAGGTTTGATTGCATTTATTTGAACAGGGTGCTCTTTAGATTGACAATAATTTTTGGCATGCCCAGTGGGACATATTCTCCTTGGCATAGTTGAAGTTTAGATTTTAGGAGGAGTATTTTTAGTAGAGGAAGTCATCTATCATCATCAAAATCTAAATATTCTTTAGTTTTAGAGTTCATAGCATCATCTAGGCAATACTTTCATGCCAAAGGTTACCACAAGGTCAGATAGTAAAGGTATTCCTCTTTAATTCATTGAGTTACCTTATACTTCATATAAAAGAGAAAGGTTTATTAGGAAAAAAACTTATCCTCAAAGGTATTTTTCATCTCCCAATCATCCTATTATCCTAAGTAGTGCAATTCTCACTATCCAAATGGCCATCAAAAACCAAATGTTTGTTTCATTCAATAGAAGTAGTCCATTGACTTAATCCTAGTTTGATGACATTCCTATGTCTTCTTTTAATATTATCCCATTATTATAAAAAGAAGATCAAACAAATCCTATTCAGCACAGCCAAGATGTTTCCAACCTTTATTTTGTGCATAATGTTGTCCAAGAAAAAATAGCTATTATATTGTTTGTTGTTTTCTTCAAAGGAAAAGCATTGTAGTGGTATAGAAACCTCCCATTGAATTCCATTGCTACCTAATATTAATTAGGTGTATCCTTAGATAATTTGAGGATAAATCTAATCACCTATCCTTAGTTAAACAACTAACTACCATAAAGAGAGCTCCTCATGAGTTCATGTTTGATTTTAACCTTAGATTCTAAAATACATGGACTAGGATACTTGTATTGATTAGACCATCCCTAGAGTATGCCTTCTTTTACTTTCTCAAATCCCTCAACTCTGATATAGTGTGATGATACATTCAATGGGTGGTATTACTTTGCTAGATGTTTATGAGGTTTAAATAAGTGAAAAGAACAATTTGATATAAACTATTAAGCTTTCTCCAAGGCCTCTAATGCCTATATTCCTAGATTTGAATTCTATACCAACCCCTCAAGTTCCTCAAATTCCATCATTAACTCTTATTCCATTTCCTTAAGCCCAAGTTGTAGTCTCTTCTTATCAAGCTAGTGAGAATGGTGAGTTGAAAGTTTTGCTAAAATTTTTTGGAAATGAAAAAGTGAAACTCAAGAGACACCAATATCAAGATAATAGACCTTATCAACAACAAAATTAGACCACCTATTAGCCCTTCAGAGATCAAAGGCCTCCTTATCAAGGGTTTAGAGAGAATAGACCACCCTACCAAGCATAAGGACCCATAACTTAAGATAAACCATATGCATCTCTTGATCTTAATCCACCTTCCACTTTAAAGGTTATTATTCCCAAACAACCACAAAATAATTTGATGTAGGATTTAGGTTGTCATCCCTCCAATCTCAATGATTTTCAAAACCAAGCCTTAGTGTCACAAAATATTAATATGATATAAATGACATAAGAAGTGTTATCTTCAAAGAATTTAACATCAAGAGACAAGTTTGGTATCAAAAGGAGAGACTCAAAAATATCAAGGGTAGCCTGATGTTGTTAATATAAATTGGCAAATGGATGATCATGTTGCTTTTAATCAGGGTGGTGATACCAACACTTCAAGTGGACAGGTATAGTTGTAACTAGAGCTAAAAGGAGAGCCATTGATGAGGCTCAAGATGTGAAAAATGATTTAATTACTCCTAATTTTATTCCTAAGAGTACCAAAGATCAACTTGTTTCCCCTATAACACATAAAAATTAGAATACATAGGTTGGAAAGGTTCATCAAGTACCTCTAGTTCATAAGCAACCAATGGTTTAGAAGGTGTATCCAAAGGTTACAAGATATCACTTTAGCATATTTGATAAAATGAATAATTCATACATAAAAATTATCATGTGGTATTCCCTCTCCATTCCAGGATAAAAGGACATGCTCATTCGAGAGTGTTTAGCTCTTAAGTTGTCTCCAAAATTAGTTGAGAAGGAAGGTGTTGTCTTAACTAATTCAGACCAGCCAACTAAGAAACAAGTATAGTAGGTACCTAAGATGGTAAATTTACAAAAAATGAACTAAAATCAAAAAAAACTCCTCCTTTATACATTTCTTTGATAGTTGGTGATACTTTAGTTCATAAATGCATGGTGGATAGTGGAGCTAGTAGCACTGTTATGCCTAAGCAAATTGTAGACAAGATTGGTCTTATTTTTTAACCTAATATTAAGGGAGTATTAAAACTATATGGGTCACCAATAAATATAGTATGAATCATTAAATATCTAAATTTTACACTACATGCTTGTCCTAATGTTACCATTCAGTAAGATGTAGTTGTGGTAGATTTGCCTCCCTACTTTGCCATGAGTCTTTCAAGGGATTTCACCTCAAATATTAGAGGATACTTACCAGTTTATTTGACATATTTTATGTTTATAAACAAGTATGGTAATAATTTAATGATACATTATGACCCATAACACATATCCATTTAGAGCAATATATGTCAAGTGTTGTGAACACTAACTATATCATCTCGAATGAGGTGCTAGAAAGTAGTAGAGTGGAAACTAAATCACCTTTAGATGGAATTATAGATTTTTTCCTTGATGAGTAGGCCTCCAAATTTCATGATAATTATACTTATAATATAATTTAATAATAATGACTTGGTTTTTATTTCCTCCATGATAATGATGCACCAATTCCAGCCATGGTGAAGGATGATGAGTCTAGTGATGTTCTATGGAAATTATAATTTTATGGATCAAGGAATAAGAATATTAATAGTGTTTTAATGATGTTTATTTATCCAAAAATTCAAATTTATTTCTCTTATATTAAGTTTTAATTTGGTTGTTTAAACAATGTTGCATAACATGAGGCACTAGTTCACAGTTTGTAGTGAGCTAGGAAGATGAAAGTCAAAACCTTGCAAGTTTTTGATGATATTAAAATTATAGTTCATCAAGTAAGAGGTCTTAATGTGTGAAAAAAAATGTTTCTTAGACATTATAATCATATATTATCAGACTTGTTTGAGGATGTTTAGGATTTCAACATTCAAGCAATACCAAGGGATCAGAACAAACATGTAGATAGGTTGGCTGCATTGGGACACAATTTAGTATCCCAGCTAATATAAAAATTGAAAAAAAATAGTCACACATTAATGTGGTTTTAAGTCATTCTATTATTGGTAACCATGTGAATTGGCAAGTGTTTGAATATGACAATCAAATTGTTAGGTTCTTGTAAGAAGAGGCCAAGTTTTCATCAAAAAATAAATCAAATTTCTTGTAGCAGTATGGTGATCCGATTATGAAACTAAAAACAAATAAATTTCCTAAGGGATCAGTCACTCTTGAGAACATATTCATCGCTGATTATGAGTTGATAAAGGAAAAGTCATCTTTATCAATAAAGGAGGAACACTATGTTAATGTGGAGATTTCAATTGGTAAGAACTTGAATTTGGGTAAAGTATACACTTCTTCACAAAATGAATAGTTCATTAAATTATGTGTAAGTTTTTTTGATGTTATTGCATGGAAATATAGTGATCTCAATGGATTTGATCTGAATCTAGCTCAACACACCCTTGAGTTAGAAGCTAAAACTAAACTAGTGAGACAAAGATAAAGGCATATCAATCTAAATCTTGACCCTTTGATGATAGATGAGCTTCTTAAGCTCATAGATTAAACTATTATATTTCCAATAAAGCACTCAACTTGGGTGGCAAACCTTGTTCTAGTATGGAAAAATAATGGTGAGATTAGATTGTGTTGACTTCCATGGTTTGAATAAAGAGTCTCTTAAATATCACTATTCATTGTCATCTATAGAACAAATTTTATAGTTAGTTACAAGTTTAGAGAGGTTTTATTTATTGGATGGATATAGTGGTTATAATAATATTTTTGTCAAGGAAGAGGACTAATTTAAAATAGACTTCACTAAAAAGTGGGGGATATTTTCATATAGAAAAATGCCCTTTGGTTTATCCAATGCTAGAGGAACCTTTTAGAGAGCCATGGATATGGCATTCCAAGGCCTTATTAATGAGTTTTTTCTTGTCTATTTAGATGACATAATAGTATTCTTGAAGATTGAAATTGATCACATGGTTCACCTCAAGCAAGTGTCTGAAAGGTGCAAGAAATTTGGGGTATCTCTAAATCCCAAAATGTGTGTCTTCTTAGTTCATGAAGGTAAGCTCCTTGGGCATGTGGTTTCAAAATATGGTTTGAGTATAGATTATGAAAGGTTAGATTTAATTCTTGTACTTTCCATGCCCGAGCATAAAATGTATTTTCAAATATTTTTAAGGGGAATTAATTTTATAAGAAGATACATTTCATATTTTGCCACTTTAGCTAAGCCACTTACAGCCATGCTAAAGAAGAATTAGAGTTTCAAGAGGTCCAAGGAAGGAATAAATATTTTTGAAGAGATCAAGAAGGCCATAACTAGTTTTCCTACACTCATACATCCAAATTTCATAAAATATTTCATATTATACACCTATGTTAACATAGACACCATTTCAGGCATTCTTATGCAATAGAATCATGAGGGCTTGGAGTAGCCAATAGTCTTCTTCATGGAAGGCTTAGAGGACTATGAAATAAGGTAATATTTTATTTCAAATCATGTAATTTAAATTATAAGGTCTTTCAAAAAAATTATATACTTTTCATCCAATAATAAGATACACCTAATGGTTGCCCATCCAAGTAGTAAGGAGTTCATCTTAAACAAAGATATAAATGAAAAGAGAGCTAGTTAGATAACTAAGGTAATGGAGTATGATGTGTAAATTAAGGCCAAAAATTTGATTAGAGGAAAATGACTTTGTGATCATATAGACCAAGACTTGAAAGAGTCAAATGAGGTGGTTTTGGTGTCAAATAATGAGTAGGTTACAATTGATTATACCTCACCTTCATATTAGTTTCATGAATTGGTAAGATATATCCAATATGGTATTTATCCTTCTCATCTCAGTGCTTCAAAAATAAGATAATTTTGGTTGCAATCAATTCCATTTCTTCTTATTGATGGTGTTCTATTCAAGAAAGGTATCAATGGCATGTTTCTAAGATGCATAAAGACAAGAAAAACACACAGACTTCTTGAAGAGTTACATCATGGATAATGGTGGAGGAAATTTTTCCACAAGGACTATAGCACTCAATATTATGAGAGGTGGATATTATTTGTAGAGCATATTTGGTTATTATCATGCATGGGTTAAGAAGTGCAAATAGTGTGTTATGTTTATAGGAAAAGTGAATCAATTAATTATAGTAGATCAGCCCTTTGTCCAAAGGGGATTAGACTTTATTAGTCTCATAAATCCTACTTCAAGCTTAGGACATAAATGGATACCAACTACTATAGATTACTTCACTAGATAGATATAAGTAGTAGTATTGAAAGATGAAAATGAATCCAATGTTTTAGATTACTTCAACCATTATTTCTAATAATGTTATGGCCTTTATGGGGACTAATATCAGCCAATGGGTTGTTTAACAAGGTGTCTATCTCACCACTTCGTTAAACTACTATCGACAAGGTAATGGCCTTACTGAGTCTACAAATAAGAACCTATTAAAGATCATAAGGAATATTTAAGATAATCAGAGGTCATGGAATTTTAAGTTAAAATCATCTCTATGGGATAATAGGATCACCTATAAAATATCAATATCCAACTCTCCGTATAATATAGTATATGGTAAGGAAAAAATGCTACCTATTTCTCTTGATTTTTCTTATTTAGAACTAATTCATTAACTTGAGTTGTTGGAAAATAAATAAATGGAGATCAGATATGTTGAGCTTATGGATTTAGAAGAGGTTCAAAACTACTCCATGTTAGCCATGGAAATGCACCAAGCATATATAAAGAGAGCCTTTGACAATAGAGCTTCTTCATGAAGTTTCAAAGAAGGAGATTTGGTTCTCGAGTGGGATGAGGATAGAATTAAACTTGGAAGGCATACAAAGTTTGACTCTCTTTGGAGTGGTCCATACACAATCTCTAGCTATAAATCCTATAATACCTTCCAACTTGAAAATATGGATGGTGAAGAGCTTCTTATCCTAGTTAATGGGATACATCTAAAATATTACTATTGAAAAGCTAAGTTCTTTATACATAATTAGTTTGTTGGTTTCCATCCAAGTTTTGTTCTAGCACATCTATTTGTTTTTGTTTTATTTTGAATAAGTGCCTTGTTTTCACATTTGCTTCATTAGATTAGTTTCCTTGTTTCGTGTGTTTCTTTCCTTATCTTGGTGGAATTTTTGTCTTATTTTAGGTCAAAAAGTTTCTTGCAGTCATGGATAATATTTTTCATTGTTTATGAGTCCAAAGGTCATGTAAACGGTCTGGTTCTTAAGCATAGTAAGCATGCTTCCCAGTTGAGTCACCAAAATGTTGATAATTGTGATGTCACAGGTTAAAATGTCACCCCTACCATTCAAAAATTTACATATCATGCCAATTTGTCTTGTGAATCAGTGAGTTGGTCTTGAAAACTCCTTAAAATGATCAATAGGAAATAAACTATCTTAACACATCATGTAGGAATGAACAAGCTAGTTTGGTTATGAGTTTAATAAGTGTATTTGGGATGTCAACCAAAGTTAAAAAAATTACATGAAAGTGATGTATTTTATGCCATGGGTATCCCCTATAAATTTAGAGTCTTGGTGTGTCTCCTATCTCAACATATAAGCCTTCATAAAATGATCTAATAGTGTGGGATGTACCTAGGGATGTCAAATTAAAGCAACCAAAAATAGCCATTTAAATTCAAATAATAGAAGCAATTTGTAGAGCTACCAAGTGTCAAATCTTACTTGATCAGATCAAGATCAATAGCATGTGGGTGATAGCTGGGGTCAATAAGTTAAAGAAGATCAATGGGGCATTTTTTATAGTGCAATTAAATATTGATGGTGAGCATAAAATCCATAAGTCAAAGGATATTGAGAATGAATGTGATGGTGCCAAGCATTTCAATCATGGTGAACTCTTGAGCAAATCTATGGACAGCATTTGATCATATTGTTTGGATAAATATCAATGATGTGCATTTGATTTGGCAAATCAAAGATCTACAGCATGCATTCAACCATGTAGAAGCATATCAATGGTGTGAAAGAAGTCAATAAGTCAATGAGCCTAGGTTACACATAAGGACACCAGATGGTGTAAGCACATTAACTAGATCAACTAATAGTAGGGTCCATAGAAGGCATGTAGGATTGTCAAGTATCATAATCTTGAGTGCATATCAAATATCAATGGCTAATATTGAATTCAAGGTTAGTAGACTACTGAGGGGATTGATGGAGTAAATTTGATCAAGTTCTAGGGGGAATGAGATGAAGACATGTGTCTAAATCGATGGTCATATTTTAATTAGGAATAAATACTATGATAAGGAGATGACACATGGGAAGACACATTAGATCAAAATATTGTGTGGATCCATGGGTTACTAAAACAAGTAATTCAAATTTAGTAGGCCACCATTAAATCCCAATCAAGCTACCTCAAGAGGTTTCATTGCCACTTATACTATCAAATTGTTGACTAAATTTGAATTTTAGGTCAAATTGGGACCCCTAAAGGTAAAAACTTGAGTTTTAGGTATTTCATAAGTCTTATACATATGTCACAAGGTGTATAATAGGTTAATTAATGTCATTTAATGTTTTAATATCCTTGGTCCTTAGTCATTTTAGTCATTTTAGACCTTTTAGTCATTTTGAGGTCAAAAAAGAGACATTTAATGAGTTGTATGGATTTATTGGGAAGTGTGAAGGTTTTAAAAGATGATGTCACATCTCATGTGTCCCAAGAGGTCTTAATCAATTGACATAACTGAAACATTGTAGGTTATTCAAAAGAAAGGGCAATTTTTTTGGGACAAAAGGTGAGTTTGAAACTTATACAACTCATGGGGAAATGTGCCACATGGGAGAAGATAATTATATGTATTTTAAGCTTCCCCAAGCTCAAATCCATGTTTTAAATGATCTAGAAGTGTCATTTTGGCTCAAAACCATTATTCTCCTTTTTCCCCTTCTTTGCAAGCAAAATAAATCTTCAAGTTTGTACTTGGTATGGCCAGTAGAAGAGGTTTCAGATCAAACACATTGGGGAGGTTAAATTAAATTGAAAGACCTTCATTTTCATATAAATATTTTTAATAATAGTGGATTTTGATTCATTAACCATCCTCATGAAGTTGGCTATGTTATTTTGCTTAATAATTTGTGTAGCTTGCATGTTTTGTGTTTCTACGCTATTTCGCTTTCTACATTCAAAAAAGGAATTAAGAAACTAAGAAGAATGGTCAAGGTTAGATGTTACCTGGATGTAGTCGTGCGCACTGTTTATCCAGACGATCATGAGAACTCCTCTTTGGCTGTGGAGGAATGACACCTGCAAAGAAAAAGAGACTAAAACATGAAAAATGTTAGAAGAGGAGATGGTGGGTTGTCAAGCAAAAGCTTGATCCCTGAAGTACGAAGACTTCCTTAAGGGATATCAACCCACTGATTAAAAATAGAATATTTGATAAAAACAGAAATAGTGAAAGACAAAATGAAAGAAATAAAAGATAAAAAGCAAAATGCATACCTGATATGTAGAAAATTACTCTGCATAGTCACCAGTGTCGGTCTCTGTGCCGGCATCAGTCAAGGAGGGGTGCCAACATCAGTTAAAGTGTCGGCGTCGATAGGGGTAATGACAGGCGTCGGTCAGGGTAGCAGTTTTTGGACAGGGTCTGGTCGGGTCTGGATAGGGTTTTAGGATTGTAGAATGGTATGAAGTCTTTGTCTGTGGGTTAGGGAGCCAGTTTGGGAGTCAGAGGGTTGTTTGGGGGTTTGAGCAGAAATCTGGGCAGAGTTACAGACTGAAAAGGGTGGATAGAGGTGATACGAGAGGAAGTCAAGTCAGGTTTCTAAATCTAAGTCGGGGTGGTAATATCAATTAAAAACAATAACCAAGAACAAAATAAAAGCACAAAGGAAACACTTACCTATTACACGCTAAAGACAGAGTAGGAGACATAATTGATGTTGTCAGTGTGTTGTAGAAGTTTGATGTAGCAGACCTCCAGCGAGATGACTGAAGCCAAATACCTGTACCAGAGAGAGAGAATACGAGAGATTTGATTGCAAATGGATTGGATGTAAAAGTTGGCTGATCGTCTGTGGTGTTTGGATCAAAGAATGTTTTGATGCAGAAGGTCCGATAACCAATCATGAAACTGATTGGCAACCAAATAATGAATAACAAATAACAGATAATGGATAACGGATAATGGATCCTACATTCGAGTCAAGAACGCAGTATTAAGGATAACTGACGCCAGCATGACTATTGATGTCAGCTGAGGGGTGATTGATGTCGATGATGTCGGCCGAGTAGCGACCGATGTTGGAAGATGCAAAATGGGGATAGAGGCTAATGTTAGCTTTTTGCTCATTTTTACATGCTGCCAGGGGCAAGGCTCGTGGGAAAATGGTTGACAGGGGTTAAATAGGCATGGGAGAATAAAATGGGGGTTAAGGGGAGGATGACAAGGGTTAGACACAATTCTGGTGTCTACATTTGCCCCTTTTTGTCTTGTTGGTTTTTCTGGATGAACTGCAAGACAAAAACAGGAGGTGGTTACCCTAGGTGTGGGATAAGGTCGATTTTGTCTTGTTGGTTGTTCAAATGAACTGCAAGACAAAAATAGGAGGGGGTTTGTCCTGATTATGGATGAGGTATTCCCCCTCAAAGCAGGAGTCGAGGGAAGGGAACTGGGAATCGGGTGTTGATTTGACAAAGAGTGGATGAAAAATGGGTGAGGGTGAATGCTGCAAAAGTCGTGATTGCACGTATACCACTACACAAGATAGTTAGGTCAAATTGTCAAAAGTCGTGATTGCATTTGGTCGTCTGTTGATTGGGTTATTCAATCTAAGCTGAAGCTTCAATGGTCATCGTGTTCTAGGTATCTCAGGCTCAGGAAGTGCTCCCAGAAACATGAAAAAGGCACAAGTAGTACGGATCAGCTGGCTTGTGATCCTATACTTGTGAGGGTCCAAAATAGTCTGCGGACAATTTTGCTAACTAGTCATGAGGTAGCATACAGGAAAAAACAACCAAGGCAACATTGTCTTGGAAGTGGTCGAAGTCAGAGGAGATAGGCATGATCTCCAATGGTCATTGGTTGAGGTGGATGAATGAACGAAAGAAAGTGGCCGAGCTAACCTCAGAAGACGTTATGTGATCTGAGTGCTACCTACATAGCCCTTGTGGAAGGGCCTCAGGCCAATGTAGTTCTCCCTAAAAGGTAGGAAGGGTCAAAGGGATGAAATTGGTCTTGATCGAGGGCAAGGTCATGGTCAAAAGGAGGAAAGAAGGTTTGTCCATCAGAGAGACAAACAAACGAGGGTGGTCGAGCTAACCCCAAAAGATGTCGTATCATCTGAGTGCTACCTACATAGCCCAGGTCATAGGGCCTCAGACCAATGTAGTTCAGATAAGTTGAGAAGAGTGGTCGATGATTGGTTTGGTCATGTGTCAAAATGATGAGGAGAAAAACATGTTACAGCCTTTTCCAAATGGTGTATTCTGCAACATTGGTTAAGGGGTCTTTCATCCCTAGCAATTTTCCATATTCATGATGGGTGTATGCTAAAGATGAATTGAGGTCTATTTATGCTTCAGCAAGTATTCGTTTATGCTTAACATAAATTGCGTCTGGTCGATAGTTTTCATGTGTATTGGTGTCCAGAGAAACTAGTGTGAATAGGCTATGGGAGTGGCCTGAAAAGAGAGTTGGGTTGAGTTGATTGACAAGTGATGAAGTTGAATGTGACCAAAGTGTAAAAGAAGTGAAAATCATATTGCTCTTTCATTAACAAGGACCAGAATGACAGCATAGATAGGGGTTATTAGAACCAAGAGCCCCATTCATGCATGACATCGTTGACCATATGTTGTGTTAGACAGGTAATCGAATCACTTTGATATTAAAGTGAGCTCAAAGTCCCTTGAGCAGGTGATAGGAGGAGGAAATAGGGTAACCCATTTTAGAGCAGAGATAACTTTGCCCCTTTTTATAGGAGACCTTGAGACAACTATAAGTCAAGTCCATGAATCTTTTTTTTTTTTTTGGTGCAGATTGATCAATGTGGGAAGTCTGCATAGAGATGTCATTTTCTTGGTGGTTAGTTGTAAAGTTGATCGATGTGGGAAGCTTCTAAGATAGTGCTATTTATTTCCAGAGTTAGTCATAGCCATCCTTTGAGGGAGTGGTCTAGAATTTTGCTTAATATAAGGGCTTTTGAATAGTTGTCCTTTGAGGGAGCAGACTATTAGCTACAGCAATGATAGTATAGTTGTCCTTTGAGGGATTAGTCTGCCTTTTTAATTTGATATTGATATGGTGACCATGGATATTTTGATATCTTGATTTGTTTTGATAGAAATGTGAGTCATGGACAAGATTATAGAAGGTTAAGGGCTCCCATTTATTAGGACAAAGCATCCATACATCATAAAAGGGTTATAGAGGAATGGTTAAGGGGAGTAGGGATAAAAGGAATTAGGACTAAGAGGATGGGGATTGCTCAAGGGATGAGCTCAAGTTAAATGTCAAGTGAATGAGTACTCGACTAGCAGTAGAATGGTCGCAGATGCAAGGCATTAAGAGGCTCAGGTTCTGGTCGTCCATCAAGAGAAGACAGACAATAAGTTCGTGATCCATACTTGTGCATGATGATGAAAGGTCCAAGCCAATTAGGGGAAAACTTGCCTCGTTTGCTTTGCTCCATATTGGTCATGTGCTGATGATGATTAAGAAGTTGGTTGATGTGGTCGCTGATTTGTCGAGACTGGTTGAGGGCCGGGTCGAGATTGGTGTTTGGTTAAGGTCATGATAGGCAGTATAAAGTTGAACTCCCCCCATCCATTTGGTGGTAGGAAGAATGTCTAACACCCAGTGCAGATGAGATGGAGAGAAGATGAGGGGGAGAGACTTGGGTACCCCACCTGGTTGATAGGTCAGGGGTTCCCAAGTGAATGGCGTTTAGGCATTAAAAAAGTTAGGAGGGATGGAAACCACCGACTCCGTAGGTGAAGGAGGAGGAATGGGTGAGCCTGGAGGAGATTGGTCAATGGTTGGTTTGGGACAAAATTCTATAAGGTCTTGAGTGGGGTCGTGATATCCCAGGCCATACCATTTCTTGGCATTATCATCGTTGAGTGACTCAATAGGCTGATGGGAGCCCTGCTCATAGCATCCGAAACCAAAATCCTTCCATGCACACCTGTAAAGGTAAGTGTGTGCAAAGGTGGGGTTGCCAAGAAATGAGAAGTCTGATGTGAATGGTTGGGGTGAAGAGAGAGGATTGCCATTAGTAGGAGCTTGATTGAGCCCCCCATAGACAAGGTTGGTTCGGAGCTGAGGAGGACCATAAGGCACGATCATCCTGATCTGATGGTCGTAATTGGGGCTATGGTGAAGGTGTCCATACTCTTGAAAAGTTTGGAACATGTCTAGGGTTAGCAAGCGATACTCCCCCAATGAAAGTCTTTGGAAGATGTCTTCCATGGGGTCTATGGTCATCGCTTGAAGGGGAGGTGTGAGGGCGACCGCCTGTTGTGAACTGGTCAAAGCTTCCGTGGATGGAGGTGGTGCTGGGATTGATGGCTTGATAGGAATGAGGACATCATTTGGATGGTAGGTGGTGTTACAAGTTTTGAAGGGTGAAGGGTCAGCGGGAATGGTGTGGACTTGCCCATCATGCTCAAATTTCACACAACGGTGCAGGGTGGAGGGGACACAGGCCATGGCACGGATCCAGGGTTGGCCCAGCAACATGTTGTATTAAAACTCTCCTTTGATGATATAGAAGAGCTCCAGGACTGTGCGTGGACCAATGCAAATGTGAAGGATGACTGTGTCAATGGTCGTGGCAGTGGTGTCATTAAAAGAGTGCAAGATTGCATCAATTTTGGAGATGCAATTCTTGGGAAGAGCCAACTGATCAAAGGCATGGGTGGAGATAATGTTGATGCTGGTGCCTCTGTCGATCATAATGTGTTTAATGCATGTCCGATCAACATAGGTAGTGATGAAGAGGGCGGCATCCTAATCTTCCGTGTTGGATGTGGGAATCTCAAAATCGTTGAATGTGATGGAGGCAACAGGGGCTAAAGAGTGGACAAGGGCAGCAAGTGGTTGGGGGTCCTCAGGTTGGACCTCTGCTGCCTGCAGGGCTCTAATGAGGGCTTGACGATGTTGAGGCGAGGTTTGGATGAGGTCATAGAGGGACATCTTCATAGGCGTCTGGTGAAGCTGTTTCAACATGGAGTCATGGATTGCCCCTGAAGAGGAAGAAGAAGAGGGTTGAGGCGCGCCAAGAATAGAAATCTTAGGCGTGGGTGGTTGAGGTGGATTGACGAAAGGGTAGGTCAAAGGAATGGCGGCTTTTTCTTTTGCCTTGTCCTTTTGTGACCTAGTGGTTATGTGAATGGCATTGATTTCAAAGATAGGAGGTGAAGGAGATAAAGGGGTTGTAACCTGTTGATGAGATGTTGATGGATTTAAAGAGGTTGGAGGGTTATGAGAAGGAGTCAGGGGTCGGTTGAGAGTGTCCTCAAAGAGAAGAGTGTCTTTTTCTAGATAGCGGCGAATGATGGCCTTGAGGGCACAGCAATTCTCAGTATCGTGTCCTGGCGTACAATGGTATAAGCAAATCTTCATGTCGTCGAACCAAAAGGGCTTAGACCCGAGGGGTTGAAAAGGCCTAATGGGTGGAAGAGTTATGCTAGAAGTCTACAAAAGTTGGTGCAAGATCAAAGATTATGAGTCCACTAAAGGGTTCGTGCTTGTCGATGTGTGCGATGCTGGTGACTTTTGCTTGGGTGGAGTTGGAGGAGGCTTCCGTACCACCTTCTGGGTTGATGGTGCAGCGACAGGTGGAGATGATACATTCTTCATGAGAGGTACCACCCTTTTGGGAGAGGGTAGGCTAGCAGTAGGCAAAGGAAGCAAAGGAGGCAACCGATTTTGATTAGAGGTATGAGTGGGGAGGACTTTGGTCAAGGTCGAAGGATGAGGGCCCAAAATGGAGGGCAATGGTGACGGGGAGGAGGAGTTTGCCTCTGTGGTTTGGCAGTCTTCTTTGATTTGATTTGAAGACTATTATTGGTCGAGGTCTGGTCTAAGTCCACCTTCACTTGTGGATGAGTGAGGTTGGAGATAGGGTGAATGCCGAGTGACTTGATTGGTTTAGATGGGGTAGATGAGGGTTTCGGTCCTGATGCGATTGATTGAGGTGTAGACGGTCTAGAAGTGGAAGTCTGGTTTTTGTTGAGAGTCTTGGGAGATTCTGCCATAGGAGGATTAGTAGCATGAGATGAGAGGGTACGGGCATGTTCAAGAGTTGTGAGACACTCCCACAATACCTGATGCTCCACTTTCCTTGAAGGGAGAAGTTTGAGTTTCTCCACTAATCGAGAAAATGGTTGAGAAGATGTTGGATGAGGTTTGGGTTCTTGAGAAGATGTTGATGGTTGTGGGACTGAAGGTGTGGTAGTCTCGGTCCCAAGGCATGATGAAGTCATGACAGGTTTGTCCTTGGTTGGAGATGAAGGAGAGGTAGGTTCTTCCCTGGGTGGAGAAGAAACCGGAGAATGAGGCTCCTCAAACGGGTAAAGGGCAGGGATGATGGTGCCCTCCACTTGCGGTTAAGGAGTAGGAAGGGTTGGGTCATCCATGGGAAGCAAGGAGGATGGTGAAACTGGTGGTGCTGGTAAGGTTGAGGCATCCTCCAAGATGAGAGAGGTTGACGGAGAACTAACCATAGAAAGAGGTTCATCCACATGTGATGGACTGATGGATGGACTCACCTCTTGAGGTTGGTTGGAAATGAAGGGTGAGACTGTATTGATTGTTTGAATGTTGTGTTCATGAGTGTTGTCAATCAAGGTCTGGACATTGTTCTAAGTTGGTGGATGATTAGGGAATGGTTGTTTGAAGATGTCGATACCGTGATTAGGTGGTGCATTGAGATTGTCTAGGATGAGGTCACCCTTTTCAAGCATGTCTTGGATTATGTTTTTAAGGGTTTTACAGTTGCCTGTGTCATGGCCTTTAACATGGTGGTAGTTTCAAAAGTCATTTTCCCTATACCACGCAGGAATGGTGCATGAGGGATCAAATTATGGAGGTGGTCAGATCTGGGGGAGATTGAGGACCCCTTGTTTGATGAGTTTTTCCAGCACAGATGCGTATGATTCTCTGAGTGGAGTATACTGTCGTTGTACATTTCTCTATTGGAATTGGTGGGTGATGCTTTGGGACGTGGATGGTTTAGGCTGGTTAGTTGAAGGGGAAGAGGAGGAATATCTAACAACCACAGCTTTTGCTAAAGCTTTAGATTTAGGATTAGATGAGGAAGGCTTAGAAGAGGGGTCACTGGTCTTGGAGTTGGGATTCTTGCTCCGCAACTTGACTTTATTCTCCTCGATGGCACGTAACTCAAGTTTGTGGGCCATCGTGAAGACTTCATCAAAAGTGCAAAAGGTCTAAACCCTTAAGGTGGAAGAAATATGTTTGGCACAGGCTTGGGAGAAAAGTTCAATGAGTTCGGGTTGGGGTAAGGAAAAGGAGAGTTGATTGATGAGACCCCTCCATCGAGTGATGAAATCAACAATGGATTCATCCTCGAATTGGCGGATATAATAGAGGTCTATGATTGAGACCTTCTTGGTGATGTTGATAGAGAAATGATCAAGGAAGAGTTGGGCCAGCTGAGTGAACGTGAAGAGGGAATGGCTGGCAAGGGAGTTGTACTAGTCAAGTGCAGCACCTGAGAGAGACATAGGAAATGTGCATAAAAGCAACGCATCATCGTGGGCGATAAGGTAACAGGCATGTTTGAATGCCTATAAGTGTTGTTGTGGGTCTTACTTTGAAAATGAGAAAACTTAGGAAGTTCCCATTGGCTGGGATATGGCCTGATTGGGATAGAAGGATGAATGGGCTCATTGCAAATTTGTTCGTATGAGAGAGTATTGCGTGAGCTATAAATAGAGGTCTCTAGGCTAGACATCTTGTCCATCATCATTTTGATGATATCTACTAACGGATTGGTGGGTGGAGCTTCCCCTAGATTGTAAGGCACTTGAAAGAGGCTAGAAGAGGCATACGACGTAGTCGGTTGTGCCAGTAAGGGTGCAATGTACGGATGACTAGTCGTAGGGATAGAGGAGGAGACTAAGGATGGTTGGGTAGAAGGCATGGCTAGGCTCGATGTTGCCATGGGAGGTTGGTTAGTGGTAACATGGGCCAATGGATAGGTAGCCACCCTAGTGTTGATAGGAGCAAGGGTAGGTGGAATAGAGATGACCAAATTCTGAAAGGGGGTAGAGAGTGGTTGAGTGGGTTGAGGTTGATAGGGGGCCAAAACCCCAATGGAAGTGGGCCCAAAGATGGAGGGAGAGGCCACACTTGGATGGTAGGTCAAAGGTTGGTCATTGGTTGAGGCAATAGCCTGGGTGTCTAAAGGTTGAACTATGGACGTTGTTGATACAGCCGCAGTCTCAAGAAGAGAGGTCGGCATTCCGTGAATTGGATTTCCCAAGGAGTCTCGCATTCAGCTATTCGTGAGATAGTGCTGCAAGGCTTTGACGTTGAGGTCTAAGAATCATGAAAAATCTTGGTCCCCTTCTGGGACAATAGGAGTCTGGGTCAGGGATGGTCTAGTAGGAGTTCTTTCAGTCTTCGATTGGAACTCCATTATAAGACTGGTTATGGATGAGGTAGACGAAAGCAGATGATGCCTCGCGTGATCGACTAGAGCCTTGGCTTGGCTACGAATCAGAACCATTCAAGGCAAGAAAGAATGTCCTCACAAGCTCAAACAAGTAGATAAGAATAGAAAATATGAAGAACACAAGCAGATCCTAAAAAAAAACCCTAGGAGTAAATTATTAGGATTATAGTGGCTTATGCCTTAGAATATGTGTAGAGGAAGATTGGCTTTTGAGTCGGGTCCTAGAAGAAGTAGTCTATGGATGGTTTTAGGTTAGTTATAGTGCTCAAAAGTCTATGTTAGGTTTTGTACTTGGCCTGGTGCTAAGGAGCAAGCTCCCCTCACTTCATGAGTCTAGTGATAAGCTGGTCTCGCTTAGCCAAAATATACTTCCCCTAGAGATTATCCTCTATCAGAGAACAGAGTGGGCTTTCCCCTTGGTGATGAAATCCAAGTAAGATCGTCGGGACGGGTAAGGTATCTGCTGGGTGATGAAATCCCAGTCGGGCCTTGTCTCAGGTAAGTTAAGATGTTTGTTTTAGTGCAAGTGGTTTGGTCGTGTAACATAAAGTGGACTAGATTAATTCATGATGCAATTATTAATTACTAGGTGTGGTCTAAGAAATGTAAGCAAGCAGAAATGAATGCAAAGTGTTTTAAGCCCCAAGTTGAAATGTGAAGTTGGAATGAAAACAAGTTGAGAAAGGGTTGAAGAATATGATTTTTGACTAGTCTAGAAGTGTAAGAAAAGAAAGAAAAGTTCTTTTTATTCCTGCTTATGATGTCGTTTAGAAGAGACGAAAGAGGTGAAAAGGGAGAAACCTAATGCACCTATATGAAAAGAAAGAAAGAAAGAACCCAAGGAAGGCCTTGAGGTCCCACCGGGCATGCTAGAATGTTTCTACGCTATTTCACTTTCTACATTCAAAAAAGGAATTAAGAAACTAAGAAGAATGGTCAAGGTTAGATATTACCTGGATGTAGTCGTGCGCACCGTTTATCCAGATGATCGTGAGAACTCCTCTTTGGCTATGGAGGAATGACACCTACAAAGAAAAAGAGACTAAAACACAAAAAATGTTAGAAGAGGAGATGGTGGGTTGTCAAGCAAAAGCTTGATCCCTGAAGTATGAAGACTTCCTTAAGGGATATCAACCCACTGATTAAAAATAGAATATTTGACAGAAACAGAAATAGTGAAAGACAGAAAGAAAGAAATAAAAGATAAAAAGCAAAATGTGTACTTGATATGTAGCAAATTGCTCTACACAGTTGCTGGTGTCAGTCTTTGTGCTGGCATCAGTCAAGGAGGGGTGCTGACATCGATTAAAGTGCCGACGTCGGTAGGGGTAATGACCGGCATCGGTCGGGGCAGCAATTTTTGGATGGGGTCTGGTCGGGTCTGGATAGGGTTTTAGGATTTTAGAATGGTCTGAAGTCTTCATCTGTGGGTTAGGGATCTGGTTTGGGAGTCAGAGGGATTGTTTGGGGGTTTGAGCAGAAATTTGGGTAGAGTTACAGACTAAAAAGGGTGGATAAAGGTGATACGGGAGGAAGTCAAGTTGAGTTTTTGAATCTAAGTCAGGGTGGTAATATCAATTAAAAACAATAACCAAGAACAAAATAAAAGCACAGAGGAAACACTTACCTGTTACACGCTGAAGACAGAGTAGGAGACATAATTGATGTTGTCAGTGTGTTGCAAAATTTTGATGTAGCAGACCTCCAGCGAGATGACTAAAGCCGAATACCTGTACCGGAGAGAGAGAATATGAGAGATTTGATTGCAGATGGATTGGATGCAAAAGTTGGTTGATCATCTATGGTGTTTGGATCAAAGAATGTTTTGATGCAGAAGGTCTGATAATCGGTCGTGAAATTGATTGGCAACTAAATAACGAATAACGAATAACGGATAACGGATAATGGATAATGGATCCTGCATTCAAGTCGAGAACACAATATTAAGGATAACCAACACCATCAGGACTACTGACATCGGCCGAGGGGTGACTGACGTCAGTGACATCGGCTGAGTAGCAACTGATGTCAATAGATGCAGAATGGGGACAGAGGCTAATGTTAGCTTTCTGCTCATTTTTACATGTTGCCAGGGGCAAGGCTCATGGGAAAATGGTTGACAGGGGTTAAATAGGCATGGGAGAATAAAATGGGGGTTAAGGGGAGGACGACAAGGGTTAGACACAATTCCAGTGTCTAAATTTTGCTCTTATGTCCATATAATTCACTTTTTGAGATTAGTTCCATAGGATTTTTACTCCCTTATATCATGTTATCCATTATTGGTTTCAAATTTGGAGTTGATTTTGCAAGGAGGAGTGGAGTGGAGTTACAGTCATTTCTTCCAATTATTGGGTTTTTCTTCTATGTTATGTTTCAAAAAGGAAGTGAAGTGATGAATTCTTGCACATATATGTCTTTCCTTCATCTTCAATTCCAAATCTAATGTCAAAGAGCCACTTCAAGAGCCAAGAGAGCAAGTAAATGCACAAAATGGTCATCTATAGTAGTTGTATGATCCACCACTTCTTAGGGAAACATGAAATGTGTGATGTGAACATTATTTTATATTTGGAAGGTTTGGCCATGATTTATCACCATTTTGAGGAGTTTTGATGAGAGTGGATGCTAGTGACACCTTAAGGAGACCGTCCAAGCAAATTTGTGACACTTTGGGAAAAATTCCCAAAACTATCAAAATAGAGGTCTAGGCCCATTTTTTTGATGTTATTATATATTTTTTATTTTATATATAAATCCTCTAAGTGAATCTTTTTCAATCTCATACATAGGCCTATCAAGTTGAAAAATAAGAGAGGTGTAGAGGTTGAGGAAGATGGTACTTCCCCTTATACAAGACTAGCAGGTTTTGGAGAGTGAGTATAGAAGAAGAGACTAGGAGCTAGAGACAACATTTAAGAAGATGTATTAAGTTGAAATAAACCTAATACAACATGATAAGGATGTCACAAAATATAAACTAAATAGGGAGGTCTAAAATGTTAGAATTGTAGTCAAGATTAAGGGGAGGGTTTTGGCCTAGAGGCCAAATAGAAAGTCACTCTCACTTAAAACCTTGGTAGAGAATTATAATTAACTTGTGTATGCTCATAGGGTCATAAAAGATGTGTTAAATCTTATAGAATGCAAGAAGGCTCAGTTTTCTGGTCTAAACAACAAGAGTGCAGGTAGGCTTACTAGATAAGTATTAGGCCTAGTGTCCAAAAGGGGGATCATTCACACTTATAGCATGAGGTGAGAATTATAGCCTATAAATTCATGTTTTTGGGAACATTTTATGTGTGTTTAAACTTTTTTTTCATATAAATCACAAGAAATCCATTTTTTAGCTCACAACAAAACTAGACCTGTAGGAAAAGGAAGAAAGGGATCGATAGGAAGGGTTAGAATACTCATAACTCTATTGATTCTTTGCATGGGGACAAAATATGTTTATATGAGTTATAATATGTATTTAATAATCATTTTGTGTAATTATTTTGAGCTTCCAGTGTGAAACTTGCATGAACAAAGCTTAAGAGGTCAAACAAGCCTGAAACCCTTGTTAAACCATTGCAAAGACTAGTTTGATTAAATTAGAGAGATAATGAACCAAAATGGACCATAATGGCATTAATTTTAATTTTATATTATATATGACTCAATCAGGCTCCATACCATCAAAATTATTTGTATAAAGTTATATGGATAGGGTGCAAAACAAGATATTTTTTACCATTTTTTATGTTTTGTAGGTTATAGAAGGAATCTGAAGATGAAATAAAGTTTGGAAGGAATATATATAATTTTTATAACTCCCTATTTTAATTTAATCCTTTTAAAAAACTCTTAATTGTTCAAACAAATAACTTCATCTCAACCAGTCAAAACTAGCCTAGTGGACAAACTAGTGAAAAGAGTGAAAAACTTCATGTAAGATGATTTTAAATGATTATTGATTCCTATAATTCCATGGAGTGTATTTAAAAGTGTCACAAACTTCCTCCCATGTATTTTCATGTGTAACTTAACTCAAATTTGAGAACAAGTGTGCAGGGTCCATGAAAGAGGAGTTTTTTGGACTATAGATGATAATGGCTCATTCCTAAATGATTCAAAAGGAACAAGCCTACAAAAAATGCATGGATATGAATTAATAATACCCTTACCCTTATTTCAAATCATCATACCTATCCCTAATCAGTTTTTGGATGTTCAAATAGGGCTAATCATGAAGGCAATTTTTTTGAGCCAATTAAGGGAATTTCATGCCACTTTACAAAAGTTTGATGACTTGTATGGACACTTGGGATTATTCAAATTGCATGGTTCATCCCATATCCTCTTTTAATTCACAATTAATTTATTCTCTCATCTTGACAAGTGTCCTTGTGACCCTTGGACTTCTCTCTTCTCCTCTCTCTCTCTCAAGTTCTATAAGAACTAGCCATTTTGGCCATTGTAACTTATGCTCCACATGAATATGGAAAATTCCTACTAATTTTCATACCATTTGATCAATAATAATACCAAATTTTACCTCTTCATGACTTTTTATATGTCTTCTTTACTTGGATGATGAATCTTGTTTAGTGAAGACTATGGATTCCTTAGCATGTTGTCTTATTATTTCACCCTATTTACAGTTAGAAAGCTTCCTATTGAAGGGAATGTGAAGTATTATAAGAAATTTCAAGGATTGGGTGAGTTATTTTATTCATTAGTACCATTAAATACCTATTTTCTAGTCCTCTTAGCTTTGTACATTCATCCATAACCTCATAATGTAACATTGATGTGAGAAGATGTAGATTGGAGAAGTGTATGTTTAGTTTGTCCCTTGATTTCATGTATAATATGCAGCTGGTTAGAAGTCTTATTATTATTTTGTGTATCACCTCCCTTAAAATAGTTTGCTTTCAGTTATCTCTCTCCCTTTTCCCCTAAAAAGTTTAGGTATAGTTGTAATCTAATTTAGTACATCAAGGGAGCTAGCCCTATATAGAGATTCACCTCATCCTTAGGATATTCAAAATCCTAGAGGTGTTTCTATTGTGCCACTTGGATGAGGATATCTTAGGTATCTCCTCAAAGGGTTAAAATCCAAGTGACAATAGTTTTTGGCATGCCTAGTGGACTCTTGGTCCAAAAAGTTGAAATATGTTTGGTGTTTACTTTCAACAATCATCCTTTGGAGGCATCTATCAAAGCATCAATGACAACTCCAAAGATACATCAACTGGTCAAGTAGCCCAATTTTCTTTTTAAATTTTTTTTTTAATATATTTCTTTGTTTTCTTGCTTTTAATGAGGTTTTGTCACTAATTTTAGTGTTGAGCACTATTTTACACAAGTTGGTGAGACATTTCAAGCTTGTGTCATTCCCTATCAACAAGAGCAAGTTATTAATCAGCCTTTTTATGAAGTGTACTAGCTTAAAAAATAATTTTATCATCCCATTCATGACACTTATCGATCATATATCTAGGCTCCTCAATATCTTGTTTCTCCTAGTCAACCTAGCCACTTCTCAAGTCAATCCATTTCCACCTTCAAACAAACACTTTTGGGCTATGAAAGGTACATATTGGATCTTGATACTCTAAGGATATGTGGTCAAGAGGTTCCTAGTCATCTTAATCATAAGGTGAGACATGAAATAGAGTTGATAAAAATAAAGTGGGTACCTATTGATAGATCTAATTGGTAAAGGCTCACAAGTGAGATGCTTGATATGAGTGGCCTAGTTTCTTCCTTAGAGGATAAGATAAGAGTTAATGAAAGGCAACATCACCAAACCTATCAAACTTCATATAAACTTACCCAAGTTTCCTATCATCCATATCTGATCCCTACTCATGAGCCCTATCAAGGATATCAAAGTCATCCTTTTCCCAATCAGTTAGAAGAGAGAGTTGAAAAGAGACCCATTTTTTAAAGCTAATCTTGATAGGCAGATTGAGTTAGCTAATATACATATGAATCAATCCATGTTAGTATAAAATTAATTAGAATTCAAGCCATCATTTTCCTCTCACATTACATCCCCTCATCCTCAGAAATAGACTTCTAATCCTAGCATCCTAAGCTGGAGTAAGATAGTGGAGTCATGGGGAAAGAATGAGGATAGAAGCATTGTTAAGAAGTGTGAAGTTAAAAATGAAGTTGATCCTTTGAAATTAACTCCCACCTTTCCTCAAGATATCTCTTATCTTCCATGTCAACCCTCTTTTACTCCTCCTTCTCATGAAGACACTTGTGAACTTCAATAATACTTTTCCAAGAGAACCTACCCAAGAAAATTGAAGAGTCAGAGTCAATAATGAAGTTTCTAAGTCAAGGTGTGATGGAAGTTTTAGACCCAAAATAAGATCCTATGCCTAAACACACCCCATATACCCCTCTTTAATAAATTTTTCAATCTAAATCAGATCCTACCTCCTTGGTAGCCTCATTGGGCTAGGTCACATGATTTTAAGATGCCTAGTCTTGGCGTCACCATGAAGGAGAAAGATATGGAAGATATTGTATCCCTTGAAGAACAATCTACATATGATCAAAATGTTGTAGATGATCACCTCCAGCATGAAGATGAATTATATATTAATGATGGAGAATAATTTCAAGTCATCACCAAAGAGGTGGTAATCCCAAAAGAATCTCTTGAGATCAAGGTGGAAGTTATTACTCTTGAAGATGATCCAATAATTTAGCATGGTCTTGAATCACCATCAAATTCATTAGATCTTGAAGTGCACTAGGTTTATAACATCATACTTCAAGAAGAGAAGATTAAAGAGGTAGTGGTTTTAGATGATAAAGAAGATAAGGATGATTGGTAGCTGCAAATGGAGCTCTTTCAAGGGCTTGAAGAGTTTTTCCAAGTTGAGAATAAAGTACATGGAAAGGTGAAGGAGGATTCCATGGAGAAAAATGACCAAGATTGGGAAGAATATGTAAATCTCCTTGATGATCTATAATAACTTGCAGCTAAGAGGAAGCCCAATCTTATTAAGAGTACTATGGAAGTCAGGAAGGAATGCCTTGTTGAATCACCATTTGAGGTTGTAATTGAGGATCCATATGAGAAGGTTGAATATATTTAGATGTAAGAGGAATACTTTTACATTACAGACATATTTGAAGGTGGTCTACTTGAGAGTATGGCATTTGAAGTACCAAGGAATAGGTTTGATCTATTAAGTGTTTAATCTAAAGAGCAACATGCTTTACACCATGTTTCATTTCATGAAAAAGATGATACAAGAAACTTTCCTTTTGATCCTAGAAAGGGAGTTACACTTAGTTTTTATTTGTATATAGTTTCTTGCTTCCTATTTTTCCTAAGTGCTTTGCCCACATGTATGTCTTGTTAGTGTGTTTTCTTTGTTTGGTGTGTGTCTTTTGCTTTTAGTGGTTGAGGTAGTCAAGTGGTCTTGTCTTGATCAAATCCTTGTAGTCAATGGTTAGATAATTTTCTTGTTTGTTTTAGTCTATAGATGACTCCCTAAGCCCAATGGACTGATAAGGCTACTAGTATATTAGGCATACTACCCCTATGAGTCGCCATTTTATAAACCAAATTTGACTTTTAAGTAAAATTACAGATCTTATAGGTAAAAAATTGAATTTTTGGTGTTTTAAGGGTATAATACATATGTCACATTGTGTTTATACATGTTGTACTAGCCTTGGTCCTCAGTCATTTTAGTCCTTTTAGTCATTTTGAGTCATTTTGAGGTTAAAAAGGGGGCATTTAATGAGTTTTATCGATTTATTGGGAAGTGTGAAGGTTAAATATTATTTCACGTCCCATGTGTCCTAAGAGGTCTTAATCATCTAACGTAACTAAAATTTGGTAGGTTCTTTAGAAGAAATGGTAGCTTTCTTGGGAAAAAAGGTGAGTTTGGCACTTGTATGGCTCATGGGAAAGTGTGCCAAGATGAATAAGATTTTGGTATGTATTTTTAACTTCCATAAGCTAAAATACATGTTTTAAATGCTCTAGAATTTTAATTTTTGGCTCAAAACCATTTTGCTCCTTTTTCCCCCTTCTTAGCAAGTAAAATCAGTCTTCAAATTTGTACTTGGTATAGCCAGTAGAGGAGGTTTCAGATAAAATGCCTTGGGGAGGTTAAATTAAACTCATATCTTAATTTACATATAAATATTTTTAATAATGGTGGATTTTGATTCATGAAGTTGACTATGTTTTTCTTCTTGTTAATCTTTGCATCCTATATGTTTTTCTCTTGTTTGGGAAGATCCATATAATTTACTTTATTATATTGGTTATATATGATTCTAACTCCCTTTTCTCATGTTATCCATGATTTTTTTCATATTTTGAATTGATTTGATGAGCTAACTAACTCAGTTTGCAAGGAAGAGTGAAGGAGAGGAGTTACAGTCATTTCTTCTAATTGTTAGGGTTTTCTTCTATGTTATGGTTCCAAAAGTAATTAAATTGATGTATTATTTCCCATAAAAAAAAAACTATTCATTTTAAATTCTAAATCCAACCCCAAAGAGCCACTTCAAAATCCAAAATAGCAAGTAAATGCACAAACTAGTCATCTATAGTAGCTATACGGTTTTCCACTTCTTGGGGAAACATGAAATGTGTGATTTGAACATTATCTAATATTTGGAAGGTTTTATCATGATTTATCACCATTTGGAGGATTTTTTATGAGATTGGATGCTAGTGACACCTTAAGGAGACCTTCCAATCAAACTTGTGACACTTTGGGACAAATTCCCAAAACTATCAAAACAGACATCCAAGCCCTTTTTGGATGTTATTATATAGTGATTCTTGTATATTCAGAGCCTATAAGTTAATTTTCTATCAATATCCTACATATTCCTATCATGTTGCAAAATAAGAGAGGTGTAGAGATTGAGGAAGATGGTTTTCTTAAGCCCTCAAGTTGCTCTTCAAGACACTGAAATCACTTAGTGCTATCTACAACTAATAGAAGACTTGTCAAACATTCAAAGCATAGGGAAGGTTTTGAGGTATTTATGATGTATTCAATTGGTTTAGGCAAACCATCCTCTCCAACATTAGTTCATGATCCATCAAGATAAATAAGACATTCTAATCCTAAATGAGACCCCAAAATAGCACCTATAGTCAATATACACTATTGTAGATGAAGAAAGAGATGCATTGAATAGTCAAGGTGAGGTTGGAGGTCTTTTTGATACAATTTTTGCTTTTTTTCAAAGAAAAGGTGAGTCTCAAATGATTTCAAGTGCTCAAAGAGGTAAGAAGATAAAGGTGAAGCCAAATTTCATCTTAAAACCTATTGCATACACCTAAATCCAAACTTAAAATAGGAGAAAATAGTTGTATACACCCTAAATTGGTCAAACAACCACATATATCATGTATTTTCATATTCCTTTCACATGGGACTTTGACTAAGAATATGAATCTTATTCACATCTAGCCATGTCTTTTTGTCTGACTTGCCTTGGTCTTATTTCATATCCTATACACCTCTTTGACCATTCCCAGTCACTCATAACCTTCTATACTTAACCCTTATTAACCCAAGTCATTCTTTCAAGGCTTATTCCATCCCCCTAGGTCTTGGCCCCTTTGAATAATAGTGCCCAAATAGGACAATAGTGCTAAAACTAAGGGTGTTTAGTTTTTAGTATTATTGTCCAAGTGCAAATTTGATTTTAACAGTCAATTTTTCCTACTAGATGAGTCTTACCCCTTTCTTTGCTTCATTCCTAAGTTTTCTAGTGTGCCCCAAATGCAAATAAAAATCCCAAATTTGAAATAACAAGTATCCTATATAAAGGATTACACAAGGCATTCTATATCTATCACATACTACTTTGGCACGTTAGACATAATAAAAATCAATCAATAGTATATCTCAACTTCTCTGCATCAGACATAGACTTGCATCCTAATTCAAGGAAAGGCCTAGGAAAAATGCATTCTCACATCTATCATGCACATTGATTATACACATTCCCTAAGGTAGAACTACATTGGATCTGAGACCCTATCTTGAGGGTTAATGTATGTAATAATTAGAATAATAGGGGTTCTTGATTGTGTGATCATTCTTCCCCTAACCTATTTTTCCCCCTTTTGATTTTGATGTATTTTTTTTTTTGTGTAAATAGATATAAGTATTGAATACTATAATAGACCTATAATGAGTTTTGTTAACTTCTAGCCCTTGAAATTTGGTATATAGGCTCATATTGGCAAGGTGAACAAAATCTAGAAAGATTAGATCCTCAAGACAAAAATTTTAGGAAGGACTATAGTACCAGACACTAGGGTGTCTCATTTATAGCGCTCTTATCCAATCAAAAAATGGAACCTGGATTTAGATTCTTGATAGTGTCTCATTCTTTCTCTTCAAATTCTAGCCTTAGATTCCTTCATTTCAATCTAAAACTAGATAAGTTTATTTCTATTTCTCTATCATAATTACTTGTTAAAATATATATTTTACCCTATTAAGCTAGATTCTTACTATTATTATAGACCCTTATTATTTAGGATCTAAACACTAGATTCCCAAAAATAATAAAACATTTGGTGAACCTGACTTACTTTGAATAAATTTAAAACCCTAAGTACCCTTAGGGTTTTTCCTTCATATTTTGTGAATAAATTATTTTAAAAATTCTTGATTTTTGTACTATTTTTTGTGCATTTTTCCTATTCAAAACATATTTTTATAATTTAAATTATAGCCATAATTTTTAAAAAATTAAAAACCCTAGTTCAACACCCTAGATTTCAAAACTAGGTCATCAAACACCAAGCCTTTCCTTCTTGCAAATTTTAGAAAACTATTTTGGAAATTTTTGAAAATTAATTACCCTATCAAAAATAATTTTAAATTTTTAAAATTAGTAGTTTCTTGTGCAAAATTTTAATTTCTAAAATTCTAATTTTTGTATAAATTTTTGTGCATTTATCCTATTTCAAATTAGCTTTAGAATTTAAAATTATTACATAATTTTTAAAAGTTATAAAACCCTAGATTTCCAAACTAGATCCTCAAACCCCAAGTTTCCCTACCTTACAAATTTTAGAAATTAATTTCAAAATTTTAGAAAATTGTTTAGTGTGCCAAAAATATTTTTAAAATTTCTAAATTAGTAGTTATTTTGTGCAAAAATTCAATTTCAAATTTCTGATTTTTGTATAAATTTTTGTGCAAATATCTTATTCAAATTAATTTTTTATTTTAAATTATAGCATTAAATTATAAAATTATATAATTCTAGCTCAAAAACCATAGATTCTTAAACTAGGTCCTCCACCTTATAACCATTCATTCTTGCAATTTTTATAAATTAATTTCAAAAATTTTGCAAGTTGTTTAGATAGTCACAAGTATTTTCAAAATTTCCATGTTAGTAGTTATTATTGAATTTATTTTATTAATAGTAATTTTTCATATTCTTTGTGGTGAAATAAATAAAAGGTACAATAAGGCAGTTCTTTTCTCTCATCCCATAGACAAATTTCTTAATTTTTTGCATAATTATGATAATGAGTGGACAAATTTGCAAAATTACTCATTAGCTAAAAATGTGAAAAATGATTTTATTTATAATAAAGTTAATTACTATTATTGTAATGAGGAATATTATCATGCATATGACAGTGATAGTGAAGAAAAAATAGATGCATCTTCTCCTCCCAAACCTATCTCTTTCATCCCTTCTAAAGAAAATACTTTTGATAAATGGGAAAAATACTTCTAACCTAATTTTCCTATGCATAATACACAAAATGAATAAATTATTCATGCACTTCTAAATGAACCTGTAATAGGTGATAATTTGCTTCCATGTCAACCTAATATCTCTCTCTCTTTTGTTCCTACTATGTTCAAAATATAAAAATATAAATACAATCAAATCAAATTACCAAAGCATATTTCAAATGATGCATGTCATGAATTTTAAAATGATAACTCTCTTACTCTTACTTATCATACTGAAAATGAAGAAAATACATACACTCCATCCATGGATCACATAGATACACATGATATTCCAATGTCAAATGATAATTTATTGAATATTTGAAAAGAACTCAATCCTTCTATTACACCTCTCCCAGGCAATGATGGAAGTGATAATGAATATGATAGTGAACATGCCAATGAATATGAAAATGAGAGTGATTATGAGAAATATTACATATATGATAATGTTGATGATAATTATTCACATAGTGAAGAAGAATATGGATCTCATGTTTCTAACTCTTATCTCATTTCTCCTCTCAAACATAATGTACTTCAAAATGTTGTTTATACTTCTATGAATGATTCTATTTCAAATAATGCACATGTTAATTCTAATAACACATCTTCTACTCAATTAGAATGTGACACACTAAAACATAAAGATAACAATGAATCTCCCAAGCCAACTCTCACTATGGTAGAACCCATCTCTCACCCTTCACCTAAAGAGAATGGTATCCCACATCCCTCTAGTAAGGTCCAAACTACCATTACTCCCAAGGTTCAAGTGAGCACACCCCCTATTTATGATCTAATTAAAAAAATTATATTTCCCATGGATAAAATTAACAATCAAATTCAATTATTAATTGAACCACTTCAAGATACTAATTTACCATCCCAGGAGATCATCTCTTTGATGCAATTATTTCGTGAATTACAATACCAAGTACATCTTCTTACCTTAGAAAATAAAGATTACAAGTCTTGGATGGATGTAATTAATCTACATGGTAACCCTATTTCAAAAACATTTATAAAAGCTTCATTTCCTAAGCATTTATAAATACCATCATTACCTCACTTTGATGGAACTGGAGATCTATTTGTACACCTTCAAGCCTTTCAAAAGGATTTTCCATCTCATGCAAGCCCATTTATTTTACTCAAGTTATTCCAATATACATTAGTGGGAGAAGCACATAATTGGTTCTTTCATCTACTCCCCATTGGTTCATTACACACATATGATGACTTAGAGGAGGCATTTATTAGATATTACATCATAAACATGGGCCCTTGTGTTACATATGAGAAACTTGCCACATTACATCAAAAAAATTTAGATCTAGTTAGTGTGTATATCTTAATAGTCAAGGCTCACATGTTGAGATTGATATACAAACCAGTATATCTATAGATTTATCATATCTTTATTAAGGGGATTTACCAACCTCTACTCGATCATCTACTATATCAGATAGAGTCTTCTTTTAGACACTTGTGTTATACAGTTTTATCTTTGGAAAATAAATTGGGATTGATTGAGGTAGATTCATTTGATCATATCACTCTAGATTTCATAGTAGCATATTTAGATATAGCTCCTAGCACTCAGAATCCACCATGTCCTAGACAAGATAGGAGACCACAACAAGAAAAGAAACCAATCAAGAACAAAGAGCCAATTTCTAGAGCATAACCTACAATATGCACTACAAAGAATAACAAGGCACCACTATAGTTTGACTTAGATCAGGATAGCCCATCTACCATATTATCAGTACTACTAGATAAGAGGTTAATCACATTACCTTCTACTCATCAATGAGATCTATGTATCTTACATAGACAACCACATCAACTTTTTTGTCATTATCATCATATTTGTGGACATAGAGATAATGACTAGTTTGGACTCAAATATTGCATTAATAGACATGTTGATAATGGTATCATATCATTCACATAGGGGGCATAAATATCTCCTCCATTATGGAACCCTAGAGCTCATTCCTCCATGACTGAGTCATCCTAGGACATTCTTTTATAGGAATCATCAGTCACTCATCATGAGTGCAATGCAAGTTTTAGGATAAAATCTCATAGGAGATCTCTTATTCCACTACCTCAAAAGGTTTGGAAACTAGTACAGCAACAACAACCTACATACAGCACCATAGTCCAAGGGATACATAGTGCAGTTCCATATACATATCCAATAGAGTCATAGGCACAACAACAAAGTACCACTCATGAAAAATATTCACTATGGGTAGATTTTTAGGGTCTTATCTCATGTAATAAACCACTATAGTTAAGATTAGATGAACCCCCATCATATATCATATTTTCATCTCAATTTATTTCTCAATTATATACATCACAATAGAGGCCATAGGGTGTTATTTCATGTAGAAATACACTATAATTGAAAATAGATGAGCCTCCTCCAAAACATCCAGTTTCAGTTGCATGACCAATAATGTTAAATTTTGCAAAATCTTCACACACAACAATAGTTATCACTTAGTAGATAGTATCAGATACAGAGCACATTCTTACATAGCATGACTAGTATGGGTACTTTTTTAGTTGGCCAATAGGGTTTAGATAGTGATATAGCAGAAAATAATATAATGTATAGTCATACTAGTTTTAGTTCATAAGCTTCACTTAGCATGGCAATGATGGAGCCAAAGGTCTAGCTAACCTTTGTATTCTTGATCCACTCTCAGGGAATTAATACACACATAGTGTTATTTTACATCCCCCATACTAACAACTAATATTCCTAATTGCCTCTAATTATTCATAGCCTAAAACCTACCTGTCAAAGTCCACATCCTACCAAATCAACTGGTCCAAACCCTTTACCAATCTCAAATTAACTCAATTAATTCAAACAATTTACCAATCTCAAACCAACCTATCAAAATCCAAATCTTACCAAATCCTATTTTACCACTATTAAACCCAATCAACTTATCCAAACAATTTCTAAATGTTAAACCCAGTTTAGTTTATCCAAATGATTTACAAATTATAAAAACCATCAAATTTTTGCTTACAAATCAAAAACCTAAACTCATCAACAAAGCATTCAAATAAAATATTCTAAGTACCAAACATATACAATATAAACATCAATTCTAAATCAACCATTTTCAAACATTTATAATGAATATACCAATATTTAATACCACACTTCAAATCCAATAAAACAATAAATAACTATCAACATAAAACAAGTAGCCATATATATATCAAAAAGTTTTCAAAACATATACATCATGTTAAGGTATAATCAATCATGAATGGGCATCAAACCCTCACTATCAATCTCACTCTCTCCTCTAGTGTTAGTCCCATAATCTTATCTAGTACATAATGACCCTACACCTCCTCAAGCTCTTGAGTGCCTCTTGCATCGACTACCCCACTCCAACAGTCAACCATGCTCCTCATACAAGTCTGCATATCACCACTAAGGATCCATATAGTCATCCATAATCTTTATACTCAACATGCCATAATCAAGTAGAGGTATCTTATGTTTATCCAACTCAACTCTAATCTCATCTCTCTCTTATGATTCCCTAACATATGTAATTATAGCTATAGTAGCCCTATCAAATAAATGAACATAAATGCCAACAATAACCATCACTTGCTCTATCAAACCCTCCTCCATTACATCATTAGGAACATGCCACATGAGCTCTTAGAGTGTCAACTCAATGATGTTCTCCTAAAACTCATCATCACCCCTCCTCACCCCAATAGGTGCCTCATCTTGTGTACCTCCCACCCCACCATCACATATAAGAAGTAAAACACTACATCAAATATATAATTTTAAATCCAAACCAGTAAATCACAAACCTAGGTATAATTTAAATACAATCATTGATTACCTCCCATCATCTAGACTAGCTCAAGATCCTCATATGCAAGAACATACACTCCATTAATAGGATATAATGGATCCCATAGATGCCTAACCCACCATGTATTATATACCTTAGTACATCCCACATCATCTACATCAGGAATATCTCTAGCCACATCTCATGCATCTAAGGGTTATGATTCCAACTTAGCCCTAGTAAGTCTTGCATGAGCCCCTACTCTTACTGGTACCCATGCACTCCTTAACCATACCAAGGTTATAGGAGGGTCATCCTATCAAAATATAAATTTCTTAGTCATGTGCTCATACTAAAAGTGCTCATATACTCCAGCCCAATGATCATGCTACCAATAACTGACCCTCATGTACCATAACTATTCTCCATCGTTAAACCATCTAGGGAATCCTCTATAGGTCCTCCATGTGATATCTCAAGCCACCAATCTATCTAGCATTCTCCTATAGTGATTTATCCTAGGAAATTGAATAGCCAAATCACTCATCCACTACTCCCCATATGGTTGTGGAGGTACCCACCTCTTTCTCGATAATCCTAGTGGTTGTACAACCACTATGTGCTCATAAGCCCAACAATGCAATAAATTAGCTACACTCAAACCACCATTTAATACTTTCTAAGTAAACCTATATAGATCTTTGTATAAGTGGGCAAGCATAGTCTTACCCCATGAGAACACAGTATCATACTCTCAACACTATGAACCACCCTATGAATCTTATAGGCAAAAAAAACTCTGCTATCATCCATTATAATAAATGAATCTAATAATATGTCTAACCACTTCCATAGGTGAGGAACACTTGATTTTACAACAAATGATATTAATACATTGTTATCACTACCTCTTTGATGTGCACCTAAAGGCATACTAGTAAAATACAAGGATGCATGATCAATGGCATCCATACCCATATCATCCTATAAAGTCACACACCATCCACTAATTGACAAATGAAAATTTGGGTACACATATTCTAAATTAATAGTCATCTCCCTAGTAGGAATCTAGAAAGTATAGGTATCTATATTTCACCTCTCACACAAGGTGGTATTCAAATGCCTATCCCAATATATAGTGCTTAGATAACACACATGACCTAGTCCAGTTCTTTCCATCATAGCCCTCTCATCAGCTGATAAAGGAAACAATATTAGAGTCTCCATTACTTAGCCTTTATGGAACTCCCTCATTTGTACCTCACCTTACAAAACACCAAAACATAATATATATATGTCAACCAATCATGTCCAACTAAATAGATAAGCTAAAGAACAATAGCTCACACATCAATATCCTAGAAAATAACACCTACATCATGTTCACCATGACAAATCAATTACCAAGAAAAAATTACAAAAACTAAACTAATCATTAACCCAAAAAATCTAGACTCTAAGACAATAGTGCTAAGTACAGGACAACAGTGTTGGATAGGAGTGCTACAACCTGGATAGTAGCACTGGAACTAGTTGAAATTTCCTAAAAACACCATTTTACCCATAACTTGAGCCCTATAGCTCCATTTTACAAACTATTTTACTCCTCAAAATCATGACAACAACACCTTCAACATCAAGTAAGCTTTTTTCTATTACTACATCATTTAACTACCATGGCACACACATGTATATACCTTTCTTGTACCTAGACATACAACTTGGTTCTCACCAATAAAAAATTATTCAACTTTTATACAACTTGGTTCTCACCAATAAAAACTTATTCAACTTTTATACAACTTTGACTTCACCAATAAAAGCTTGTTTAATTTTCAAACAACTTAATATAATCAATCAAACAACTTCTGAATCAATTTAAACTATACTAACCTTATCCCTAGCATTGCGCCACTACTCATCACTTTTGGCTCAACCTCCTCCATTATAAATTTTGTCCCTCTCCCCAAAAGGGGGGAATCATTCCTACTATTCTTATTTCTACACCTACCTAGCAAACCTATACACTTTCATAGTTGGATACACCATGGTTCTTACACCTCTAGCAGTCAGAATTATTATATTTAGCTTAGATTGGTCAAGATATATAGTGATTTAGATTACATGGGTCATTCATCATTATTTAGGACATTCAAAGGGACATACCTTCAATTTATAGAGACATAGATTACTTAGATATACAATGGTTCAGATCATATGGATTCATAGTGACTTTGATATAGATTTAGACTAGATACCAGATTTGGGGGCATGTACAATGTTACACATCTCACACATACAACTTCATACAGCATGACATGGTTACATGACCAAATAGAAAATTATAGGCATAGTGTAGAACACATTGTTTTGATCTCTAGTTTTTCACATGGGGCATGGCATGATAGATCATGGTACATGTGGTTATATAGATTTCTAGATTATCTATATGCATCACTCACATACCAAATTTAGGGGCATGACATAGATGATCATGTTATTCATCATCTAAGATTATACAAAATATAATGGTAAGATAGGCCATTTTCTTCTTACACATTTACTAATGTTTTTAGATTACACCCAAGAATACCTAGGTTGTCACTAGATTAGACCATATGATCATCTATAGTGGTTGGTCTATAGCATTACTTAGACCTAGGAGTTTGTGTGGGATAGAGGGTAGACATTGGTTTTCGACCTCTAAGCACTTATCACTTATAGTTCATATTATTCAGAGTGGGGACATGATAGATATTACTCTTCATAGCATACAGATTCTATACACACATTCCAAATTACATTAGTTTATGTGGGACAAAGGGTATACATTGGTTTTGGGCCTCTAAATATTTCTCATTTCTCATTCAGATTTAGTATAGGGGCATCTATTACAAGGATTCCTTCTTTCTCTAGGCACTATTCAGATTTATTTTAGGGGGAATCTATTATAGGGATTCCTTCTTTCTTTAGGCCCTATTTAGATTCAATACAAGGGGCATCTATTACAAGGATTCCTTATTTCTCTAAGCACTATTCAGATTTAGTATAGAAGGCATCTATTATAGGGATTCCTTCTTTCTATGAGCATTATTTAGATTTAGTATTCCTTCTTTTTCCAAGAACTATTCAAATTTAGCTTAAAGGGAATCTATTATAAGGATTCCTTCTTTCTCCAAGCACTATTTAGTTCTCCATCCACATCCCTAGCTAATAATTTAGATCCTATTTAGTACACTTATCTCCATACATGTAAGTCTAGGTACACATATTATTTCTTTCTTTAACTCTAGTATTTCATTTCATTACATCACTAGATTAAAAGGGGGACAAATTTATACACCCTAAATTGGTCAAGCAACCACAAATATCATGTATTTTCATAGTAATTTCATAGGAGACTTTAACTAAAGAATAAGAGTCTTATTCGCATTTAGCCATGTCTTTTTGTCTAACTTGCCTTGGTCTTATTTCATATCCTAGACACCTATTTAAACATTCTCATGCATTTTTAACCTTTAAAACTTAACCCTTACTAACCCAGGTCACTCTTTCTAAGCTTATTCCATCCCCTTAGGTCTCAGACCCTCCAAATAATAGCACTTAAATAGGAATACAGTGCTAAGACCCAGGGTCTCCAGTTTCTAGTGTTCTTATCTGTGTGAAAATTTGATTCCAATGATTAGTTTTAACCACTAGATGAGTCTTACCCCTTTCTTTGCTTCATTATTAAGTTTTCCAATGTTGGCCAAATGTGAATAAAACTCCCAATTTTGAAATAATGAGTCTCCTATATAAAGGACTACACAAGGTATTTTATATCTAGAACTTACTAATTTGGCACATTAGACATAATAAAAATTAGTCAATAGTATAGCTCAGTTTCTCTGCATCACACATAAACTTGCATGCTTGATCAAGGAAGGGATTAGGTGAAACTTATTCTTGCATCTATTATGCATTTTGATTATTCACATTCCTAAAGGGAAAACCACATCATATCTGAGACCCTAGCTTGAGGGTTAATGTAGGCAACAATTAGAATAGCAGGGGTTCTTGATTATGCAATCATTCTTCCCCTAACCTAGTTTTTCCCCCTTTTGCTTTTGATGTATTTTTTTTTTGTCTGTGTCTAGATGGATATAGGTATTGAAGACTAAAATAGACCTTTAATGAGCTCTATTAACTTCCATCCCTCAAAATTTGGTATGCAGGCTCATATTGACCAAGTAAACAAAACCTAGAAATCTTAGATCCTTAGGACAATATCACTAATAAGTACTATTGTGTCAAATAGTAGGGTGTCCTATTTCTAATGCTCATGTCCAATTAGAAAATGGAAACCAGATTTAGATCTTGATAGTGTCTCAGTCTTGCTCTTCAAATTCCATCCTTAGTGTCTTTCATTTCAATCTAAAACTAGATAAGTTTATTTCTATTCCTCTTGCATAATTACCTATTTAAATATATATATTTTTTCCAATTAATCTATAATTTTTCTATTATTCTAGACCCTTATTATTTAGGATCTAAACACAGATTCCCAAAAATAATAAAATAATAGTCTTATGAGTCAAGAAAGGCAGACAGTGGCCTAAACATGATGCCTTAGTGATGTTTGAAGACATTCAAGGGGAATAAAACTTTAGTTATTACTTTATACCCTCAATAATCTAAGGAGTGAGTTTTAAACACCATGATCAAAGCTAAAATATAGTTCATATGTACCTATAGCCAACTATATGACTATGTTGGTAGTGAGAAATGAAGGTGAGGTTCCTAAATATTGGTGTGGTTCAAACATAAAGGGATGACTATAATAATTTTAAAATGACCATGGATGATTTAATAATGGGATTCTAACACTATCTCAAGTCCAACTAGGCATACACACCTATAGGAATCATCTTTTGGCCAAAAGAGTAGGAATCAGAGTCAAAGGACCTTGACCAATCAGACAAGCCTATAAGTACTTTAAATTGATTTCATACTAGGGTAAAATATATTAAATGATATATATTAATTATAAATCATATATGCAATCCTAAAACATAGTTTTCACCTATAGGATTTAACTTGGAATGAGAAGAAAAAAATACAGTCAGGTAGGAAACTCAGTCCAAGCCATGTAAGGTCTATGAAGGGTATGAAGGGATGAAATGATAAGTGGACCTAAAACACATACATATTGATCATTATGGTTTATATATCATTTTTTAAATGTATTACAAGTAGATAAATGGTTTGTATAATGTAAAACACAGTCCATTGAAAGAGACCTTGCACACAGTACTATAATACACAGTCTATTTTAGTTTTGGAAGAGGTTTGAAGGTCAAATGGATAGACTAGGGGATGGTTTTTTGTGTAGGTAATCCTTGTAACTTTTATAATATATTAAAATTGTCATATAGTTAGAGAAAATAGGGTAAGTACCCTCTATTTTGTCACAGATAGAGGGTAATTCCTCTTATACAAGACTGCCAAGTTTTGGAGAGTGAGGTACAAAAGAAGAGACCAAGAGCTAGATAAAACATTAAATAATATGTATTAAGTTGAAATACACATAATAAAATATGATAATGATGTCACAAAATCTAAAAAATAAATAGGTAGATCTAAAATGCTAGAGTTGCAGTCAGGCTTAAGGGTAGGGTTTTGGCTTAGAGGCCAAATGGAAGGTCACTCTCACTTGTAACATTGGTAGAGAATTATAATAATTTTAGTATTCCCATAGGGTCATAATAGAGGTGATAAATCTTATAGAGTGAAATAAGGCTCAATTATATGGTTTAAACCACAAGAGTGCATGTAGGCCTGCTAGATAAGTATTAGGCCTAGTGTCCAAATGGGAAGTCATTCACACTTATAGCATGATGTGAGAATTATATCATATAAAATAATTTTTTTGGTAAAATTTTAGGTGTTTTTTAACTTTTTTTTATATAAATCACAAGAACTCCATTTTTGAGCTAACAACACTAGACCTATAGGAAAAGGAAGAAAGGGCTCGATAGGACGAGTTTGAATACTCATAACTCTCTTGATGATTTTCATGGGGGAAAAATAGGTTTATAATATTTATAATAGGTCTTCAAAAATATTTTTTTATAAGTATTTTGATATTCCAACATGAAACTTACATGAACAAAGCTTAAGAGGTCAAACAGGCCTAAAACCCTTGTTAAACCCTTACAAAGACTAGTTTGAGGAAATGAATGAGATAATTCATAAAAATGGACCAAAATGGAATTAATGATAATTTTATGTTGGAGATGACTCATTAAATATCCATACCATAAATATTATTTATTTGGACTTGTATGGATAGGGTGCAAAATATATTATTTTTGACCATTTTTTATGTTTTGTAGGTTATATAAGGATTTTAAGGATGAAATAAAGTTTGGGAGAAATATATATACTTTTTATAACTCCATATTTACATTTAATGATTTTAAAATACTCCTAAATATGTAAACAAATAGCTTCATCTCAGCCAGTCAAAACTAGCCTAGTGGACAAGCTAGTGAGAAGAGTGAAAAACTCTATGTGAGTTAATATTAAAGAATGATTTATGCCTCTAAGGCCATGGATGGTCTTTAAAAGTTTAATATACTTCCTCCCACATATTTTAATGAGAAAATTAATCCAAATTTGAGGACAAGTGTGCAAGGTGCATGAAAAAGGAGTTTTTTGGACTACAAATGATGATGGCTCATTCTCAGATGATTTCATAGGACCAAGCCTAAAAAAATTAATGAATAGGAATTCCTAATACCATTAACCTTATTTATAATCATTATATATATCCATAATAATTTTTTGGATGTTCAAATAGGGATAATCATGAAGGTATTTTTTTTAGCCAATTAAGGGAATTTCATGCCTCTTTGCAAAAGTTTGATGACTTGTATGGACACTTGGGATTATTGACCTTGCATGGTTTATCCCATATCCTCTTCTCATTAAAAATTAACTAATTATCTTAGGTTTACAAGTTTCCTTGTGACCCTTGGACTTCTCTCTTCTCCTTTCTCTCTTAGGTTTTATAAGAACTTGCCATTTTGGCCATTATAACTTATGCTCCACATGAGTATGGAAAATCCCTACTTATTTTCATAACATTTGATCAATAATACTACATATTTTTACCTCTTAATTATTTTTCATATGTGTGTTTTACTTGGATGATGAATCTTTCTTAGTGAAGACTATGGATTCCTTAGCATTTTGTCTCATTCTTTCACCCTATTTGTAGTTGGAAAGCTTATTCTTTCAAGACATGTGAAGAGTTCTAGGAAATGTCAAGGATTGATTTATTTATTATATTCATTAGTTATATTCAAGGCATATTTTCTAGTCCTCCTATCTTTTCACATTCATCCATAACCTCATAATGTAACATTGATGTGAGAAGATGTAGATTGGAGAAGTGTATGTTCAATTTGTCCCTTGATTTCATGTGTAACATGCATATGGTTAGAAGTCATCATATTATTTGGTGTATCACCTCCCTTGGAATAGTTTTATTTCAGTTATCTCTCTCCCTTCCCCCCCACAAATTTTAGGTGTAGATCAAGGGAGCTAGCCCTATCTAGAGATTCACCTCATCTTTAGGCTACCCACAAGCCTAGAGGTGTTTCCATTGTGTCACTTGGATGATAAGAGCTTATACATCTCCTCAAAGGGTGAAAATCCAAGTGATAACATAAATCATAATCAATTCCATAGATATGAAGGTTTGGGAGTTCTACCCTTTTTTAAAATATAATATAAGGATAGTGGAACTGAGGACAACCTTAAGAGAAGGTGTCAAGAATGTTAGATAGAAAAAAGGGGTTTTGAATCGTATGTTTTAGTGTAATGGATAGGTTCATATGGATAGAGAATGATGGAATTCATGTCCATGTTGTAATGGTAGTTTTATCAAGGATTGAGTTGGATATAGTTTTCAACAGGATGGATGGACCCTATTGTGGCTTTAAAATACTTTAAGGTCACTATGTAGGCCCCAATGGAAGATCATCACCATTTCAATAAGGTCACTATGTTTGTGGAGAGTGTCATCATAGATTCAATATGGGAACTAGTATTTCATGATATCATGCTCAAAATGGATCTATAGTGCCGATTATGCACTAGCTGGTAGGTGAGTTACTAGAACCCAATTTTGAAAAGGATCTTCTTGAGTGGCTACACGTGATGGACATAATGCAAATAGCCTAAGGTGATGGAGCTAGTGGAATAATCAACTAAGTCTCTAGTGTGCACTCTCCACCCTAGCATGAATATTCTTCTTTGTGGTATAAATGTAAGTTTTATCTAGTAAAAAAAGAGACTTTTATGCTTTTGGCATGCCCAGGCTATGCCAATTTTTGTACTCAACACCTATTTGATGCAATAAAAGACTGAATTCCTCCACAAGCTAAATTGAAGTGTCCTATGAAGTCATTGATGTGATTAAGTGAATGTATACTTTCCTTTTCCTTTTTCTAAGTTTTCCCACCTTCATCAAGGGTTTTTTTGCTTTCATAGGTCATTCTAAGTACCATCGATAGTTTATCAATTGGTTTAGAAGTGGAAAAGACCTGAGATCTACCCTACCATGCTAGATTGATAGCTAGTTCATTCTTTTTTATGAAATACTTATGTGTAAGATAATAAAGGAGTGAGTGAAGTGATATTTTTAGGTTTTAATGTGTTTTATAGTGTATGTCATGTGTAATTATAAGTGTTTAAAACATTGGTACATCACCTTATTTTACATGTTTTCATGAATTATTATCAATTTATCTCCCTTTTCTAAGCAAGAGATTAGTTTAGGTGATATATCCAAGGGAACCAACCCTATCTTAAGGTTTTTCTCACTTTAGAGTCACCCACGCTCTAATAGTATCTCATTATTTTAGCTAAATATAAGGTTTTATTTCATTCCTTCAAATAGGGTGTTCTTCAGATTGACAACACTAACTACCTAATCAAGAGCTAGAACCTGAGACCTGATTAGAGATTCATCAAGCTTTATGACCTATAGATATAATTTTTGGGTTCTTAAACCTACATGAATAGCCCTTGGGACCTATAGACTATTAAAGGTAGTCATAAAGTCTAAAAATTAAAAAAATATAGGGTGGGATATAGATCATATTTGAACATTCATAAGAGTCTGAGGATTACCAAACACCCACCATGACCTACTATAATTGGAAAAAAAATATTTCAAAAATAAGTTTTCTAAGTTACCTCCACTATTTGATGGTTGAATATACTTCAACATGTAATCACAACCAACAATATTAATTTTTTAATCATCATCTTCATGGAAAAAGGTCTACAAGATACCAGCACATATCAATGGCTCAATACACTCCAATGGCACTATTTACCACTGTAAAAAGTCATCACTCACTAAAAAGATGTAGTCAATATCCCTCCACCATTTCTCTCCATATTTTGAAGAAATTAGTTTAGCATCAATCATTATATTTTTTTATAGTTCTTAAAGCATTATTCAAACCCATGTATGAGTCCTAAAACATTATGTGATAGTTTACATAATCTAAACCAAGTCCATGCCATTAACACCTGCATAGATTTGATCCACATGTAGTTAAACACACTTTGTTATTATGATTTTAATATTATCAATCAAGATCATAATGTTGTAACATAATATCATAATATTATGTAATATTGTCTTTTGGAAACAACTAATTTACATTCTATGTTTATGAGGATGGAAATATTTCAACATTTATAGTTGATCTCTTTTAAAACATTACTGAAACCTCTAAATTATAAACACCAAAACCTATGAAGTAGAAACACTAAAACCTATGCAAACCATTTAAATATATGCAAAAAAAATTTAACATATCCTTCAAATTTTAATGAGCATTGTCTAAGCAATAAGTGCAATTGAGAAGAGTGGACTATTTTTTATTAGCTTCATCTAAGTGTTATATTAAATTTGTTTTTTATTTGGTAAGAGTGAGTCATTATCATGGAAATAACCTAGGGTGAAATTTTATGAATTTAATAAATATTTATCCAATTCATGTAGTGGGTTTTCACACCTCCTGGATTAATTTTTTTTGCTTTATGCAATCATTATATGTTTTTCAAAGAATTGATACTTCTTAGGAGGATAAAATCCTATAATGGGTATAATGGGTAATATGTCTCTCTCTCTCTCTCTCTCTCTCTCTCTCTCTCTCTCTCTCTCTCTCTTCTCTCTCTCTCTCTCTCTCTCTCTCTCTCCTCCTCTCTCTCTCTCTCCTCTCTCTCTCTCTCTCTCTCTCTCTCTCTCTCTCTCTCTCTCTCTCTCTCTCTCTCTCTCTCTCTCTCTCTCTGTGTGTGTGTGTATTTGTGTTTGTGTGTCTATATGTATACATTTATATGTGTGTGTGTATACATACATACATTTATTTATATGTGTGTGTATGTATGTGTGTGTGTGTGTTTGTATGTATGTATGTATTTATGTATGTATGTATGCATGTATGTATGCATGCATGTATGTATGTATGTATGTATGTATATATATGTGTGTTTATGTGTGTGTGTGACATGGGGCACTTGTAAGAACTAAAATTTACATCTTATATTTTGACAACAATGGAAAAGTAGAGTAAATTATGGAAAAAATAAAATAGAAATTTGTTATAATTCAAGCAATGTTGTTATTTATAAAATTATATATGTATATGTATATGTATATGTCATGGGCCACTTGTAGGAACTAAAATTGATATATTACAGTTTTGATAGCAATGGAAAAGGAGAGTAAATTATGAGAAAAATAAAATATAACCTTTGTTATAATTCAAATAATATTTCTATGCATAAAATTTGGTGAAAGACTAACATTGTATTATCAAGAAGAGTTTTATATATAGATACTAAAAAACTTACCCTCTTATATTACAAAAAAAATATTAATTTAATGGGATCAATACTAATTACATAAATTAGCCAAACAAATGATGAGATCAATATAGAGGTAGATGTTTCATATCAATATTGTGAGCTAGCTCATGTAAAACAAATAGGTATAAATAATGTCAACATGGTTGGAATCCAAATAAAATAAAAAATAAAATGTTCTTTTATATATCTCAAATATTTAATTAACTTCACAAATTTCCATGAAAGAGATTTTGGAGACATCTAAAATGTTTAGAATGCAACAAATCTTAGTTGACTCTAGGATGAACTAAATATATTAGTAGACTAAAATGCAAAATAAGATAGATTTCTAGTAAAATATTAATTTAATTTATTTTCTTCTCCAAATTCACCCTTAATGATAAACAACCTTCTACTACACAAATATCTAGTACACATTTTCATTTATTTAGACATAAAATAGGCTACAAGATCAAATTCTTGATCATGGACTTAATCCCCTACCACACATGGATTGCCAAATTTCCCATTCATTTTTTATGAGTTTTTTTTTAATTACAATTGGTTAATACTTTCCCCAATTGAAGGCCACTTTATGTTATGTATTTATTCATATTAACTAAATAAAGGGCCTCATAAAAAATAAACATTTTTATCATTTACAAGATAATATAACTACAAAATATAATGAAAGAATAAGTTCATTCAAATGAAAATTAATTTAAATCATTTTAATAATGGTATTACTATGAAAACTAATGAAACAAATATATTCATTCAAATGAAATTGTATTCTTTGGAAGAATTATTATGCCCTAACACACACACCCCATTTTTTGAATTCAAATAGGGACCCACTACTTATAATATCTTTATTCAAGGTCCTATAATCCTTAGACATCCATGATATTGATATTGATATGATTAATTCTAAGGTTGTCCTTAAATTTATAAATTTAAAAAAGTTTCAATTATGCAAATCAAAGCTTGGGCATCAATTGTGATTCATTTTAAACCTTGGACTTTCATATTTTTTCTTGGAAATTAACTTTGTGATTTATGGATTATCAAAGCTAATATATCATTTCCTAGTATTTATTTGATTTTTTTATGTTCATAGGATTATACACAAATATTTATAAATTATCCACACCCAGGCCCTACTTTCTAAGTGTTCCAACTTTTTGAACTCCAATATCAAGATAATTGGCACTATCATGTTACTCAGAACCCTTTGGCCTTCATAAAAGGTCTTAAATATTTAAAAATTTTGGGACATATGACATTATCATGTTATTGGTAATGCAACATAGTTTAACAAAAAAATTATACCTTATCAACTCTCAAATCACTACAGGTTGTCTATGTGGTAAGACCACATTAACCAAGATAAAGTTCACTTCACAAAAATTCTAAGTCTTTTATGTTTTTGAGTCCTAATAACATGCCACATGTCATAATTCCATTAACCCATAACCTAAAAGGTCAAATAAAATCATAATTATCTTATGGTCCTATAGTCTAATTACCTTGAGGTTCCAAACTCTGAGGGTTTAAAAGTTAGCACAATTTCATTAACCTAGAGCTTTAAATGGGAAATATTAAGTTAATGGCCCCATGGTATTGAGTCTCTAAATATCTGAAAATCTAAGATCATGCCATACATCAACATCCCATTACCTAGAAATCCCATGGAAGATGTACATAGTTAAAAGTTCAAACAGTAGTGGCCTAGAGTCTTTGAGTTCTTGTATCCCCAATAACATGCCACGCATCTTAATTATATTAAATCTTAGCCCTAGAGTGTATAAATAAAGATCATAAGTCTAAATACCCAGGTGAATGAGAAATAGAAAAGTGTCATGACCAAAGAGATGAATGGATAGAGTATATGTAAAATGAGTTTGTTAGCTAAAAAAAGTTGGTAAGTGAGATATTGACACCTATCTTAAATGAGATGACTAGACACACATGAATTATTGAAAATTTTCCATTTGGTAGATAAAATAACCTACCAAAGCTAATTGGTGAATTTAAATCCAAATGGGAACAAAATAAAAAGTCCATTATTTGCATTGATGTCACACAAATTATGCATTTGAGGCATAGGCTTTGGCAATATATGCAAAATCTAAGTGAAAAAAGGTCACTTCACCATTAATCAAACATTGTAATCCTAAGCTCTCAAGCGACCAAAATCCCTATATTTTTTCAAAAAATCTACAAAAGTATATATATAGTTCATAAAATAAATACATAGGCCTAGATTATTAAAATGGCTTCCCCAAGACTATTATATGTCCAAGATCCTTCTAAATATTATGTTGCTAGAAACATTGAATACATAGACACTATATTTGAAAAATGTGCCCTAGATATCAAGTTTTCATACCATTTATAAATTTAGAATGTGATAGAGTCAATAGAACCATACTCTTCCTAGGATCATTTATCCTAAGAGGATAATTAGTACATTGATGATTTTCTGCTAATCAAAACCATGGGGCTCCATCAAGTGATAAGAAACTAGAGGTAATGCCCTATATCGATATTCTTAATGTTTTTATATTCAATGTTTCTTGTTATAGGGACTATCTACATCTTTGAAAAAGAAAAATATAATTACATATGTTATTATAAGGACATTTGAGAGGTACATAAGGATTTTAGGGCCTAAGGTTGCCTGTAACCAAGTCTTGCCCAATGTATGGCTCGAGTAAAACATTATAGAGGGAAAATAAAAGTATTGGATGATGAAAGGCTAGAGATTAAACCCCAAGGGAGGCATTTTCTCAAACAACATCATAAAATTTAGTTGTATTATTATAATATACATGGCCCTTTTGAATAGATTGTATGGTTTTACTAATATTACTTATGTACAAGTGGAATGGGTCCTATTATTGGACATTATCTTGACTTCTAATAAAAAAAATTCCCTAGGAGATATTATTAGTGTCATATTAAAGGCACAAATGTTCAAACATGAATAAATTCCAATTGAAATAAATTTTTATATGATGTCATATCTATTGGATGTATTCATTGGGATGGTCCATAAGGCCCATGGAAAACTATGGCAACCATCTTCAAAGTACATGGATAATAGAATCTGTGAAGACTATTCTTTCATGTTTTTCTATATATTTAGGAATGAGTTTACAAGAATTATTAAATTTATCCTCAAGTATAACAATCCATTTATGACACTCAAATGCCTTAAATATTTGATAATTTGAGAAGTATAGTTAAAATGGGGACTACTTGTACTATATACAATAATTAGAATTAAAGGGGCAAGGGTTCCCCCTTTAGTTTTACCATTCCACATCCCATATAAGGTAATTGAACAAGAGATTATCCACTAGTTATAAAATAATATATATGAATATCTAGGCCTTAGGAATTAGGCTTACTATTACAAAACCTCACTAGGCATTAGATAACTTTAATTTATGTTAAGATCACATTTGAATCAGGTGGAGAAAGTAATATCCCATTAGAATTTAAGGTTTCCCAATTTAAGGGATGGAATTATAGAGGAAAAATCAAAAACTATCTTTAACTCCTCAAGGAAAAGAAGGGGGTGACTATTATATATGGTCACCAATAGTATGAACATGATGTTATCTTTATGAATGCATCAAATGATTCTAAAGTTTGGACCTACAAAAGGGACAAAAAGATGCCAATGATTATCACCTAGGCATTCAATATCACCCATAGATTACCAAAAATTAGGATAATGAAATGGTAAAGTAAGAAGAATAATCCTCGAGTCATTAATGGCCTCAAACATAGCCATAAGATCCATCATAATAGGACTATCTTCCCTTTTATGAAATGAGAGACCAATCTACAAGAAAGAGTGTCCAACGATTGAAAGGAGGAGAACCTCCAAATTAGAAAGGAAATTATTAGAGGTATTCTTATTCCCCATCTACCTTCCATCCATTTAAATGATACTATCATAGCACATCCATTATAGTTGAGAATAATGCACCTCCTCAAGATAGATAAAATAACACATTATCTTTGGTACCTCTCCCTCCACTTACAACTCCTACACAATTAAGTCTCTCAAATTTTCTAAAATCTTCCTTCTCATCTCTAGCATCCATTCCTCCATCCCCTCAAGCACCTTAGTAAGGTCCATCTCCATCTATCACCACTAGTGAGGAGTTATCTCCTCAAGTAATCCTTGTTATACTAGTCCCCTCTCTATCCATTATTCCCTCCACCATTGTGGTTCCACTTTCCATTCCTTCACCACCACCTATAGTGGTAATCCCTACCATTGTGGTTCCTTCACTAGTTTCACCTTCTACCTCACCTCCTATTCCCCTCATAGTCACCTACTAAAGGAAATAAATAGTCCTCCCTACTCCTTCAAGGTCTAACTAGAGTAAAGGCCATCATTAAGTCTTGAAACTCCAATGGGATCCCTTGATGAATAAGTTGAGGAAGAAGAGAATGGACATGTGATATCATTAACAGATTATCATATGATAAGGAGGAAGGAGATAAAAAAATAATTAAGGGAATAGAAGAAGGGTTAAGAGAGAATAAGGACTAAGATGAAATAGAGGATGAGGCATAACTAGAAAAGGCTAATGTAATGAGCTTGGGAAGCTTGCAAGAAGAATAAACTCTAGTTGGGGTAATAAATCAAAATATCCTCACTAAAGAGGAAAGATAGAATATTAATAAGGTATTCTCTTATTTTTATTCTTTAATTACTATTGTATATAATTTATCCATAGATTTTCCACCTACCATTACAAATCCACCATTTTCTAGTTTAATTGATTCTTTGATTCTTTCAACATCAACCCAAATGATGGATCCAAATAAAAGAGTCTATTTTGAAATTTTGGTTTTAGTTTTTATTTTTGATCCACAAGAACCACTAGTCACCCCAAATTCTTAAACTCATTTGGAGTTACAATTACTACAATCATCACCTATACAGTTAACCATAATGATAGTTGTGAGAATTCTAGGCCTAACTAGGTATGTAGATGAAGGCACCCCTAAAAGGGAGAACTCAATATGGAAAAGACTTATTCATCCACCCCTCTAGTTCCCTATTCAAATAAGTGCTTCATTAACACCTCCAATAATAACTCCCCTTCCAATGATCACTCCACCCTCTACCTTTGAACACCCAAGTCAACTTGAATGATAATGGGAACTTATTATTCCTCGATGGGTCAAATAGTTATAAGGTCAAAAGTATTGATGGGTATTTTGACGCGACCAAAGATTAGGTAGGGGTTATTAATCCTTGTCTCTCCTAAAAGGATACTCATGAAAAAATCTCCCCAAGGACTTGGTTATGAAATCTTGGTGTGTAGGCTAACTCAATTATATTGTTGTGACCATTCCATTTCAATGGGACTTTTTAAAAAACTAAATCTATATGATAGCTTTAACTTATAAATTAAATAAGAGGTAGGAAGTTCCCTAGATAGTACTGGCAAGGCCTAGCCTTAAATAGAAATCACCATTTCTTAAGATAATTACAATAATTAAATAACTAATTTACAAATAGTTTCATTACATGCATAGATTCAATCATGCTTAAATAGTGAAAAACAAAATTAAGAAACCAAGATTAGCATGCATATTCAAATTACCTTCAACCTAGATTAACTCATCATCATGAAAAAATAAAAAAGAGAAGGGATAAAGAGATAAAAACCTTTTTTATATTTAATATGTTCTTATAATGTTTGATTTAGCACACCCACTAAAACTAATCCTTGTTTGAGCTATACCTAGCATAACTTCAACCCAAGGATGGTGTGAGAGTCTAAGAAACTGACTAGATAAGAGAAAAAAACCATTACCACCATATATATGTGTAGGATATGGATAAAAAATCTTAACAACCTTTCAAATATTAAGATATGCATTTTCATTAATAATACTGAGTGATTACAATCATTCAAGTGAAAGAAATAATTTTGTAACAGTAAGACTAAAACAAGAGAAAGGGAGAGATTATCTTAAAAAGTAGTAGAATGCATGAAATTATGTCTAGTTATATATGTGTTTGTTATAATTCACAAAGATATATCTAGGTACATCATACTCTAATCCTAAAAATTCCATTCCATATAAAGGATATCAAAAAATAATATATACATGAGGAGGCCATCCCCCTCCCTTGATTGTCAACTCAACCCACTAACCTAACAGTTACAAACATTCATTGTTGATTAATGAAATGTAGTTGAGGGTCTTGATTTTTTTTACAAATCCAAAGGCATGACCATGATTTGTATTTATATTCCATCCCATCACCTTTTATCATCAACTAATTACTTTGGGATCCACCATCCCATTCATTTTTGGCCATCTCTCACTTTATCATTCATTTGGATCTATCTCTTGTATCTTCTTCAATACTACATAAAGATATGGATTTACCCCCTCTTTGCCTTATGCTTCATGACTCATAAATGATATTACACATTTCACTAATTTGGGTTTGTCATTTTTATGTTATGGTTTTACTAAGGGTTTGGACTCCCTAATGAGGACATGCATCCAAATCAATGGCTCGGATTGAAAGATGAAACCTACAAGATCAAATAAAATGATCAAGCATAACTCCATTGAAGGAATGATAAGAAAAAATAATTAAAATTATTTAATCACAAAAATAACCAATTTATACCAAATGTGAGAAACAAATAAAATATTTTTCTATTTAGACACAGACATTTACATTAATTAGCTTTTGATTTAGTCATAATCCTTTCCATACATATAAATCACCTGTAAACATTGATTTAGTTTGAGACTTATAAAATGGAACAAATTTATTATGAAGCCCTCCTAGCCAATGTAAATTTATCATTTAATTGATCAACATTTTCTGTAGGCCTTTGTTAGTTTTGATGTTTAGGATGACCATCAATTATAAGTTTGATAAGATTCATGTGGCACATACTTATTTTCCTAGAGGTTCAGGGTTTATGATTTAATGGAATGTAGATGCCTATCAAACATAATCTCAAAGGAATGTTGATTTCATCAGAGTACCATGTGATATCCCTTTATAAGTATAGGTCTTTATTCTAGGAACACAAGATGATGCTACATGGCATTATCCTAACATGCCAAACCTTTGTTCATTAGCCTATTGTCTAGGTCTTTTATCTATCCAAACTCTTGGGCTCTCAGGAATCACCACATGGTGACATATTGTGACCTTAAGGATTTAGATCATTAAACTACTGCCATAGTCTCTATGATCTTGGGTTCCTACAAAATCAACATGTGGTGACCTCTCAAGACCTAAAGGCCACATAACCATTAAATCTTTGATTAATTCTTCATCAATCTAGGTGTTTGAGGTTATGCCACATGGTGCATTCTTGAGGCTTAGGGGAATTAAAAGGAATTAGAAACTTGTTTGGATTTATAAACTTTTTAGACCTACCTCAAAACTTCAAAATGATTTGGTGATAATGTGTAGAAGGGTTTGATGAGAGAAATCAAAAAATTCAAGCCCCTTAGAAGAAAATACATAAAAATAACTAAAGTAAATGGGCTCAAATATTTATACATGGTCAACTCATCTCAAGTGATTTGGTATTAAGGAACTTTAGCCCAACAAATAAGGGCTCGATCAAGTTGAGCTTGTTACAACTAGAAATTAAGTCTACCCTGAAAAGGTTAAAGGTAGATGGGCTATTAAAATTATAAAATAGACCATGACCTAGCATATGTAAATTTATTCAATAACTTAAGTTTACAATTGAAAATTTATTAACTTGATATTTAAATATTCATAAAGATGTAAAATCCCCACTCCCCAAGAAAACTCTCAAACATGAAAGTTCATTCAAACTAGATGTGGTAACATTCAGATCACTCAATAAAAAAAGGGTCCACATTTTCAATTTGAAAATGGGGCATGTTTTTCAAGTAATAATAGAAAGGATGATAAACAAAACTTGGTCCTCATCGAGCTGCCCATAGTCTCTACCTGGTTTGATAAACATAGTGGCACAATTTAAAAGTTGAGAAAGAGGAAAGTGGTGAACACAAGTAAAATTTAAGAGATAGAGTTTGAACAAAGAAAAAACTTATTTACCTTAGGAAAAAATTCTAAAAAGAATCCAAATAACCCCATAAAATATACAAAATATTTTTGTTCTTTTGTAGATTTCACTAGAGAAGCCATGAAAGAGATGTATAATTGTAGGGAGGAAGCACATCAATAGCCTATATATATATATATATATATATATATTATAATTCATTCCCCTTGGGAAGTTGTAGATTGTGTCTAGAGTGCAGCCACAAGGTTATAAAACATTTTGAATAATATTTGAGTCTTTAGGGGAGAAAGTTAACCTAAAAGGATAAAGGTGTTAAAAACCTGGCACCAATTAAAAGAATTTGGAAAATATCTTACCTTTTTGGTTCAGTGTGAAAGAAGTAGTCCATTAAATCACTTGAGCCTGATGTCTATCCAAGATGTTGCATGATCCTTAAGTTATGTAATTAAAAAAAATGATGGTGTCCTTAACTGGCATACACAGATGAAGGCTTTGATAGGAGATTTTTTAAGCCATAAAAATGAGGCCTTAGAAATTTCAAGAGATATGAGGGTCATAGATGTGATAAACTCTATTGGAGAGATATTAAATAGGCCCAATTTTTAGACACTCCTTAAAAAATTTATAGATAGCCTTAAGGAGGAAGTTGAGGGAACTATTTATAAACCTAATGATGAGATTCTGCAGCTGATCAATTTTTTTAAAGATAGAGTAACTAAGACTAAATCCCTTGGAGTAGAATTAAGATCTCAAAATCAAATCACATAGGTTGATGGATGAGGCTATCAAATTATTTAATCGTACTCTACTCAATTTTAATATTATCAATAAATAATGTGAGACATCAAACACATTATTTGAAAAATTAGAGCTACAAAGGGAACTACCAAACACGTAGTTAACTATGAGTCTTTCCACATCATCATAAGGTCCCTAATTTTATGGATATGTAATAATTTATGCTTCAACACACCAATTTTGATCCTTTAAGAGGCTAAATTGATTACTTATATCTACATAGCTATCACTCAACTATTTACTTCTTCTATTAGTGTGAAATCAGCAACACCCTAAAATGTATATATATATATATATATATATATATATATATATATATATATATATATATATATATATATATATATATATATCCTATTTATGTATACACCTTATACATGCATGCTCTACATGATTTTGACACCCAGTTCTATTTTTAGAGATATAAATTTAGACATCACTTTGAGGATGAGGCATCCCCTCCCCAAGCTTATATATATTTGTATCCTCCCAATCCTAAAGGAAGGAGAATTTTGGTTGTTAATATTAATAATAAATATCATAGATTGTTTTGTAATTGGTCTTGATGTTCAAATCTTATTCTTTTCCAAACTTATGAATCTTGTAAGAAGTTCCATCAAATTGGTATATTAGCATTTTTTTATGCATGAGTATTATTTTAATATAATTATTTATATTGTGTTATTTATAATTTTAATTTTTTATGTAATAATCATAATCTTCCTTTATAGATGTGCAAATCACAATCTCACAAACACAACAATATTTGATTATATATGCTAAATTTTATTGTATTCTTGTTACCTTGGACTCTTAAATATGATTTATTATTGGTATAATTATAGTATCTTGAAAAAAAAATTATTTCTTGATTGCTTTTCCAACCCTTAGTTCAAGAGCTAGCTTATAAAGGTTTCAACTTGTTTGATCCACAGACCTTTTTTTTTGTCTTGCCTTTCCTTATTTTTTAGTTTCTTTTGATCAGGCCCAACTTAGGTTAGACCCATCATCAATATTCCCATCTAAATTATATTTATATTCATATCATATCTAAACCATCTAAGGTAAACAATTAATCCACTCATTTCTATTCCACCAACAGGTTATTTACAAAACCCAATACCCTACAACTTGTGACTTGGAGTGAATCTCTCTTCATTGATCCTAAAATGTTAAAGGTTACCTCATAATGATACTTTGTGTGTATAAAACCCACATCAATGGGAATTTATCTAAAGATAGAAGAGTTTTTATTTTTTATTCTTCTTCTTCCCCATCCTTTCTACTTTATATTATTTGGTTCATAGAACAAGATGAATTTATCTAAAACTAGAAGAAGGGGCCCCTTTTATTTTATTGAGATAAAATGGATTTACCTATAAGGTTAACGAGGTCTACCTTAGACACTAATTTTTTATACCCACCTTTGGAAATCCATAAAAAATTTGGAATAGATAAAGGTGTATTGAGAAGACCCCAAGCCCAATCATACTCCCAAAATAGATGACCCTGTCTTCTTCTATGCCTAATGGCCCAAGCTTGGCTAACTAATTCTACTATTTTTATCCCTAGAGACATGCATGATCTACCTAGAAACCCTAAGAGTATCTTTCTTCCTTCTCTCTATCAAGAGGTAGTTTTAATGAATAACACATAAAGTATTTTAAAACTACTCTAAGGATATTAAATGTAATCCATGAAGTTGTGTAATGTAGACTCTTTCCATTTACATTACAATATGTTATTTGTGACTAGTTCTTTAATGTCCCTGAAGGTTTGATTACATCTTGGAATCAATGTCAAAACACTTTTATAGCATAGTTTGTATAAGTCACTATCCTAAATGATGTATTCCAACACTTTATAACCATGAGGAGAGAATAAAATGAATTGATTTGAGCCTTAAATGCAATATTTTAAAAATGTACAGCTGAGATTAGGCTTATTATAAACCTACTAAGGCATTAGCCCTTGAAATGTAAAAATATTCCTTGGACCCTATGATTGTTGTCTTTCTCCATAAGTTACTTAACATTACCTTGTTGTCACTAGCCTACATTAAGGCTATTAATATTAATATATAATTAAATACTTTTTCACAAGCTTTGTCCCCACTTCATATTAGTCTTAATTTTATAGCCCTTAACCCAATTCCAAAGTATAATTAGAATATTATGGCACAAAAATAGAACCATGTATACACCTAATTTCCCTTAGCCCATACTCCACCTAACCAACACTTTAGCTTTATGAACAATCTTGTGTCTACATTTAACCAACAAAATTAGAACCAATCTTTGATACCAATCAATACTACTATTACACAGAGTATTTATGCTGATTTTACAAAACTAGAATTAGATGTCATCTAGTGAATGGTATAGAAGTTAAGCAATGAATTATTGAGCATATATAAGTGAATATAAAACACCATAGGATAGACTTCCAATTAGAACTTTGTATTTCATAGGTACAACAAGCCCTTTAATAGACATGGAAATAATACAAAGTAGTAGCCACCTAATAAGATACTAGAGATAAACATCTTAGAAGTAGCCCTTCCTAATTGGTGCTAATTCCATAACATAACATAGCATGGTGAGTTATATTGTATAAATATATGCACTACCTTTGATATATTTTAGAAGGAAATGGATAGACAAGAAGGCTTTGTAAACCAACCAGAACCATATTTTTCTACCACTTCAGGTCTTCCCAGCACATCCATGGTATTTAAGACATGATTTCTCATTTTTAGCAGAGGATGAGAATGAACTTGAGGATAATATAGATTAGATCCATGATTTTCATTAGTTACATATTAATAACTATAATTTGAGGAGAAAGTATCCTGATACTAACTCTATGCCCCTAAACAATAGTGAAACTACTCCTTCAAACCCTAAGGCCAATAACAATTTATGCCACCTAAAAGGGAATGATAGTTTGTAGAGTGTAGAGCCATATAGAAAGGAGGGTAAAATATTATTGAAGACATGAAGAAGATCAAGGCTAATATCAATCTTAATGAACTATCCTAGATCAAAAAATAGATAGAGTTACTACTCAAAGCTTTGATGGGGAAATCATCTACTGACAAATCAAAAATTCCATATGTAAATATGGTTTTTTATAAGGATGAGTCTAAGGTACCACCTTTTATCTTAACTATTAAAATGTTTTAAAAGAACATACATAATTATTTTTTTAACTTAGGTTCCTCATCCAATGATTCCTATAACTATATGAAATAAATTGGGTTTGATCCCAAACAACTTAAATAAATTAGCCTTATAACTACACAATTCTTTCATCCCATGTGTTGGAAAGATGAAAAATGTCCACATCCATCTTACATCTGATCCACATGTACAATAATACATATATATCCTATTCATTGACATTCTAGATGTGTGTGTCTTTTTGTTGAGTAATCATTGGTCAAAGACACTAAATGAGTACATAACCACCAATTTCTCACACATGGCATTACCTTGGAAAAGGGTAGCTAGCCAAGTTTGAGTAGATTGAGAACTGAAGAAGAAGTACTTGATCATATAATACAATGCCTAGAATGAAAAGGTTGAGTTTTTAGCCTCACATATAGGTGTGTACACTTTCATCACCAATCAAGAACCTCATGAGCAAGAATTTGAAGGTCCTTCTTAGTTATGGACTCTCTATTTTGATGGATCTAGATCAAAACAAGGTTCATGTGTTGGTGTAACCCTAATCAATTTATATGGGAAGTAATTTTTATCTACCTATAATTTGTAGTTCCCTTTCATTAATGATCAAGTTGAATATGAAGCCCTAATATTAGACCTATAGTTCATACTAGAGCACAACATCAAAGAGTTGTAGATATTTAATGATTCAGAATTGGTTGTTAACGAGATAAAAAAGAAATATCAATGTAAACTCACTTACTTGAATAAGTACAAGCCCTAATCATGCAACCTATTTAAATCCTTTGAGACATTCAATTTTAGAGCCATCCTAAGAGAAAGAAACTAGATGGTGGATTCACTAGCAGCTTTAACTACCAATCTGGTACTACTCCAAGAATACAAAATGTATAAATTCTTTATGGAGCTAGTTTCTTACCCCTCTATCCCATATAATATAGATAAATTATAGGTATTTGATGATGATCAACATATTGTATAATTTATGAATAGTTTTGGAACCTTTGTATCCTAGGAAATAGATGATAAAGATGTTGAATGTATGAGCATAGAATATCTTGAAGAAGATGGTGTCTTATAGTTGAAAGAGAACCATGTCCCCATGGGGATGGTCTCCATAGAGAAAATTTTTGACATGTATCCACAATATTAGAATAAAAAATAGCTTAAAGTGACTGATTTTGATTTTTTCAAGGAGAATATAGGCACTGACCAACATCCCCAATATGTAAACATTGGCCTTAGTTTCACTAAAATTGAGAAAAAATTGACAAGTCTACTAAAAATACAAATATGTGATTAGTTGGACATATAAATATCTAAAGGTATTTGACCCCAAGATCATCACACATACTATCCCACTGAATCTAGAGCACAATCCCTTCAAGTAGAGATAGAAGCCAATAAATACAATCCTAGATCCTCTCATCTAGATAGAAGTACAAAAGTTATTAGATGCCAACAATGTCTTTCCAATCATGCACTCTATCACCATAAAATGGGGAAATTTTTCATACAAAATGATGCCTTTTGGCCTAATTAATATAGAATCAACCTTCCAATGAGTAATGAAATTTAACTTTTAGGGACTCATTGGTAAATGCATCATCATTTATATGGATGGATTAATAATGTTTTCAAAGAATTGAGTTGATCATGTAGGCCATATACAGAGAGTGTTTGACCAATTTAGAAGATATATATTATTAATAAATCTAAATAAGAGCATCTTTAGAGTCATTGAAGGAAAATTATTAGGCCATGTCATCACTAAGTATGGGATCTCCATTGACTCGGAGATAATCTAGGCCATTTCTAAGATGATATCTCTGAATAGTAAGAAAGAGTTTAACTATTTCTTTGTAAAGATAAAAAATTTAAGGAAATTCATTTCTAGATTTATAGAGATTGTTAAGCCACTAAATTCTATGTTAAAGCAAGATGCCATAATAGAATGGACAACAGAAGCTAAGAAAGATTTTCAAGACATCAAAATGACCATTACTGAAGTTCTAATTCTAATCATCCTAGATTTCACTAAGGAATTATACCTTTATTAATTTTCTTTAGAGTATCTTATAGTATTTTTACTCATGCAAAAGGTAGATGAGAATGAACATCCAATTGCTTTCATAAGTACTTACCTAAAACATGTAGAGTTGAAATATTCTATGATAGATATATATATATATATATATATATATATATATATATATATATAGTTCAAAGCTATCAATAATTTTAGACATTATATTCTTAGGAAAAAGACATATGTCATCATCCCTAATGCAGTTATAAATCTTACACTCAATTAGAATGAATTAGGAGAAAGAAGAGGCAAGTGGATCATAAAATTATAGGAGTTTGATCTTAAAATCAGACCAACCAAGATGGTGAGAGGCCAAGGAATCATTTATCTCATGATTGAGACTTATCCATACATTTATATTGAATAAATTAATGAGACTCATGTAGCTAATGGTGCATGGTATGCCCATATCATCCACTATTTACTCATAGGTGCATGTCTACATGAGATAAACAAAGAGTAAAGATGAGACCTTAGGCTCAGTCATCCTATTATACGATAAATAAAATATTCCTATACTAGAAAATTATGAAAGAATATACTTGAAGTGTGTTTTAAAATAAGAAGTTGCAGACATCTTGAACAATCTTCATCAAAATATAGGTAGTGGATATCCATCAGGAAACATAATGGCCTATAAAATCTTGAGGATGGAATATTACTAGACTACTATTTTAAAATATGCACATAACAATGTCAGAACCTATCATGGATGTCAAGTGCTGGGAAAAAGAGAAGTGAATGATACCAAGTCTCTACAACTAGTCTTTAAAGGATGCCTTTTTTCTCAATGGGGTCTTGACTTCATTGGGATAATAAATCAAAATTATTTAGTATAACACAAATTTTTCCTAACAACTACTAACTATTGCACTAGATAGATATAATCTATGGCCATTAATAATTATAGAGCATAAGATGTTATCAAATTTTTGAAAGATAACATACTGACCAAGTATGGTAGTTTAATCTCTTTAGTTTATGATAACAGTCTAGATTTCCAATCTATTGAATTTACTAAGTGGGCCTATAAAAACTAAATCGCCATCAAGTTCTCTTCAAATTACTATCCATTAGGGAATGGATTGGTTGAATCTATAAACAATAATCTTATGGATGTTATTAATAATTTAGCATAAGATAAATCAAGAGAATGGTACCTATTATTGAAATATGTACTATGGGTAGACAAAACAAAGCAAAAACAAGCCCTTAAGGCTTCACCTTTATTGCTAGTGTATGGATAGTAACCAATTTTCCCCATCACTCTTAAAATTCCAACGTACCATTTTATGCAAGAGTACATGATGGAAGATGAAAGAATCTAGTCTATAATAATTGACATAGTCCATATGTAAGATGCATGAACACAAGCACTGCATAGCTTTAATAAACACCAAGACATTGTCAAAAGATGGTTTGATAAAAGATCTAAGATCAAAGATTTTAGAATTTGACTTAGTGTTTTTATGGGATAGATTACTTGAGAAGAAGGGACAAAATGATAATTTCACTCCTTTATAGATTGACCCATATCAAATATTTTAAATTCTAGGTAACAATGTCTTTCATTTAAAGGACCTTCAAGATAATGACCTCACTTTTCTAGTCAATGGGTAACTTTTGAAACATGATTTCATGGTTGTTCCAACTAGATATGGTTTTTTAATTACTATAAGTGAATATGTAGACATAGGAGTAGGTTATATTTCCTAATTTCTAGAATACATTTCCTACTTTCTATAATAGATTTCCTATTTTATACATTTTTCTTTGGGTATATTAGTTCTTATGCTTTCTAGATTAGTTTTTTTTAAATTATAGAAAAAATCAATTAATTTCCTATGTTTTAATTATAAAATACTTTCCAAAAACAAGAGGACAATATAAAAGAAAGCATAATTGGTATTTTCAAGGATTTGTGTTGGTAGTACTTGAGTTTATGGGATTGAGGTATATGTTATGACTAAATTAGGTTTTATTGGAATGAGTGAGTTTATTATACCTTTGGGATTTACTTTGATATACTCATGTAAATAGAAATAATTTCCATTTTTAAATATCAACTACACTATTGCATGTTAAAACTTGGATGGGAGATAATAAGCACAGAAATGGATACACACTAGTAGGGACATATTGATTAAAATAAATTTTCTTATACATACACCTAGATAATGGTGATTCCCAACCTTTTTTATATTTGTGTTCAAAAAATCATACAAACCTATAGAAGATGGGAGATTCAATTAATCTCTACTAGGTCTATAAATGTATGGCTAGAAGTAGAGTAAGGTTTAGAGTGTAATTAGAGGTATCTCTATCAAGGTTATGGATGTATGGATGGTAGCAAAGTAGTTTCCATACTTTTCTTACTATTTGGTTATAAAATTTTAATTAAAAACAAAACCTACAATTTTTATCTAAGACTTTGTTAAAACTCTCACAACAAGGAGAAATAAATCTCACAAAATCACACACATAGATCTCAAGAATGAAAAGGGTTAGTATGTTACATGGAGAAGGAGTCTTTTTCTAGGAATTGATTTACTCATTATTTTCTTGTTAGAGCTGAAATTATATTATGATGCATTACCAAAATTATAGATTCTCAAATACTCAAGTGTATTTCCCTATTGAGTCACCATTTTTTTTTCCCACACACACACACACACACACACACACACCATTTTATAAATTCAAATAGGTACCCACTATTGTTTAAATATCATTATTCAAGGCCCTCTAAGCCTTATACATCCATGATATTGATATTGATATGTATAAATCTAATGTTGTCCTTAAATGGCTAAATTTACAAAAGTTTGAATTATGAAAATTAAAGCTAAGGCATCAATTGTGATTCATTATAAACCTTGGAATTTCATAATTTTTCTTGGAAATTTACTTTGTGATTTTTAGAGTAACAAAGCTAATATATTGTGTGTTAGTGTTTCTTTGATTTTCATATGTCTACAAGAATATATACAAATATTTATAAATTATCCATGATTGGTCCCTACCTTCTAAGTGTTTCAAACTTTTTAAGCTCTAATATTTGGGCAAGTGTAACTATCACATTACTTGGACCCTTTAAACCTTTATAAAAGGTCTTGCGTATTTCAAATTTTTGGGATAGATGGCACTATCACTCAAAATTCACTATAGTTTAATAAAAAAATTACCTTATTGATAACCAAATCACTATGAGTTATCTATGTGGCAAGACCATGTTAATTGGGAAAAAGTTCACTTCATGAAAATTATAAGTCCTTTATGTTTATGGATCCCTGAGAACATGTCACATGGCACAATTCTGTTAACCTAGAACCCAAAAGGTTATAGAAAATCCTAATGGTCCCATCATCTCGTAGTCTAATTTTTCTAATGTTATGATCTCTAAGGTTTTGATAGTTGGCACAATTATGTTATCTTATATCTCAAAGGGGAAGATAAAGTTAATGGTCCTGTGGATTTATGTTCATGATTCTCTAATTATATGTAGCTTTGATATCATGTCATGTATCAGCATATCATTACCTAGAGCTCTCCCAGAGGAATACACCATTCAAAGTTCAAATTTCAATGCCCATAAGTCTCTGAGTTTTCATATCCCTAAGAACACACCATGTGGCTCAATTTTGTTAGCTCATAGCCATGGAGTGTATAAAGCAAGATCATAAATCTAAAGACCCAGGTGAATGATAAATAGGAAAGTGTCATGACAAAAGAGATGCATGGCTAGATTATATATAAAATGAGTTCAATTTCCAAACAAAGATAAGAAATGAGATATTGACACCTATCTTAAATGAGATGATTGGACACACATGAATTAATGAAAAGTGATCATTTGGTAGATTAAAGGGCCCACAAAATCTAACTGGTAAATTTAAATCTAAATAAAAATGCATTTATTTTAATTTATACTACATGAATTATGCATTCAAGAGTCAGGATTTGGAAATATATGTGAAATCTAAGCAAAAAAGGGTCACTTCACCATTAATCAAGCATTACAATCTTAATCTCTCAAGTGACCAAAAGCCCAAGCTTTTTTCAATGAATTTGTAGGAGGATCTAGACAATTCACAAAGGAAATACTTAGTCTCATATTAATAAAATAGATTTTCCAATATGACCATGCATCCAAGCTCCTTCTACATATTTTATTTCTAGAAACACCAAATACACATACATTGTATTTGATAAAAGTGTACTAAATTTCAAGTTTCCATATTATTTGGCCATCTAGAATGTAATAGATTTAATAGTCTCATACTCTTCACAATATCACCTATCTTAGGAGGATAAACAATACAATTATGATTTATTTCCAATCAAAATGATGGGGCTCCATCAAGCAGTAGTGAAACTAGAGGTAATGCCTTGTATCAATTTTATTTATGATTTATTCTTCAATGGCACTTGTTTTAGGGATTTTATACATCTTATAAAAGGGAAACTTTCAATTGCATATTTTTATATAAGTGCATTGAGAGTTATTTGAGTCTTTTAGGGCCTAATTTTTCTTATAATGAAGTTTCGTCCAACATATGGCTTGAGCACAATACTATAAAGGGTAAATTAAAGTAGTGGCTAGTGAAAGGCTAAAGATCAAACCCTAAAGAAGGCATTTCCTCCAATAGCATCATCAAATTTAGGCCTAGTATTAGAATATCCATGGCCTTTATAAATATAGTGTATGGTTTTGTTATTATTACTTATGGACATGTGGAATGGGTCCCATTGTTGGACATTCTCCTAACTTCTGATAAAATTATTTCCCTATGAAAGATTATTAGTGTCATATTGAAGGCACAAATGTTCAAAAATAAACAAAGGCTATATGATTTAAAATTTTATATGATTTCATATCTATTGGATACAGTCCTTAGGATGGTCCACAAGTCCCATGGATAACTATGGTATCAATTTGCATAGTATGTGGATGATATAATCTGTGAGGACTATTCTTTCCTATTTATTTATGATTTTAGGAATGAGATTATAAGAACTTATGAGGAAATTTATCTTCAAGTCTACCAATCCATTCATTACACTCAAATGCCTTGAATATATAAGAATTTAAGAATAATAATAGCAAAAATGGGGGACTATTGGTACTATCTAGATTTTACCATAATCATAATTGAATGGACAAGAGCACCCCCTCTATTTTTAACACACTAGATCCCAGATAAGGTGGCTAAATAAGAAATTACCCACTAATTATAAAATATTATAGATGAGAAGCTTGGCCTCAAGAATTAGGATTACTACTACAAAACCCCATTAAGCATTAGATAGCTTCAATTTATGGTAATGTCATATTTTAATTAAGTGGGGAAAGTAAGATCCCATTATAATCTAAAGGTGGCCCAATTTAGGGATTGGGACCCCAAATAAAAAATTAAAAATTATCTTCAAATCCTCAAAGAGAAGAAGAGGATGACCATTATATATGGTCAGCAAGAGTATGAACATGATGTTATCTTTATGAATGCCTCAGATGATTCTAAAGTTTGGACCTACATGAGAGATAAATAAATGTCAATGATTATTACCCAAGCCATTCAATATCACTTAGAGATTAACAAAGTTCAAGAAAATGAAATGGTATGGTAGGAATAATAGGTCTATAATCATAAATGTCTTCAAACATAGCCATGAGATCCAGCATTATAGAACTAGCCTCCCTCTCTTATAGAAGGAGAGACCAATCTACAAGATGTAGAGTCCAGTGGTAAAAGGGAGGAGAACCTCCAAATTAGAAAGAAAATTCTTAGAGGTCTTCTTAGTCCTAATTTTCCTTCCACACATTTAGTTACTAATATCATTAGCACAACCATTATATTTGAGAACACTGCACCTCCTCAAGATAGACAAAAGAATACATTCTCTTTGGCACCTCTCCCTCCACTTACAACACCTACATAGGTAAGTCTCCCATAGTTTCTATAATCTTCCTTCTCATATCTCCCATCCCCTCAAACAAATTAATAAGATCCATCTCCATTAGTCACCACTAGTGAGGATATATCTCCTCCCTACTATACTAGTCGCCTCTCCATCCATTCTTCCCTCCACCACTATGGTTCCACTTTCCACTCCTTCACAATCACCTATAATGGTTGTCTCTACTAATTTGGTTATTTAACCAATTTCACCTTATACCTCACCTCATATTTACCCCATATTCACCTACCAAAGGAAATATATATTCCTTCCTACCTCCTTCAATATCCAACAACTGGAAGAAAGGCTGTCATTAAGTCTTGCAACTCCAGGGGGATCCCTTGATGAAGAAGAATGTGAAGAAGAGCATGGACATGTGATATCATTATTGGATTGTCCTACATATGAGGAATAATAATATGTATAAATAATGAAGGTACCATAACAAGGGTCAAGAAAAGATAAGGCCCAAGATGAAATAAAAGATAAAATAGCTAGAAAAGGCTAAAGCAATGAGCCTGGGAAGCTTGTAAGAAGAAGAAACTCCAACTGGGGAAATAAATCAAAAAATCATCACTAAAGAATAAATAAATAATATTAATAAGGTAATATCTTTTTTTTTTTTTCCATTATTATTATAGATACTACAGCCTTAGATTTTTCACATGCCATTCTAAAGACACTATTTTCTAGTTCAATTGATTCTTCTATTCTTTCAACATCAACCCAAATAATGGATCCAAAGAAAAGATTTGATTTTGAAATTTTGGTTTCATTTTATATTTTTTATCCACAATTACCACCAATCCCTCTAAATTATTCAGCTTAATTTTAGCTAAAATTTCCCCAATTGACACTTGTACAGTCAGCCATAATGATAGTTATAAAAACTCTAGGCCTAACTAGGTATGTATCTAAAGTCACCCCTCAAAGGGAGACCTCAGGATGGAAAAATAATTATTAATCCACCCCTCTAATTTCTTATTCAAATATTTGTTTCATTAAAATCTCCAATAATAACTCCCTTACAATGATTACTCCACCCTCAACCTCTAAACACCCAAGTCAACTTGAAGGAGAAGGGGAACGTATTGTTACCCAATAGGTCAAAAAGACATAAGTCCAAAAGGATGATAGATAAAAATTGGTCCTCATGGATAATCCCATAGTCTCTAAATAGTTTCATAAATAGAGTGCCATAATTTAAAGGTTTAGAAAGAGGAAAGTGGTGAACACAAGTACCAGGGAAGAGATAGAGTTTGAACAAAGAGAAAACTTGTTTCCCTTGGCAAAAAAGGGAAAAAATAATCCAATTGACCCCATAGAATATATGAAATATTTTTTTTTAATTTTGTGTATTCAACTAGAGAATCCATAAAGGAGATGTATAGGATCAAGGAGGAATTATAGTAGTAACTACTATAGAGATGGATCATCCATACCCCTCAATAAGTTATAGATAGTGTCCAAAGTATAGCCACAAGGTTGTACAACATTTGAATAATATTTGAGTCTCTAGGGTAGAAAGTCAACTTAAGAAGATGAAGGTGATAAACTTTGGCACCAATTAAAATAAATTTAAAAAATCCTTACCTTTTTGGTTTAGTCTACAAGAAGCATCACATTTTATCACATGAACTTAATATCCAACCAAGATGTTGCATGGGCCCTAAGTTATGTAATTATAAAAAGGGACGGTGCCCTTAACTGGCATACACAAATGAAGGTTTTGAAAATATATTTTTCAAGGAATGAAAATAAGGCCTTATAAATTTTGAGATATATGAGTGTCATAGGTGTGATAACTTCTACTAGAGAGCTAATAAACAAGCCTAATTTTGAGACACTCCTTAAAGTAACTATAGATATATTTAAGGAAGAAGTTGAGGGAACTATATATAAAACTAATGATGAGATCCTGTAATTGATCAATTTTTATAAAGATAGAGTAACTAAGGTTGAATCCCTTGGAGTAAAATTTAAGATATTATAAGTAGAACACACAAGGTTGATGGCCAAGGTTATGAAATTATTTAATCTTGCCCTGCTAAATTTTAATATTATTAATAAAGAGTTTGAGCTAACACATACATTATATCAAAAAAATAGAGCTACAGAAGGAATGTCAGAATTAGTACCAAGTACAAATTCAACTACAATTGTTTCCATGTCATCACAAAGTCCCCAATTTTATAGATATGTGGCAATGCATACTTCAATAGGATTAGTTTTGATCCCTCAAGGAGCTATAATGCTTACTTATGTCTCCACAATTATCATTCAACCATTTGATTCTTTTAGTAGTGCCACATCAACACCGCCCCTAGTATGTATATATATTTTCATGTTAAAATTAAGTTGAGACTGATAGTTCTAAATCTATTGGACATATATATTGTATTTTGGTAAGGGATCCTATTTATGTCTTCACTTTATACATGCATGCTTTGCATGATTTTGACACTCGATTCTATTTTTGGATATGTAAATTTAGACTTTTCTTGAAGGATGAGGCATCCCCTCCTAAATAATATATATATACATATATATATATACATATATATATATATATATATATATATATATATATCCTCCCAATCCCAACAGGAGGATAATTTTGGATGTTAAGATTAATAAAAAAATCCATAGATTGTTCTGTAATTGGTCTTGATGTGAAAATCTTGTTCTCTAAAATTTGTGAATCTTGTAAGAAGTATTATCAAAATTTTATCTTAGCCTTTTGTTTTGTCATGATTATTATTTTAATATAATTATTTATATTATGTTATTGCTAATTTGAATTCTTCTATGTAATAATTATTATCTATTAGACTTGCATCCTTATGAAGGTAGTTTCAAGCATTGATAGTCTAAAGTAATATGGAGACAATCCTAGGTTATGGGTGGCCTAATAGATGGAGTGAACCTCTATATTTTAAGGGCTAGTTCCCTTTGATATATCATTAAGGATCTCTACTCTATAATACTAGCTTTCAAGGAAAAAGAGAATAAGATAAACTAAAAGAATACCTCTTTAACTAAGGTAGTACACAAAAATCTATCCTTCACTTGTATAATATGCTTTAATAAGGCTGAATAAATACATGGACCTCATTTTAATTCTTAAATTATAGTCTCCAAACATCAATGTTTCACATAAAGGCTCCGCTTGATGAATGATCTACGGTAGTTGATCAATAGGTCTCCCAAAGACACTGAGAAAAGATTGCACTTGTCATACATACAAGATTTTTCAAGAACACTATGTACCTTATAAGGATTAACTGACACCTACAAATAGGTAAATAATAAATTAAAAAATTAAAGGAGGCATGCACTATCATTGTCATTCATCAACTAACCATGAACATACACTAGTCACAAACTTTGAGGAGGTATGAATCCAATCTTATTCATTATAAAGAGGAAAATACAAGTGTTTTTATAAGAATAGATATACCACAACTTAGGTTAAGTATTATTTTCAATACCAAAAATAGGCTTACATATATATAATATGAGAAAGGAGAGAGAGACAAAGTAAAATCTTAAAAACTATAAAATGAGACATTCACTAGGTCCTTCCCCAATTCCAACATAATAGTTCCTTGATTATCTCTCATCCAACATTTGAAAAATGGTTAGAGGTTAAGGTAGAATTTTTTGTAAATTTTAAGGAGTATTGGGCATTGATTGGTCAAGTTTGACCAACTGAAGTGCCTACATTCTTACTTGCACACCCTATATACTTGGTCACATATCTTTGTTGAAGAATGAGTCTTCCTCATAGAAAATAGGACTTAAAAACTCATTAATCCATCCATTTAAATATTATAATAAGACATTAATGAGTTATTTCCACCTTGAAATGTATTTTATAAGGCTTATTGATGTTTGTTTGACTCTTTCAACATGTTAGGCGTAGGAAGGAAGGAGAAGTCCTAAAGACCTTTGAAACCTTCTTCCAATGAAACTTTCTTCCATTGAAAATATAACTTTTTCATACTTTATTAGGTATAGGATGGAGTTATAAACACTAATAAATCCTTTTTAAATGTTTATATGCATCAATTTAGTGCTTTGATCACTTGACTCCATGAGCAAAGAGGCATAGGAGAGAAAAAAATTGGGTTTTGCATTGAACCATACAAATCCCATCCACGGATGGATTCTAAAAATTAATTTAGACTTGAAAAAAGGTATTTGTATCCATAAAACCATCTAAAATATGACATTTTGTTCATTTTTATTGCTTTTCCACCCATTCTTTATAGCCCTAAAAATTGGTAATGCTCTTATCTAAAATAATGTACGGATCACCCTAGAAAAATGATCACATTTTTTAGTACCCTCTATCCCCTTACATATTAATACAAAATTTAATGATATATATCCAAGTGTAAGTATCCATTTTCTATCATTTCTCTCTCTAATTAGGCCTCCTAGGCCTAGAAAGAGAAATTTGGCTCAAATGACCACCCACGCATGTGAAATGTGCCAAAAGTATTTGATTAAATTTAAATAGACTAAGAACATCCTCCATTATAAATTTTAAGTTTTTTAGTGTTGTGTAGATGGGAAAACCATGAAATGGTCATTGGCAAACCTAGATGCTTTTGTGTGCTTGAGGTGTTGTTGGATATGTTTTTCATAAAACTTGTAGGTTTTGATGCTTAAATGTGACCTAATGAGACATTTATAACCTTAACAAAACTCATCCCTTGATATTTAAATTATTTATTTCACTCATATACCTTCACCATTGACTTTGGGCTTGTAAAACTAAGTTCTCTAACCCCTGTTGAGCTAGTGGCCAACTTGCAGGGACTGTATATCAACTTAGGAGACCTATAAAAAAATTTCAATAATTTTTAAAAATATTTCAAGTATCAATAAATATATTTAAATGGTTTTTATGTCACTCCATAGTCTATACCCTCTCAAATAAGCTTAAAACCACTTATTTTTCCCTATACTATATGGTACCGTACCTACACATGTGAAAAAACACCCAAAATTGAATATCAAGAGAGTTTTTAATATCATAAAGACCATTTTTAAGTCAAAATATTTCATTTTAAGACATTATAAATCATATTTTATCCATCAAGTTAGTTGTAGGGTTTAAGGAGGGTTTTAAGAGGTTTAAGTTATTAACTATGGTTCATAAAAGACAGGGGTCCAGTCCAAAAAATAATGTCAATAATTTGTGGCATGGGGACCCATATAAAATATCTTATAGTCCTTATTTCACATTAATCTCCTCATGAAAGTTCTGAGCAAACCATTTACCTATTCGAGCTCCTTCTTAAGTGAAACAAAGTTCTTTGTCTTCTAGCTAATTATTCATGAAATTATGGGACCAAAGGGCTGAACCAATTATAAAAGTTTGAGAATGGGACCCCCTTAAACACCTAAATAAAACTAAGCTTACCATACACCTTCTACAATATGTTCTAATCTCTGTAAATCTACCTCTTGGATGGGTGACTATGTATATAAGCTGAGGAAGGTTCTTTTGAGTCCTAAACCCTCTAAACACACTTTAATATAAAATAAATCTCTTAAACCTATTTTCATGATTCATTAAAATGATTTAATCATTATTTTATATAATAATTGACCTTATAAATAGGTTTGAAACATGGGATTCCATCATGGAGGGTTTTTATACAAATTGTGTATGGTGACCCTAGAAGTCTTACTCCTTCAGTTTTCTCTCCTCATCACTTATCCAAAACCTGATGGAGGTATTAATTAGGATCATATACAATAATTTTAACTATTATAAATCTAACCTCTAGTGAGAAATATAACTTACTTACCTATGCTTGGGATTGAGATTGTGGGTTTGATAAGGACTATGTTAGTTGGGGTTGAGCCCTGTCCCACTGAGTTTATGATATTTATAGACACATCATTCAATGAAAATGTATTACACAAATACTCACTCTAAAATAATTAAAATTAATCTCTCCAACTCTCCTATCATTGCAATTATAACCCCTACCAACATTTTCATTAATAACATAGACTTGCATGTAGGCTTATATTGGTTGTAGGTGAGCATTTTCATTATTTCCTTAGTTGTAGGTGGAGAAATAAATGTAATAATAGGTATGTTACATGGTAAAAGAGTTTTGAATACCTATTTAATGTATTTACAAACTTTAAATCTCCTTTTTTCCATGATTTTTCTCATGCACTATACACAAGTTGATTGTGTCCTTAACGTTGAGTATGGATTCACTTGGCTTGTGAGGAAATTTTGAGATGACTCCTGATTTGAAAAATATTTTATCTTATGTTCATCTCTATAATATTATATGCATCTTCCTTCTCATTCAAACCTTTAATTTCACCTTTGTGCTTCCATCCAACTTCTTGATCTTGGATATGATTAAAGCTAACCAATCTGACCTGTAGGTGGTGATTTTGAAGCTCCTAGGATTGAATGGAAAAGGTGACTAGCATTAAGGATTTGAATACATCTAAACATACTTATTTTACCCCATTACAGCCTATAAGAGTTTGAGACTTCAAATTCTTATTATTATCAATGTATTCATATAAAATGTCAAAATTGGTAGCTTAAGTGTGGCTTGTGACACCCAAATCATAGGTCCCTATTGCATACTCTCATGAACCTTCTAGAAACCTTTTTTCTAATTATCAGTCATTTATAGACTTTTGAGACCTAATTATATCTCAACCAAGCTACATTTCTCATGCTAATTACATCCCCCCAAGTCCTGCACTTATATGATAGGAGTGTCCAACTTGGACTATAGCATCAAACCCTATGGTGTCTTATTTTAGTGTTATTATTCAATTGCATTTTGAGCTCCAATAGTCATTTCCTTCTAGTTCATATCCTTCATATTTTCAGCATGGTGCAAATACATTTGACCCATGACCAATAGATCTCTATAAAATCCCATTTAAAGTTCATTTAGGAGGTTGGAAAATATTACAAAGCAAGAAAAACCACTGAGGTAAATTTCCCTATTCTTTACATATAGCCATCCAATACAACTACAAGCATATCCAAATCCTCACACCAATCCATAAACACTTCAATCACACCCATTTTAGCATTTTTTCATCTACATTCACTATTTCATAAATCAACTTAAGTGAGAGAACTACATATAGCTTGATCCCTCTTTTGAGTATTGGTATGTAGGTAATGTGCCCACACAAGGGGTGTGGATACATGTTCAATGAATTTTACACACACTGACCCCCCTTATTTCTAAATTTTTATCAAAGCATAATTAAATCTAGGTTTTTAAGACAAAATCAGATCTACAAAGAGTTTTGTAGACTTTCAATAGTTGATATTTCATAAGCAGGCTCAAATAGGGATAACGAATAAACCCCAAAAAACTCAAGTCTATGTGAGTAGTTTAGACAATAGTGGTAGAAGAGGAAAATAGCACTAGACCCTAGGGTGTCCTATTTTTTCACTCCTATCCTTTCACAAAATTAAATTTAGATCCTAATTTATGACACTATCCCAGTCTTGCATAGCCAATATTAGACCCTGTAACAACCATTTCAATTCATTTTAAGCTAAGTCTTATTTTCTCCATATTTATTATTATTTATAAAAAGGTTAAAAATATAGTTACATGATAAAAATTAGTATTTAAATTATTTAAATACTACTTATTGATTTAGTCAACTCAAACCCCTAACTAAATTAAGAATAAGACTCCAATATTCCTAAAACTATTAATTTATTTGGTGAACCTGACTTACTTTATTTGTGCATAAAAACCCTAGAAACCCTAGGGTAAATTCCTTACTAATTATTCCAATAATTTTTTAATTTTTCTTGCATATTTTAAATCAAAAATTAATATTTAATTTTTAATTTTACCTTATTAATTTTAAAAATTATTTATTCCAAACCCTAGTTGAATTTACTAGGTCCTTTTGCACACAAAAACCCTAGAGACCATAGGGAAAATTTCTTGCTAATTTTAGAAATATTTTTCTAATTTTTTACCTACATATTTAAATTATATATTCACATAATTTTTAAAATTCCATAGTAATTTTATAAAAAATTGTTTTCTTCCAAACCCTAGTTGCATATACTATGTTCCTTTAAATCAAAAATTTTCCAATATTTTTTTGATTTTTTACCTACATATTTAAATCATAAATTCACATTAATTTTTAAATTTACCTTAGTAATTTTTTAAAATAAAATTGTTTAAAACCCTAGTTGCATACATTAGTTCCCATTGCTTTTGAAGTATCACCTTACATGTTTGTGAGCTTCGTATCCTTTTCATGCATTTTCCAGTTTGTTGTTTTTAGGACTTCACATTTCCTATATTCAGTACTTTCCTTCCATAGCACTTTGCTTAATACAAATTATTACAAAAAATTCAATCAATTTTCAATTTTTTTTCTTACTTTAACAATGGCCCAATACACCAATTTTGATGAAACTGATAAAAGGGAAGTTCAAGAACTCCTAACTAAACACCCTGACATGCAAGATGATATGCTTAAAATACTACAAGAAGAGTAAAAAAACAAATAATGGTCAATCCTCTCAAACTATAGAGAAATCAGTTGCATATGACACTACAATGGCAAATATGTCTCAACAACCCCTTATAGCAGTCCAACCTTCTTATGAGGCACCACTAGTTATGGCTAGTACATCTTTGTCTCCTGATGTGGTAGCCCTTATGTAAGAGATAAAATATCTTCAATCTAATGTGCTACATCTTGAGCAAGGTACCCATAGACCCACATAGGCCTTGGATTCTTTTGCTCTACTTCATACACCATTAACATGCCATATTGATTCGACACCCTTACCACTAGGTTTTATTCAACCCAAGCTCACTCTATACGATGGCAAGGGTGATTTGGAAACACATTTGAGAGATTTTCATGTAGCATGCTTGGACTATGTGCCAAATGACTAGATACTAACCAAGATATTTCCATGAAGCCTAAAGGATTATGTTTTAAAATGGTTTTATAGTCTACCAAATTAGTCAATCAATGCATTCAATCCTTTATCTAACACGTTCCTCACTCATTTCAGCATTAACATTAGTGATAAGGTTTCTTATACCCAAGTTACATAATAGAAACAAAGGTCAAATGAGCATCTCATAGATTATGTTCTTTGATATAAGACTATCTTGGCTAAAATGACTAGCCCCATGGCTAATCAAGAGTTATAAAATCTATTCAAATAGAGTCTTCTACCAGCTTTGCATGAATCAATAATGTTTAAAATATTCTCTTCCTTCACTAAGTTATGCCATACACTAAAATAAAGGGAAGTCAAACTAATTTCAATGGGCAAACTCAAGTATACAAGCATATCAAAAACAACAAACAAGAGTAATAGAAAAGTCCCATACAAAGTAAAATTCAATGATAGAAAGATTCAAAATCAACCTATAATAAATGCAACTTTAGATCCTCCTCAATGAGTGGTTTTATCAACACCTCCTCGATGAAACTTTACCAATCTACCAGTATCTCTAGCTAGATTTTTACAATAGCTTTTGGAATGTAATATCATATCTCTCCCTCTTATTCAAAAATTTGATCCAACAAAGCCTCTTCTATGGGGATATGATCAGAATGCATTTTGCAACTTTCACAAGGCACCAAGCCACACAACAAATTATGCATTAGTTTGAAACATAAGATACATGACTTAATAGATAACAATCTTATTGTTTTTGGCACTCTATTTAAGCCTCCACGGGTAAAGAAAACACAAGATAAAGCTCTAAAAATATTCTCAGATCCTTTTCCATAGCATTCTAAATAGGAGATAGGGGACACATCAAGTGTTCACCATGTATATCATATTGATCCATCACCAACTACATACAAGGCACCTTTAGTTGAGTCACAACCTTTGAGTCACATGATTGGTGTATACAATTCTAGAGTTTTAGCTAGACCTTAGATCTCCTTCACAGACTAGGAAATAGTTGAGGATGATTCATATTATCATGCACTCTTTATCAGATCTTACATTCATAATCATCATATTTATAGTGTTCTCATAGATAATAGATCTAGTGTAAACATGTGCATTATGACATCATTACAACATTTGAGATATTTAGAGTAGGATATTACCTTGATAGACATAATTATCAATAGATTCAATGGGCATGTATAGATTTCATTGGGTGATATTGTACTTCCTCTATAGGTTGGTCCAACACATGTGTCCACACCATTTACTATCCAAATCCTCACACCAGTCCCTAACTACCTCAAACATACCCAATTTAGCATTTTTACATCTACATTCACTATTTTAAAAAGCACATTAAGCGGGAGAACAACATATGGCTTGATCCCTCTTTGGAGTATTGGTATGTAGGTAGCGTGCCCATGTAAGAGGTGTGGATACACATTTAGTGCATCTTACCCACACTAAACTGCCCCCCCCTTTCTCAAGTTTTCTCAAGGCATAATGAAATGTAGGATTTTAATATAAAATCAGATATATAAGGAGTTTCATAGACTTTTAAAAATCAATATTTCATAGGCAAGCTCACATAGGGATAGCAAACAAAATCCAAAAAACATAGGTCTCTATGAGCAGTTTGGATAATAGTAGTAGAAGAGGGAAATAGTGTTAAACCTTAGGGTGTCCTATTTCAATGCTCTTATCCTTTCACAAAATGAAATATAGATCCTAATTTGTGACACTGTCCTAGTCTTGCATATCTAATATTAGACCCTACAATAGTCATTTCAATTCATTTTAAGCTAAGTCTTATTTTCTCTATATTTATTGTTATTTATAGAAAGGTTAAAAATATAGTTAAATTATACAAATTAGTAGCTAAATTATTGAAATATTATTTATTGATTTAATCAACTTAGACACTTAACTAAATTAGTAATAAGACTCCAATATTCCCAAAATAGTTAAATCAGTCTACTTATGTTCTTATACAATCATATATAGGACAGCCTAATTGATTGTGATTGATGTAGGTTTCAAAGGTCAATTTGCCTTCTCTTCACTTTGATAATCTCCTTTTGGCCTTTAATCAATTCATTATTATATCCTACTCATCTATCCTCTTCATTCCATCCATCATATTGAGCTACTTAAAAGAAGTTCATATTGCATGATAAGATTGTTGACTATGCTAAAATACATGGTTGTAGGTAAAATATTAATGTTTGTACAAACTGTAGACTTGAAAAAGTCAATTTTCCTTACTTTGGTGTGCTTATATCCTTTATATTAAATAAATTCATTCTTTTACCTTAACCCATACATCATACAATCCCACATTGCATCGACTTGGTGTTACAAGTTCACCTTGCATAGGAAGCTTGACTATGTCAAGATATGTGGTTTTAAGTGACTATTTATCCTTGAGCGTAGATGAGTTGTAGATGTAAATACCATTACACTCACATTATTGGTATTAATATACCAAAATATGCTTGATATCATTTGATTTCTAATTGAAAACCACCTACCTTCATGGATTTGAACATGATACTTTTTTAAAATAGCCTTTTTTACTGGACTATTGTAGGTACACATTCTAAGTTGGTATAAACTGTAGATAGGTATGTGACATGGCTGGTGATATGAAAAATATGATTCTAAGAACATTGAATGATACCAACCTACCTTGAATCCACTTAAATAACATTCAAGGAGCTTGATAATCATGGAAATCAACATTTGATATTACCTTTAAAATGCTAAAATACCTTAATTTCTACTAAACTAGGTTTTTAAAGGCTTACTTTTATGATTTTGATGTACCTTGGTGACACTTAGATCATATTCATTAATTTAATGGGACTATACCAACCTAAACATTCATCTTGACACCTAATAAACACATTTTGAGAATCACAGTCTTTTAGAAGTCTCTAAAGTTGGTAACATAGTCATACATAGTATTGACTATGTTATTTAGGCATTTGAGGCTTCTAAAGAGGTATTTTACTCTCATAGTGTCATTATTCATCTTGAATACTCTTATGAGAATTTAATAAACAAATTCATACTCTCAAATCCAACTTCTTCATCTTCATGAGTCCTCATAGCTCCTGTTACCTACCATGATGTCCTTCTAGCCTGTTAATTAAGCCTACAACTGTACCTTGTAGAAGGTCCCATCTCACTCAAGCTACCTCAAGAAATACCCTCTTCAATATTAATACACCTAAAAAATTTAATTTTATGAATTAGGTTTATTTTACCTAAAACATGAACTTAAGAAACCTTTGAAGATGAATACATTCAACTGATATATCAAATATACTTGAAAACTGCCATCCTTAACAATTAAGATAGGCAACCCATTTATTATCAAAATACTCTTTATAAATACAAATCACTTGATGATTCTACCATTAAAAATTTCTAGTTAACCCTAAAATAATCCCCCTATAACCATTTTTCTCCATTAATATTTTAAGTGAATAAATAGAGACAAACTTGGATACTATATGGATGACTAAGACATAGTGACCCCCTTACACTTTTAGCGATTGTTCATAAATATGGGGGAATGAATATGAAAATAAATTACACTAAATTTAAGTTCATTATCATCCATATCATTTCCCAATTATCTTTGGACCTGACTCTCTTTCCTTCCTATATTGAGTAAAAATTGATGGCCTTCATAAAGTTACTAAGGAGGTTGATATGAGAGATAAGTTTATTTTATACATTTTGACACCTAAAACTCCATAAAAACCATGGATTTGACCTTTTAATGAACAAAAAAGGTTCTAAATATGCCTAAAGGTCAAATTTACCTTGAATAATTATATATACATCCTCAAAACAGGTTTTTTAGGCACTAAAACTTCCATAACCACTTGATAAATCTGATGAAACTACTGAAAATGGATTTAATTAGACCCTTTAATGTCTTAAAAAGTGAATCATGACCTTATTATAATATCATTAACATTAAAAACCTACTCTATAGGCCACAAAGTGATCCAAAATGCAATCAATTAGGTCTAAAAGTTAGTCAAGCATATTACCGACCAGTTTGATCAATTGTAAAGCATGAAATTACCTTGACACAAGGCATGAGGCCTATTAATATGATTTAGACTCTATTAATCACTTTAAATAACCTAAAATAGGTCAAGAGGTGGCTAGAAAATTGCATGGTCATGATGATCAATACTTTAAATTCATAAAATTTACCTTAAACTCTAATAATCAAGGTTTTAGATGATCATTTCAAAGACATTACAATAACAACATAGCAGCCAATAGGGAAAACAACATGAAAATAAAAGTTTCAAGTGGTATGGGTGACAATTTGACCTATGAGGTCAAAATTGACAACATTTTGGTGACTCGGTTGGGAAGTATGCCTTCTATGCTTATGAACAAAGCAATTGACATCTATTTTGGACTCATAAGATCACTCTTACATTATAAAATGAACACTAACAGATGTGATAAATGACTATAAGAATTTTTACTTGAAATAAGACAAATTTTCTTCTCCAAAACAAAAAGGAAAGAAAACACACACAACAAGGGAAACAAACTAATAATACACATGTGCAAGCAAGACACTTATTTGAAACAAAAACATAAGCAAACTAATTTGTAAAGATAGCACTTGGAAGAAATCTAAACTGACTATAATTAAACTACAAATAATCTTCATCTAGGATCAAAATTAAATTTTTTTAGATCACTTCCTTCACATGATGAACAAGGATATGAAACAAGATGCTTCTTAGACTTTTGCTTCATTGAGCTCAACTAATTTATGCTTGGCAATCCTCTTGATAGGCATTTAAGTGAATCATCAACATTAAATTAGTCACCAATAAAGATATATTCATATTTTACTTTAATATCTTTCTCATACTATTTATCAATTGTAACCTCATCAAAAGATACTCTATCTAGGCATTATCCTTGAGTCTTTATGGCATCTTGAGTGACCTCATTCTTCTTGTCAACTATTGTAAGTTCATTAAGATATTCAAAGAGATTTGAATTTTTAACCCAAGTTTCATCATGATCTTCAATAGGAATGTCTTAATATAAATCCTCATAATCATGCTCAATAGGAGATATATCCTTACAAAGGCATTCAATCTCTTGAAAAAACTTAATGTACAACTGTCAATCATCTTTTAGTTCCTCAGTTTGATCAATGTAGATGAGATCAGCTTTAATGGCATCTTGATCTTTCTTAATTAGAGATATAGGGTTGTTAATAATTTCAAATGTGCAATTATGATGTGATTTTGAATAAACCTACTTAGGGTCAACTTTGTGTTCCTTTAAAATGATGTCAAATCCATTTATGACTTTAGGTTGGTGGCTTTGAGAATTTTCCACATTGAGACTAGCTTCTCTTACACACTTGAAGTACCATAAGGGGAATTTAGCTAAATTTATATTGTATCAAGATCTTCAAACTCATCAAGAGGTTTTAAGAGCAGATCATATTGATCATTTATGACCTCTTTGTCATGGTCTTCCATCACACCAAAAGGGAGCTCTTGAAACAAGTCAACATCTCTTTTACCTTTTGCTCTAACTTCTCCATCTTCTTTTAAGGTCAAATTGTCTTTGCTCTCACCAAGAGGAGTACCAATGAAAATTTCCTCTTAATGCACATTTAAAACATCCTAATCACACTCTTCTTGAAACTCACTTGCAACTGCTTCTTATTCCTTTATCTTTTATAGAATAGGCTCTTATTCAAGAAGGGAAATTGTGGGAGGGCAATGGATATGCTCATGAGTTTGCTTGGGAACTAAGGGAGTGTTCTTTAAATTTGAATTCTTAGGGATAGTGGACTCTTTTAGAAATTATTGAAGACAAATCAAATTCAATTGTTTTATGAGTGATTCATCCTTCTTAACAACAATTTCAATCTTCTTATAGTCTTCTTGAGGTTCCATCTCAGCTGCAACTTGATTTCTAGCCTTCTCAACTAGGACCTCTTTGTTGTCTTGAGATCCTTCATGGATAAACCTCCAAAATGGAATAACTTTAGGTTTTTGAGGAAGGATAAATGGGTTTGAATAGGTATAAGGTCTTATTTGGTCTCAAATTATGAATTTTAACTCTCCTCCTCTTATTTATCTCATGACTTGACTACTTGGTTCCAAGGTAGGACTTTGAAACTAGTAGATTCACTTGGAGGTTGAATTATCTCTCTTGGAGGCTCCATTTGAGAATGTTCAATGACTTCATGAGGATAAGGAGCATAAGAGGGATGATATGGTAAACAAGAGGGTTCTTGAAGAATGATGGGAGGAGACTCATCCATAAAAGCTAGCATAGTGTAACCAAGAATCATAGCCCAAGAAGGCCTTCAAGATGAAACTATATTTATTTCTTGAGGGGTAAGTATAACTTGAAGGAAACTTGTAACACAAGAAGGTTGAATAAGGGTAGGAGATGATATTTGAAGTTGTTTGGATTTTATATCTTGATTCTCCCACCTCACTAATCTTTCTACCTACCATTGGATCAAAGTGCTCATCTCATATAACTCATCCATTATAGCATATTGATTTTATTATCTAGCTATAGTCCACTTATCTAAAATCATATGTATTGACTTCCTCATATTTTCTATGAGGTGAAAAGGTATCACATCTAACTCTTTATCTTATATTCTCATCACTCCTTCATACTTTAGCATATTTGGCTTGAATTCCAACAAGGATATGGTAGGAGAAACATTATTTTTAGTTGGAAATGGAATAGGAGGAGGGGAGTATGATTGTTTCAAGTCTTGATAAGGCTATTGAGATGCATAATTTGTGTGATAGTGAGGCTAATAAGGATCACTATAAAGTTGATAACCATCATAATCTTGACAAAGACTGATCATAAGACTAATAATACTCTTGGTAAGGTTGATTAGGCTCATAAAAAGGCTCATATAGATCGTGATAATGTTGGTATAATTCATTATATGGATGATAAGGAAGTATAGCATAGGAATTATCCTCATACATATCCATTAAATTTTATGAAGATAGTGAAATCAAAACACAACTTACTTAAACCAATGCCTGGGTTGCTAGAAATAGTTAATTAATCTTGGAATTTCCACTAATGTTTTTAATGCCTCAAAAGTTTGATCTATATAATAATATAAAAAAATCCTTCCACTGCTTTGGACCTTGGTCCCACCAGGCATGCCAAAAACTATTATCTACTAGACTTGCACCCTTGTGAAGGTAGTTTCAAGCCTTCATAGTTTGAAGTAAAATCAAGATAATCTTAGGATGTGGGTGTAATAGTAGATGGATTTAATCTCTATATTTTAAGGGCTATCTCCCCTTTATGTATTAGTTAGGCTTTCTCCTCTACACTACCAGCTTGTAAGGGAAAAGAGAAGAAGGTAAACTAAAAGAAAACCTATCTAACTAAGGTGATACATGAAAATCTACATTTCATTTATATAATATGAACTAATAAGGTTGAATAAAGACATGGACCTAATTTAAATTCTCAAATTAAGGTTTCCAAATATCAATATTTCATATAGAGGCATAGTTTGATACATGATCTAAGGTAGTTGATCAATAGGTCTCTCAAAGACACTAAGGAAAGATGACACTTGCCATACATATAATATGATTAAATCACATAATAAAACTTGTAAGGATTAACTAACACTTACAAATAGTAAATAGGGAAGGACAAAATAAAAGTAATCATGTATTATCATTGCCATTCATCAACTAACCATGAACATACATTAGTCACAAGCTTTGAAGAGAACAAAATGTAGTCTTATTCATTATAAAGAGGTAAGTAAAATTGTTTTATATGTATGTATCTACCACAACTTAGGTTAACGATTATTTTCAATTCCAAAATAGTCTTACATATAGAGAATATGAGAAATGAGAGAGATAAAGTAAACTCCTAAAAACTAGGAGATGGGACATTCACTAGGTCCTTCCCTAATTCCAATGTAGTATCCCCTTGATTATATCTCATCCAACATTTGAAAAAATTCATATAGGTTGAGGTATATTTTCTTGTAAATTTTAATGAGTCTTGGGCATTGGTTGGTCAAGTTTGACTAGATGTAGTGCCTACATTCTTACTTACACACCCTATATACTTAGTCACATGTCCTTGTTAAAGAATGATTTTTCCTCCTATAAAATATGACTTCAAGTCTAATTAATCCCTCCATTTAATTCTTATATTAATCCAATAATGAGGTCTTTCCACCTTGAAATGGTTGTTAGAAAGCTCATTAATGCTTTGTTGACTTTTTCAACATGCTAGGCAGAGGAAGGAAAGGTCTTGTTAGGAGTCCTAGAGACCTTTTCAACCTTATTCTAATAAAACTATGACTTTTTCATACTTTATTAAGCATAGGATTGATATATCAACACATCATTTTATTTTTATGCATGAATTTAGTGCTTTGATTATGTGTCCTTCATGAGCAAAGAGGCATGGGAGAGAGAAAATTAGGTTTTGCATTGCACCAAACAAATCCCATCTATTTATAGATTATAAAATTCAATTCAAACCTTCAAAAATGCATTTGTATCCATGAAACCCTCCAAAAGATACCATTTTGTTCATTTTGCTTGCTTTTTCACCCATTCCTTAAAGTCCTAAAAATTGGTAAAGATCCTTATTCAAAACAATGTACATATCACCTAGGTAAACTGTACACATTTTTTATTACCCTCTATCCCCTTACCTATTCATACAAAAATTCATGATCCAACTCTAAGTGGAAGTATTCTTTTTCTATCGATTCCCTTTCCAATTAGGCCTAGAAAGAGAAACTTTGCCCAAATGGCCATCCACACATGTGAAACTTTCCAAAAGTTATTTATTTAATTTATCTAAGATAATACCATCCTCCATGCCAAATTTAAATTTTTATAATGTTGTGTAGATGGGAAAACCATGAAATGGTGATTAGCAAGCCTAGATGCTTTTGTGTGCTCAGAGATGTTTTTCATAAAACTTAAAAGTTTGTATGCTTTAATGTGACCAAATTATACCTTTAAACAACTCATCCTTTGATATTTATATCCTTTATTTCACTCATAGGCCTTCACCATTGATTTTGGGCTTGTAAAATTGAGTTCTCTCACTTATTAAGCTAGTGGCCAACTTGCAGGGACTGTCTAACAACTTGGAAGACATGTAGAAGAGTTTGAATGATTTTTACACCTCTTTTAATTCCCATTAAATCTATTCAAATGGTTCATATGTCACCCCACAATCTATACCCTCACAAACAAACTTAAAATTACCTATTTTGCCATGTATTATATGGTATTATACCTGCACATGTGAAAAACCACTTGGAAGTGAAGATAAAGAGAGTTTTGAATATCATAAATACCATTTTTAAGTCAAACTATTTCATTTTAAGGCATTACAAATCATATTTTATCCATCAGATTAGTTGTAAGGTTTTAGAAGGGTTTTAAGAGGTTTAAGTTCTTAACAATGGTTCATAAAGGATAGGGGTCCATTCCAAAAACTAATGCTATGAATTTATATAAGTGGGACCCCTATAACATCTCATATTTTATTGAGTTCCCATGCATCTTGTCATCAAAGTTATGAGCAAATAAAATGACTTAGTTAAGTTCCTTCTCAAGTGAAATAGGGTAATCTACCTTCTAATTGATTATTTAAGCAATTATGAAACCTAGGTACTGAACCAATGCCATGAATGTGAATAATGGGAACCCTATAACACCTCAATTAAACTCAAATGACCATACACCTTTTGCAACAAGTTTGAAGCTCTACAAAACTACCTCTCAAGATGAGGTGACTTTGTGTGAAGGCCAAGGAAGGTCTTTTGGAGCCATTAGACCTTAAAACTCACTTTCACATAAAATAAAGCTTTTAAAAATGTTTCTATTATTCATTAAATGAATTTTATTTATCCTCTCAATAATTTACCTCTCAAACAAGTCCAAAACCTTGAATTCTCACCATTGAGGGTTTTGGTACAAAATGAACTTGTTGACGCTAGAGGTCTATGAACTATGTTTCCCTCCTCCACCATATATTAAATCCTTAATTAAGATCATATAAAATTTATTAAACTATTATATAATCCATCTCAATGAGAAAGACACTCTTCTCACTTATATTTGTGAGTGGGCCTACAAGGTTTAAAAGGGACTGTGTCATTAGACTATATTTACCCCTGTAGATATGATTTTCAAAGACACTTTCAATTTACATGGTTCAAATTCATAATTATTATTATATTTAATCTAATCATAAACTATACACCACTCTCATCTTATCACATCCCTGACCTCTTTCCATGTCCTTGACTAACTGTAGGTGCATTTTTTTTGTAGGTACACATTCACCATTTTTTTAGATGTAGGTAGATAAATATATGAAATAAGACCTATAATATGTATATTACATGGCCAAAAATTCCATAATATATTTTATAAAACACTAAACTCTTTAAATCTCTACTTACACATAAACTTCTCATTTATCCAGTACATAGGTTGACTATTGGTTTACTTGACCTTGTCTGACTATAGCTTACTAGGATTGACTATAGCTTAATCTTACTTGTGAGTGTCATTTTAACTTTTCTTATTGACCTTATGTTTAACTTCAAAAACTCCCATGAATTTACTAATCATTAAAGCCTCAACCTCATCATTTCATTCTTCATCCTATTATCTTTAGAGCTCAGTTAGGCCTACAAGCTGGTTTTAGGTGTAGATTTAGGAGTTTTAGTCTTTAGGAAAGAAATTGAACAATAATAAGGAATAAAATAGGTATTTAAAGACATATCTCACCTCATAACACATCATTTAAGTATGACAAATCAAATGTTTCCTCTTTCATGCAAACTTTCTCTCTGAACCACACGCAGCCATGTTAATGACTGTTACTGAACTTGGTTGTAGGTGGTCATTTTGATTTCTCTTCATTTTGATAAAATCCTTTATTCCTTAATCAATTAATTATTTTACCTTAATTATCCATCTCACAATTTAACATTGCATCTTCTTGACTGACATAAGTCCACTTGCATAGAAGTTTGACTGATTGAGCTAAAATACATGGTTGTAGGTACACATGTAGTGTTTGTATGGACTGTAGGTTACAAAATGTCATGGATATAATTTTACAAATATGATGCCAATAACACTTAATAATTTAAAATTAACCTTCAAAAACTTGTATAATTATCCAAATATTTTGATAATCATGGAATTCAACATTTCATATTACCTTAAAAAAACTAAAATACCTTAACTTCTGCTCAACTAGGTTTTAAGGAGGTTTTCTTGCTTCTAACCTACACCTTGGTGACCTTATCATTACTCTCATCCATTATAATTGACTTATTTCACACTAAATATTCATATTGACATCATAATAACACATTTATATAATCATATAGTCTTTTAGAGGTATCTAAAGTCAGTAATGCAGTGATACATAGTCTTGACTATATTATTTAGGCAATTAACACTCTAAAGAGATATTTTACTATCATCATGTCATCAGTCATCCTGAAGACTCATATAATCATTGATACTATTGAATAATCTCAAAATATACTTCTTCATCTTCATGACTTCTTAGAATCTCCTATCACTTTCCATGATGTCCTTCTAGCTTAGCATATTCATTAGGCCTACAAGTGTTAATTTGAACTTTGAGAGAGCATACTCTTAAGAACTCATATGTAATTTCATACCAAGGTAATTTCATATTTTATCACATTTTATACATCTTTATATATCATTCTAAGGTGACTAAGATACTCTTACACACTTAAAATCTCATTAGACCTGCAATTGTACCTTGTGGAAGACCCCATCTCACCCAAACTACCTCAAAAAAGACCCTCTTTAACATGAGTACACCTGAACATTTTTATATATGAAATATGTGTATTATACCTTAAACATTAACTTAATAAACCTTTTAAGATGAATACATTCAACTAATATATCAAACATGCTTGAAAACTGCCATCCTTAACAATTAAGAGAGGCATGGGTTTCCTATCAAAATACTCCTTATCAAGAAAAAGTACCAAATTTTTACATCATTAAAATTTTTCTATTTGACTCTAAAATCATCCCCCTAAAACCATTTTTATCCATCGATCTCTAAAGTGAAGAAATGAAGACAAACCTGGACCCTTTATGGATGACTAGGACATAGTGACCCCCTTACACTCTTGGTGATTACCATAAATATGGGGGAATGAATATGAAAAATAATGCCACTAAATTTAAGTTCATTAAAATCCCTATCATTTCCCAATATATTTGGACCTAATTCTCTTTCTTTCTTATATTGAGTAAAAATCAATGGCCTTCCTAGAGATGCTAAGGAGGTTGATATGAGAGATAAGTTGGTTTTCTATATTTTGACATCTCAAACTCCCTCAAAACCATTCATTTAACCTTATAATGAACAAAAAATGTTATTAATATGCCTTTATATCAAATTTACCTTGGATAACTATACAAATAGCCTCAAAATAGGCCTTTTTGGCACTAAAACTACCATAACCACTTGAGAAACCTAATAAAACTATTTAAAATGGATTTAATTGGACCCTTTCATGTCTTAAAAGGTATATCATGACCTTATTATGATATTATACTATCTTTACCATGCAAAACCTACTCTAAAGGCCACAAAGTGATCCAAAATACAATCAACTAGGTTCATAAATTAGTCAAGCATATTACCAACCAGTTTGATCAATTGTAAAGCATGAATAACCTTGACACAAGGCATGCATCCTATTAATATTATTTTTAATATCTTCATCACTTGAAACAACCTAAAATAGGTCAAGAGGTGGCTAGACAAACATATGGCCATGATGATCAAAACCTTAAACTCATCAAATTTATCATAAACATTGTTAAACAAGGTTTTGGATGACCATTTAAAATACATTACAAGAAAAACATAACAACCAATAGGATAAGCAAGAATTACTAGAAAATTTTTGAATTTTAAGGGTGATAGTTTGACCTATGAGGTCAAACTTGTCAACAATAATCATAATCTCCCTTTGTAGATGTGCAAATTATAATCTCACAAATGCAAGAACCTTTGATTATATATTATAAATTTTAATTTATTCTTGTTCCCTTGGACTCTTAACTACATTTTATTTTTGGTGTACTTACATTAGCTTGCATCAAACATTGATTCTTGATTGCTTGTCCAACCCTTAGTTCAAGAGCCACCTTAGAAATATTTCATCTTGTTTGATCCATTTATGCCCTTCCTTTCCTTATTTTTAAGTTTATTTTGATTAGTCCCACCTTATATTAGATTCATCATCAATCTACCCATATTAAGTAGATCTATATTCATATCATATATGAACCATCTGAGATAACTAACTATTCTACTCACTACTATTCCACCAATAGGTTTTATATAAAACCCAATACCTTTAAACTTATGCCTTGAAGTGAATGTCTCTTCATTGATCCTTAAATGTTATAAGATACCTCATAAATCTCCCTGGTGTGCATAAAACTCACATCAACAATAATTTTAAAGTAGTTTACAATCTACATCAAAATTGAATTTACAGTGACCGATAGGTGCTCTAAGTTCCTTGTGATTTAAGTTAAAAATTGTTATTTTTTATTCATTTTAAATATTATATGATTCAATCATGATAATCACAATATCCAAATATTAAAATTTAATTTAAATCCTTGATAGATATTTTCAATGTTGAAATTGGATAAAATACCACATCCAATTCTGGTTGTAACACATACCAACAAACAAGGCCATTTATAAGTCCCAAATGAATTTGATAATAGATACAATATTGAATCTTATTATCCAATCCAAAGGGTACTTTACCTATAACAAAACATTTTTAATTACTCTTTAGCATCAAATTCCCCTAAAATTATGAGTTTAGGACTCATACTAAAGGTTATGGAGGCCTAGAATTGTTAAAGATTGGTTAAATCCTAATAAGGATGGCACTTCAAAAGGAAACTAAGGTATGGTAGGTATGGGAGGATTTTATTTAGTTTATTCCAAAAAAATATGATTTAGTATGCCATTAATACCGACATTCATACAAGCAATTATATTGAAACTCTTGGAATTAAATTTGGTCTCTCACCAGTACCCAATGCCCATTATAAAGAAGGGTCCCATGCCCATTATATATATATATATATATATATATATATATATATATATAAGTGATATAATTACTCTTTTGTGTGTATATATATACACATAAGATATATATATATATCTTATGTGTATATATATACACACAAAAGAGTAATTATATCACTTATATATATATATACACACACACAAAAGAGTAATTATATCACTTATATATATATATACACATAAGATATATATATATATATATATATATAATTATTATATATATAATCAAAAGAATATTTATAAAAGAGTTATGTATATATAATTATATATATAACTCTTATGTTATATACATAAAAATATTTTATATATATAATTCTTATATATATCTATATATATACTCTTATCTAGATATACTCTTTTATATAAAGATATATATATAATTCTTTTATGTATATGTACTAATAAGAGTTGTATATAACTTTTTTATGTGTATATATATATAAATTATATATATTAATCTTATATATACATAAAAGAATTATATATAATTATTTTCTATATATACATAAGATTTATATATAAACTCTTTTATATATATACATAAAAAAATAATATATATCTCTTATGTATATATACACAAAAGAGTTATATATAATTATCTTATGTATATATATAAAAGAGTACATAAAAGGTTATATATACGTAATAGTACACAAAAGAGATATATAAATTTTGGTGTATATATATATGAGAATTATATATCTCTTTTGTGTATATATAATAGTTATATATACACAAAATAATTATTTAGATAATTCTTTTGTGTATATATAAGAATTATATATAAAAAAATTATATATATAACTCTTTTATGTATATACATACATAAGAATTATATATAGAACTCTTATAAATATATATATATATATATATATATATATATACATACATAAAAGATTTATATATATATATATATAACTCTTTTATGTATATACATATATAAGAATTATATATAGAACTCTTATGTATATATATGCATAAAAGAGTTATATATATATATATAACTATTTTGCATATATATAAGAGTTATATATATGCAACCTCCTTGGGCATTGGATAATGGAATGTCTTTATAGGTTTCAAGGGGTCTCTGCTTGTATCAACATTTAGGTATGGAAATGGAAGGATGGGGATCTAGATCAAGATTTTAGATGGCGTAACCATGACAAGTTTTTCTATCCTCCTTATTCACTATCTCATTATTGGGTGATCCCTTTGGAGGGTGATTCTAAGGAGGTGGAGCCCTTTACACCTTCATTTATCTCTTCTCAGTTGATTAAGGAAGCTCCTACACCTATGAGGCCAATATTTTATAAGGTTCATCATAATATGGGAGCCACTACCAAAAGGAGAGGGAAAAGAATCGAGACTGAGTTGTTGAGAACATAAGTGGTGACTTTGGTGAATGATAATGTATAGAGGACCATGGACAACTTTATTTATTATCATGGTAGGATATTATCAACAACCTATGGATAAGTCATCATTACACTTTAGTGGCGAGTCTTGTACCTTATATTTTTCATTCTTCTCTAGTGTTTTCTTGGTCAGTTGGGGTAAGCCTTGTTGGTTGCCTTTGTCTTATTTCCAATTCTTTTCTTATTCATGTGCCCTCCTTCTTGGATTCTTTTGGGTTATTATATTTATATCTACATTTTTTCTATCCTTCAACTATTTCTTGGTGTGGTTCCTCTATTTTTATGGTTTTATGAGCATTTGATTTATTTTTTAGGTCCTATTGTTGATGGTATGTTGTGGGTAGTGATATATATGTTTAGGGAGATCTGGGCCTCCCAATTATACCTTAAATTAGTTCTTATATCCTATCAAAATTTATTCCCCTATTCATAATGTTAAAATCTATTTCCAAGTTCATAGTTCTAACTCAAATACATTTACCCTCATTTAAAAAAAGACATATATATATAAACTCTTTTGTGTATACATATATAAGATTTAATATATATATTAACTTTTATTTATATATGTATATAAAAGAGTTGATATATATATTAATTTTTATGTGTATATATATTAACTCTTATGTATATTAATTTTCTTGTGTACATATATACATAAGAGTTAATATATACACAAAAGAGTTTATATATATATTAATTATTTTGTGTACATATATAATAATTATATATAACTCTTGTGCATATATACACTCTTATGTATATACATAAAATAATTGATATATTAACTCTTTTGTGTGTATATAAGAATTATATATAACTCTTATACATATATATACAAGAGTTATACATAACTCTTATATACACACAAAAGAGTTAATATATTAATTATTTTATGTATATACATAAGAGTTATATATAATTTATATATTAACTCTTTTATGTATATATACATATAAGAGCTATATATTTTATATATAATTTTATGTATATACACAAAAAAAATTATATATATATATATATATATATATATATATTAATTTTTTATATATATACATAAGAATTTTATATATAATCTGTAATTATATATCTTTTATGTGTATATATACACAAAGAGTTAGTATATATAATTTATATATATGAAAATGTTAATATATGTATTAATTTTTTTGTGTCTATATATATAAGAACAATATATATTAATTCTTATGTATATACATAAGACTTATATATAAAATATATAATTCTTATGTATATATATACAAAAAATTAATATATAAATTTTATATATATTTAACTTTTATGTAATATAAAAAAGAGTTAATATATTTATATATAACTCTTTTGTGTATATATAAGAGTTATACATCTCATATTTATATACTTAAAAGAGTTAATATATATTAATTTTTTTGTGTATATATACATAATAATTATATATAACTCATATATATACAAAAGAATTAATAGTTATTTTGTGAATATATATAAGAGTTATATAAAACTCTTGCGTGTATATATAAAAGAGTTAATATATATGTATATATTAATTATTTTATGTATACATAAGAATTATATATATTAATTCTTTTGTGTGTATATAATAACTATATAATCTTATGTGTGTGTGTGTATATATACATAAAAAAATTAATATATATTAACTCTTTTGTGTATATATCTAAAAATTATATAAATCTTATGTGTGTATATGTACAAAAGAACTAATATATATATTAATTGATATATACACATAAGAGTTATATAAATTTATATATATATAAACTCTTTTGTGTATTTTTATGCATAAAAGTTATATATAACTCTTATGTGTATGTATATGCATAAAAAAGTTTATATATATATTTTATTATATATTAAATATTTTATGTATATATTCATAAGAGTTATATATAACTCATGCATATATATACACAAGAGAGTTAAAAATATAAGAGTTATATATAACTAATGCATATATACACAAAAGAGTTTAAATATATATATATATATATATATATATATATATATATATATATATATATATATATATATATATATATATATATAAACTCTTTTAACTCTTTTGTGTGTATATATATTAACTCTTTTGTGTGTATATGCATAAGAGGTATATATAAGAGTTATATATAATTCTTATATATATTAACTCTTTTATGTATATGCATAAGAGTTATAACTCTTATGAATATATATACAGAAAATAGTAAGAATTATATATAACTTTATACATATATATTAAAAAGAGTTATATATTAATTTATATATATATATATATACATAAAACGTATATATATATATATATATATCAATTAATGTATATACATAAAATATATATAATTTTTTATGTATATATACATAAAAATTATATTATATAATTTTTATGTGTATATCTACATAAAAAAGTTATTTATAACTTTTATGTATATATATAAATAAATATATTTATATATATATATATATATATATATGTATATGTATATAGGAAGCTGAGACTGTAGAACATTTTTTTCTCTCTTGCCCTTTTGCTTCATCCTTATTTTAACTTTTCTTTAGCATTTCTAACTTTTCATGGGTTACCCCTGGTTCAATCTTGGACTTAATTACCCAATGGAAGCCCCCTGGGGAGGTCCCCCCACTATCTTTTTAGTGGAGCCTATCCCTCCCCCATATTTTTTAGGGCATTTGGAAAGCCAAGAATTCTTGCATATTCAAGAATCACTAGCCTCACCCCACCTTTACCTTTAAAAGGGTTTTGGATTTTATGCAGAGAAATTGGTCAACCTATACTTATTTATTTGACCAACCTAGTTCTCCTCTATTTTCCAAGATTATGACCCAACTCAATCTTGCCATCCCTAGTAATTTCCAAATTAAAGGAGTGGATAGGTCTATGGTTAAGTGGTCACCTCCCATTCCCCAATGGGTTAAACTCAATTTTGATGGTGTAGCAAAGGGTAATCCAGGCCCAGTAGGGGTAGGTGGATTGATCAGAGACTCTTTAAGAAATATCAAAGTGGCCTACGTAGGGCTGCTAGGGATCCAAACTAATCATGTCTCTAAAGAAACCATGGTGCTATGGAGTATTGAGGAGGTGGTTACCCTTGGCTATGAGTTCATCCATATAGAGGGGGGCTCGATGAACATCATAAAATTCCTTAAATAGATTTTTCCACCTTTATGTAACATCTTTGAGATCATCGGTGATGCTAAAAACTTGTTTACCCACTTCAAAGGAGTCCTTATTGAGCAAGTCTATAGAGAATGCAATAGGGGAGTGGATTGTTTGGCTAACATCAGAGTCCTTAGAAATGAATACATCACTTGGAATGAGAGAGAATTCCTAAATGACATCATCCACATCATTGATATGGAAAAAAGGCATATCACACAAAGTCATGATGGTTAAACTTATGATGAGTAGATTATGGGTTATGCACGGTGATTTTCACATATGTAAAGCTCCTATTCCCAAGGCCTTTCATGAATGGTAGGTCCCAAGAATTTATCTCATGATCGTTCTAGGTTGTATTTCCCCTATTTGTCTTTTATCCCTCCCACAAAGTGTTTTTGGCACTCATTGCAAAATAAATTTGTAGTCTAAGAAAATGGGAGGGGATAGAGATCACTTTGAGCTGATTTCATGCATTAATGTTAAAAATAATGAGCATGTTTGGAATAAAATGGTTAAAAAGGTGTTGGCTCCATTCATGGAATGCCTAGTGGGTCATGACATAGTGCTCTCCAAGGATTTTTCCTATGGTTGGAAGAACCATGAGGTGACAATGCATGGGTTGAAGATTCAGATCATAGAGGAGTTGATAGGTAATACCACAGACATGGAATGTCATGAAGTTAAGGCAATCAAAGACAAGATATGCAAGGATGAAATCATGAATGTCTTCTTTAATAAAGAAAAATTCAAACTGAAGTACTCTACCAACAAAGGGTTTATGCATGCTGACTTGCTGAGGAAATGGTCGGAGGTATGTCTTCAAATTATGAGATATATTACTCTTGAAGGAAAACACACTATTCTCTATTTGCATCACTTCTTGCTCCTAAACCATTTTAAAGGTCATTATATCAGTATTCCTTTTTTCCTATTGTAATAATTGGAGGTGTCTATTTTGAACTTCAAAAATAATCTAGTGGTGGATTTAATCCACTAGAGCCTCATCCTCTTACTCATTAAATGGGGGGAGTCAGACTGGTCAAAGATTATCTTTGAGGTTATAGACATCAATAGTGAAAAGGAGGACTTAGAGGAAGAGGGAGATCATTTCTCTCAAATGGGTTTTGAAGAGGAATAGTAAGAATAAGGTTTGGGGGATTTGAATGCTCATATACATGACAAACCCAAATCTAACTTAGGTATCCCTTCCTTTTTCAACCACTTTCTTCCAAAGGAAAAGCGGCCTTGGGGGTTGATGTTAATGAGGTAATTAAGGATTCTCTTCAAAAACTTTACATGAAAATTGTGATAAAAAAACTCCCCTATGGAGAAATAGCTAAAGAATTTGAGAGGTTTAGAGAATCCCTATGTCCCAAAAAGATAGACAATAATGATGGTAAGGACCACCTGGCTCACACTCCCAAAGGTAATTCAACCTAGAAAGGCAAAGAGAAGGAAGCCACCTGGGCTTCTGTGGAAGATAAAAAATAGACCCTCCACTTAGACCTCAAAAGGAAGAGAATGGACAAGGATGAGGACCAGTTCATTGGGAGCTAGACCAAGGGTAAAAGCAACAAAGGTGTTAGTACAGTGACCAAATAGCTAGTTGCTTACTTAGAATCAAAATAGTTTAGCTTTCTCTTTTTCACTTAGTTTCCTTTTGGTTTTTTGGTTTTCATGTGGTTGATATTTGGTTTCTTTTAGGCTAACTCATCGAGTTATCTCTTACCCCATGTTTTGTTGTGTTGCATTTTTCTAAATATCTTTTGGTTTGTTGTTGTATTGGGTATGGGTCCTCCAACCTGATTTTTAATCTATCTAATAAAAAATATATATATCTTATGTATATATTGATTTTTTTTGTATGTATTAATATATATAATTATTTTGTATATATACATAAGATTTATATATAACTCATTTGTATATATAAGAGTTATATTATATAACTCTTATGTATATACACAAAAAATTTGTATATATTAATCCTTTTGTGTAAATATACATAAGATTTATATAAATCTTATACATATGTATAGAGAAAAGAGTTTATATATAAAAATTAATATATATATTAACTCTTTTGTGTATATATACATAAGAGTTATATAACTCTTATGCATATATACAAAGAAAATAGTTACTATATAAGAGTTAATATATATATATATATATATATATTAACTCTTTTATGTATATATTTACATAAAAATTATATATAACTCTTATGTGTATATACATATACATAAAAATCATATAATTCTTATGTATATATATACAAAAGAGTTAATATGTATAATATTAATTATTTTCTATATATCTATACACAAAAGAGGTAATATATACAAAAGAGTTATATATCACTCTTATTTGTGTATATACAAAAAAGAAACTCTTATGTGCAGATATAAAAGAGTTAATATTACACAAAAGAGTTAATATATATAATTATTTTCTATATATAGATAAAATAAATATGTATTAACTCTTTTGTGTATATATAAATTATATATATAATTTATATATTAACTTTTTAATGTATATATAAGAGTTATATATAAAACTCTTAAGACACTTATGTATAAGATTTAATATATCTTTTATGTGTATATACATAAAAGACTTAATATATATTAACTCTTTTATGTATATATATTTATATATATATTATAGTTATATAACTCTTATGTATAAATAAAAAATTATATATATATATATAAGAGAGATATATATAAAATTCTTATGTAAACTCTTTTGTGTATATTATATATATATACTCTTATGTACACAAAAAAATTAATGTATTAACTCTTTTATCTATATAAGAGTTATATATAGCTATTATGTATTTACATAAGAGTTATATATAAATGTTATATATACATAAATTTTTATTTATATACACATAAGAGTATGTATAACTCTTATATACAAAATAATATATTAACTCTTTTGTATATATACACATAAGAGATATATAAATATTTTGTATATTATATATACATAAAAATTTATGTATATATACAAAAAAATTATATGTAACTCTTATGTATATATACATAATAGTTATATATATACAAAAAAAACTAATATATATTAACTCTTTTATGTGTATATATAAGATTTATATATAACTTTTACATATATAAAAGAGTTATATATATAACTCTTGTGTAGATATACATAAAATATTTATATATAATTCTTTTGTATACACATAAAAGAGTTATGTATAACTCTCATGTATATATACAAAAAAATTATATATAATTATTTTATATATATAAATAAATTATATATAACTATTTTGTATATAATAAAAGAGTTAATATATATTATATTAACTCTTTTGTATACATATATTAGCTTTTTTGTGCACATATATATACAGAAGAGTTATATATAATTCTTATGTATATATACATAAAATAATATATATATATAACTCTTTTTTATATATAATAATTATATATATACACACACATATATTATATATATATAAGAGAGATATATAACTCATTTAATATATATTTCTTTTGTGTACTCTTTTGTTGGTGTATACATAAAAGAGTTATAACTATTATATAAAAGAGTTAATATATATAATTATTATGTATATATAATTTTTTATATTTATATATATACACATAAAATAATTATATATATCTATATTATGTACATATAATAATTATTATATGTATATAAGAGAGTATATAACTCTTATGTAACTCCATAACTCTATATATTAATTATTGTGTGTGTGTGTGTGTGTGTGTGTGTGTGTGTGTGTGTGTGTGTGTCTCTTATATATGCACACTTTTATATATTAATTCTTTTGTGTATATATAACTTTTATGTATAGATAATTCTTTTATGTGTATATACATATAAATAATTATATATATTTTATGTACATATAAGAATTAATATATAATTATTATGTATGTATAAGAGAATATATCTCTTATGTATGTAGACACAAAAGAGTATATATATATAACTTTATATATATATTTTTTGGTTATATAAACATAAGATTTAGATATATATATATAACTCTTACATATATACACACTTTTATATTTATTAATTCTTTTGTGTGTATATATACATAAGAGATTTATATATATAATTCTTTTGTATGTATGTATGTATGTATATAATTATTTTGTATGTGTGTATGTATATAATTCTTTTATGTATATATACACATAAGATTTATATATACATAAAAATTATATATAACTCTTACATGTATATATACACATACATAAGAATTATATTTATAACTCTTTTGTGTAGATATACATAAAATAGTTAATATATATAAATTCTTTTGTGTATATATACATAAGATTTATATAAATAACTCTTGTGTATATATACATAAAAAAGTTAATATATATTTATTTATTTATGTATCTATACATAAGAATTATTTTTATGAGTTAATATATATATATATATAAGTTATTTTTGTTTATATATATGAATTATATATATAAATCTTATGTATATATACTAAAGAGTTAATAAATATAACTCTTTTATATATATACATAAGAGTTATATATATAACTCATATACATAAAAGAGTTATATATATATATATATTATGTATATATATATAAAAGTTAATATATATTACTCATATATATATATATATATATATATATATATATATATATATATATAACTCAAAATATATATATTAAGTCTTTTATATATATATGATAATTATATAGCTCTTATGTGTATATATATAAAATAATTAATATATAATTTTTTTGTGTATGTATACATAAAAGAGATATTAACTTTTTGTGTATATATAACTCTTATGTATATATACATAAAAGAATTAATATATAACTCTTTTGTGTATATATACAAAAAGAGATATATATTACACATAAGAGTTATAATAAATAAACCTTACACAAAAGAGTTATATATATTAATTATTTTATATAAGAGTTATATATTATAACTCTTATATATTAACTCGTGTAAGAGTTATAATATATAAATCTTACACAAAAGAGTTAATATATATTAATTTTCTATGTATATATTCATATAAGATTTATAATATATAATTCTTACACAAAATATAAATATATATATATATATATATATAAATTCTTTATGTGTATATAATAATTATAACATATAACTCATATGTATATACACATAAGAATTATATATATCTCTTTTGTATATATACATAAGAGTTAATATATAATTCTTTTATGTATATATAAAAGAGTTATATATTAACTCTTTTGTATATATACATAAAAAATATAATAATTATTATTTTAATAAGACAAATATTTTTGAAATCAGAGCTATGAACCAAATATTGATTTTTGATTGGAGCTTTGAACTAGTATGGGACACAATTGGGGGCCCATTCCCACAACAAGAAATAGAGGAAGACAAAAACAAGAAACTCAAAGTACATCACCTATCAAGGGAGCGAGAGAGGAGAAACTAAATCCACCGATCTTAATACAATAGCACAAAATGCCCCAATAGGTTGGAAGAAAGAGAAGAAAAACCAAATAAACCCCAAAAAGAAGATAGAAAAAACCAACCAAACTAAGATCTACAAACCATCCTTCAGGAGGACCTATCCACAAGCCAGTTCTACCTAACATCTTCTTTTAAAAATAAGGTCTTCTAGGGTCCATTGAGATCCATTGTTGATGAGAGAGTGTGCTTCCTCCCTGAGAATTTTTTCCTTTGAATGATGACCTTATTATTAAATGAGACACCAATATTCGCATGACACTTAGAGCACCTAGAAGGGAAAACCCAAGAAGGATCCCTTTGAGGGGTAATTTTCCTAGGGGTCAAGGAATCCTGTAGGGGTACATATGTGGGGGGTGATTTAGGATGAGGAAGAGGGAACATCTATGAATAGAGGAGGGAGGGGAGGGGGGATAGGGGGAGTAGGCCCAGGATCATCCACAATAGCATCAACCAACTCCACCTAATGAGAAAAGGGGGGGGGGAAATAACTTATCATGGTTATGACATTTAAAATTCAAATCAGGCACTCCTTTTCTTTGCCAAATATTTTGAGGATGCTGGCATTTCTTAGATGGACACTCAACAATGCGATGGTTGGGGAGGTGACAATGGAAGCAGTGGAAGGGAAGGCCCTCATAATTGAAATGTTGAGTCCACAAGCCATGTGAGGATAACAACTTAACCAAGAAGGAGAGAGGCTTGGAGAGTTTAATGAAGGCACAAACATGGACCAAACAGAGGTTCTAAAAAGCTACATATATCTTCATAAAAGAGCCAACCTTGTCCACTAATTGTTTGATGAAGCAGTCACTCCTCAATTCAAAAGGGATATAATGGAGTCGAAGCCACATTAGAATGGCAATGAGTTGAACCAAATTTGGTGAGAAGGGGTTCCAAGGGCAGAGGAAGATGTTAGAGTGTTTAAAGAACCACAAACTAGAGTTTCACACAAAATCCTGATCGGGGCTCTAAAATTCCATCTAAAAAAAGCCCCCACGTAAAAGGGAGAAATAAAGAGAATTGATGGAGAGACATTCCTTTTTTGTATATATATTATGTGTATATACATAAAAGAGTTATTTATTAATTTTTTTGTATACATACATAAAAATTATAATGTATATAACTCTTATGTATATATACAAAAAATAGTTGATATATATAACTCATATATATGACTCTTGTATGTGTATATACAAAAAAGAGTTAATATATATATATTTCTTATATATGACTCTTGTGTATATATATACACAAAAAAGTTAATATATATAATTCTTATGTGTATATATAAGAGTTATATAGATAATTATACACAAAAAAAAGTTTATATTAATTCATTTTATATATATACATAATAATTATAAATATTTATAATTATTATATGTATATACACAAAAGAGTTTATATAAATATTTTATATATACATAACTCTTATATATACATAAAATTATATATATTAATTTTTTATGTATATATACATAAGATTTATGTATAATATTATAATTTTTATATATACAAATAAATTAAAATATATAAATTTATGTATACATACATAAAAATTATATATATATATATATATATATATACACAAAATAATTATGTATATTAACTCTTTACTATGTATATAAGAGTTATAAATATATATAACTCTTATGTATATACAAAAGAGTTAATATATATTTCTTTTATGTATATATACATAAGAGTTATATATAACTCTTTTGTGTATATATAAGAATTATATATATTAACTCTTTTTTGTATATATAAGAATTATATATATTAACTCTTTTGTGTATATATTTATGTGTATACATAAAAATACAAAAGAGTTAATATATAAAACTCTTATATATTTATGTATATATATACACATAAAAATATAAAAGAATTAATATTTATAACTCTTATATATACACAAAAGAGTTCATATATATAATTTTTGTATATATATACATAAAAGAGATATATATCAATTTTATATATATATAAGAGATATATATAACTATACATGTAGTTGTATATATAACTTGTTAGGTTGTGGAGCTAAAAGCTTCACCAAGATGCAAATGGAGGAGGTTGTTGAGTTGCAGAGCAACTGACATCGGTCTGATCAACCGACGTCGGTCATATCCAGTCAGTAGAGAAACCAACATTGGTCAGGTATCGGCCGACGTCGGTCATCTCTAGCCAGACAGGGACCGATGTTGGTCACCTGTGCGGTTCCAAAACTGCTAGTTGACGAACAGTTAGTTTGACGAACTGGTTGTTTGCATGTAAAAGGCTAATTTTAGTCTTGGAGCTGTAGATCTAATTATTTTAATTGGATGTCTAATTATTTTTTGCATGGGATCTATATAATATACTCATGGGTTGTATTGTAAAGTGTGAGGGATCAAAGCAGAGATTCCCCGGGTGCTAGATAGATAGAGCAATCTTGGCTCATCATAGTGCCATAGTGCCAAGTGTGTATGATCAGGTAGATCTGTGGGAGAGCAAGGTCTAGTAGAAGATCCACAGGGGTGTTGGTTTGGAGGACAAGGGTTCTTCATGGTATGTAAGATCAGGTTGGTCTGCAGGTGTGCAAGATCAGGTAGAGATCTACATGTGGTAAGTAAGGTCGGTTGATCTGCAGGTGTGTGTGTGTGTGCGAGGTCAAAGGAGATCTATGGGGTAACAAGATCAAAGGTGACAGTAACACATCAAGGAGCAAGATTAGGTGAGATCTACTTGGAGTACGTTGCGTACTTGGAGTATGTGTGTATACTCAGTGGTACTGGCAGTATTGATACTGACTGGTTGAAACAACTTGGTATTGAGTTGATTGTTTGCTTATAATTGTGCAAGTGAGAGAGAACTCTTGAAGAGATTTACTGTTTATGCCCTAGAGGTGTGGGAGCCCTAGAGGAGTGTAAGGAAGAAGACTATGACATCTTCTTTGTTGTATTTCCTTCTAGAAGAGTATTAATACAATTGGGTATTGTCTCTCATATTCTGTGTTGTTTCTAAATTCTAGTTACTCTTTACTTCTAGTTTAATTCCGCATTTAGTTTCTTGTACATAGTAATCAATTGTGCTTCTCGAGTCCTAACAAAGTGGGTTTAGTGGGTTTAGAAGCACTGGAGAGTAATTCAGTGAGTTCTCAGGTATCTGAGAAGGACCAGTAGTATGTATACATGATATGCAGGGTCAGGCACATCGGATATGGTAGGTTACTTAGATGACAGGAGTTGCACCACAGGTTGTGTGGTGGTTGGTCTTCAAGATTGAGCTTGAAGAGGAATACAAGCCAGGAAACAGATTAGATGGTGTATAAGTATAGGTACAGGTGTAGTTGTTTATCTCCAAGTGGGAGATTGTTAGGTTGTGAAGCTAAAAGCTTCACTAGGATGCAAACAGAGGAGGTTGCTGAGTTGCAGAGCAACCAACGTCAGTCTGATCAACCGACGTTGGTCATATCTAGTGAGTAGACAAACTGACATCGGTTAGGTATCAACTGACGTCGGTCATCTCCAGCCAGACAGGGACCGATGTCGGTCGCCTGTGCAGTTCCAGAACTGCTAGTTGATGAACAGTTAGTTTGACAAACCAGTTGTTTGCATGTAAAAGGCTAATTTTAGTCTTGGAGCTATGGATCTAATTATTGTAATTGGATGTCTAATTATTGTTTACATGGGATCTATATAATATACTCATGGGTTGTATTGTAAAGTGTGAGGGATCAAAGCAGGGATTCCCCAGGTGCTAGATAGAGAGAGCAAGCTTGGCTCCTCATAGTGCCATAGTGCCAAGTGTGTATGATCAGGTAGATCTATGGGAGAGCAAGGTCTAGTAGAAGATCCACAGGGGTGCTGGTTTGGAGGACAAGGGTTCTTCATGGTATGTAAGATCAGGTTGGTTTGCATGTGTGCAAGATTAGGTAGAGATCTACATGTGGTAAGTAAGGTCGGTTGATCTGCAGGTGTGTGTGTGTGCAAGGTCAAAGATCTGTGGGGTAGCAAGATCAAAGGTGATAGCAACACATCAAGGAGCAAGATTAGGTGAGATCTACTTGGAGTACATTGTGTACTTGGAATATGTGTGTATACTCGGTGGTACTGGCAGTATTGATACTGACTGGTTGAAACAACAGGTTGGTATTGAGTTGATTGTTTGCTTGTAATTGTGCAAGTGAGAGAGAACTCTTGAAGAGATTTACTGTTTATGCCCTAGAGGTGTGGGAGCCCTAGAGGAGTGTAAGGAAGAAGACTGTGGCATCTTCTTTGTTGTATTTCCTTCTGGAAGAGTATTAATACAATTGGGTACTGTCTCTCATTTTCTGTGTTGTTTTTGAATTCTAGTTACTCTTTACTTTTGGTTTAATTCCGCATTTAGTTGCTTGTACATAGTAATCAATTTTGCTTCTTGGGTCATAACATAACTCTTATACAATATATACAAAAGAATTATATATAACTCTTTTGTGTATAAACACACATAAGATTATGTATAAAAAAAAATTGTATATAATTTTTATATATAATTTTTATGTATATATACAAAATATATATATATATATATAAACTCTTTTATGTATATATATAAGAGATATATGTATGACTCTTATGTGTATATACACATAAAAATTATATATATTAAAAAAAAATTATACACACATAAAAGTTATATATAATTCTTATATGCATATATACATAAAATAATTAATATATATAATTCTTATGTGTATATATGTAAAAAAGAATTAATATATATAATTTTTATGTGTGTGTGTATATATATATATATATATATAATATAAATATATATAACTCTTATGTATATATATAACTTCTTTATATATATATATATCTTATGTATATGTATATGTATATAAGATAAGAATTATATATACATAATATATATAAGAGATATATAATTCTTATGTATATACACATATAAGAGATATAAAACTCTTATATAAATACAAAATAGTTATATATATTAACTCTTTTGTGTATATAAACATAAAAATTATGTATAACTCTTATGTATACAAAGAAGAGTTATATATATAACTCTTTCATGTTTATATATACATAAGAGATATAAAACTCTTATTTATACACAAAAGAGTTAATATGTATAACTTTTTTTGTGTTTATATACATAAGAGATATATAAAAGTCTTATATTTTTATATATCTCTTATATGTATATATAAGAATTATATATATCTCTTATATGTGTATATATATTTTATGCATATATGTATACATAATATATATATACATATAAGAATTATATATCTCTTATGTATATACATAATAGATATATAACTCTTATTACACTGATAGGTGTTCTTACAATGACATTTGGGGGTAGTCGTTGGGAGTTGTAATGGTGTGAGAATGTTAGCATTTAATTATTTAATAATTTAATTGTTTAGAAGTTGACATAATTAAATAAAAAAATAAAACAACAAAATGATGGTTTAAAAAAATAAAAATATATAAATACAAACAAATTCAAACAAAAATGTAAAATAAATCTAAAGAAATAAAAATTAAAGAAGCATAAAAAATAGGGTAAATTGAATTGTCATTCCATATTACTAGATAAATATAAACTTTTTACATTTAATATTTTAAAGATTACTTATTTTTTCATTAAATATTACTTGACAGATTACATTATATTACATCGTAATTAATAAATAAATAATATGCATATAATCATAACTAATTTATATATCATATATATATTTTACCATAATTAATTTATAGTTTATATATATATATATATATATATATATATATATATATATATATTACCACATCATATTATAACTACACCAATAGGTGTTCTTACAATGGCATCTGAGGGTGCTGACTGGGAGCTATAATAGCATGAGAATGTTAGCATTTAATTATTTAATAATTTAATTGCTTAGAAGATGACATAGTTAAATAAAAAAATAAAACAACAAACATGATGGTTTAAAAAAATAAAAATATATAAATACAAACGAAAAAACAAACAAAAATATAGAATAAATCCAAAGAAATAAAAATTAAAGAAACATTAAAAAAATAGAGTAAATTGAATTGCCATTCCATATTGCTAGATAAAATATAAACTTTTTACATTTAATATTATAAAGATTACTTGATAGATTATATTATATTACGTCATAATTAATTAATAAATGATATACATATAATCATAGCTAATTTATATGTATATCATTTATTAATTAATTATGACGTAATATAATATAATCTATCAAGTAATCTTTATAATATTAAATGTAAAAAGTTTATATTTTATCTAGCAATATGGAATGACAGTTCAATTTACTCTATTTTTTTAATGTTTCTTTATTTTTATTTCTTTGGATTTATTCTATATTTTTGTTTGTTTTTTCGTTTGTATTTATATATTTTTATTTTTTTAAACCATCATGTTTGTTGTTATATATATATATATATATATATATTACCACATAATATTATAATAGATAATCATAATTATTTATATGTAATATATAGATTTTACAACATATTTATAAATAATCATAAATAAATTATTAAAAATAAATTATCACTAACATACATAGCTTAGATAAATTTATGTAACAAGATTGATATTTATCGGTGTATTTTACATAGATTTATCTAAGATATGTATGCTAGTATATAATTTATATATAATTAAAAGAATATATTTATTTAAAAAAACTGTATATATAATTATGTACAACTCATACCTATTATATACATAAGAATTTTATATAATTATTATATATATACTCTTTTTAATATATATAAGAGTATATAAAAGAGATATATACATAAATCTTACATATATGTATAAAAGAGTTATACATATACAAAATTCTTATATATATATATATATATATACAAAAGCCTTTTTTGTGTGTGCGCATATATATAATTCTTTTACATGTAAATAAATATTATATATGTGTTTTTATATACATGCACATACACGTGCATAATATTTATACATATACAAAATATTATATTATATATATTTTTACTTGAGAGGTTTAATTTAATTTCTAATAAAAATATATGTGCTTTATATTAATACAACATACGCATATATAATATAATACATACACATAATATATTAACTTTTTTATCTATATACAAAAGATTTATATATGTATAAACATAATAGTTATGTATATATATATATAGATACATATATATGTATGTATATGTGTTTCAGTTTATTTTCCTCATTTCTTAATTTTAAAAGTAAATAAAAGAAAACTAGTAATAGGGTTTGTAGAAGAATACCAGATGAAATGCATGCGTGAATCCAGACAAAAGTAGGAACTCCTCTTTGGATAGGAAGGAATAACTTGCAAATAGCACATACACTTGAAAGGGGGTTGTTAGATGATTGATTGAGTGGATTGCCTAATGTGCACTAGATCCAAGAAGCACAATGCTTGCTAGGAGGTTTTCAATCCACTTTTAATGACAATCAAGTCTAAAATGATAAAATAAGATATTTGCATTCAATGATAAGAAAGTAAATGCATGTTAGAAAGTAAAATTTATTTGCTTATTAAATAAAATGATAAAATTTTGGTGTTAGGAGGGTCAAGATCTGGTTCATAAAATTAGAAAAGATACTATGGTTAAGGGAAAACATAGAAAGTAGAGCTTGATTTGAGGTAAAAGGGTGAAAAAGGCTTGCTATAAAATGATGCCACAATGGACCATTAGTGGTTAGGAGAACCATCAATGGTTGAGGTAAACCATCAGCGGTTGTGGTTGACTATTGGTGGTTAGGTAATCATTGATAGTTGACTATGTAAATCTAGGAGTGAATAAATCAAGAAGTACAAATGGGTAATTTGTGAAAACAAAGGTTGGATGTAGGGTTTGGATGTATAAATTGTGTTATTGGTGGATCTAATAGGGTAAAGGGATTAGAAACTAGATAAATCAAAGTACACAAGCATAAAATACCTAGAACCAAGTAGAGGAATCTTAGAGTGATGCAGCCAGAGTGATGGTGCTTTGGGCCTTTTAGGGTGATTTCAATAGAGGTTTTGGATCTTTGGTGATGATGCTCACTCACTGATGTAGATGCAAAATAACTAAAAGAAATATTGAATGCCTATTAGTTGATTGTTTCTCCCTCTTTTCACTCCTTGTTCCCTCCCTTTTATAAGCAAAAGTTGCTAATTATAACATAGGGAGTTACTAATTAGATTGAGGATAAAGTTGTCAATCCTCATATCTCTAAAAGCTTGTTTTAAAGGTAAGTTGCCATTTTGGGGATTTTTTAATCTCACACAAGAGTTGATAATACTTTAAAGTTTTTAAAGCCGGAAAGGGGACCTAACCATTGATGGTTAGGCAGCCATCAATGGTCAAGGATTTAAAGAGTTTTGGTGAATAAAGGTGTATTAAATGATATGTTAGGTGGGTGGGTTTGATAAGGTTAAGTTACAAATAAGTCTAATAAACTAGGTGGTCCACTAGACACAAGGCTATACAAAGGTCCAATATAACATGACCATTGCAAAATGAAAATAAGAGATTGGTCAAGGTTTGGGTCTAGTTACCATAGGTATGGGAGGAGGTATTCCCCCTCAAACTGGGAGATGATAGAGGTGAAAGCAAAATCAATTTGGGGTTTGATAAAAAGGGTAAATGGGTAGGCACAAGGTGGGTGACATAAAGGGGTAGTCTTATGAGATGTGAACCCATGCATAAAATGTGACTAACAGTCATAATCAAGATCATGCAAAGACTAAATTTGTCAAAGTTGGGAAAAAAGTTGCTCAGGGTCAAGAAGGATGTGATAGGGTAACTGGTCCATAGTGTTGTTCATGGTTTATCGAGTTATACCTAGCAAGATATTGAGATAGGGTCAGTGTCAGTTACAAGTATCTAGGGTAGGAAGTGTTCCTACTAAATAACATAAGTGGTTGGGTTCTACATGAGGTGGTACAATGTTCAAATGGTCCACTTTGGAAAAATGAGTTAGTGTAGTCAAATAACCACACAAAGTGATCACAAAACATGAAAAGAGGTCAGGTCAAAAAATTTGGGGTGGAGGGTGTTGAAGTTGACTCCATCTACACAAGGAAAGTGGATGATACGTACATAGTTCTATGGACACTAAAATCCAAGAATAACTTCAGGCCAAATGTAGTTCTAAGTAGGATTTGGGTGACTTTGAAAGCTTAGGTGGAAAAAGTATAGAGAAAGGTGAAGGATCCTAACTGTCGATGATTAGGGTACCCTAAGGAGAAACCATCGATGGTTACCCTAACCATAGATGGTTAGGGTAAAAACCTAAAAATTTGATTTGGTAAAAGTAAAAACAAGAAGTCATTTTCACATTATGACTTTGGTGAATAGTTTCTAGCATCATGAGTGATTTAGATGGGTGTTTAGATCATAGAGTTTACTGAGGTGGAGAGTCTTTATTGATCAAGTGTGGTTTGAGTGCGATGGAGGGAGGATGAGGATGTGGCTGAGTAGTGGTGAGAGGGCTCTGACCATGCCACCGATCATGGAATGAGGTAGGGTTTGTGGTATTAATTGATTGATAGGAAAGGGGTAAAGGAGGTTAGGAATATGGTAAAGTAGAAATAAGTTTTAGGAAAGTAACAAGCCCATGCTTGGATGCCATAAGTTTAGGTATGGGTGAAAAATAATGAAAATGGGGTAGAAAAAATGAGGGGGGGAGGATAAGTTAATTAAAATAAGAAGTAGATAAGTAGGAATATATTATTTTGATGCATGTTTAGCTTATTTTAGGACTTTTAGATAGTGACCATCGGTGGTTGGACCCAACCATCGATGGTCAAATCTAGGGGTCAAAATAGACCTAGGGACCATCGATAGTTCCCTAAAACATTGGTGGATGGATAAAAGAGGGCCAATCCCATAAGGCATTGAGGTTAATTAAAAGGGGTCTAGGTGAAAAATAGGTGATGGTTGGTAATGCATCTAAGATATAACTTAGTGTTAGCTTGGAAATTAGGGTGAAAGATGAAAGAGTGGATCCTAGGTAGAGATTAAAGGTTAATAGGGATGTGCAAAAATGGGTGCAAATAGAGGTCAACTTATAAATATTAACATTGTTTTGATTATGTGGTAGGCCTACAAGTAGATCTAGATGAGGGACTGAGTCCCTAAGATATTTTCATAGGTTCATGATGGGATGACTAATGTTTAATGGAGGATGTGGGCCTAGGGACCATGAGACATTACCAACACCTACCACAAGATGTGGTGATGATTGTGGCACTCATCAAGAGATGGGACCCTGCCATAAACACATTCATGTTATTAATAGGTGAGATGTCCATTTTATTGGAGGAAATTCATAGGATCACATGAATTTTGATCTAGGGGGAGATGATATACCACATCGAGAGAAATGAGTGGGATTACTTCATAGATCAAATATATGGGGTAGATCAGGTTGAAGCTAGATACCATACTAGTAGAGTTTGTTATGGATCATTATATTAGAGGTGCCTAGAGGATATATGTCTACTTACTATGATGATGATGGGCACATCCTATTTTATGGTGCTTAATTCAAGTAACTATCAATTTCCTTATGTACTGTTGGGAGTACTGATAGAGATGATTCTAAGGGGTATAGTTTTTGGATGGGCCCCAGTGTTGTTGGTGTATATATATAGAGAGCTCTGGGCCTTCAAACATGAATATTATATGGGATCAACATCAATTTTGTGCTTCATTATTAGGCATATGATCACATATAGGTACTGAGACCTCTTGGGCTTCCCTAGGATGGATATGCACTAACTGACTATAGGGTTAGCTTCATGAGGTGTCAAGGTGATTATGCACTTGTAGGAGCTGGTGGTGGATCTAGAGATATAGAGTGGTTTCAAGATGCTTTAGAGGGCTTGGTGGTATTAGACATTGTATGGAGGGCTTTTGTGAGTTATCCTTTCTAGATAGGTTATAGGTACCACATGTTATCATTATAGAGTTGGTGATGGGTATATGGTAGACAAGATGGAGAGACCAAGTGTATCCTAGTAGACTAAGTCTAGAGGTATTTTAGGCTAGGATACACCAGTAGATGTTCTTCAATATAGGAGGGAGGAGGTAGATTACCCACTAGTAGAGCTATAGCTAAATAAAATTATGTTGGATTATGAGGAGATTTCATTAAGAGCTCTTATAGATGATGTTGGGGTTATGGATGGATACATGGGATGGTACCAATCCAGGTATGTGGTTGTAGATTTTGTATGGGGAGATAGGGGATAGTAGCCCATGGATGTTGATCCTATGTAGGTACAGAGTGGTATACTGAATGACCAGATAATAGCATCCCTTATAGTGGCACAAGCCTAGGTGATAGGTTTACAAGGATAGGTGATGGAGTTATAAGCATACATAGTTACTTTATATTGATAAGTTTTTATTCTAATAGGTGAGCATGATTAGGTGAGATCCACTCTTGGGGTGGTCACACAAGAGAGGGAATATTTGAGATAGAGAGGTGGGGTGACCATATTAGTAAGAGGATTAGTTGACTCAATTTCGAAGGCATGGAATCTAGCCACCATGTAGGAGCTCAGATATTATGAGGCTATGGTGCTAGCCTAGTTTCCAGATGTGATGAGATATAGGGAGTATAGGGCCAGCCTAGTTGGGGGTCTAGTAGTAGCTACACTAGGTCAGTGGGCATCGATTGTAGTGTAGGCAGGTACCTAAGGGGGTCCACCACCATATGGTGGTGTATGTGTAGATGGTTCTAGTTTTGGTACTCTAGGACCTTGAGACATGATACTTATATGATGTATATTTTGGTACATATGTTGATACTGATGTATGTGCTGATAAAGTAAGATGTATTTATGAGAGAGACACATATGTATTATTTTGTATTATGATGATGCTTATGATTATACTTATGATGATGTTTATCCTCATGTTGATCATGAGGATTAGGATGTTGATGTTGTTTATGATTATTCATGTTATGATTATGATGGTGTTTAAGATTATACTTATGATTATGGTTATGAGGATTATGATGTGATGTTGATTTTGATGATTAAAATCATGATTGTTGTTTATGATCTATTAGTTTAGTTATGATGATGATGATGTCATTATGATCATAATTATGTTGATTAGGATGTTGAGGTTGATGTACAATTATGATTATGCCATGAGTATTTTTGTTTATGATTTTGTTTATGTTGATTGGCTAGTTGAGGCATGATGATGATAATGTGGTGACTGGACTATGTTAATTTAAGTTATTTTAAACAATGGATGTAATGATTTTTTGGGTGATGCATTAAGGCATATAAAAATGTTTTATTAGTATGATGTGATAGCATAGTGGATAGGTTTGATGTGATAATATTTTAGGGTTTGTATTGGTATGATGTTATTTTATTGATGTGATTGGGATTGGTATGGGTACGATGTTATTGTGTTGAGAGGGTGAAATATTTTTTTGATCATGAGAATGTTTGACCATGTAGAAATAAACCAAAGAAAAATAGACATGTCCACATGTCCCAAGAAATAGATAAGTAAGAGGCATGTTGCTCTAATTATCAATAACCTACCGATAAAAAACTATAGTTGGACTGACTTAGTGAACACGAGCCCATATAGTACTTCACAAGAGCATGCTTTGATTAGAAACAAGGGTGTCTTGACCACTTCATATCAAGTAAGCTAATAGTCCCTTGAGTTTAGGGAGGAGTGAATGAAATTTGGGTGATGGGTAGGAGGGTGAATGGTAAGTGGTAACCTAATGTGGGTTAGCTTTCCCCTTCTATAGGTGACTAAAGAGCTATAGTAGACAATACCATGCTTTATTATGAGATGTGTATTGATCAATGTAGGAAGCCTACCAATGCCATGTATAGGAGTTGATTGCAGCTTATTTATATTTTGATAGAGTTTTGTTTATTAATTTTGATTTTTTTGATTAAGTTACTAAAGTTGATTGGTGTGGGATGCTTGAATGATTATTCTTAGCCATACTTCAAGGGAGTGGTCTAAATTTTTATTTTTTATAGTTGTCCTTTAAGGGAGCAGTCTATTATTAAGCAACTTTGAATGTTTAGGTAGCTATCCTTCAAGAGAGTAGTCTACAATACTATAATTTTGAATGTGAATTTAGACATGGACAAGTCCACTTAGGCTTAAAGGTCCATCCATATGGAGGCAATACTTTAGAAAAAAAATTATTTGGTAAATGAAAGGGATGGGTTGAGAAACAACTAATCATGGGATTCTTTCTATAGAGAGATAAAAAGTATCCATGAGAACCATGTTATGGGTAGAACCGGGGTACCCATACTTAGGATCAGGTTTTATATGTGATAGATTAATCACATGATTCTATGTTGTAGTCAATTTTTCCCATTAGGAAAAGGGAAATATAGGTGAGAAGGGGTAAAAGGTCTCATAAACCAAAGGATGAGCTTAAGTTAGACACAAAAGTAAATATGATCCTATTACAACAATAGAAAGGATGCAAATGTGAAGCATTGATAGGCTCAAGGTCTAGTTTTCCTTCGAGAGAGGATAAATGGTAAGCACCAAATCCATAATTATAGGTTATAATGTAGGGTCCTAACCAATTAAAAGTAAACTTACCTTTCTTGGTATTTTTCATGTTAGTGACATGTTGATTTTCTTTGAGGACAAGGTCTCCAATGATGAATTCTTATTTTTTTTAATGTTTGTTATTTGCATGCTTAATTCATTTTTGATAGACATGAAGATGATTGAGCATATCAAGGTGATGCTCATCAAGAAGCTCTAGGTGTGTAAGGTGTTCTTAATGATAGTCACTTTCAGAGAGGATTTCATGTAAGGATATATGAAGTGATGGAATTTGGACTTCAAGAGGCAAGATCACCTCAGCTCCAAAGATGATGGAAAAAGGTGTTGCACCTGTAGTAGTTTAGATACTAGTGCAATAAGCCCATAAATCAAAGGGGATATGGAGGTGCTAATCCTAACCAAAAACATTGACCACTTTTATAAGCATTTTGATGAGGGTTTTCTTGGAAGCTTCTACTTGTCCATTGGCTTATGGATGATAAGGTGAGGAAAAGCTTAAATTGATGTTGAAAGCATCACAAAGCTCCTAGACTTTCTTGTTTTTTAAGGACTTGTCATTATCAGTGATGATTTTATGGAGTAACTGAAGTAATAGATGATGTGGTGGTTGATGAATTCAATGATATTTTTGGCTTTGGTTGATATAAGTGGGATGGCTTCCACCCATTTGGTGAAATATTCCATGATAGTGATGATATATTGATGTCATTGAGAAGAATGGGGGTTGATTTCCCCAATAAGGTTAAGGCCTCATTGTGATAAGGGCCAATAATCTTGAGATACCTAAAGGCCATGGGGAGGTTCATGATGAATGTTAGCATGTTGTTGACACTTAATTCATTTCTTGACATAATAACAACAGTCTTGATTAAATGTGGTCTAATAATAGCCTAGGTAGAAGATACATTTAGAAATAGCTAGGACACTAAAGTATCCCCCACATATGTCATCATAGATTTCCTTGATGGCATGAGAAGCCTCATGACTACAAAGATAATGGAGAAGGATGCCATCAAAACCTCATTTGTAAAGGGTTCCTCCTAGAATGGCATAATGAGACGTACTCTATGTAAAAGCTCTACGAGCATTCTTTGAAAGATCAGAGGGGAGAATGTCAAGGTTAAGGTAATTAAAAATTTGGTTATACCAAATGTTAAAAGATGATGATTCCACTCTATAAATGGTAGGAATATTAGAGCTAATATAAGATGGGGTGATGAAGTGGTGGATGGTGACAAATAATTTGGGTTTGGTAATTTGAGATAGAATTTGGGAAATGAGAAATGTCATGGTGTCTACAAATTTCTTGGTTGATTGAGGGATGGATTGGATAGTGTAATGATCAAATGATGCCAAAAGAACATCTACGAGTTGTTTATACTTCAAGAGGACATCATTTTTGCATTGATAAGATCTATTAACCTAGTTGATGACTAGTTGGGAGTCACCAAAGATATTAATTATTTTGACTCCCAAAGCCAAGGTAGTTTGAAGACCTATTACTAAGGCTTCATATTCAGCTACATTATTGGTACAATCGAATTCAAGTTTAAAGGAAATAAGAAGGGGTTATCCATTGAGGGGAATGACAATTATTTTAGAACCCCCACCATTTTAGCACTTTGAGCCATTAAAAAACATGGTCATTTGGTAGGGGGCTTCCTCTTGGGAAAGAGTTGCAATAGACTCATCAAAAAAGGTAAGAGGTATTGGTTGATTATTGGGTAGAGGATCTTCAGCTAATTGGTCAGTAATGACCTATCTTTTAATGTATTTTTATGGTAAGAAATCAAGATCAAACTCTAATAAAAGCATGAGCAACTTAGCCATACATTGGTTTTGATATGGCTTAGAGTGCATATACTTGAGAGGGTTAGTGTTAGTAATGACATAGGTTTTATGATTAAGAAGATAATGATGGAGTTTGGAGGCTATGAATACTAAGACAAGGCAAAGTTTTTTGAGATGGGTATATCGAGTTTCATATTTGATTAGGGTGTAGCTGATCTAATAGATGGCCTACTATTTGTTCTATTCATCATGATGTGTGAGCATTGTGCCAAGGGAATGGTTTTGGGTAGAGAAGGGAATGGTTTTGGGTAGAGATATATAGGTAAAAGGGTTGATCATCATTAGGAAAGGTGAGTACATGTGGAGATAGAAGGTGCTCCTTAATTGAGTCAAAGTCTTGTTAGTATTTGTTGGTCTATTTGAAGGAGATGTCTTTCTTTAAGAGGTGGTGAAAAGGTTGACAATGATCAGATAATTTGGAAATAAAATGTCAGACTAATTGAAGTTTGCCTTGAAAACTATGAAGTTATTTCAAGTTAGTGGGAGGAGGCATCTCTAGAATGGCTATGAATTTGGTGGGCTCTATTTCTATTCTATGAATTAAAATGATAAAGCCTAAAAGTTTTCCTGATAAGACCCTAAAGATGCATTTCTTGGGATTGAGCTTGACATGATAGTGAATTATCCATTTTAAGATGATTGCAAGAATAGTGAGGTGATATTTGTGATGTTTGGATTTCCTAAAAAGGTCATCTACATAATCCTTGATAATTTTATGAATGAGGTTATGGAAGATATAGGTCATGGCCCATTGATAGGTGGCTCTAGTGTTCTTTAGTCCAAAGGGCATAACCTAATAGCAAAAAGTTCCCCGTGGGGTGATAAAAGAAGTTTTATGTTGGTCTATAGGGGCAATCAAGATTTGATTATATCTTGAGAAACCATCCATGAGAGATAGAATTTCATGGTTGGATGTGAGATCAACAAGTTGGTCAATGTTAGGTAGAGGATTGTCATCTTTAGGGAAATCAAGGTTAAGGTCATGAAATTCAATGCAGAGGTAAAGGCCCCTTATGGGCTTGGTAATGGGAATGATATTAGAAACCCATTGTGGATAGTCAATGGGTTAGATGAAATTAATATATAGGAGGCATTGAAGTTCTTCTTTGATAAGAGGAGATATGTGGGGATGCATGTAATTAAGTTTTTGCCAAATTGGTTTAATCTCAAGATGGGTGATGATGTTATGAAGAGTGATAGAAGGGTCAATTTTAGGCATGTCCTAATAGGACCAATTAAATGTTATGCTATGGTCACATAAGAAAGAAGGGTAGTCTTGTTGCTCTTTAGGGGTCAAAAATTAGCCTATTTTGATAATTCAATGATTTTTTTGAGTACCCAAATTAGCATCCATGGTTGATTCATTCAGCATGGTTTAGTTCTTAAGAAGGAGAGATTTATGGATAGAGGAATCCCCTGCATCAAGGTAGGTAGAATGGTATTGTCATCTTGATATTGGATGGTGTTGATAGTGGGAGAAACATGTTCAATCATTTTTGGGTGAATGAAAGGAAGGGTTTTAGTTTGGCCATCCTTACGACAGGTTAGGAGGCCTAGACTAATAGTGTTGATCCAAAAAAAAAGTTAGTTGGGATGATGTTAGAATCCTCAGATTGGGAAGATAGGGTTTGTGAGGATGGAATTTCTTTAGTAATGGTAGCAATGGGTCTAGGTGATGTGGGCTCTTCCAGTGGTTCGAACCCAAGACCAAAAAAATCATGAGGTTTCTATGATTTAATAGTAGGTAACTCGTGAGGTCCTTGTTCATAGAGGCCAAGGCCAAATCCCTTCCAAGTGCATTTATAAAGGTATGTTTCATCAAAGGTTGGGTTACTTAGGTAAGAAAAGGTAGAGGTAAAGGGTTGGATATATGGAGTGGTGGTAGGAGCTAGAAGTGGCCGATCAAGTCCCCCATAGATAAAGTTCATTTCATTATGGGGAATCCTAAAGGGGATAATGGTGTTGATGTTGGGGTCATAGAAAGGGTAATTTTGAATATTCCTATATTCATGCAGAGTAGGGAAGGCATCTAAAGTGAGAAGGTGATATTCCCCCAATGAGAGTCATTAAAATGTTGAATACAGGGGGTCTTCTACAAAAATTTGTGACAAAGGAATAGATGAGCTAGTAGATGCTTCATCATTATGGTGGGGGGAAATGTTACTAATGGTGGGTGATGAGGTGGTTTGATTAGAATCTATTTGTTAGGTGGATGGAGGAATAATAACATCATTAGCTTGATATGTCATGTTACATGAGGCAAAGGGATAAGGATCAGCTTTGATTGTAATAACTTGTCCTTCATGCTCAAATTTAACACATTGGTGTAAAGTGGAAGGGATGAAACTCATTGCATGGATTCAAGGGAATTCAAGTAAAACATTATATTATAATTCACCCTTGATAATGTAAAATAATTTAGGAATGGTTTGGGGTCCCAAATGGATGTAGAGCACCATGATCCCTAAGGTAGTTTCTAGGGTATCTTTAAAAGAATGAAGGACCATTTTACTCTCAGACATGATGTTTATGGGGATGTGAAGTTGATCATACACATGGGAGGAGATGATGTTGATGTTATCTCCTCCATCAATCATTACCCTTTTAACATGGGTTTGATTGATGTGTGTTGCGATGAAGAGTGGGGTATCAGGATCATTGGTATGAAAAGGTAGGACTTTTGAATATTGAAAGGTGACAAGGGTAGCTTAGTAGAGGGCCCCAATAAATGATGCAAGAGGTTGTGGTTCATCTGGTTAGACCTCTATAGAGTTAAGAGCCTCTATTAATGCTTGACAATGTTGAGGTCAAGTGTTGATTAGATCATAGAGACACATTTTTGCCAATGTCTGGTGAATTTGTTTCAACACAAGCCACTAGATAAATAGAGTAGGATTTGGAGATGGAGATCCCAAAATGGAGACTTTGGATTTTGATGGTTTTGAGGGTAGATATGGAGATGCTTAGGTTTGGTTGGTAGGTTGAGAGATTGAAGGGTAAGTTCAGGGGATGGTTACATTGGTTTTCTCCTTATCCTTTTATTAGGCCTAGGAACAAGTAGCCATATGAATGGTGTGGATAAGGGGACTTGATATTTTCTTCAGTTCCTCCTCTTCACTCTTAGGTGAGGGTGAGGGCATAGGTGCTTTTTGTATAGGTAGGTTAAGTAATGGAGTAGATGATGGGCTCCATGGTAGTTCCTCTAATAGATCATATTCATTAAAAAGGCTATGAAAAACTGTTTGGAGAGTTTTGTAGTTCTCTATATCATGTCTAGGAGTCTTATGGTAAAGACAAATCAAATTATCATTGAACTAGGTTGGTTTAGGATGGGTAGGGTCAAAAGGTTTCGTTGAAGGCAGGCTAATAGAAGAGGCTTACAACAACCTTTGAAAAATATTTGTGTAGGACTCTCGCAAAGGTGTTGTAAGTAAGGGGTTTTGGATTCAAGGGGTGAGGACTTTATTAGGCACAGGCTTGTTTATGGAAGCAATAGTTGGAGGAATGACTTTGGTTGGGGGTTTTGGTTGGGTTTGCTTGGATATGACCAGCTTGGGAGTTGGTGACTTGGATGTGAAAGTTTTTGACAATGACAGTTTGGTTTTAGGTGGGAAAGTAGATGGGGATAGGTTGGTTAGGAATGATGAAGAACTATAAGATTTTGTGGTTATAGGTGGAGAAAAAGGAGATGGTTTCTTAGAATAAGAATAGGTAATGATAATGGTAGAAGGATGGGGTCCTAAAATGAAAGGTAGGCTAGAAGGAAGTGGTATGGGTCTATTTTTTGGTGGAGGTTTGGGTAGTCCTTTCTTCTTAAGGGATTTAATTGGATTTGGCTTTGGTGGGTCTGATGGAGTTAAGTCCACTCTTAAATGAGGGTGAATGTGACTAGGAATGGGAAGAATCCCTAGATTTTTAATTGGTTTGGTGAAAGAAGCATAAGGTGATTGGGAAATTTTAGAGGGAGGTGGTTGATATGGTTTATTTATGACTATAAAGGAGGTAGTTGGTGGGTTGGTAATAACAATTTTAAGTGTGGGATCTAATGAAATTGTGGATTCATATTTTATTTGATAAGGAAGGCCATGTTTATGCCAAAATGTGGCTCTATCAAAATTAGGTTAGGATGTGAACTCTAAACTTTGGACTAACCTAGAGAAGGGATTATAAATGGGTGTAATTTCTTGATATTTGGTCTCAAATCTTAATCCCTTGGGTGGATAAGGAATGGTTTCAGCATTTGTATCTTTGGTGGAAGGTATGGTTTTGGTTTTGGCATTGGTGGGGGCCTCCAAAGGTGGTGATTGGGTAGATAAGGTAACTGTCTTTTGGGGAATAGCTTCTAAAGAGGGAATATATGGTTACGCAATGGGAGAGGTAGGTATGGTTACTTCTTTCAATTTGTCATCCAAATAAGTAGGTAATTCCACCACTTGAATTAGAGGGGTGGAAGCAATGGTTGAAGTAATAATTGTCTCCTTGAGCGTTTCCACCAAAGAGGGGATAGATAAGGCTATGGTCACCTCAAGTGGAATATGATAGGTGGTTGATTCCTCCATTTGGGTGATAGAGGTAATGATATCTTCAACACTAGGCACATTACTGATAACATTGATTGTATGTGCCTCATGGGAGTTAAAATATTCAAGTTTACTATCATAATATTGAGGGGAAAGAGCATGATTTGGGAAAGGCTTACGAAAAATGTCAAGAGATTGATTAGGAGGTGCATTGGGGTTATCAAATGTGATCTATCCACTATCAATTAGGTTTTGGAAAATAATTTTAAAGGTATTACATATATCAATGTCATGTCCAACATTTTAGTGAAAGGCACAATGGTCATTTTCATTATATCACCCAGGTATGGGGTGAGAAGAATCAAATTATTGGAGTGGTTTGATTGGTGGAAGTTGGATAAGGTTAGATTTGAGTAGATTATCCAAAATAGATGCATATGACTCCCTAATGGGAGTATATTTTCATGGAGGGGCACAGTTTTGGGTTTGATTTTGTTGATAAGAAGATTTGGAAGAATTATTTTGATGTGATTGGTTAACAGTTAGAGCTGGGGAATTTTTTAGAACCACCAAATTTGTGGATGTTTTTTCCTTAGTATCGGATTGGCTAGTGGTTTTATTAGAGGTAGGGTCATTATATTTGAAATTAAAATTCTTATTTTATAATTTCAATTTCCCCTCATCAATAGCATAGTTTTCAAGTTTTTGTGCCATGGTGAATGCCTCATCAAATGTTCAAAAAGTTTAAACTTGAAGAGTAGGTGAAATATTCTTATCACAACCTATATATAAAATTTCAATTAATTCAGGTTGGGGTAAGGTGAAGGAGAGTTTATTGATGAGGCCTCTCCATCTAGCCACAAAATCAAAAATTGACTCATCATCAAATTGTTTGATAGAGTAGAGGTCAGTTATGGAAACCTTTTTAGTTATGTTTAATAAGAAATGTTCTAAAAATATTTGGGATAGTTGGGAGAAGGAAAAGATAGAATGTGTAGGGAGATATCTATACCAATCAAGGGTAGGTCTTGATAAAGACATTGGGAAGGTTAGAAGGAGGAGAGCATCATCATATGCAATTAAGTAACAAGAATGATGGAATCCTCTCAGATGTTATTGAGGATCCTCCTTGCCTTGGAGTTTGGAAAATTTAGGAAATTCCTATTGAAGAGGATAAGAGTGTATGGGAATGGATGGATGGATAGGTTCATTGCAAATTTGGTCATAGGATAAATTTTATGAGACCCAAAAATAGATGACCCAGGTTAGTCATTTTATCTATTAGCATCTTGATCAAATCCAACTGAGGTTGGGAAGATGCATAATTGATGTGTAGATTCTATTAGGGTTGAGTGAAAGTTATATAGGGATAGGTGGTAGAAATCATTGAATAGGCCACATATTGATAAGTACTAATAAAAGGTTAAGATAGTGCCACATACGAGCTCATTGGCACAAATGGTTGGGTAGAGGGAGGTATGTACCCATATTGGTAGGTTGTAATATGTACTTTTTGGTAGATGGATGTAGGTTAGCTTAAATGTATAGTTAAGGTAACAAGTGGAGGTTAGATAAGTTGAGGTTGGGTGGTGACTCTAGTGCTGATAGGTGGAAGTGTTTGAGGTATAAAAAGCACTAGATTCTAAAATGGGGTAGAAGTTGATGGATTGGTCAAGATAAAATGAAGGGAATAATTAGGGTTAAAATATAACCCCATGGTAGGGGGATTATAGGTGACTAAAGGTAGATTTGAACCTACATGTGAAGTGTGGGGTGTGGTAGGAGCTTGGTTGGAAGTTAGAATGTTGGATTAGGTTTGGGTAGTGGTAGTAGATGGGATATTGGAAGAAGAAGAGGATTGGATTAATGATGGTTGGGTTAAGGTAACCCCCACCATAATATGGGGAGGCATACCATAAGGAGGATCTATTGGAGGGACCAAAGCAATAGAGGTACAGTTTGGTAACCTATTGAAATAATGTTAAAGGGTAACTAGATTGTTGTCAAGGAAGGTAGCAAAGTTTGCATCACCCTCAAAAATAACTAGAATTTGGGTAGGAGGAGGAGAATGAGGGGAACCCTTAACATTAGAAGTGTACTCCATGGAGGAAGAAGAGGATGGTGGTGGTTGGTTGGTTTTATTTCTTAATTGTTGTCTAGTAAAGACCATATGAGAAATTGGGGGATATTATGATGAAACTCACACCTCAAACAAAGAGTAAACAAAAGAATTCAAAGCAATCAATGCATTAACTAAAAGTATGTTTATCCTAGGATTCCTTTTAAATAGCTTTTGGCTTATGCCTTAGAGTGTGAGTAGGGATTTGGATTATAAATTAGGAACTAAAGAGGTAGTCTATGATTAGTTTCAAGTTGTTTAGGTGATCAAAAAGACAGATCAATCTTGGACTTTAGTACATGTATTTCTATTAGGGCCTACCCCCTCACTTCATAGTCATGTAGTGGTTAAGAGTGTCAGTTACTTAGCCAACATATATTGAGTTCAGAGTTTATACTTAACTAGAGAGATGAGTTGGCTCTCCCCTTAGTGGTGAAATCCAAGTAGGATAGCTGAAAAGGGGTAACATTTCTTCTAGGTGATGAAATCCTAGTCGGGCCTTGTCTTACGTATGTTTTGATGTGTTAATTATTTTGTGGATTGGTTTAGTGTGTGATAAAAAATTTGAAAGATATGATAAATTACTTTGCCTTCTAAGTTACTAGATGAACTAAGATAAGCAAGCAATCAATGAATGTAGAAATTTTATTTTATGCCCAAAAGGAAACTTTCATATTTCATTCAATGAGCAAACAATATAGGAAGAAAAGGGAACTGGGTCCCAATGGGCATGCCAAAATGTTTCGATTTATTTTCCTCATTTCTCAATTTTGAAAGTAAATAAAATAAAAATAGTAATAGGGTGTGTAGAAGAATACCTAGTGAAATATGCATGTGAATATAGATGAAAGTGAGAACTCCTATTTGGCTAGGAAGAAATAACCTAAAAATAGCATAGACACTTGAAAGGGGGTTGTTAGATGGTTGGTTGAGTGGATTGCCTAGCGTGCGTAGGAGGTTTTCAATCCACTTTTAATGGAAATCAAGTCTAAATTGATAAAATAAGATATTTTCACTTAATGATAATAAAATAAATGTGTGTTAAAAATTAAATATAATCTTCTTATTAAATAAAATGATAAAATTTTGATGCTAGGAGGGTCGGGGTCTGGTTTAAAAAATCAAAAAAGATACTGTGGTCAGGGGGAAACATAAAAAGTGGAGATTGATTTGAGATAAAAGGGTGAAAAAGGCTTGTTATAAAATGATGCCATAGTGGACTATTGGCCGTTAGGAGAACCATCAGTAGTTGAGGTAAACCACCAATGGTTTTTGTGGCTGACCGTCGATAGTTAGGTAATCATCAGTGATTAACTATGTAAATCTAGGAGTGAATAAATCAAGAAGTACATATGGGGAATTTGTGAAAATAGAGGTTGGATATAGGGTTGAGAAGTATAAAATGGGGTATTAGTGGATATAATATTGTAAAGGGATTTGAAACTAGATAAATCAAAGGACACAAGCACAAAATACCTAGAATCAAGTGTAGGAATCTTGGAGTGATGTGGCTAGAGTGACAGTGATCCAGGCCTTTTAGGGTGATTTCAATAAAGTTTTGGTTATCTAGTGATGATTCTCACTCACTAATATGGACTTTGAATACCTATAAGAAAGATTTAATTATTAGTAGTTGATTCTGTCTCCCTCTTTTCACTTCCTTCTCCCTCCCTTTTATAAGCAGAAGTTGCTAATTATAATAGAGAAAGTTACTAATTAGATTGAGGATAAAGTTGACAATCCTCATAGCTTTAAAATCTTATTTTAAAGGTAAGTTTCCATTCTGGGAGTTTTTTAAGCTCTGCTGACAATGCTTTAAATTTTTTAAATTAAGAAAAGGGACCTAATAATCGATAGTTAGGCCAATTGTCGATGGTTTAGACCAACCGTCAATGGTCAAGGAGTTAAAGAGTTTTGGAGAAAAAAGGTGTATTAAACGATGTGTTAGGTAGGGGGTTTGATAAGGTTAAGTTGAAACTAAGTATAATGAACTAGGTGGTCCACTAGACACGAGGCCAGATAAGGGTCCAAAGTAGCATGACCTCAAAAACTATTTTGTGCAGTTTTCATGTGTTTATAATATGAAATAAAATTACTTAGATTTTTGCATAGTAGAATAATATATTGCAAAAATAAGAGTAAGGATAATAGATCAACATAATAATTGATAAAAAATTAGAATGCTTGATAAAAATAACTAGGCCACTTCAAGGGGGTAACCTTCACAAAAATGTAATAAGAGCAAAATTCATAATATGATGATAAAAAACTAACCACTATATTTTATATATACTCTACTTAACCATGGTTATTCCATATGCTAACCATACTAAGAACATTGATAAATTTAATAATATAATATGAAGGTATGTAAGTCACAAGTTAGCCACACATATCCCTAGACACACTATCAGTTAAGGGCATAACAATATATAATTATTATATATATAAGAATTATAAATATATATACATATATAACTCTTTTATGTCTCTATATATATACATAATTTTTTTGTACTATATGCATATATGAGTTATATATATAAAACTCTTATGTATATATACATAATTATTTTGTATATATACAAAAAAAATGTATATATATGCAAAATAATATTCTATATATATACAAAACTCTTTTGTATATATAGAAGAGTTATATATATAAATATACATATATATAAGAATTTGTATATAAATATATATAAGAGTTTTTTGTATATAACTCTTATGTATATATATATATATATATATATATATATATATATATATATGAGAGTTATATATACATATGTATAGACATAAGAATTATATATAAAAAAATTATGTATATATATAAAATTATTTAGTAGATATACAAGAGTTATTATACATGTAGAATTCTTATGTATATATGTAGAATTTTTTTATATGTATATTTAAAAACTCGTGTGTGTGTGTGTGTGTGTGTGTGTGTGTGTGTTTTAGGACTTAAAAAAATGTAAATCCTATATTTTTTAAAGAACTGAGTAGACTAAATCATAAAATAATGTGTAATAAATATAACCATTGATTTGTTATAGAATTGACTAGCTTTTACTTTCCTAAAAATAGTAATAAAAAGTGTAATCAATGACTTAACTGAAAAACACCTAATATGAATTATCTAAGTGTTAGAAACTAAGATAAAAATTAGTTTAAGTGTTGTAAATTAGATCCCAATATCATAATCCCTACTAGATAGTAGTTCCATTATTGGCAAAGTGGCGGTAGTGTCCTGATAGTCATGGTAGTGTCCTATGTACAAGACTATCTTGAGCTTATTAGTGCACCTATATCTAGATCTTAGGGGTCTGTTCCTATGCACATGAGTTCTAAAACCTAATATTTTTCTTATAATAAGTGATTTATTTTACAAACCCTAATCCTCCATCCAACTATGGCATGATTTGAAAAGTGTATTCATTAGTAGGGTAGGTTAGACATCCTCAACACCCCATTATGAAGAGAGTTTCCTACAGACCAATACTCTAAAGAGGGATCAATCCCCATGTAGTTATACCCACCTAAGTGTTGGTGTAAGTGAAATTGATGCTAGTATGATAGTGGCCTTGCGTGCCTTGAATGTGCTTGAGATTAGAAATCTATAAAATCTAAGCTTAGGGTTGTTATAGATGGTAGTGTGCAGAAGAAGGGTAGAATAGGGATTGATAACCTTACTTGTACTCAACTTGTTCTATGTTTGAATGTGTATTTTATATCTAATTTTCATCTAGTGATTAGAGGGTTAAAAGTATGTATTTATACAATTGTGTTGCTTGTGCAGGTGATAAAATATGTCTAGGTTGACCCTGGGAGGCTTTAGTTTTGAAAATATATCCATTTGGGAAAAGATAGGGCAAAGGACATTTGTGCCATTTTTGGGACACTAGTGTCATGTGGTGTCAGTATCTTATTATGCTATTAGTGTCTAGTTGGCATAACACTAGTCATGAAGGGTTAAGATCGGGAAATGAGGGTCTAAGACTACTTTGGAGTTGACTAGGGATGCATGTGGCCCACCCAAAGGATGAACAAGTGTGACAATAGGCTCTAGGATAGGTCTAGGGTTAAATTAGGGATAGATAGTCTCAAGTAACACTCTTATCCCTCAAATATCACTTTTAGGTGATTAAATTTACCCCCCCCCTTTATTCTATAAATGCATCAAATCAAAATAACTAGGATAAAGAAAAAATAAGTGTACTTGGACTTACTTAGGAATTAAAGTACGTGAAGCTACGTTTGAGTATGTGAAGTTAGTTTTAAGTATGAAAAAAATTATCCAATATGTGTCCTACAAGTGAAACATGCATAAATCAATCCTTACTTAAGTGATATCAAAATTAAAAGACTAAATTGAGTAAATAAATAAAACTGAGTAAAGAGATGGGAAAGAGGAAAAGAATGAATACACTTCACTAGGTATACAAACCAATGAATGAACCTAGTGATAACCTATGTGTATATGTGTATATAGTGATCAATCAGTGAATAACTTGGAGTAAGCTGATAGATTACTTAATCCTCATGTGTGGGTGGCTTAAGAACTACATCTGGTTTTGAATCCATCATTGACCACTCCTACATGGTGGATCATGACCTGTGAATAACTTAGATTGGATTGATCGTGTGCCCAACCCTCTCATGAAAGTGGATCAAGAATTCAATTATGATATGACTCCATCATTTCCCACCCATGTGTATTATATGAATCTAAAATTTAATTTCACTAAGTACTATAAATGTCTAACCAGTTATATCTAACTATGTATGTTAGTTATGTGGCCATTTGGGTATATTAGGCAACTCTAGGCCACTTAATAATGTTAACCATTATAGATTAAGGCATGAAACTGGTGTACAACCTAGAATATGATGTTGGGTGTATACAGTGTAGAAAATTACATGGAATTTGTCATTCCATTTGATCAATTGGTGTGTAAGTGAGCATATAAAAACAATGTGTACACACATGCCCCTAAATTTGATATTTGAGTATATGGATTCTAGACTGAGTTGTAATAAATTATATCTAGGTATCTAAACTAAATATGGAAATGGTCATGCCATGCATGATGCCCCTAATTTAATGAAGTTGGTATGCATCTGAGCTGGACTAGTATGAATCTAAGAAATAATTGAGTATAACTGGTAAATTTCTAATTAAATATTTGCAACTTGTATTGTACCTATTGTGCTATTCTAGCCAATCTGAGTTGTTCTAAAATAAAGACTACTAGATAGTATCTCCATATATTAGACAATAGTACCATATGGTTCTAGTGTCCCCATTTGGGTGCTATTGTCCTTTTGGTTTGAATTTTGTGTAATTATACTACTTTCTAGGTCATTATTTTCCCACTATATTTCCCTATGTCAATTTTTTTGTAATTGAGCTTGTGTGCTAAAAAATGTACTATAAATGCAATATAGGAGCATGATCTCTATGACATAATCCTATGAATTCCCTCTCTTTTGAAGAAATTTTTTGAACCTGTGTAATAACTATCCTTAAAAGAAAAATCTCTATAAAATGTGTGTTATTTGAAGCATATATGATAATTGCATAGTAATCCAATATAATGTGCATACATAACATCATAATGTAAGATGATCTAAGCATAAGTATGTAATGTAAGATGTATGTCATGTCTATCATTAATGAGGATGTCAAGATAAATGTAGTAAATGTATGTAATATAAAATCTAAGTAAATTTGGGTAGTTACCTAGGGGGATGGGGCATGATATCCATCACGGTACCCAAGTAGGAAGGGTAGATGCATAAGGTCCCTCATAACATTAAAAATTAGTGTGTAATAGGAAAAGACAAGTGTCATGGCCATGATGCATATAAAAAATCATACATAAAAAATATATGAGGCACACAAAGGAGGCCAAGGGACCACAATATAAGGTGCATGGGCACATGTCACTAAATCTAAGAAAAACAAGATTTACAAGGACATGTTCAAATTCCCACATATGCAAGTAACAAGCAAGTTGGTGTAAAGCCACATAGGACTTGTTTAAATATATGTATACACAATCAAGAAGGCACAAAAAAAAACATGAGAGCATGTCCAAATCATACATACTATGAATAGAAGTGGCATAGATCCAAAGAATAATGGCATATTTAAATTCCCTCGAATAGAAGAACTAGAGAGATACAATCAAGTCTAAACTAGGAAATCTAGAAATGAAAGTATGCATGAATATGTAATACAAATTTGTGTAAGAGATAGGATGTACATATGTTGAGTCTAAAGTAGTAGTAACTAGCAAATAAATTGAGTAAGAGTAGCATGATCAATATCAAGATATAGCAATGTTAAAGCTAGAATGTATAGTATAAAAAGATAGAACCTGGTAATGGAAACTATGTATAGGATGCCCCTGAGTGGGTGAATGTGTGAAGTGAAGACCCATGTATCAATGTATATGCCCCCAGTAGATAGATAATAGCATGTCTATATTGATGTAGTGGACCTGAGTCCTATATAAATCTACAAGAAGAAGTTAAGCATGTATGTATGATAAAAACCAACTATACTAAGATAGCTAGCATATATAGTGTCTAGAATATATAAGAAATGTAAACATGGCAATGCATATAATCTATAAATTTGTGTTTTTGAGTAATATTTTAATTATTTATGTTTTTGAAATATTCTATTGGTTTTTATATTTTTTGTAAATAGGCTATGTACAAGTAATATGAAAATGAACCATGTATAAGGAGCAAGAGAGAAGGAAAGTGTGTCAAAATAAATGCTAGAAATAAAATGAGATAGTATACAAGAAAGTGTAATGTATTTATATATCCAAGAGCATACCCATGGGATTTGGATAGTCAAATGATGAATCTGGTGGGAGATTATCTAGTGTCAGATATTAGATCTATCCAAACTCAAATAAGTCATCATCATCATAATTGTTGTACCTTTTTATACATATAAGTGGAGCCTTATCCTTGGAATTAGTCTAGAGTCTATGCATCCAAATATCATGATGCTCTACTATGTAAGGTGCCTCTCATGTGGCCCTAGGTAAACCACATTGGACCATGGAGTATATGTGTGAAACTTGTGGTTTTCATCTATGCCATCATGTAAAATGAAAATTGTGTGTCTTTTATGACTAAATGTCAAACATATGTCTGATCGATCAATTATGGCATCCATCACTTGTAACCATTTACTACCAATATTAACCTATATATGAGTTACCTTAACATAATAAATAATAAGGTATTGGCCACTTTGGGGCCACATGCAACTAGTAGTGTGATATGTCCAATGGAATCCTGACAATGTATAGCATGTTGTAGATCATTTTCCTAATAGCCTAAGTGTTGTAAAAATGCCAAAGAGCAAGTATTAGGATTATAATCCTCATCTATAGCCACATGTGTAATGTATCTATGAATATCTATTTTGGTGACAACTTTATCAGGGTGCTCATATCTGTGAAGGTGGTCATATCTATGGAGGTGGAGGTTGCATGATCTAAATAGTTCCTTGAGACTTATAGTTATTCAATTTATGTTTTAATTTTGATCATGTATTGGCATCATGTCCTGTAAGTCTATAAAAATAACAAAAGGGTTGACCTTCTTGTGGTGACAATCTACTAACTGATTTGTGTCAAATTGTGGGAAATACCATCAATCCTCTATCAAGTAGTATTTGTAAGATTTGTTGTGCTCTATCCTGAAAACTTATTTCCTAAATCTATATAAATAATTCTATATCCATAGATGTAACCATAAATTAATGGAAGGATCTATCATTGGTTGTAATTGAGTATGACAGCCTATAGTTATGGGATTATGAATAAGTGGTGTTGTTTTTATAGGAATAGGTACAGGTGCCTTAGAATCATATTTTTAATCTCTTGGTCCCATTGGTGTGAAACTTAATCCATATAAATAATCATCAATATCAATAAGCATTGGATCATCCTCTTTGGTGGCCAAATAATATGTATCAAAGTTATGAATGTATACTTATTCTAAGTTAACAAGTAGTGTTGTGATATGAGAATCTCATTATCTATCCTAGGTTGGGATGTATGTAATATGAGAGGCTATTCCTCCATCATCAGCTAAGGTAATTATGTTTTAGGAAGATATGTATGAGGTAGAGGAATAGTCTTAATAGACTCCCCAACCTCATATATATGCATATGCTCAATTATAATCTTGTGAGGTGGGGATTCTTTGAAAATATGAGGTTCCCCATCTAAATATGTTCTTGGGGTAATAGGCTCAGTGAGTTTACAATATTTGAATGGTTGATTATATATTGGACAAGTGTATAATTATTCATCATGTAAAAACTTGATGCATTTATGAAAAGTAGAAGGTAAAACCTCCATATCATGTATCCAAGGTCTCTCGTGTAACAAGTTATAGTGAAAATGATTAGGCATCACCTAAAAGTGTGTAGGTAAGGTTTTTGGCCCTACCATAATGTCCAATGTAATAGAACCCAATGTTTATCTATGAATGTCATCAAACCCTCTAATATTCTTATTTGTATTCTAAATGGATGTTATATCAATGCCCATGGTCTGTAAAAATGTGAGGTTACATATGTTAAGTCCTAGACCAGTATCAATCAAAAATCATTTAATAGTGGTGGAATGGATGTGTGCTTGAATAAAAAGTGGTAAATTTTGATCAATTACTAACTATGAATGCAAGTCCTCATTGGAAAAATATATCACATCCTCAACATCCTTGATAGTGTTCATGATATGCAAAGTTGCCTCTGTGTTATGAGGCAAAGATGTATGATTGAGTGTTTGAAAAAGAATATCCTTGAAAATAGTTACCTTTTGAATTAATTCCTATATAAATATCATGGTTGGTGTATTTCTCAACTGATCCACAATATCAAATTCCCTTTATTGATCTATGGGTCCTATTGTAGTGTATTAGGGATGAGAAGGGGTGGTGGGATTATGTTGCTCCTATATATGATGAGGAGGCACCCTATTCCACCCAGTAATAAATTGAAATGAAATATCTACTATTTTATGGGGGTGAGTAGTAGAGTCGGGATGGGAGCAAAGATAATCAACTAGTCTAGGTAGAGGTAGAACAAAAGGAGTTAGCTGAGCACTTTTTCATCTAGTAGTAACTGTAGGTAACTCAAAGTGAGTCATTAAGCAATGATCCTCATAAAAATGGGACTAACATAAAGGAGGACCAATGTGTAAAATAAGCTTACCTCTAACATGATCCATTAGAGGAATGACATACATGTGTAATTTTTTACTAAGGTTGGCAATGAACATGCTAAGAAAAGCACAAGGATTTGTACCATAATGTAGAAAATGGCATTTGTCATGATAATCATAATGATATGATGCAAATTAAAATTTGAGTAGATGTTGTAAATGTAAACCTTGGGGTTATCTAGGGTTAGGGTTTTATGCAATATTTGAAGTAAGTTGGGCTCACTAAATGTTTTAACCTTTTAGGAATTAATAAAATGTAAATATTATGTTTGTTAAAGAGATGATTAGACTAAATTATGGAAAGAATATGCAATAAATATATCCATTAATGTGTTACAAAATTGACTAACTTTGACTTTTCTAAAAATAGTAATAAATAGTATAAGTAATGGCTTAGCTAGAAAACACCTAATATAGATGATCTAAGTGATGGAAACTAAGATGGAAGCTAATCTAAGTGTCATAAATTAGATCCATATATCATATCCCCTCCTAGATAGTATCAGTATAATTGGATAGTAGTGCCATTATTGGTAAAGTGGTGGTAGTGACCTGATATTGGTGGTTGTGTCCTATGTGCAGGACTACCTTGAGTTTCTAGGTACCCCCATGTCTAGATCTCAGGGGTTTATTCCTACATGCATGAGTTTTGAAACCCTATATTTTTTATAATAATTTATTTATTGTGTAAACCCTAATCTTCCATATAAGAAGGGCATGAACTAAAAAGTGTGTTCATTAGTAGGGTAGGTTGGACATCATCAACACCCCACTATGAAGAGAGTTTCCTAAATATCAATACTCTTAGGAGGTATCAATCTTGATGTAATTATCCCCACCTAAGTTCTAGTGTAAGTGTAAGTGATTCTAGTATGGTAGTGGATTTGAGTACCTTGAATGTGCTTGAGACTGAAAATCTAGAAAATATGAGATTAGGGTTGTTGTAGATGGTAGTATATAGAAGTAAGGAAGAATAGGGATTGATAACCTTAATTGTGCTCAACTTTTTCTATATTTTATTATGTATTTTGAATTTTGTTTCCATCTAGTGGTTAGAGGGATAAAATTCATGTATTTATACGATTTCATTGCTTGTGTAAGTGATGAAAAGATGTCTAGGTCGACCCTAGGAGGCTTTATTTTTGACAAGATATCCATTTGGAAAAGTATAGGGCAAAGGACATTAGCACCATTTTTCGAACACTAGTTCCATGTGGTGTTAGTGTCCTTATTATGGTGCTAGAGTCCATCTAGAAGAACACTAGGCACAAAGAGCCAAGATCGGTAAATGAAGATCTAAGATAAATTTAGGGCTAATTAGGGATGCTTTTGACCTACACGAAGGCTAAATAAGTGTGATAATAGTCTCTAGGATAGGTCTAGGGCTAGGCTAGGGATAGGTAGTCTCAAGTAGCACTCTTAACACTCAAATACCAATTTTATGTAATTACAATACATAAGAGTTTTGTATATATGTATATATATATATAACTTTTATATATATATATATATATATATATATATATATATATATATATATATATATATATATATATAAATGTTCTGTATATATAAAAAACTCTTATGTATGTATAGAAGATTTATGTGTGTTTGTGTGTGTGTGTGTATACACATGCATGCACACGCACGCATGTACACGCACACACGCGCACACACACACACACACACACACACACACACACACACACACACACACACACACACACACACACACACACACACACACACACACACACACACACACACACACACACACACACACACACACACACATAATTCTTCTATATATACACAAGAGGTATACATATAACTTTTATGATTACAATATACATAAGAGTTTTGTATATATATTCAAAACTTTTCTATATATAGAGAGAGATATGCGTGTGCGCACACACACACACACACATAACTCTTTTATATATACATAAGAGGTATATATATATAACTTTTTTGTATATAAATAAAAATATATATATATACAAAACTCTTTTATATAGAGAGATATAGATAGAAGAGTTATATATATTCATATATAAGAGTTATGTATATATAACTCATGTATACAAAATATATATATATATATATATTTTATATATATATATACATAAAAATATATGTGTATATATATATACACTTTAATTTATATATACATAAGAGTATATATTTATATATACTCTTTTTTATATATAAAAGAGTTATATATATATATACATATAAAAGAGTATATATACATATATTATTTTATATGTGTAACTCTATTTATATATACATCATGGTTATATATGTGTATGTGTGAATATACATATAACTATATGTAATTATTGTGTGTATATATAATTATATATATATATATATATATATGAGTTTATATACATATAAGAGTTATATACAAAAGAGTATATATACATAGAAGAGTTATATGTATATATGTATGTATAAAAGAGTTATATACATATATAACTCATATATACACACATAAATGTTATATATAGATATTTTATGTATATATATAGAAGTTATAATTTTTTTGTATATATATATATAATTATATGATATATATAATTCTTTTGTATATATATTATATATAACTATTTTATATATATAATTTATGTATATCATTTTATTATTTTTTGGAAACTTGGGTCTAGTTCCTAAATAATAAAGGGTCTGGAGTAAAATCTAATCAAATATAGTAAAAATATAGGCTTTGATTAAAATAATCAATTTAATTACATATAGGAATAAATAAACTTATCTAGAAAATAGGCTAAAATGAAAGATTCAAGGGTTGAAAACTATTACACGAGGCTGAGAAGATGTCAGGAACCTAGATTTGGATTTCATTTGGTGAAAGGATAGGAGCATCAAAATAGGACACCCTAGGTTCTGGCACTATAGTCCTTTTCTACTGTTGTTATCCTAGAGACTTGATTTTTCTAGGTTTTGTTTGTTGTCCCTATGTGAGCATGTATATGAAAAATGGGATGTTGAATGTTGGTAGAGTTTGTTGTAAATTCATTTCAATATTAAAACCCTAGGTCTATCTACACACACAAAACAACAAACACATCAAAAGCATAAGGGGCAAAAACTAGGTTAGGGGAAGTATGATTGTACGATCTAGAACCCTTACTGTCCTGATCGCTACATACATTAACTCTCAAGCTAGGGTCTTAGATAAAATGTAGTTATCCCTTAGGGAATGTGCATAATCAATGTACATGGTAGATGTAATAATGAAATTTCTTGTAGGCCCTTCCTTGATCAAGCATGAAAATCTATGTGTGATTCAAAATGTTGAGTTATACTATTGATTAATTTTTAATTATGTATTATGCCAAAGTAGTAAGTGATAGATATAAAATGCCTTATGTAGTCCTTTATGTAGGAGACTCTTCATTTTGAATTTGGGAGCTTTATTCTCATTTGGACAACATTATGAAAAATTAAGGATGAAGCTAAAAAGTGATTGGAACTCATTAAGTGAGAGAAATTGACTATTGGGACTCAAAATTCCATTGGACATGAGCATTGGAAATGGACACCCTAGGGTCCAATGCTATAGTCCAATTTTAATGTTCTTATCCCATAGGATTGAGACCTATGGGAATGGAATTAGCATGGGGAATATAGTTTGGCTGAGCTGGAATGACTGTCTATAAGGCTATAGATGACTAGGAATAAGCAAAAAGGTGACTAGGCAAGAGATAAGACTAAGATCTATAAAAACAAAAGACATGGATAATGTGAACAAGGCTCATATTCTCCAGTCAGAGTCTCCTATGAAAGGACTATAAAAAAACATGATATGTGTGGTTCCTTGACCAATTTTAGGTGTATACATTTTCCTCCCTTATATTTTAATGATGTAATGAAATGAAGTACTATAGTAAAATAAAGAAGAAAGTAATGCATACCTGAACTTACCTGTGTGGAGATGAATGTGTTGTAAAGGGTCCAACTCACTTCTTGGCCATGGAAGTGGATGGAGAGCTGAATAGTGCCTGGAGAAAGAAGGAATCCTTAAAATGGATGCCCCCAATACTGAATCTAAAATTAGAATCCATGTAATATGGAGAAGGAGAGAAATGCTTTCCCCCTATGTTGAATCTAACTAAAAATGAGGAATGCTCAGAGGCCCAAAACCAATGTCTAGCCTCTATCCCACATAAACTCATGTAATCTAGAATGTGTGTATAGAATCTATATGTTGTGAATAGAAAAATCTATCATGCACCCACTCTGAATATCTTATCTAGAACTAAGAAATGCTTAGAGGCCCAAAACCAATGTCTGTCCTTTATCCCACACAAACTCATGTAGTCTAGGTCTAGGTAATATAATGGACCAACTACTATAGATGACTATGTGATCCAACCTGGTGACAACCTAGGTATAGTTGAGTGGAATTTGAAACTCTGGTAAATGTGCAAGAAGAGAACGGCATGTTTTGACATTCTATCTGTATAATCCTAGATGATGAAGAACATAAAAATACCCCCAAATATGGTATGTGAGAGATGTGTATGTATAATATAGTAATTTATATAACCACATGTGATATGACCTATCATTCCATACCCCATGTATAAAACTAGAGATCAAAACACTATGCTCTACACTATGCCTATAATCTATTATCTAGTCCTATAAATGTGTCATGTTGTATGAAGTTATATGTGTGAGATGTGTAGTAATGTACATGCCCCCAAATCTAGTATCTAATTCTAAATTTGTATTAAAGTTACTATGAATCCATATAATTTAAACCACTATATCTAAATATTCTATGTACTTGTAAATTGAGATCACTATGGATCTAAATGATCTGAACCACTTTATTTATAAACTAAAAGTATATCCCCCTGAATATTTTGAGTACTATTGATTGACCCATGTAATTTGAATCACTATATAATTTTACTAATTTGAGCTAAATCTGATAGTCTAAATATTAGAGATGTAAGAACCATGGTGTATCCACTTATGAGAGTGGATGGTCATGTTGGGTAAGTATACGAATAGGAATAGTAGGAATGATGCCCCCCTTTTGGGGAGAGGGACAAAAATTTTGATAGAGGAGGTTGATCCAAAAGTGATGACTAGTGGCATAATTAGAAACAAGGTTAGCTTGTTTTGAATATCTTGAGAGGTTTTTTGATTGATTAGACTGATTTGTTGAAAATGGAACAAGTTTTGATTGGTGATGATCAAGGCATGTGTCTTGGTGTAATAAAAATATGGATATGTGCATGTCATATTAGGAAAATGAAGTAGTAAAAGAGCATAGATTAAGTGATGTTGAAGGTATCTTTGTTATGATTCCATGAAAGAAAATGGTCTAAAAAATGGAGTTGCAGGGTTCAAGTTATGGGCAAAATGGTATTTTGCTTTGAATGAAAAAGTTGTTTGATATAGGAAAATTGTATTGATTCTTGATTCATTTATGTATTGACTAGTTTGAGATTTGGAGTTCTGGAGTTAGAGATATTCCAAGGAGATGAACACTTTCTATGACCCAATTTGAGTAGTTGGCAGCCCATGTTGAGGCTGGTGGTGATGTTATCCTAGTGAGTAAGCTTAATGCTTTATTTTTTTCTATTTTGATGCTTTTTGAGATGTTTAAATTAGCCTAAGATAATTTTCACTAGTTCTAACACTCCTATCCTAGATTCAGTGCTCTTGTCTAGGCTTCAACACTATTGTCTAGGTTCCAACACTATTATCCTATACCCAGTGTTGTTATCTTAGAGGCTTAATTTTTTGAGATGTTGCTTCGTTAGGTGTTATTATTTTCACTTGGTTAGTGATTTGGCATTATGGACTGATATATATGTTGTTTTTTGGTGTTTTTAGGGTGATGTATAGATGAGAGAGTTCTATAGGGTCCAAGTTGTGGAGATCTTGTGGTTGTTATTATTGTCTACTGATGAGAGAGTTGTCATGGATAGGGTAGGATTGGGTCATGTGTGTGACCTAGGCACAATACAGTGGGATAGATATCTGATTACCACCTTATGTGAGAAGTGGAATTTAGATACATTCTAGCTTCTTATAGGGGAGATTATTGTGACATTAGAAGATGTGTATCACATTTTGCATTTACCAATTAGTGGATGGTGGGTAGCATTATAAGATGACATAGGTGTTGATGTTATTGATCATGCATCCTTGTATTTTGCTAGTGTACCTTTAGGTATACATTAGAGAGGTAGTGATAATGATGAGCTACTATCAGTTATAGTACAATTTAGTGTTCCATGCCTACAAAAGTGGTTGGTCATATTATTGGCCTCATTTATTGTTGTGGATGGGAGTGGAGTATCGATTACATATAGGATGCATAGGATCATGCATAGTGTAGAGGTATATGGAACTGTGTTCTCATGGGGTAAGACTATGCTTTCCCACCTATGTAGGGATCTTTATCAGTTCACATCAGAGGCCTTCAATGGTTATGTGAGTGCAACTACCTTATTACATTCTTGGGTTTATGATCACATAGCAGTTTTATGACCGATTGGATTACCTAGGCTAGAGTGGGCACCTCCATGGCCATTTGGGGAGTGGTGGATGATTATATTGGATAATTAGTCTCCTAAGATAGATCATTATAGATGATTTTTAGATAGATTGGTGGCTCATGATATCATATAGAGGCCCTAAAAAGGATTTCCTAGGTGGGTTGAGGATGGAGTGTAGTTATAATATATGAGGGTCAATTATTGGATACATAACCACTGGGTTAGAGTGTATGAGTGCTTCTAGTATGAACACATGTTTAGATAGTTTTGGGTACCATAATATGTTCCCTCGATAGCATGGGTATGGGTGAGAATTTCATAGGCATTAGTGAGGGTAGGAGCTCATGCAAGGCCTACTGCGGTTGAGTTAGCACCATTACCTTTGGATGTGTAGGATACAACTATAGATATTCTTGATGTATATGATTTTAGATGTATAAAGGCATACACCACATGGTGGGTTAGGAATTTGTGGGATCCATTGTATCCTTTTGATGGAGGGGATGCTCCTAAGTATGAAGATCCTATGCCAATCCATATAATGGGATGTAAACAGTAACTATATTTGAATTGTGTATAACCTTGTGCTTGTGAGTTTGAATTCAAATTATATAACTAATGTAGTGTCATACTTTGTATGTAGGTGGAGTGGGAGGTACTCAGTATGAAGCATAGGTTGGGGTAGGAAGTGGAGATTATGAGTACTAGGAAACCATCATTGAGTCAATAGTGTTATATGTAGGCTACTCTTGTTGTACTATTTTCCAAACCTTCTGAATAGGTGGAATGTGAGATCTCTTATGAGGCTCTATCCTAGAATGTGCATTACTCTTATGATAAGTAACTGATTATTCTGGTGAATGAATATCTTGGGATAACTCAGCTGTGGAGGAATGAGGTCTAGAAATATATGATGGAGGATATATTGATTCCCCCTTTGTAAATGCTATGATGCCATTATCAACACATCTATTAATGTAATCCCTGAGTCCATAACAATCATTATTTTTGTGTCCACAGATATGATGATATTTATAAAAGGGTTGATGTGGCTATCTATGTAAGAGATGTGGATCTCATCGATGAGTAGAAGGTAATGTGATTAACCTCCTATCTAATAGTGATAATAATATGACACATGGGCTATCCCACTTTGAATCAAACTATAATGGTTCCTTGTTGTTGTTCTCTATAGTGCATTGTGTAGGTTGTGCTCTGGAAACTAGCTCTTTATTCTTAGCTAGTTGCTTTTATGTTTGAGGTCTCTTATCTTATTTAGGAAATGGTGGATGTTGTGTGCTAAAATATATAGATGGAGGTACTACTATGAAATCTAGAGTAATTTGATCAATTGAATCTACCTCAATCAATCCCAATTTATTTTTCAAGGCTAGAACTGTATAGCACAAGTGCTTGAAAGAGGACTCTATCTGATATAATAGATGCTCGAGGAGAGGTTGATGAAGCCCCTTAATAAAAATAAGCTTAATTTCTAATTTTTTTGGTTTATAGATCAATCTTAACATGTGAGTCTTGAATAGTAAGATATAATCACTAACTTGCTTTGAAGTATTCCAATGAAATGTGGCAATTTTCTCATATGTAACATGAGGGTCTATGTTTGCTATGTAATACTGAGAAATTCCTCCTCTAAGTCATCATATGTGTGCAAGGAGCCAATGGGGAGTAGATGAAATAACCAATTCTATGCTTCCCCTGCTAATGTTTGCTAGAACAACTTCAGTAGAATCAAAGGACTCACATGAGATGGCAAAGCCTTCTAAAAGACTTGAAGGTGTACGAATGGATCTCCAATTCTATCAAAGTGATGCAATGATGGTATCTAGAAATGTTTAGGTAATGAATATTTTTCAAATGTCTTCAAAAGAGGGTTACCACGTAAATCATTGGAATCCATCCAAGACTTATAAGCCTTATTTTCCAAGGTAAGGAGATGTACTTGGTGTTGTAATTCACCAACTACATGCATCAAAGAGAGAATCTCCTAGGATGGTATATTAGCATCTTGAAGTGGTTCATTTAATCATTGAATTTGATCATTAATTTTATCCATGGGAATGTTTCATTTAGCAATTGGATCATAGAGAGGGGGTGTGCTCACTTGAACCTTTGGAGGAATGGTAACTTGGACCTTGGTAGAGGGATGTGGGTTTCCATTCCCTTTAGGTGAAGAGTGAGAAATAGGTGCTACTATAGTAGGGGTAGCTTGGGAGATTCATTGTTATCTTTATGTTTTAGTGAATCGCATTCTAATTGAGTAGAGGATGTGATGTTATCATTAACATGTGCACTATTTGAAATCAAATCATACATAGAAGTAGAAACAACATTTTGTAGTGCATTATGTTTGAGAGGAGTGAGAGATGAGTTAAAAACATGAGAAGCATTTTCTTCTTCATTATGAACATAATAATAATCATTATTCCATTCATTATCATAGTTGAAATATTGTTCATAGTCACTCTCATTTTCATATTCATTTGCATGTTCAATATCATACTCATTATCACTTCCATTGTCACTAGGGAGAGGTGTAAGAGAAGAATTTAATTCTTTTCTAATATATAATAAATTATCATGTGAATTTGGAATGTTATGTGCATATATATTATCTATCGATGGATTATATGCATTATTTTCATTTTCAATATGAGAATTAAGAGTAAGAGAGTTATCATTTAGACATTATTTTGATCAAGTAGAGTTGAGAGCATGAGATGGATCATTTGAACTATGTATTGGCAATTTGATTTTATTGTGTTTATATTATTGTATTTTGAACATATAAATATCAAGAGAGAGAGAGAGAGAGAGATTAGGTTCACATAGAAAAATATTATCACCAATAAGAGGTTCACTTGGAAGTACATTACTAATTTTTTCATTTGGTGCATTGTGCATAGGAGAATGAGATGAAAAGTACCTTTCCCATTTGTCAAAATTATTTTCTTTAGAAGAGGGAATAAAAAAGATAGGTTTGAGATAAGAATATGCATCTATTTTTTCTTCACTATCACTTTCACATGTATCATCCTAATCCTCATTACAATAATATTAATTATATTCATTATAAATGAAATCATTTTTCACATTTTTAGCTAATGTGCAATTTTGCAAATTTATCCATTCATTTTCATAATTATGAGAAAATTTTAGAAATTGATCTATGCGATGAGAGGGAAGAAGTGCCTTAGTGGCCATTTTATTTATTTCACCAAAGAGAATATGTAAAATTACTATTAATCAAATAAATTCAAAAATAACTACTAACATAGATATTTTGAAAATATTTTTGACAATCCAAACAATTTGCAAAAATTCCAAAAAAAAATTCTAAAAATTATACGGAGGGAAGGCTTGGGGTTTGAGGACCTAGTTTAGGAATCTAGGGTTTTAGATTGGGGTTTTAGAATTTTTAAAAATTATTTTTATAATTTAAATTCTAAAATAAATTTGAATAAAATTAATGCACAAAAATTTATATAAAAAAAAATCAAAAAATTGAAATTTAATTTTTGTATGAAATAACTACCAACATAGAGATTTTGAAAATATTTTTGACACTCTAAACAATTTGAAAAAATTCCAAAATATTTTTCTAAAAATTATAAGGGAGGGAAGCTTGGGGTTTGAGGACCTAGTTTAGAAATCTAGGGTTTTGGGTTAGGGTTTTAGAATTTTTGAAAATTATTGTTATAATTTAAATTCTAAAACAATATTTGAATAAAATTAATGCACAAAAATTTATACAAAAATCATAATTTTAATGTTAAATTTTTGCTCAAAACATGAAGGAAAAACCCTAAGGGTGCCTAAGGTTTTAGATTTATTTGAAGTAAGTTGGGTTCACCATATGTTTTATTATTTATGGGAAACTAGGGTCCAGTTCCTAAACAATAAAGGGTCTAGAGTAAGGGTAAAATCCAATCAAATATAGTAAAAATATAGGATTTAATTAATTTAATCAAATTAATTACCTATAGAAAGAAATAAATATATCTAGAAAAATACGTTAAAATGAATGATTTAAGGGTTAAAAACTATTGCACGGGATGTCAGGGACCTAGATCTGTATTTCATTTAGTGAAAGGATAAGAACACCAAAATAAGACACCCTAGGTTGTGGTGCTATAGTCCTTTTCTACCACTATTATCTCAGAGACCTAAGTTTTTTGAATTCTATCCATTGTCCCTATGTGAGCTTATATATGAAGATTTGGATGTTAAATGTCGATAGATCTTATTGTAGATCCATTTAAATCTTAAAAACCTAGGTACATCTACACACACAAAACAAAATATATATAAAAAGCATAAGGGGGAAAAACTAGGTTAGGAGAAGTATGATTATACGATCTAGAACCCCTGTTATCCTAATCACTACCTACATTAACCTTCAAGTTAGGGTCTCAGATCAAATGTAGTTCTCCCTTAGGGAATGTGCATAATCATCATGCATGGTATATGCAAGAATGAACTTTCACCTGGGTCCTTCCTTGATCAAGCATGTAAATCTATGTGTGATGTAGAATGTTGAGCTATATTATTGACTAATTTTTAATTATGTATTATGCCAAAGTAGTAAGTGCTAGATATGAAATGCCTTGTGTATTTATTTATATATGAAACCCTTTATTTCAAATTTTGGAGATTTATTTGCATTTGGCTGACATTAGGAAAACTTAAGGATGAAGCTAAGAAGGGATCGGGACTCAATAAGTGAGGGAAACTGACTATTGGGACTCAAAATGCCATTGGATAGGAGTGATAGAAATGGACACCCTAGGGTCCAGTGTTATAGTCCAATTCTAGTGCTCCTATCCTATAGGCTCAGGACCTAGGGGGATGGAATTAGCATAGGGAATAGAGTATGGCTGAATTGGAATGACGATTTGGAAGGCTATGGATGACTGGAAATAAGTAAAAATGTGACTAGAGCAAGAGACAAGACCAAGATCAGTAAAAACAAAAGACATGGATAATGTGAACAAGGCTCATATTCTTTAGTCGGAGTCTCCTATGAAAATACATGATATGTGTGGTTACTTTACCAATTTATGGTGTATCCATATATATAAGTTATAAAATATATATAACTTATGTATATATACATAAAAGTTATATATATATATATATATATATATATAGGTATACACACACATATATATCTCTTCTTAAAAAGAAAAGGTTAGCTTTTTACCAAATGTTATGAATATAAACACTATATGAATTATAAAAAAGTTTTGTTTTATTTTTTATAGAGTTTATTCTCATTTTTCATTGTTGTCAAAATGCAAAATATGAATTTTAGATTTTGGAGCCTCTCCCTTACTTGAAAACATTCATTTTATGTTTGAAAATGACATGTCAGCCATGCTTTTACTTTATAATGGCATACTATATATTAAATAATAAAAACAAACTTTAAACCGACATGTATAATGTCAAACTTTACAATTATTTCAATAAAATATTAAAAAAAATTGAAAAATTATATCAAACACAAGGTGAAATTATAACAAGAGAAAGGCACAAAAAGTGGTGTAGCCTAGCTTGGCATCCCCATGACACATAAAGGGTGCCACATCAACATTTAGCTCAGAGTGTTGATAATTTAATTCTGGATTTTTAGGGTTTGACTTGTCAATATGGTGCCAACATGATGATTACCATGAAATGTATCATCATAGAATATTTTTAAAATTGAAAATGATAGGTGATAATACATATATATATATATATGGATTATATAACACCTAAGTCTTATATACTTGACAAACTTAGACCTTGGTTGTTCCTCTTTGTTTTAAACCCTTTCCCACTTCTGTAAGTCTATCTTTTGCTCTATATTTTGCCCCTTGCCCTATATCTCTTAGTCTGACTAGTCTTATGTTGATGACCTAGGCCTTCTATCTTGACCTAGATAATTAAAATTAACTTATCTTCCATCTCTATAATTTTTAAACATGTACCTACTTTCTTTCTTCTTGGATACTAACATTCAAGATAAACACTAGTATCCTGACCCGATGTACGTGTCTAGTGCCTTAAAGGTGAAGACAAACCCCAAAGCATCTAGGTGGTTTCATCTATTTTAAATAGGAATTCTATATAAGACACATCAAACCTAGATACTAGCATCAAAACAACCATTCTAGGTTGGCATTAATGTTTAAAGCTTTAGAAGCATCAGATCTAGAATCTGATGACTATTCTAGAATCTCCTAGCTTAATTTCTACCTATTCCAGATCTAATACTATGTTAGCATCAAAACCAACTAAGTATATTACTTTGCAATTCCATACATAACTTAGTTGTACTTTATATATTTAGCCTATACTCAACATAATAAATTAATTGTATGATTATATTTGAGTTTATCATTTAATTGGCCTATTATAGATATGATTATCACCCTTGTGCATTTTCATTTATATATTCTTAACCCTATCATACCACCAAGGTAGGATATCCTCTTATCTAATTTAGGATTAAACATTTGGTGAACTCGACATTTAAACATAAAATCTTAGGTCAATTAGGGTTTTTTTTATTTTTTTATTTTTGTACTTTGTTATAAATTTTAAAATTTTAATTTTTGAAGTAATGGAAAATGCTAGTATAAAAAATTGATTAAAAATGGAAGATAAAGAAGCATTGATCACTCATCTCCATAATAACAAGAGCTTAATGGTTGCATTTATCTATGTTACAAGAGATGAAATAAGTAAATAAGATAAAACTAAGGTTGTCTCACCTAGTGATAGTGAATCCTTAGAAGGTACTATAATTGAATCCAAACCCATAAATCCACCTACATCTAGTGGAGGCATAGAAATGTAATAAGATAATATGAAGGTATGTAAGTCATAAGTCAGTCACACGTATCCCTAAACACACTATTAGTTGAGGGTGTAACAATATAAAATTATTATATATATAATAATTATAAATATATACATATATAACTCTTTTGTGTCTCTATTATATACAAAAGAGTTTTATATATATATACATGAAATTTTTTGTACTACATACATATATATGAGTTATATATACAAAAATATTATGTGTATATACATAATCCTTTTATATATATAAAAACAAGTTATGTATATATATGCAAAATAGCTTTATATATATATGTGTATAATATATATATATAACTCTTTTGTATATATATAGAAGAGTTATATATATAAATATACATATATAAAAGAATTTTGTATGTATGTATATATATGAGTTTTATATATATAACTCTTATGTATATATGTATATATATACAAAAGAGTTATATAGACACATATAGAATTATATATATAGAATAATTATGTTTATATACAAAATTATTTTGTATATATACAAAAGAGTTTTATATACATGTAGAATTCTTATGTATATATGTAGAATTTTTCTATATGTGTATTAAAAAACTCTTATCTCTCTCTCTCTCTCTCTCTCTCTCTCTCTCTCTCTATATATATATATATATATATATATATATATATATATATATATATATATATATATATATAAACCTTGTAAGACTTAACAAAATATAAATCCTATGTTTGTTAAAGAGCTTAGTAGACTAAATCATAGAAATAATATGTAATAAATACAGCCACTAATTTGTTACATAATTGACTAGCCTTGACTTTTCTAAAAATAGTAATAAATAGTGTAATCAATGAATTAGATGGAAAACACTTGATACAGATGATCTGAGTGTTGGAAACTGAGATAAAACTTGGTCTAAATGTTTTAAATTAGATCCTAGTATTAGAACTCCTTCTAGATAGTAGTGCCACTATTGGCAAAGTGGTGGTAGTGTCTTGATATTGGTGATAGTGTCCTATGTGTAGGAATATCATGAGCTTCTAGGTGCACCTGTGTCTAGATCTTGGGGATCTATTCCTATGTGCATGAATTCTAAATCCATATACTTTCCATGTAATAATTCATTTATTATGCAAACCCTAATCCTCCATACAACTAGGGCATGAGTTGAAAAGTGTGTTTTTTAATAGGGTAGGTTATACATCCTCAACACCCCACTATGAAGAGAGTTTCCTACATACCGATACTATGAAGAGGTGTTGAGGTCAACATACCCCCATTTTTTAAAAATAGAGACCCTTGTGCATACTTCAAATCTTAACACTGAAAATTTGATATCCTGCACATTATTAGAATTTGAAGATCATCCACACCTAATAAATTGACCCTTTTTGTTTATGGTTTTGCTTTAACCTTACCTAATGTTGCTAATAGTTCACCTCTATGTCTTAATTTGTAGGTTTATTGGGGCTCTCATTAATGGATCATGCTAGGATGTTCATATTTTTATCCTCATTTAGGGTTTTACTAGCATTGGTCTATAAGAACTCATAGTTTAAAATAGATTGAGAAGAGTATGTGCCTAAATCTAAAGTTATAGAATACAATGAAGATCAACAACTATGAAATTTTAATATCTAAGAGAAAGGACATGGAACACTAAAAGGTTATATTCTAGCATTAGAATATTTATAAGCTAGGATTCATAGACTAAAACCCTAGCTTAGACCCTTCGTTCAAATTTAAATTTGATGGGAGAAAATTGGTGGGAATATATTTAAAACTTACTTTAGACTTAAGCCTAAATTTTTATATTAATGCCTAGTCGTGTTTCTTAACACAACCAAATCTTCACCTAAAAATTATGCTTGGTCCTTTTATGTTCCCCCTTTTTTATTCTCTTTATTTTATCAAAGTATAACATTCATGTTTGTAGGGTCCTTTATTTTCCTATCTTGGCCCCATCATATCACACGGTCCTCTTTGTTACATACTTAGCCTAAAGTCTTAGTCCTAAGGCCCCATTCATATTTATTAACATGAACAAAACCTTAGTCTTACAACTTTAGCCTAAGTTCTTATGTTGACATGAGCCTTAACTTTATCATCTTGCCTCCTTGCAAGATCAATGGCTCTCACTTCATCATGGAGGATGATCAGATAGAGTGAAGAAGGATCTGATGGATCTAGAGCTTTGATCTATCAAACCAATCGTATACAATCCCCTGGATCATGATCATCAATCCACACTTAAGTAAGACCAAAGATTGAACCGCATGTGATCATCATTAAGGTTAAAGGGCCCCCTTTTAATCAAAAATAGACTTATCCTAAGTTTTACCCTAAGGTCTCATTATATTTATTAACATAATGAAACCTTAAGATAAGACTTATGCTACAACTTTAAGAATATGAAAAGAGCCAATCATGTGCAAGCATCTAGATTATGATCAACAGTCTATGATTGCTCACCTAAAAAGATCTGTTGGAGTGAATTTGGCATTGAAATGTCAAAGGCTTAAAGAATCTCCATGAGGATGACAAGTGTTGCCATCTCACAAAACCATATTTGAATTGATGCTCTATGGACCCTCCCTAGGGTCAAACAAAGTCAAAATCTCAAGAGTCTTGTAGATTCACCATGTGGTACTCTCATGTAAAAACTTAGTGTTAAAAGGCCCCATGCATTAATACTTAGACTCAACCTCAATTTTTATCTTAAGGTTTATTGTATTTTATTAATATAAATAAACCTTAGGTTATGAATATAGTATTCAAAGGGACCCATTTTATTATGATTTTTAGATTTAGACCTTTAACTTAGTCTAACTTTCATACGTGTTGATCCATGAGCTAACTTGATCCTCTTCATGATTTTAGGGACCAATAACATGCATATGATTGAATATTAATCAATGACCTATGCTTGAATGGGACCAAATGATCAAATGGGGTATGTTAAATCCATGATCTATAGACCTATGAACTTCCTGAACTTAAATTTGATGTTCTTGTAAAAGTTATTTGATGCCCATGAGGCTTTCATTAACATTCGTGAGGCCATCAAATTTAAGCTCATCGATAATCCTACTTAAACATATGGATATGCTTCAAAACATGAATAAGGCTTATTATTTGCATGGAAATTCAACGGGACCCCCTTTTTGGGAAATAAAAACTTAGGGTTTGAAATTTAATGATAAAATGATCTTGTGGCCTAAAAATTCACAAACATAGACTTAATCTAAATATTTATCCTAAGGTTCCTATGGTATTTATTAACAAAATATACCTTAAGCTAAATACTTATATTATGTTTTAATTCAACATGAATTCCCTATGCCTTAAAACTTAGCTTAAAGTTTTAACCTAAATTGTTATCATGTTTATCAACATGATAAAACCATATGTTAACACCCTACATTAAGTTCACTTATTATCTAGGTCCCTTTTAAGTGTGTTCTAAAACTTAGCATAAATATTTTTATCCTAAATTTTATGTCATGTTTATTAACGCAAAATAAACTTTAGTATAAAGTATTTAGCCTAAGTTCCTTCCTATGTCCCAATGCTAATTAAAGTGCACACACTTTATAGGATCAATGGCATACGCTTCATTATGGGGGATAATCGAATGGAGTGAGAATATACAATAAATCTAAATCCTTTGATTTATTAGACCAATGGCATGCATTCACTTAGATTATGATCAATGATCTATACTTAAGCAAGATAAATGATTGAATAAAGCAAAATCAATAGAGATTATTCAATGAGACCTTGAAGGACTACAGGACTGACATGTGGTAAGCACACATTTAATGAAGGGATGTAGAGCATAAAAGGCTTGAAAAGGTGCCAAGTGGCATAACCATGGATCCAAATATAAAGACAACCAATAACACTCAAGCCATAGCATCATGATCCATGATCTGCATTAACCCATAAGTAAGGATCTGACAGCACAAAGCAAATGAAAGAGTTTAAAGGACAATAGCTAGTTCATTTAGAGCATTTCTAAAAAATGCCACAAAATTTTCCAAATATATACCACATAAGTGCCACACAAGTGCAAAAAAATAAAATCAAATATTTGGTCAACATGAAAAAGCAAAGGTATAAAGGCAGAGATCTAAATCAAATCCAAGGAATGAATTAGCCTAAGTCTGAGTAGCCATCACCATTAAACTTGTAAATAGCCCTAGAATCCATACAAAAGGCCCTAATTTCAACTTGAATCAATCACAGTCAAGCTAGAATGACTCCAATTATTATTTTAGTAAGAACAAGTTGATCTAGAGACTACTTAAGGACCACTAGTGAACAATTTGCAATTTTCATAGTTATGGCATCTCGAAGGCAACAACAAAGGGATGACACAGAGTTATACTTGACTTCAAGCAATGAGGGAAGGGTCTTTAATGATATGGACTTTGATGTTGTGGCATTGAACATAGGAAACAAAAATTGGTTTGAGATTTTTTGGACTATTGAGGAGATGCAAGCCATCACAAGGGAGGAGTAAAGGAATGCTACAATCCTCTAGAGATACAATGACCTAGTATCCATCTAGATGACTAGTATCCACTTTGATGCTTCAAAACCTAAGGTTTTTCACTGCATCAATGTTATTTCGCCCATTTTCATAGATTGTAAGATTAAGCAAGATTGGATAGTTTGTGAATGTACTTTCAAAAAGGTAGCATATATTTCCCCCTTGGCATATGAAAGCTACTACAAACTATGTAATCCCTAGATAGACTTGCCTAAAATTAGGGCATGGACTAGAAAAAATGACTTAAACATTGTCCTTACCTAATGGTTGCTTATCAAAACCCAGGTGATCCAAGACCCCACCAGGAAGATCTCAATTATCTAATTTAGGGAAGGAATAAGAATAATCATGACCTTGATGAATAGTTTATATAGATCCCCTTCCACCACACATGTTAATAAGATATGGGTTCCCTGTGTATACTTTATGGTAGAAAAGGGACTCACACCCCCAATAGGTGAGATGGTTAACATTTATTTGAAGTAGTAGTTAATATCCATAAATTAAGAAAATAAGTAGCCACTTCTTTATGATGTCCTATCCTCTATATGCCCTCTTATCCACCACCAAGATCTATGACATAAATAATTGATCACCTGAGGGGATACCTACTATTTCCCATCACTATTCCAAGTTGTACATATTCAAGTATAGACACAACATACAATTCATTTGTGATTGTGTATATCAAGCTTTGGTAGAATATATTTTAAGAATACCCATGGATAGTATCAACACTCTAGTCAAGTAATGTGTAGAGTTAATGGGGGGAATCTGGTTGTGTCTAAATTACACAGTGATTAGAATATAAGGGACCTTAACTCATCCCCTCAAAATACTAGTCCATGTGCCACCAAAATTAGCAAAACAAGAAATTGCATACCAATTTTTCAATGGTATAGATGGTGTGTGCAAGAAGTAAAGGAAATCACTCCTTCACCCTTTCCATTTGACCATCAAAAGGACTGTGCTATAGAATTAGGAGCATGTGAATGTCATCTCCAAACATAAAGATTCCTTCAACTTATATTTGGATGATCTGAGGCAATGAGACCCTCATAATAGGGTCACAGAACATTTGAAGTAAAAAACCATGAATTACTCCTATAAACATATGTTGGTGTTCATAACATGATGTATATTAGGGCCACTAATTTCTAAGAAGTTCTAGCCAAGTTTAAGAATCATAACATTAGGCTTGAGGCTAGGCTAGCTAGGCATGAGAAGCCTTCTGGTGAGATTTAGCAGATGGGACCCCTACAATATTACTTGATACCTAGACCCTCTTCTAGGACCCCTCTAGAGTAGCCATAAATAGAACCACAACAATCTCAAGCACCAGTTACATAAGGACTTGGGAAAGATAAATTGAAAGAGAGATCTAGTGAAGGGCCATCATCCTCAGCTTAGCCAAATAGACCAGAGTCCGTAATAGAATATATTGACATGATTACACTGGCTCCTGAGGAGATAGTGGAAGATTAACTTAAGGTGCTTATTGAGGAATATGGATTAGATGAAGAAGAAAAAGTTGAGAAAATTAAGGCCCAAGCTAAGGAATTAGGACAAGAAAAGGGGAAGGAAATTATAATAGACCTAGTTCCAGTCACACCCTTACAAAAGAGAAAGGCTAAATTGTCATTGGTCCTAGTTGGAAAGAAAAATCCAAAGTTAAATTTCACTCATCCTTTGAGTGAAGTTAACTTATTTAGTGATGAGAATCCCATTCATGAGCCCATCATACCTAAATGGTTCATTTATGGGAAGATGCAAAAGATTCCAACATTATAGCATTCATGGGCCATGACCCAGATAGTTAATATCATTATTCATGATGAGTTAAAGCCAAGGATAGTGGCTCTAATGAAATAAGAGGAGGAAATAAGGATTACCACCCTTATGGGGTCAAGTATCACTTAGGTAAAAACCCTTGGAGCCTCAATTAGTACACAAATGGAGATCCTAAAACCTCCAAAATTTATAGAGTCATCAGTTAACATGTAGTTCAATCCGGAGATAGTAGGCCTAGAGAGGGTGATAACCAAGAATATCATGTTTGGGAGATAAGAGTTCACTTTTTAGAGAGTTAAACCTTTTTTGGGCTTAACTCTAGTGGGAGGTTTGAAACTTGGTGAGCACCCAATCCATGAGGAGGACATAGTTGGACTGGTTTATGCCCTTTCATCCCAACTAAATTCAAGCATCAAAGGTCTATACCAAAAGATAGAGAACTTACAAAAGTAAAAGGAAAATATTGAGACATAGGTTATTCTATTAGTCCTAGAAGAGATGATAAATATGTTTGAGGCATCTTTCCATGACATGTTTAAATCTTTAAAGGAAATGAAGACAAGGCAGAGTCCTTTAACTCACCTAGATGAACTAGCCAAAGGTTTGATATCCCAATGGTAGAAATTAAAAGATAAAATAAAAGAGCTAATTAGTATAATGGTTAAGGATAGGATTCCTAACTTTAGGACCATTAGCTTATCCCATTTGAATAGTATTATGGGCATAATTGTTGACAAGATCCAGGGTCTAAAAACATGGTTACAAAGCTTGGAAAGAGCCATGAGGGATGATGAAGAACTGATAAGCAAAATTGAATAGCTTCTTGGAACCATGATTACCACACCCTCCACACTAAGCTTCCTAGGCATCATTGTTGACGATGAGTAAAATCATAGGGTCATCCTTGTTATGCAAGAGGTCAGGAGCAAGAGTCAGGGCTAGTCTAGAGGTGATAACATTAAGATCATGGGCATGATCCTAACTGCAAAGGAGAAAATTGTTGAGGCAAAAAGTATCAAGGAAGTAATGGCTATAAATGATAGAGATTTTGATGACTTGGTAGACTAGGAGGATAAATGTATATCAGATCCAGTTGTCAACATAAGGCTAGTTGATGAATAACATCAAAAAACCATGAAGATTCTTCATGAAGATCAGGGCCCATTGAATAACTAGTAATATTCTACTTTGTTAAAAACTTTATAATATTAAAAATTATAATATTCTTTTGAAAAAAGGCATGCACTAGTTTTTTAGCACATTTGCCTATAGGTCAGTCCACTTTGGAAAAAGAAATGTATTCTAGAACTATGTAAAAGGATAGTTGTCCTTACCTTTGTACATTTTCAATCTCATGGTTGACATATGTACTACCATAGTCTTGTATAAAAGGTAGTATTACCATTTTATAAAAGAAGAGAATTTTTAGAGCAAAAAAAAACTATTTTGGATACTTATATCAATTAATACAAGCAAAGAATATTAAGAAGTTTGTCCAAATTTGTTTGTATCAATTGTTATATGGCTTCTCTCTCATTTATCTATTTTGATGTCTAAATTTGAATGGTTTTCATTGATTCTTGATATGCATATGTGAATGTAGCACTGTTAACTTGTGATTATGCTAGGTTAATTGAAATATCTTAGGTTCATTTCATTTATATTGCTTCCCTTGTAGATGTGCCAATGTAATTTACTTGTGAAGTAAATCTTTAAATTAAATCTAGTTTCTTATTTGCATTGTTTCATCCTTTCCTTAGACAATTGTTTCATACATGGTAAGATATGTGCTAAAGTTATTTCATGTCATGTATTGGTTTGAGTGTATGTCTTGATGAAATCTAAACTTTGTCATAATATTTGGACTGAAAACCAAAATGTCTTCTTTCTACCATACCCTTCCTTTTACTTCTTTTTGACCAAATCACTCTAGTTTAAGCTTCACTATAAATATTCATTTAGACTAAGATTTAGTTTAGAACTTGATCACAAATTCATTGATAATAACATAGATCTCTTGTATTTCACTAAGTTTGGCTATGGTGGCTCCCAACCACCAATCAATATAAATATTATGGAATAGTTTATTACTCTGCCACTATTTCACCATAGGTAACCAAATTACCATAACCTGCTACTCATGCTTTGAATTCCTTGAATTATAAAATGAGAAGTGTTGTTTAGACATTAAGAGCACCTTTGGTACATTTAGAGCCATCAACAGGCAAAGCTTCCACTGGTGCTAGAAGGAGGGGTATCTTTATGAATTTACAAAATCTTTGCTAGTTTTGGTGTGTTTTAATCTAAGATTGGTGTTATCTTTACACATTTGTGTAAGGTATTTACTCAAAAGTGTGAATATCATAAATCTTCATGGTCTTTGACCCATCTTTGTGCTTCCTTTAAATAAAGATCACAAATTTTTGAGGATAGATGTGTACTTCTTGTAAAGATAGCTTGAGATTTGAGAATCCAAAGTATTTGAGGTTAGAATAGCTTGTTTTGGTCAAATATTGATAGATGTTTTATGGATTTAAGTTTATTTAAGCTTAGAACTGTAAATGTTGATCATAGTTATGTAATTAGACATATCTTTAAGCGAACTTAGTTAAAGGTTGACATCCTTTGTTGTTTTTTGCATGAATATTTGTAAAACTTGATTAATGCACAAATATGATTCCTATTCCTTGTAAAATTTGATTTGACACATCGTATTTCAAACAAGATCCAAAGACCTCAAGATGGAATTGCCAAAAATCTAGATAAGATCACATTCAGAAACAAGAGAACCTCTACTAAAACTAGACATCCATAGGAGGGCCAGATAAGATAAAGGTAGATGTAGGCATTTGAAGTTTTTACCAACTTCACCATTCTATGGTACCCCTCCATTCAACCTTTATCAAGGTATGCCCTGGTTAGGAAGCTCTCCTATTAACATTCAAGGTGTGGTTCATGACCTTCCTCACAATCTAGAAAAGTATTTGTCAACTTTTAGTCCTAGTGGTATTATGACAGTAGAAGAACATGTTAAATCCTTCAAAGTTGCATTAAGATTGATAAATGTCACTCATGAAGATTTAGCATGTAGTTTTTTTCATTTCACATTTAAATATATTGCATATGAATGGTTCTTAAACCTACCTGACAATTGTATTACCACCTGGGATGAATTCGATAATATTTTCATTGACCAACTTGGCAAAATTATCATCCCTTGTGTCTTTTACCAATAGTTTACCACCCTTAAAAGAGACACCAATGAACCTATAAGAGATTTTAGTGCTAGGTTCTAGAAGATGTACATTAGTACCATTGACCCTTATAAACATAATCAAGCATTAGCCTTGGAAATCTACAAAGATTCTCTTGATCCCATGATTTCAATGTTCATAAAGAGAGTTGTAGGTCCTATGAACACACTAGATTTATCCTATATTGAGGTTGTGATCATTAATGACTAGATGCAACCTTAAGGTTAGATGGCCTACTATGTTCTTAATTTCAATCCACATATGCCTACCTTGAATGTCTTCACTAATAACAACCAAAATGTGCCTACTCTTAACCATCTCCTAAATCTGAACCAATTGCCTCTAAGACATGTTGTTCCTAACCAAAATTTGGGATTCTTGAATCACCCTAGTACTAATGGATTTAATGTAAATGACCAAAGGGCCTTAGTACTAGCCATTGGTACCAATAAAATCTAGGTTCATAATTTAGAAACCCCCAAAAATGAGAATGAGTCCATTCTAAAAATGGTCCAAAAATTGAGCACTAACTTCCTTCAGCTGCAAAAACAAGTTGGTAATACTGGAGAGAATTATGAAAGGAACTTCTCTTTCCAAAGGTTCAATAGGCCCAATAATAGGTTTAATAATTATAGTTTTCACAACAATAAGAATAGTGAATCATCTTTTGAAAATAAGACTATGGATATTGATCTTATTGATATTGCTTTGCCTGATTATTCTAGAGTCCATTGTATTGCTAAGCATGGTCAAATTGATTGCATTGAATTTTGTAAATATTTTGAGGCATTTCAAGAAGAGTTGGACACTTTTGAGTTAGTACCTAACAAAGATAATGGTGTAGGTATTTTAGGATCTAATCCTATTGACCAAACCTTCATGGTGGAAACATTTGATTTCCCCTTCCAAGAAGATAATAAACTTGATGATGTTCCTAAAGAATTTCATACCTTTCAGCAGTTCTTAAATAAGGCATATCCTCTAAAGAATAGAGAACAGAGGTAGACTTTGACTACATCTACTTTTCCAAATAACTTTGGTAGTCCTCTGGATACCACTATAGATAATAATCCAAAGCCTCTAAAGGGAAGTACTTCTAAACCTAGTCCTGATACTTCCAATTCTTCCAATAAGACTAGTTATAATATTGTAGAGGACATGAAAAAATCAAAGCTAATATTACTTTGCATGAATTGACATAGATAACTGAGCAAAGAGATCTATTATTGGAATCCTTGTCCAAGAAGTCTAACAAGATGTCCAATATTGATAATGCAAATGTAGTTATGTACAAAGCTAAAACATAGTCCCCACCCTTCTTGTTTACGGTTAGAATGTTTGGTAAGAACATGCATAATTGTTTATTAGATTTTGGTGTCTCTATAAATATTATGCCTTTAGGCATTTTTAAGTAACCTATTTTGACTCACATTAACTCTGATAGGGTTTTCACCTAATTAGATAAGTTTAGGATCAAGGTGGTTGGAGAATTGTTAAATGTCCACATACAACTAGCTTCTAATAAAAGAGTCCAACAATTTATAGATATCCAAGTAGTAGATATCCTTGATTCATATGGACTAATTTTAAGTAGAGAATGGATAAAGGCTTTAAATGGATATATGTTCATAAAATGTTCACACCTATGGCTTCCTTGGAAATGAGTTCCCAAACAGATCAGAGTTGAAAGGGAGCCAAGAATCAAACACATGATTATTAAGTATAATGTTCTCAATGAAAGGGTCAACATAATTGATTATAAATTAGGAGTTTTCACCCTATAAACTACCAAGGTATGTGATCCTAAATCTTCTCATGTTGTGCCTGGATTATGGAAGATGCATTTTGATGGGGCTAGGTGTAAATCTAGATATGGGGTAGGCATTGGTCTAACTGACCCTATTGGTAATAAATACCATGACTCTTATAGACTCTAGTTCCCATGCACCAATAACCTTATAGAATATGAGGCTCTCATCTTAGATCTACAATTTTCCATAAAAAATAAAGTCAAAGAACTACTAGTTTATGGTGACTCAGAACAAGTAGTCAATCAAGTAAGAAACAAGTATCAGTGTAAACTATCATACCTCAAGAGGTAAAAATGTAGAGTCTAGGATCTGGTTGAGTCTTTTGATGCCTTAAATATTATTTATATATCTAGAAGTGAAAATAAAGTTGCTAATGAGCTAGCCTCTATTACAACTAATCTCATGCTTGACCAAGATTCACCAAACTTTAGTATTGGTTGATGTCTTGCCCTTTTATCCCAGATAATGTAAACCATATTCAAGTCTTTGGTGATGATCAATAGATACTAAACTTCATGAATTATTTAGGATCATTTGAGACTCAAATCATTAAAGAAGCTAATGAAACCACCCTTGATAACAAATTTGATGGCAATGTCATTCAGCTGAATGACAACAATATCCCCAAATGGATGATTGCCTTGGAAAAATTATTTGATCAAGACAAGCTATTTGAAGCCTCTAAGATTCCTAAAGTGAGTGTAAAATATTACAATTCAATTGATATCAGACCTCAAGATCAACCTTATCTAGTCAACATTGGAAAATCTTGTACAAGTTGTGAAAATAAGAGAGCCAAAGAACTATTAACAAAGTACAAAGATGTGATAGCTTGATCTTATGATGACTTAGAAAAATTGATCTAAGAGTCATCACCCATACCATACCTCTCAAAGAGAATTACAAACCTTTCAAGTAGAAGTAGAGACCTATAAATTTAGTCTTAGAACCTATTATTTTCAAAGAAGCCAAGAGGTTGTTAGATTCTAGAATTATATTTCCCATTAGAAACTCTACTTGGGTTGCCAATTTGGTACCAATTAGGAAGAAGAATTTTGAAATTAGGTTGTGTATTGATTTCAAAAATCTAAATAGATCATCTAAAAATGATAATTATCCTCTTCCCTCTCTTGATCAAGTAATACAAATTATTCTTGGTTCAGCCATGATGTCTTTTATTGATGGTTTTTCAAGATACAATCAGGTGTTGGTAGACAAGGAATATATAATGAAGACATAATTCATAACTAAGTGGGGCACCTTTTTCTATAAAATAATGTCTTTTAGACTAATAAATATAGGAGCTATTTTTCAAAGGGCCATGGATCATGCCTTCCAAGTCCTAATTGGTAAGTGCATTAAAATTTACATGGATGATCTAATTATTTTCTCTAAGAAAAGGGGGGACAATTTCATGCATCTATAGTAGGTATTTTAAAGGTGAAAAAGGTATGGACTTTCCCTCAACCCTAAGAAAAGCATTTTTTGTGTCACTAAGGGTAAATTGTTAGGCCATGTTATCACTAAATATGGAATTTCCATAGATCCTAAAAGAGTGGAAGCCATATCAAAGATAGAGTCTCCCAATAGTAGAAAAGAATTAAATCATTTTTTGGCAAAATAAACTTTATGAGAAATTCCATTTCTAGTTTTGTAGAAATTATAAAACCATTGAATGATATTATAAATAAGGATTTTAAAGTCTCATGTAATGAGGAGTCCAAGAAGGCCTTTGGGGACATCAAAAAGGCAATCAACCAAGCTCCAATCATGATTAGTCCAGACATTTCAAAAGATTTTTTTCTTTACTCCTTTTCCTTTGACCACACTCTTGTTATTGTTTTGACTTAGAAAATATAAGGATGTGACCATCCAATTCCTTTTACGAGCACTAATTTGAAAATTGTTGAGTTAAATTATCTTTTGATTGATAAACAAGCCTTTGCATTAGTTAAAGCAGTCAAGAAATTTAGGCACTACATTCTTTGGAACAAAGTGCATACCATTCTACCAGACCAAGACACTAAGCTAATGTTGAGCCAATGTGAGCTTAGAGAGTGAAGAGGTAATTGGATGTCTATCCTTAAATAATATGACATAAAGATGAAAAATGAAAAACTAGTAATATGTCAGGGTCTAATTCAAATGATTGCCAATACTAGCCCCAAACTAAGTATCATGCAAGTTGATCAACATAATTTTCAGCCTAATGAGTGGTATGACTCCATTTTCCACTTATTTATCAATGGCACTTGTCCTACAGAGATAACCAGGGAGTAGAGGAGAGCTCTAAGTCTCAATGCATCTCACTACCTAATAAAAAATGGAGTCCTATATTAAAATAAATTTGAAGGTTTGTACTTGAGTTATGTTTCCAAGGAAGAAGTTACTGAGGTAATGAGCACTTTTCATGAGAATTTGGGAAGAGGGCATCCATTAGGAAGAACCACAACTCACAATATCCTTAGGGATGGCTATTATTGTACCACCATCTTCAAATATACTCATAAATATGTGAGAGAATGCCATTCATGTCAGATCTTCAGCACTAAAGAACCAAAAGTAGAAATACCCTTACAACCTATCATGATTGACAAACCCTTTTCCTAGTGAGGACTAGTCTTTATAGGGGTAATCAACCCTAACTCATTAGGTCATAAGTATGTTCTGACAACAATCGACTAATGCACTAGGTGGATTGAAGCAGTAGCTACCAGATAATACAAAATAGAAGAAGTGATCAAATTTTTAGAAGAAAACACATGCACCAGATTTAGGACTCCAGTCTCTTTTGTATGTGATAATGGGTAAGCATTCATATCAATAGAAATGATATAATAGGCATATGACAATAGCATTATTCTCAAGTTTTCATCTATCCACTATCCTTAAAGTAATGGAGTATCTAAGTCAACAAATAAAACTTGATGAAATCCATTAAGAAGTTTGTTGTAGAAAAACCTAGAACTTGGTATAAGCTTCTTATGTATGCCCTTTGGAAAGATAGAAAAAGAGTCAAGCAAGCTCTTAAACACCTCCATTTTTACTAGTATATGGCCAAGAGCCCATATTCCCCATCACACTCAAGCTTCCAACTTACAAGTTTATGCAAGAGTATACGGAGAAAAACCAAGAATTTGTAAACTCAAGGTTGTTGGACATTATTCAAATGAAAGATACATGAGAAAAATCTTTTGCTAACTTCAGCGAGCACTAGACTAAGACTACAGTAAAGAGGTAGTTTGACAAGAGGTCAAAGATCAAGGGGTTTAGATAGGGATACTTGGTTCTTCTTTGGGACAAAGCATCTAAAGTGCTTTAAAGGACATTGAGAAAGGTAGGGTTTAAGGAAAGGAAAGGAAAGGAAAGCAGGGATGAGTAACCAGAGGGCGGTGTCGTTTTTGACGAATGTGGCGCGCACGGCGGTGGCGTTGGGGTTGGCAGCGAGCGTGGTAAATGCGTCGCTTTACACTGTAGACGGAGGGGAGAGGGCGGTGCTTTTCGACAGGTTCAGGGGCGTGAAGGAGGAGACAGTGGGGGAGGGGAGCCACTTCCTGGTGCCGTGGCTGCAGCGTCCCTTCATCTTCGATATCCGCACGCGCCCGCACATCTTCTCCTCCGTCTCCGGCACCAAGGACCTGCAGATGGTGCACCTCACGCTGAGGGTTCTATCGCGCCCCGAGGAGGAGCATCTGCCGCGCATATTCCAGATGCTGGGCCTCGAGTACGACGAGAAGGTGCTGCCTTCCATTGGCAACGAGGTGCTCAAGGCGGTGGTGGCACAGTTCAACGCTGACCAGCTGCTCACCGAGCGCCCTCGCGTCTCGGCGCTCGTCAGGGATAGCCTCGTTCGTAGGGCCAGAGACTTCAACATCGTGCTGGACGACGTGGCCATCACCCACCTCTCCTACGGCGCGGAGTTCTCGAAGGCGGTGGAGCAGAAGCAGGTGGCGCAGCAGGAGGCCGAGCGCTCCAAGTTTGTTGTGGCCAAAGCGGAGCAGGAGCGCAGGGCCGCCATCATCCGCGCTGAGGGCGAGAGCGACGCCGCCAAACTTATTTCAGACGCCACCGCTAGTGCCGGCACCGGCCTCATCGAGCTTCGGCGCATCGAAGCCTCTCGAGAGATTGCCCACACCCTCTCCAAGAGCTCCAATGTCGTCTATCTTCCAGGTGGGAACAACATGCTGCTCGGTCTGAATCCCACCACTTTCTCCACCGCCCGCTGATGCGGATGCTACATTTTATCTTATTTTTTGCACCCACTTTTTCAGGGTTATAATTACTTTGCTCCAACTGCAATTCTGTTTCCATGATAATGTGATGTTGTATACATTTGAATTTACTAGTTTGGCCTAATTATGATTATAATCTAGATTCTTACTCTTAGTCCGGATGTTACTATTCCTTTTTTTTAAATGATTCTTGTTCTCTATTATTCTGGGATTCCTCGCCCTTGACGGACTTTTGGTTTTCCTTACTTTAACGTCTGCACTCCTTTATAATCATTTGTCCATATGTTTTGAACATGATTTTTTTTTGAAGCTGTATATCCATTCGGAACTCATTTTTAGTCTTCAGTTTACCTAAATTTCCTTTGCCACATTATCCAATTGCTTTTGTATTTTCTTTGCCAATTTATCATGGAATACAATTTACAAATTACGATATATCATATTCATCAAAGTAGGCTCTCAGTTGAAAAAGAATAAAATTAAAAAAAAAAAGAATCTTATATAAGTACAAAAGGGGCAATGAATAATCATTATTAATTATTAAACTTTTGACAATTCAAGACTGAATTCCAATTTTATTCAATTTCTGCTCGAGGACAAAAAATAGCATTCTAACCAGATCAGAGGACGAAAATGATTTACATAGCTAGTTATTCACATGCATTAAAAAATCATGGTTTTAACGAGGGTTGGAGCAAATAGCAACAGTATTTTTGACAAAGTAAGGGTTGTACAACTAGGGTTTGGTCTGTGAGGTTTAGTGCCACTCTTGGCAGCCTCTATCTTGGCTGGTGTTACCTCCTTTTGGCAGCATCATCCCTTCCAACAATAAATCACAGCTTCTTCAGCAAGTTGTGGGATTGTTCAGTTTTAAGTGCAAAACTTTAGGTTGAGACAACAGTAGGCGGAGCTGTTCTAATAGCAATTGTACCATTGCTAGGGGCTGTTGTATCAGTTCTAGGGGGTTTCCACACAATAAGCCATGCGGTGACACTCAGCCAATCAAATTGCAGCCTTTCAGGGTTGGGGTTTGTAATTGTCCCAGTCAAGATTCAATCTTTTTACTTGTTTTCCATTCTCCTTTCGCATATTGAATAAAGGAATTAAATCGACTACTAGTTTGATTCATTCAAAAAGGTTATCAGTAAATTGTGGAATTTTTGAATTGAATTATCAAAAGAAAGAAAAATATTAACAATAGAAATTTTCAAAATTCCATAATTGATTTTTAGAATATAATATTTTGTTGAAAAAGGTGTATTTCAGTGCTATCAGAGTCTGTATCTTGTCAGCGTGTGAGAAAGATTTATTTTGCAGCTTCTACTTAATGCAATGTAGTGATAGTGACCAAATATTATCAAAGAGAAAGGAAAAAGGGTTCAGAACAGTTAGAGGAAGGATTAGGTCAGCTAGATCCAGAATCACTTGTAGGGAAGGCAAAGGAAGCCATGGATAACAGAGATGTTGATAAAATCCGCTATGACAGAGTTGTGCAAGGACAAGAGTGTTTAATAGGTATGATGACTAAGAGCCTGTGTCTTGTCAGCTTGTGGGAAAGATTTATTTTGCAGCTTCTATTTCACGCAATGTAGTGACAGAAACCAAATATTACCAAAGAGAAAGGAAAAAGGGTCCAAAACAATTAGAGGAAGGATTAGGTCAGCTAGATCCATAATCACTTGCAGGGAAAGAAAAGGAAACCATGGACAACAAAGACGTTGATAAAATTCGCTATGATAGGTTTGTGCAAGGACAAGAGTGTTTAACAGGGATGATGACTCAATTAGTCCACACCATGCAGAATGGGAATGTGTAGAGAGCTCAAAATGGTGCAGGAAGTTCTTCAGGGGCAAGCAACAACCAACACACGCAGAGGGCAGCCATTAATTCCTTTGCTAGGGCTTTCCAACCAACTTTCCTTCGTAGGGAGGAAGTAGAGTGCTAGAGGTGGAAATTCAACCCACTATGGTGGATGAAATTGTTGTTAGCTATGAAGAATATAGGGTCGTACCAAGGGAAATTAGGAAGGCTATCTCCCTCACTAATTTTATAAGTCTAAAAAGAACAAAGGTGGTCAAAGAGCTGAAACTAGACCACAAACAAATCAGAGGGACTTTCAATAGACATTAGGGAAGTTAACACTTCTTACATATGATGGTTCCGGTAAATGCACAACACGTTCATGGATATAGAAATTGGATACATTTTTATCAGAGGCCAATGATGGAAGAGGAAGCCATCAAATTTGCCACCCTTCACTTGGAAGGTGTAGCATACGAGTGGTGGTACCAAGGATTAATCACTCAGAGGCACAATCACATCCACTCATATAAGAAGTTTAGTACAAGGTTAATAGAGAGATTTAATAGACTTGATCCCGAAATCCATTTTCGGGATAGTGGAGGATTTTGTTGTCGATTTTCGGAAGCTTTCAGTTATAGTACCTGATGTGACTGAAAGGAGACTTGTTTTGTTTGTTGAGGGTTTAATTAAACTTCTCATGGGTTTGGTGAAAGCTTTTAACCCTATTTCTCTTTAAGAAGCCATAAAAAAGGCTTTAGATTTGGAGACATTAGCACCTAAAGGTAAAATTCTCCCTTATGAATAGCCAAAAAGAACATAAGGACATCTTATGGGCAGCCAACGACATCAATTTTTGAGCAACAAAAGAAGTCATTTCAGCAAGGGGTTATCTCCAAAAAGAGTTGCCACAGAAGCCACTTATTGATTTAAAAGCATGAAATGAACTCAAAAGGAAAAAACTATGCTTCACATTCAAGGATCTATAAGAACCATGTGACATGTGTCTTCCAAATCTGATGATGAGTTAGAAGAAAAAGTACCAGACCCTGAAAGAGGAGATGGAGATAGTTTAGGGAACACCCTTGCCACACTTATTTCAATAGACACTTATGGTGCACTTTTTGGTACACCTTGGTATTACCCTTTCAGAATTTGTGAAGTTATGCAGGGATGTAAACTCACTGTTTTGATTGACAATGGGGCAACCCATAACTTCATTGATGAGTGTTTGGTATCCCAGAGAGGTCTGAAATCATAACTTCATTGATGAGTGTTCTATTATTCCTTGCACCAGAAGGATTTAGTAGTTGGAGATTACACTTGATAATCACAGGGTGTGTGATGACTTATATGTTGTGAGCATAAGAGAAATATGTTTGGTTTTAGGGGTGTAGGGGTTATATTCACTTGGAGAATTTACATAGAATTACCAGGCCTTAGAGTTGAAATTTGAACTTAATGGGAGAAGGGTTTTACTTCATGGTATAGCCAATGGAACCCTTACGATTGTTATAGCAAACAGAATGGAGGGTGTCCTTGTTGGTGGTACTCTCTCTACCACTGCCAACATTCATGATTCTGCGATCATGGATTCACTTATCCTTCTGGTGCAAGGAATAATAGAACACTCCATTCTGTTTGCTATCACAACTCATTCATGATTATGCTATCATGGATTCACTTATAGAGTTTGTTGAAGAAGTATCAATAGGTTTAGGGCTTTCAATCCCTGATTGTATTAGAGTAGTGCAGTAGGAGCCATCTACATCACCAAGAAGAATGGTAGAAACAACAAAATTGGTTTGGGATCTTGGTATTTGCAAGGCGGTTTAAGTCATTGCTTGAGGACAAACATTTATGGGAAGGGCGGATTGTCATGTCCCCTTTTCGAAATAATTAATAATCTAATAATTTATTAAGTTGTTCAAAAAGGTACTTTAAGTTATAACTTTGAAAAAATGATATTAATTATTGAGTGGGGCCAAAAACAATTAATACATATATGACCAAAAGTAATTAATATTCATAAGTTGAAAAAGATGAATATTAAATTAAAAAGTAATTCTAATCGCTTCAGAGTTTGGGTGAATTGAAAAGTGTATCTTATATAAGGACAAAAGGGACAATGAATAATTGTTATTGATTATTAAACTTTTGACAATTCACGACTGAATTTTAAATTCATTGAACTTCTGTTTGAAGATGGAAAATTTTATTGCAACCGGAGCAGAGGACGAAACCCTTCCAGTGCATTGTGGTAGCTCCATACAAGAGTTACAAATGATTTACACCATTGGTTATTCACATGCGATTAGAAATCAGGGTTTTAGCAAGGTTTGGAGCAAATAACAGTAGTATTTTTGACAAAGGGCTGTATAACTAGGGTTTGGTCCGTGGGGTTTAGGGCTACTCTTGGCAGCCTCTATCTTGGCTGGCGTCACCTCTTTTTGGCAGCATCATCCCTTCCAACAGCATATCACAGCTTCTTCAGCAAGTCATGGGGCTGTTTGGGTCCAATCGCAACGTTTTAGGTGGAAACAGCAACAGGTAGAGCTTTCTTAATAGCAGCTGTACCACTGCCAGGGGCTGCCATATCAGTTCCAGGGAGTTTCCACACAATAAACCCTGTGGTAACAATAGTCAAATTGCAGCCTTTCAGGGTTGAGGTTTGTAATTGTCCTAGTCAAGATTCAATCTTTTTACTTGTTTTCCATTCTCCTTTCACATATTGAATAAAGGGATTAAATTGATTGCTGGTTTGATTCATTCAAAAAGGTTATCTGTATGTGGAATTTTTGAATTAAATTATCAAAAGAAAGAAAAATAATAACAATAGAAATTTCCAGAATTCCATAAATGATTTTCAGAATCTAATATGTTGTTGAAAAAGGTATATTTCATAGGTTTCCCCTTTTAATGTTGGTCTATTCCAAACAGATCTAGACCATTTTCTCAGGTTTTCTCATTCAAGTTTCTGTTGGTCCGTTTCTCTCAAGATTTTTATTTTACAGAAGCCCACTCTTTCTCCCGTCCTCCTTCTCTTCCTTAGAATGCTTTTCCCATCATTTTTACTTGTTCTTTCTATGGTACAGTATACTTTGGAACACCGGAAGGCCCATGATTAGATGCATCTCCCTTCTGTTTCACACCATAAAATAATACTATATGTGGAGTGCATTTTGGCATAAAACCCATTATCTGCTTGTTGGTTTCTTTCTTTCATGTGGGTCCTTTCTTTGGTATTTCTCTTGTTGTAATCACTTTCTTATGAGGTGGGGGAGGAAGGATTTAGCCGATGTGACCTAAATTATGAATTCAACTGTTATGTCTTCAGTGGATTTGTAGTATGGGGAACCCTGTACATCAGACTTGTTGCACAAAAGTACAAGGTGTGTTGCTACAGAGTAGATTTACTGCAGCCTATTTCCCTATTGTAGCAGCATATGCTCAACACAGAGTAATTGGAAGGAAACCCATCTAGTACTGTGTCTTTGAAAATATAAATCTCACAAATGGAGCCCGAAATAATGCCTAAACAGAAAAAGGAAATAAACTTTCCTCAGATGGTTTGAACACGAACTGAGGATGATGCTGAAACCCAAAAACATCCCCCCTATAATATCATAGTGTCTATTTATAGGTAATATTCCTTCCTTTGCTTTCTTGTCTATTGCAGGATTATTATCTAGGGGAGACATGGTATGTGGAATTTTAATCTATTGCCTTACCACCTCCTTCAAGATCGGGACATGAACAGTGTTGTGCACTTGTGACCCTGCTGGTTGTTTAAGATCATATGCAACTTATCCCACTCTTGTTAGGATCTTATCAGGTCTATAATATTCAAGCCAAATTATCTCTGCAAGAGCATATGCACAACTTATTCCACTCTTGTTAGGATCATACCAGGTCAATAAAAGCCCGGTCAAAGTGTCTCCATCCTTTTTAATCTTTGAGAGGTACAAGTTCAGCTTATAAAGTTGTAGTCTCAAGCAGACCCACTTTCGAACTTCAAATTGTCATTTATTGCAGTGTTCATCTTGTGGAGACTTCATCATGCCCGGAGTCATCTTGACGTTCTCCAAAATTTTCAATATCTTTTGGCCCTCTTCAATAAAGTCCTAAACTGCAGCTAATGTAGATCTCCAATTGCTCAATGAATAAGAAGTGGATGGTCACAACTTTAGAGAGCATTAATCGGGGTCATTTTAATGGATGTTTGATATGTTGTGATATATTAATTGTTTGCCAGGTACACTATTTTTTTGCATGAAGCTTGCTAACCTGCAGTGTATTTATTTCAAATACCCCTCTTGGATTCTGTTTATCATCTGGGTTTGTCCATTTATTTGAAGGTGATAAATTGTACGGGGGTGCCAACAAGTGTATATCGTACTCTTTGCAAGTTGCTGGTAAATTCTTGATTTCTGTTGCTAACAATATTCTTTTGATCCCCTTGTAATTAGTATATGTCTTGCACAAAACCTGTCAATTTGTGAGGTCTTATTTGTGATATCCATGACGATAAAATGAGCATACTTAATCAGTTGATCAAGTGTAATGTATTTTCCTCCTGCATTAAGCGAGCATCCAATCAAGTCCAATTTAACAGTCCCATTTTTTGATTGGGAATGGCAATGGTTGAAGCAGATGTGGAGTGCTAACAGTTGTTTTGCTCATTTGACAAATCTTACATGATTAAACAGAGTCCTCACATATTTTTTGAGACCCCTTCCCAAAGAATTTACTCCTGTTGTTGTAAGTTGTAAAGAAGTATTATGACAAGCAAGAGGTGAGAAATGACATTCCTAAGGCTTTCGCTTTGACAACCTAGAATTAGGTACAAAGAACATGACGTTCTCATAAAAAATTGTCACCTGAAAATGTGTACTTGTCATCTTCATGCACAACAACAGCCAATACCTCCATTTTCCATTGGGGTTCAGCTATAGATATTGCTAACAATTCATGTACTTGGGATAAGGAATATGCAGCTGCGTTAGTTATGCCCCTCTTATGCTTTTAATTAAAAAGTCAAAACCTTGTAACTTGTTCCCCTACCATCCTTATTCAAGGTCTTCTGTGATAAAGTATTCCAAACATTATTGGTCTGGCCGAATGATGAGGTGTTGCCCCAACAATTACTCCTTGAACTTTATACAGCATTCTGAGAGAGACTTGGAAATGCAAGTACACGACTTGAATTAATTACCTTATTCATTTCTTGAAGGTAGCCTTTAATGCCTCCATCCATTTGAATCGTTCCTTCTTTGTATGGGCATTGACGAGCGCCATGAAGTCTTTAAAATACTTGACAATTTTTATAACCCATCAAGTCCTTTCAACTGAGTTACATTCTTTGGAGCCGGCCAGTTAAGGATGACTTGTATCATGGGTAGGTCAGCATTGCTTGCTTCCTTACTAATTGCATCTCAAGTACGCACAAGCTTGTTCTTTGCAAAATAACACTTCTATTGTTTGCAAATGGAAGACTTAGCGCTTAATTTTCAAGTGTTTTAGTAATCCTTCTTGGTTGGGTTATGACCACGAGTATCATCAACGAAAATCAGAACAGACTTTTCCTTAAATAGCACTTGGAAATTCTATTTGTTGTGCTTCAAAAGGTGATTGGAACATTAGCGAGTCCGAGTCTAAAGGCATTGCGTGGAGTGCAGGGTAGCTATGATTTGTTGGAGAAGTTGCCTTGTTTTGGTCAATTTTCCTCACCCTTATCTGACATGGAATGAAATATATTAATGTTACTCTTATGCAATTCTTGGTTGTTAATTTGCATACGAAAGGAACTATCTTTTTCCAATGTCAACCACCCTGGAGGTGCAAAATGGCTCTTGTCAAGCACTACTTGTGCCATATCCAATAAGACTTGGATTATTTCTTCATTTTCGTCCTTGAACAACTTAGGAACTGTTTTGGGCTCCTACTCAATGTGTGTGATGTACTGGCCACCTATTTGGTGGCAGCTGGTGTGATAGGCCTTAATATTTTTTGGATGCTCATCAATCAGCTGCCGTAACTCCTTTCATAGAATTGCATTGAAAGATACGAGGCATCTTCACTTTAGTAATTTGTTTTCCTGGCTTGTGAGTTGGAACCAGTTTATTGGCACATGCTTGTAGCACTTTAGCTTTGAATGCTATCTGTTCTTGTTCTTTCTTGAATTTTCATGTATAATTCACAAGATTATTTTCACATGCTTGTAACACTTTAGCTTTGAATGCTATCTGTTCTTGTTCTTTCTTGAATTTTCATGTATAACTCACAAGATTATTCTGGAATTTGCAAAGGTCTTAAACTATTTCACCGTATGATCACATTAACACTAGCTAAGCTTACAACATAAGTTCAGAATACAAATTGTGCTGTCCGGCAGCAATTTCAGTGCTTTTGATCATCCTTCTGGAGTTTACTCTAGTGTCATAGCTCTGAATGCTATCTGTTCTTGTTCTTTCTTGAATTTTCATGTATAACTCACAAGATTATTCTGGAATTTGTAAAGGTCTTAAACTATTTCACCGTATGATCACATTAACACTAGCTAAGTTTACAACATAAGTTCAGAATACAAATTGTGCTGTCCGGCAGCAATTTCAGTGCTTTTGATCATCCTTCTGGAGTTTACTCTAGTGTCATAGTGTCATTAGCATATAGATGTCATCAACTCTGATTCTAATTTTATGAATGCTTTCGGGTTCAATTAGGGTCATCACTCTTCTTCCCTTCACTTGCCTTTTTTTACTTTATAAATTATTGTATTAAATGATTACTGACATGGCAACAAGGGGAGAGTATTAAGATTTTGATGTGATCAAGGATAGGGGGTCCAGTTACGGACAACTTCTTCCTTGTAGAATATGAGATTGAAACTAAAACACATTTTTTATTGATCTTTGAGAAGTATAGTGAGTATATACTCACTGACTGCACTCACTCCCTCTCTTTGTGACTACACTAATGGGAGAATGCTACACGATCCCTTCATGGGTTGAACACTGATCTTTGACCCTCTTACTTTCCTCTTCAAACTCCACACTTGGAAAATATTTCTCCAACTTCAATCTACCAACCTCAAGGCCTCCTCCCCTATGTTGTGTCGCGTGAAGTGACTCTTGGAATACCCCACAAACCTTATAAACACTCCAAATGAACACAATCATTTTGGGCTGCTATTGGGCATGGTTAACCATCATGGGTGAAATTGTTGCTCTCTACAGAGGGATGGTTTTGTCACTGTCGCGTTGGTTAATATAGATTTGTGTTAACAGGGAATTTTGCCATGAAGCAGAGAACACTATGTTTCAGCGTTGAAACTGCTTTTCTTCTTCCCCTAGAACCCTGTTGAAGTGACATTCAATCCATGAAAATTCATGTTGGCTTTCGGAAGTGCACAAACATAAAAGATATATTTTTGAATGATGCAAGATTGCTTGATTCTTCGGATGCTCCTATATCAGATGCTTGGTGTAAGAGTTTGTGAGTATGTTCACAAATTTGGACTAAGTGGTAGATCCACCTTTTTGAATTTTGGTGAAAAGCCACGATGCGCCCTCCATGATGTGATGTAGTGGCGTATTTTTTGGTCAAGTTGATGGATTGCAAATGTCCTCCGCCAAACACACAACACTATCTCATCCCATCCTCCTAGTACATTGGGTGACCTCTTCTACCACAACACTACACTTCCTTCCCGTTCTTTGCTGTACGCATTTGAGTTGATATCAACCTCAGAGGCTCCATCTTCCTCTCAATAGTTGTATACAACTTTTCACCCCACTATTTCTCTACTTCATATAAGAGAGAATCTCCTATCACTTTCTTTGGCAACACATGCTAACCACCGTGCCAAACACAACACTATCTCATCCCATCCTCCTAGTACATTGGGTGACCTCTTCTACCACAACACTACACTTCCTTCCTGTTCTTTGCTGTACGCATTTGAGTTGATATCAACCTCAGAGGCTCCATCTTCCTCTCAATAGTTGCATACAACTTTTCACCCCACTGTTTCTTTGCTTCATATAAGAGAGAATCTCCTATCACTTTCTTGTGCTTATCCTCGTCTACTTTTTCCTTCCAAGGGATTCAAGATATACCTCTACGAATCTTTTTGAACACTCATGGTGTTAACTCTCCCATCATATGACATTTACCTATCAAATTGCCATGGCCTTCCCAACAAAAATTTATCATGATATCTACCAATCTACACTTCCACTCCACAAAATTCCCTCATAGTATTCCAACTTCCTTCTAACAACAAACATACTCTATGGTTCTGGGTGTGTGCCACCAAATTCAATGTGTCAATCATCTCATAGGACACTAAATTACCACAACTTCCATTATCAACCACAACATTACAACCCTTGTGTACTCCTTATTCTTCTTTTCAACCTTCAATATTCTCCATGTGAACAAAAGCTTTCCTTGTTTTGGGTACTCCGTGTACATAGGGGATGCTACAGATTCCACATCAACCTGTGAAACGTGCATGCTTCCTTCCCTCTCTTTTGATCATCACATTGAGCACAGGGACATTCAAAAGCAAAATGCCCAAATTCTCCGCACCTTTAGCACGTCTCACTAAACATTCTTCCTCTTCGTTGACCACAACTGTCTCCTTCCCCTTGCAGAGGTAGTTCTTTTTGCTCTCTGATTTGGCATTTGAGAAGTGCTAACTCCTTCCTCATTCCACCATTGATTGCTTTTGTTTGATGGTTGTCCTCTACCACCATTGTACCCTCTTTCTCTAGTTGCACTCTGTTGTGTTCTAGCCAACTTCTCTTTTGCTCTCAAAGTGTATTGGTATGCTTCTTCCATCATATGCATCCTCACTAAGCTAGGTTCATCTTGAATATTCAACATTAGCCCATTGATGTATATCACTACCTTCCCTTGGTCCATCTCACTATGCCTAGCTTGGATGGTGATCTTGGAAAACTCCTTTTTGTAATTCTTTACACAATGTCTTTTCCCTCAAGTTTTGGAGCCTCTTCAATAAAGGTCGTCGATAATGTCCAAGAAGACAATTCTCGTGGACAATCTCCAAGCAGAAAATTTGCCTTCAATTTTGTAACCACTCTCTCCCAATGGGTAACCTTGTCCTTACCCTTTCTATTCCTCGTTGTTTGTACCTCTTATTTGTTTGCAAAAGTGTTGTCATTGATGTCAAAGGTAATGATAAAGTGGTGATGTCATTGATGAAAGATGATATCATGAAGTGACAAGAAGGCCTTGTGTGCTTGATAAGTGATCCATGTGGTTTTAGTTGTCTTGATCAATGGAGAATGATATAACAAGTTGTATCTAGTGTATCTATGCAATTACAGGGCAAGGAATGGAAACAAAGGTGCATGAACAATGTCTTGGCGATCTCAAGGTTATGCAAGCCTAGGTAGGCCTGACCAAATGAGATAGGTTGATCAGTTCTAAGTACAAGATGGCAAAGATGAGTGTTGACAAAGATATAGTATGTTGTCTTGGAGGTGTATAGCAAGTTTGAAGTCATAAGTTTGCAGCAACATGCTTAAGAGTGGTTTTGAAGTTTCCTGATGTTTAGAATGAAGAGATGAGAGCTCGAGAAGGAAGTTGAGATGCTCATTGGCACGTATAGAGTTTGCATGGTGACCTGAGTCATTTGGAGTAGTTGAGGGTCCTAAGAAGTTTCCAAAAGCTTTTTGCTGAGAAACTAAGCCCTCAACGTTATGAACAAACGTTAAGAAGGTAAGAAAGTTTTTGTACCTGTAAACCTTCATAGTGGAGCGATTGGAAAGATGTGAACGGTTTTGGCTCATAATGGATTGTTTGATTAATTTTGGTGATTAGATGTTGTAGAGGACTCCTCCAAGTGGCAGTGGTTTGTTAGGGCAGTGAATAGAAGGTACAAAAAAATATTTATTTCTAGAGAATTTGTTGTTACAGGCAGGGTTGACTGAGTCAACGCATGCAAGTTGATGGAGGTTGAAGGTCAAACCCTATTCTTGATGTCCATAAAGTTAGTTTGGATAGAAACAGTCTCTGTGTCAATCAGTTCGGTTAATCAAAATGTCTCATCACTAAGACTGCAGATAGTGAAAACAGTGAGGAATAACCAGGGAGAGTGAGAATCCGTTTAAGGATGAGTTGCAGGGGACTAGGGATGGATCAAATGATTCGAGGTCTTTGTTTAAGCCCTGTGCGTCATGTTCCTTTGGTTGGTAAGTGTTGATGGTGCTCATACACAGGGTAAAAGGTGCTCTCAAAGTGACTTGTCTCAGTAAGATGATATGTGAAGGTGTGTGTTCCAGAAGTTGATCAATATGTTCCATATTTGCTATTAGACATCTATGTCTTAGTGATTGGAGTTGATCTTAGGATGTTGAAGGATCACATGAATGCATTGTAAGATTAAGTGTTTGAACAAGTGTTAGATGTCATGTTCACTATGACTATGTTTTGGCCCAGTTTGATTGCTTCAGGTATGCTAGGTGAGATGGAGTGTTTGAGGTTCCTTGACAAGAGGTGATGCATCAAATGGATATTGTGTTTTGGTTTGAGACGTGAATGAGGTATACAAGCTTTATAGGAGTTGAAGAGACATGTTAAGTGATTGAACCATCAAAGCCAAAAAGGCTTGTCTCGCTGTGTATGCACAGTGTGAGAGTGTTATGAGAGATTGGTCTGTTAGACCAATGATTGATGCCAAGACAAGAGATTTAACTGATGAAGAATGATCTAGAGACCTCAGAGGAACCATGGGTGTAGATTAGATGTCATGAAACTGTTCTTTTTAGTGCAAATAACAAGTTGTTCATGACTGTACTTTTGGAGGCTACAAGCAGTCTGATTAGTCAGTTTGAAGTTTGAGGAAACAAATGAGTTTGAAGATGTCAAGGGAGTCTCAAAGGTTCATAAGAAGGCATTGGAAGTCCTGTTGTGTTCATATTCAAGTTTGGAGAGTCAAGATGCTTCACTGTGCTTTGACTGTGTTTGACCAAAACTGAGTGACCTGTTACAGAGGCGTTTTTGGATGATTGGACCCTAAGTGAAGGAGCCCAATGGACATGGAGAGCTTGTTGAAGTCATGAATGATCTATTCATGTGTTTTGTCAAGTGGGTTATTTGAGAAAAGTGATTGTATGCTTCAATTCTAAGAGACAAACTTTTCTGTGTAAGAAGGCCTAGAAGACGAGAAGACGTAATTGATAGGTTCAAGGTGTGAAGTGGAGTTCCAGGTAGTAAGGAACTAATGAGAGCTTAGGAGGGACCTATTCAAGTAAATATTAAAAGTGTTTCAAGCGTTGGTGAAGGCAAAAGGTGGTCTAAGAGGTCACAAGTGTTACGTGTGGACGTGAAGGGCTAATTCCATTAGCTCTCTATTAAGGCCTATATTAGTTTTAGCCTCTATTTGTTATAACTGACCTATGGAGTGTTTGGTTCTCATATGTAATGTATGTATGGACCTATTTTAAGTGTGATCCAAATGGGTTAAGGATCTTGGTTGACCAAGATGGGTTAGATGAAGTGTGGGGTATAAAGGCAAGGCTTAATTGGCTTATTTGGATTAGTAAGTGTGTGTAGAATTAAGCGAAGAAAATAGCTCATTGAAGGAGCAGATGAAGGTCATTGAAGACCATCATAGGGTGAAGAGGATTAGTCATGCATATTTGATCAAGTTGTTTCACGTGGATACATAAGGCATTGGGCTTAATGAGCCTATAAGAGACATTGAATGAGTGAGCCCTAGAGGCTATTTGAGTGAGAGTGAAGGGGAAAGAGTGCAAACAAAGGTCATCATTAGTTGAAGAGTCAACAACAGGGGTTCAAGACGATCAGAGATTCAAGGTAGTTGAGTTGGTGCTTGGTTGCTTAGGGGGTTGGAGCCTCCTTTCAAGTTGGAGCTTAAAAAAGACTAGTTGGGTGGGTGCTCAACTAGGTGGGGTTGGAGCTCTTTCTGAAGTGGGTGCTTAGAGATGTTAATTTTACTAGTAAAAATATTGATTTTTATAATTAGTGATGGCATTTGAAATATTAGGATGAAATAAAAAAAAAGACCATCTTAAAAATAAAAGGAAAAGTAAGATTAAATTTAGAAAATCAAGAAAGAATCAAAGATATTAAAAATATATGGAAACAAAAAACATAAAGAATTTTTTAAAATAAAAAGTTAAAAAATGAAGGTGTAGCGTTGCATAAAGAAGAGGAGGCGAAATTCTATGGGAAGAGGCAATGTGTGGAAGTGGAGAAGCACATAAGGAAAGGAGAAAAGTCTACGAAGTAAAAGAAAGGACTTCAGAACATATTGCAAGGTAGGCAAAACAATTTAAATTCTGTAAGTTCATATTAGCAATCAGGAAATTAAAATGGTGATTTACTTATACATATGAACTGTGTGTGTGATAGAGAGTATTGATTTAAAATTTAGATCCAAAGAGAAAAACAACATATTTATTCTAGTTGTGATAATTAAAATATCTGTATAAATAGATAAAGATAAAGGATCCAAACTCAAATAGCGATTTGGTATGATTAAGAATATATATATATGGCTGGGAAATCAACTAATGGGCTAATCCATGCATAATCTACTATCTATTTAAACTTATTAAGAGAAATGTGCAATAAGGGTCGTAGGAAAACATTGATCTATTTTGTTTAATCTATTTTAAGAAATGTAAGTTTGAAATTTTAAATATAGATTTATTTCTTAAATGGGACTTTGATCCCACAGTCGTATATACCATTAAGAAATAAGTACCACATTCTAATATCACATGTATTTAATTATTTGGCAGCCGTAGCTAATATACTCTGACTATGTGGGATATCATCACGCATATTAGATTGTGGCATATTATCAGAGTATAAGAAATAAGTCTATGCCATTAAGAAATAAGTGTATACGTATTGATATATAAAAAGGATGACGTAATTAAGAAATGTGAACACAATCTTGATCTATTTACTACTTTAATTAAAAGACCAAGTATAATATTTTCATCGTGAGTTAATGCAATATCTTCTTAAGAAAACATTGATTTGGGAAAAATGTAATAAGTCATTGAACGGCTCCCTCAGACCATAAATAAATATATATACACATATGGACTAGGATAGTGAACTTGGCCTTTAAACAACGATTTGAAATGGACAAATGGTGCCAACTAGATGGCCCTTTGCCCAACAACGAAATGGTATAGATAACCAGCGCTGGTTCATGGTATAAAGTTTATATTGTCTAAAGTCATTTATAAACCGATAAAGAGTGTTATATTAATACTACTTAGATTGAAGCATGGAGTGATTTGATGGAATTTTTAATGATATGAATTAACTACATGCAACGACTTGGTGAAATTTGCAATGATTTAACTGCATGCAACGATTTCATAAAATCTGCAAAGATTTCTACATGTAGTGATTCCTCAATCGAAGCAACGACTTATATTCATAATGGAAAGATTTCATTATTATGCCTAGCTGAGTTAAATAATACAACGATCTATTTTAAAATACGGTTAGATATATGCTTTGTATGTTGACCTTAGTTAAGAGAGGTGTCTCTTGGGATGTTACATATCTTGGTAAAATTCTAAATGTTTATACCATTGCAACGATTTGTTATTTAATTAAATAATAATGACAATATATGGAATTGAGTTGTAGATTGCTAACACTTCGTACGATGTGGTATCGTCAATGATATTATCATTAAATAATTCAATCACTTATTACAATGTATCTATATCTGAAACCATTCTTATAAAAGTTTAAAAACTTACTTGATTATTTTGGCGTATTTGAGCTATTTGTTATATGGATAGATCATAGATAATGGAATTGTATTTATAAGCTCCAATAAGCATCTAAATGCTTTATGCATAATCCACAACGTTTTGTTGTCCTAGAGTTGAGGGACAATATCATGAAGCATACAACATAAAATACTTAGAGCTTTATTGTCTAAGAACTTATCTGTACGAATGAAAGTTTGTTGTAAAGTCAAGTTACAAAGTAAACAAATAGAATTCTCATACACCTAAATACGTGGCGTTTGTCTGGTATAATACTTAGGTGAAAAGTATATTTGTTGTAAAATAGTTAGTAGAACTATAACAAATCACAGAGTTGAAAGATATATGTAACGATATAACTGCACTGAATAGAGTAAGTTGACTTAGCATAGCTATATAATAATGAATAGTAAGCTAAGATGTGTTTTAGCGAAGGGCAAAGTACCGGACAATATAGATCCTTTGTTGGAAGTTAGTTATTCATTTTGGCCCGAATGATAATACTTTTTGATAGATCGTCAAAATATTTAATGATCAGGGAAGTATAACTATTAATAAAGTCATGGAATTCTTGACTTAGAAATACAGTTGACCAATGATATAGTATTTATATATCCTCTATATGTTATGGAAACCATATTAAGCAACCATATGATATATTACACAAGCATATTGGGTCACACGTCTAAACTTACAATTAAATTAATGGTTAAAATAAGTGATAAGGTCTTTGGGAAATCGAAATTAAAATCATAATAAAATAGTTTTTCAAAAACAAAATGACATGTCTAAATGTATGTTATAACGGGTTTATGAATTCTATTTTTTTGGAAATGATTGATTGGTTATTAGTTATATATTGAGTACTTGTGTGCAGTACATGATTATGAGGGTGTTTGGTTATATCTAGCATATAATGATGTATCGTGATGCGTACTTATAGATATGTTGTTTTGAATGTTGGTAAATAGTGTAAACTCAAGGTGTACTCGAGTGGTATAACCCCTACATGTTTGATTGTTATTATGTATGTGATTGTTTGATTCTTGAAATCATAAGTTGGTTATGTGTTTTTATGTAGTTATGAACTATGATAATATGTGATATCACAGAGTACTATAGTATAAATGTATGTTATATTCTGATAGTATATACTATAGTTGTTTTGTCTAGTTTTACATCTATGTTTGACTGATTTAATGAATGCATGTTGGTTATTGTCTTGAATAACATGTTTTGTAACAGTTGGTAAGACTTTGTGTATGCATGCATACAATCTTTGAAAGTGTATGTTAAGATGGAATACTATGCGTTTCATGGACGCTGTGATTTGCTTGTTATGTCTAGTTGTTTGAATAGAAGCTTGTGTTTTCAAGTAGTTATGACTACTTTATTATGATTGATTGTGAAAAATTGGTAGTTATGTTTCAGAACACTATGTTTCAGAACACTATACTATGATAATATGGGTTATCATAGAATGTAGTATGTTTGAAAATAAATCGTGATAGTTGAAATCTGTAGTTAAATGTGTATTTATCTAGGTGGTATAAATTATAGTCATTATTTCTAGTATGAGATAGAAAATAATGTAAGATTCATTTATACCTTTGATAAAATAAATGTATGTTTTAGTTACTCTTATGTTTAACATGTTACATGATGTGTTTGTTAGTAGGATGTAAGTTAAATGGATCTTGTTATTGAATTGTATTTGATCAATCTGTTTTGCTGATACAAAGTAGAGAGATAGATTTCACTGGTTTACTAGTATTACAATGACAAATGAAGACAGTCTGATCAAGTGGTGTATATGAATTTGATTGATCTATAGATCGTTATTATTTATTATTAGTAAATTTTTTTTGTCAAAGTATGTTTAGTGAGACATCATTTCATGAGTATAATTTACATATTTGTGCGATATTTTACAATAAAATAATTTTTTATGATACATTGCATGTTTAGTTTCGAAATCATACGGTATATGAATATTTGTCTCTCTAGATTCTTGCACCATCACTATTTACTCATCTGTGAAGGAATGATCATTTTTTGATAGCATTAGTGCAGATGATCGTTGGTCCGTGGTTGGTATGAAAAAACACTCAGATGTTTTTCCTTCCCACAATAGTATTACTTATCGAGACGATACTTGAGACTGTTACAGATACTTGGATTTAAGAGCTATGCTCTGTAAAAGCCTTGTATCTATATGTACATTGTATTGTATTCTACTTATTATTGAATATTGTCATGAAGAGTTATAATTACTTATTACTGTACTTTGACAGTGGTTGTTGTAGGCTCGGTTCAATTGTAGTTGAGTTAATGTGATTATTTTATATACTCGCATTATGATGTGCACTCTCATGATATTAGAGATTGGTGATATGTGATGTATCATGCTTGTTACTATTATCACACCATTATTTCTTATGGTTTCTGTAGATTTTTGTGGTGTAATATATTTTTGGTATGGGTTTAATTAAAAAAAAAATCACGTATTTTTATGTCTAATCCAATGGGGTTACATTATGGGAATTCTAAAATTTGAAAGGTTCATTTTGATATCAACAAAAGGGTGAGGGGCTTATCAACCCTCCATTTACTATTTTTTTAGCATTACTCTATCATGCTATGTTGCAGACAGGGAAAATGAAACTGGTAAGTGCCTTATTTTATTGGAAAATTGCTTTATTTGTGAGTGTTTCCTTAAGAAAATTATAAATTCCTTTCATGTTTTTACTTTATATATATGTTATTATTATAATAATATTAATGGTAAAAAAAAATATTATTATATTGTTACAAATATATATCATGTTAGAATTTTGCTTAAAAAAACAATGCATTTAATATTTAAAATTAGTAACAAAAAAAAATATTTTTTTGATTGAAAAATGTACTTTATAGATTTAAAAAATTTATAGTACAACACTAGTCATACAAAAATGATGGGTGCAAAATTCACACCTTAGAAACAAGTCACATTGGGTGAAACAGATCAAAAAGGTCAGCAAGGGAGGAAAAAATTAGAAGTAGCCAAACCTCGTATCTACAATACGATTTTTTTGCCTTTTTTCTTTTGAACCTCAGTCCAACACTCTGGATGCCCAAGATCAATCAGACTAGCAATAACCTTTTAAAGCTCATGATTATGCTAAGGATCAAATGGGGGTTACTCCTTGTCAGATTTTGAAGATTCAGATTCATATGATGTCTTGATACCATCTCCTATAACATTATCTGCAAATGTCATTTGACAAGAAAACTCTGAACCTTCTTTCTTATACCATCTTTAGATATTTTTGAGCTCGGTTGGAGTGGGGTCACATGGTTGCCAACCTTTAGGATGAGGCTGGTCCTTTTTTTTTGAATTCCCTGCATACAAACAAACCCCCTGAAGATGGCCAAGTTGGTGGCAGAGCCGACATCTAAAAGTAGTGTTTTTATAATCCAACATCTAGAACCAATGAGAATTATCATATTTCAGTTTGATTCGATCTGGAAGATCTTTGTTAAGGTCAACCTCAACACAATTACGAGCATATGTATACAACCCTTGCATAGATCGCTCGAAATCCCTCTTGATGAATATTCCAAGCGTATCACTAATAGCTTCACATACTGAGGGGTGCCAAAAAGGTAGAGGCAGATTTGGGAGTCGAACCCAAACTAAGATTTTGGACACCATGGTCCATTGTTAAGGGATCAAAATAAAAAATCATGGGGTAACAAAGAGCCTAGCTCTTCCCCAAAACCAAGTTTCTTCCTTAAGAACTCTCTAATAATCCTCAATCTCCATAAATTGGACTATGAAAAACCCTTTACAACATAAATGAATCTCACGGCATTTAGTCTAGGTAGCATTAATCCATTGATGCAACTCTTTTGATTGAGGCCATAAACCATTAAACTTACAATTGATTGCAAAATTTTCAAAAGAAGAAATTAACCTAGTTACCTCTAGAAGAATGATCTCCACTGCTGGGATAGCATCTGATTTTTCCAAAATGTATGGCTTGGGGAAGATATCAGGGGAGGTTGGATTTAGAGAAGCTATAGGTCGAGCAACATCTCTATAATAAAAACCGTAACCATGTTTCTTCGTATTATTGGTTGGAAAAAATCCTACCATACCTGCACTTACAACCATGCTTGAGATCCTTGAAAAGATGGCAGATGCCGTGCCCTAGATGCACAACCATAGATCGCTGTCCAAACCTTAGCCACCATGTATCATCCTCACCTGTTCTCCATTCAACTATTTTTGAAAAACTTATAAATTTATTTAAAAAAAAAGAGAAGTGATTGTTCAAAGTGCTAAAAATAAAAGTTACGAACATGTTTGAATGGTTCCAGCAAAGTGAGAGGGTCATTGCGATGGTAGGGTAGATGAACCTTGTGGTAAGGATAATGTGGAAAAGGTTGTTGAGGGGCCACATGTGGTCTGTAGATGGGGGACATGAAACAAATGAAGTTTGTAGAGAAATATTGTACATGGGGAAGGTAGAAGCTCGTGGAACAGGGATAATGCAAGGGATTGTCTAACCTAATAGGGGGAATGTTGTAGGGTGGCAAGTTATAAAGCGCATGTTGGGTCGTACCCTATTTTGTGATCGAGACACTAGTTTTTGGGGTAGTTAGGGGTTAAGCCACTCGATGCCCTTTACCTTATTTTAATTTTTTTGGGGCCTTTAGGCATTGATTAAGAAACAAATTAAAGAAAAAGATTGTTAAAATTGTGTAGATTTCCCAAAAAATAAAAAACAAAAATATTGCAAAAATAATGTATGATAAATACACTTGGGCTTTGAAAGAGGCCACAAAGTCATTCTAGAAGCCTTCAAGCTATCCAAATATTCTCATTTACACCTCATAACCTTGAATGCTTCTTCCACCATTTATAACATAATGTGATATAGGGGCTTAGATTAATGTAAAAACCTTTCCATCTGATTACCTTGCAACAATAAGGAACACAAATCTAAATCACTGTACAATTACTTGAAACTATTTAAGACAAAAACGTAGCTCCAAATTCAATAAACCCTAGATTTGATATTAACATAAATGCTAGATAAATTAAAAGAAAAGAAGCTTAAATTTATGCCATGGAAGCAAAGAGGTTTCCACACGCAAGGAAAATGTTTTACTCTAATTTGGATTAACAGTGAGATTAATCTAATTAAGATAGAATTTTGAACTATAATTTAGATCAATAGATATAACGTTCTAACATGCATCTAAAAGTAAAACACTGAGATTGATTTTTCTGATTTGACAAGGGCATATGTTAAATATGGGAAGTATTTAAGAGATCATGACACTTGATTTTTTGGGTGACTCTTTAACTATGATTGTATTTTAGAAGCAAAAATCAAAGATAAGCATACACATGGTTCATTCAGTTCTAAAATTGATTCATTGTCTGCACAAGGTCAATTTTATAGGATCAGGTCAGTATCATTGCTCATACCATGTTGGTTGGTACTAAGTTGCACAGAAGGAAATAATGACTGTATGGTCACCTGAGACTATCTTTGTTTGCTTTGTGTTTGCAAATCTGAACCTTGATAATGTGCACATCTCCAAAAATCAATGTCCTTTGCCTTGTAACCTTAGATGTGTTTGTGAAGCCTAAAATATAAAAAAATGGAGGGAGTATAACGAGATGAGCTGATTCCAATATTGTGTGATAATTTATCATTACTTACATATCTAATACTCCAAGGAGGGAATCAATCCAGACATGATTTTTCCACCTAGTGTGATTATGTGCAAATTGTGCTCCTTCGCTATGTGTATGTAGTTAAGGGTTGACTTTGGTATTTGAAAACACTTGCTTTGACTTGGCTTTTGAGTGCTTCAAAGTTGGTTTGTGAATGCTCCTAGTGATAGATATGCAAATTGGAAAAAATATGGTAGATTTACTCAGTGTGAAATAGTTTATAAATATATCATAGATAAGTGCTGAGTCCCTTTTGAATGAGCCTTTCAGTTGTTTATATATGCCTCACATCATTGACACATTAAGTTAATGCGTTGACCATAAAGATGGGTTTGATTTTTTAAAATAATCGTTGTTGGGAGTAGGTTGGTTCTGACTAACTCAAGGCATTATCAACTGGTGATATTGATCGTAATTGGCAAAATTGAACTATGTACAAGGGAACTGAATTGAGAGTTTGAAGATATGTGTGATATATTTAGCGAGTTCAAAATAAACATTGATGTTTTTTTAGGTATAGAATAGTATAATGGAAGGGTTGACTCATAAGATAACATGCAAGTGTGAGATAATGATGAATTAGGGCCTTGTTTGTGTGTTCAAGTCATGCATGGTAAATATGTGTCAAGTTTGTCATTGTCAAGTAAATGAAGGTCATATTTTAGTATTTGTAAATGTAATTTTTTATTCTAGTAATGAGATTACAAGAGTAAAAAAATAAAGTGTACCTTAGTGTATACAATACACTTTGACTTTTGGTAGATGACTCCAAATGTATAACTTTTTTTCATCTAAAACTTGCAATGAGAATGAAGTAGTCAATGTCCATATGTAAAATCTAAAATTTGAAATTGAGAATTGAAAAAACAAGGATTAAAGTACACTTGTGTGTTGGTAAAAACCATGTTGTCCTTGCAAATTGTTGTATATGATATTTTTGTTGTTGAAGCATTGGGGTGATTATGCCCCAAATTTGTGTAACTATATAGGATCATGAATTGGGAAGACAACATCCCTGAACCTTCATGAATGTGGAGAAAAGTACACAATGTACTAACCCAAATAATTATGTAGGAAAAAAAGAACCATGCGACTAGGTTCACTCAAAGAAATCACCACATAGGTAATTGAGAGAACCAATCAGAGAAGGTTCACTAAAAAAAAGTGAATCAACTTACTGTAAATCACTATTAGACTTAATTGCAATGTTTTGTATCAGTTCAATCAAGTTCAATCCATGTAAAAACAAAACGCATGATTGAAAGTGAATGAACAATGTTCATGCCTCCATGTATACATGTTTGACCGTGTAGTTTCATTCAATGTAGAATAAAATGCATGATTGAAAAAGAATGGTCCATGTCCGTGCCCCCATCATGACTGTAGATCTAATAAGCATGAAGTGGAATGATAACTATTTGTCATTTAATTGTACTACGCTATTGTGTATATGAATGCACAACATTCTATATCAATTGGTACAAATTCAACAGACATTATATTGGTTCATGCACAATTATGTAGTTTCACTCAATGTAGAATATAATGCATGATTGAAAGAGAATAAAGCATGTCCATGCCGCCATCATGATCGTAGATCTGATAAGTATGAAGCAGAATGACAATCATTTGTCATTCAACTATAACTATGTTGTTGTGTATATGTATATGAATCAATATTATGTCCCTTGAATTCGTACCAATTGGTATAGAATCTGTGCATTATATGTTGAATTTGATAACATGTATCTCAAATCTCTGTATGTGAAAACCTGTAATCTTACTCCTGTAAACTATTGTGAATATGTCCATGCATATGCACCCAAGTGTGTATGAATATGTGCTCAAATGTCTGTAAGTGAACGCATATGCAGGGTTATGCCCCTGTATTTTGTATCAATATGCCAATATTTGTCATATATCTAAACCATTTGATATTTGAATTACTTTGAATCTCTAAAATTTGTGAACCTTATACTCTGTTATAATTTTTTGCTTATGGAGGTTTATGTCTCCATGACAAGCCCATCTTAATGCCCCTCTTTCGAGATGAGGGATACATCATATAAGTCACTCATCTCAAAATAAGAGTTGCTGTATTATGTCTTGTGGAAATATAACACTATGTAATATCATTTGATCATTTGTAGAGTATGTCATCATAGTTATGTATGTGTCAATTAAGGCATATATGTAACATATGGAATGCATGGCATGTAAGTAACACACACACACACACACACACACACACACACACACACACACACACACACACAAATTATGGAGGAGTGTAACTAAATAAGACTACACAATAATAAGTATGATATACATCATGGTACCCTTTAATGTCTGTAAACTTATCAAACACAATCGTTAATGCCACACATGGGCTAAGGGCCACATACAAAAGACATAAAATGTCACAACAGTGAAGGCCAAAGGCCACACATAGGGGGGCATAAAAATGTTGCAAACAAGGGACACCAAGGATGTCATAACATACAAGGCCAAGGGCCACACACAAAGTAACCTATCATGTAAAAGAGTGACAATAATAGAGCATAGAACAAAGACCTAGTCTACACCATTCATAAATATTAATGCCACATCATAGTATAATGACATATCATGTATCACTATATAATAAATGAGTAATTAATAAGACATGTGTAAGTAATATAGGTAGCTCAACATGGTACCAAGGTCACAAAAAAATATAACATGTAAGAGTGAACCCAGTGGAACAAGATGTCCCCATTACTAGCATGGCCACTAGGTAGAGGGAAAACACAAATTGTATGTCCATGTGTAAGCTTTATGTTCTACATAAAACTCAAATATTGTGAAATGCATGTGTATGTAAAAATATGTTATCTATCAAACATGTGATAACTAACATATGTAAATAGTGTACACTAGCAATCATGTCATGTTCAGGTCCTGATTTTAGATTTTTTAATTTTTTGAATGTTTTTATATTCTAATTATTTGATTTTTTTCATAATTTTGAAATATTTGAAACTTGGAAAAACTATCCAATGATCCACTCAATGGGATGGCCACGAGAAGTGCTTGTAGCAGGTGGTGGAGGGATATTTTGTCATGGTTGAGAGGTATTGACTGGGGATGGATCTAAAACTGATAGGGAATCATATGGTGTATCATGTCTATTATACTTAATACTCATAGAACTCGGGTTATGAGGAATGGATTTAGAAGGTCAAGGAATCTAAGGTATCCACTATGTAGTAGGAGGATGTCTTGTTGCTCATGTTCGTTGTGGAATACATTCAACTTCCCATGGTGCTAATTATGTACTATAAAAGAGGGTGACCTATTTGGTCTCTGAGTAACTGTCTAACATAATCAATGTGGAATAGATCATTGTATATATGGATCTTGTATATGTGTAATAATCGACTCTATATGCTGATCCTGAAAATGTGTATCAATCATATTTGAATGATGATCATGAATATGTGTATCAACCCTCTTTGAATAATGATCCTAAATAGGTGATTGACCCTATTTGAATAATGTCCCTGAATAGGTGTACTGTCCCTTTGAATAATGACCTTGAATATGTGTATCTACCAATCATGGTGGTGGTAGGGGTGGTCTATGAGTAATTGTCTAATGTAATCAATTTGGAATAGCTAGATGTATAGATGGATCTTGTATGTGTAATAATTGACTCTGTACGCTGATCTTGAATATGTGTATCAACCATCTTTGAATGGTAATCATGAATGTGTATCAACCCTCTTTGAATAATGATCCTAGTTAGGTGTATTGACCTTATCTAAATAATGTCTTTAGATAAGTGTATTGTCTCTCTTTGAATAATGGCCTCAAATATGTGTATCAACCAATCACAATGGTGATGGGGGTGGAGGAGGAGATATCATTGACTATAACGGATACTCATACCATACCCTTGGTACTATATCCACTTTGTTATAGTCTGTGTCGTTTAGGAATCAATGCACTATACAAGGAACTACACAAAGACTTTATGTCCGTGGGTGTATTAACAACATGTTGAAGACCCCATTACTTTGTAAAACTAAGAATGGTGGCTAATATCAATGATCCCACATGAAGAGGTAATACTATGCATCCTAAGGTACTGTCTTTGTCCATAAAATCTTTTAACTGATTTTGGTGTATTTCTTAAATCTTGTCATGTGTACCCAAGAGATATGAGAAGTGCCCTTGTGAAAATGTTCTCACGTGAGAGATTGTCAATCATAACACTTTGTATAGATTGTTCCTTAATAAAGGTTCGTATGAACAGTGCATGAAAATTTTGTCATCAACTATCTTGCTATCATCAAATATACTTATAGGTTATTGAGGTGGAGTATCGTTACGTGTACCAATGATAATATCTAGCAAAAGATCCTATATTTTTAGTGGAGGATACATGCATGCATAATGTATTTTTGAAGTGTCATGAGTTTCTGTTGACTCATGTTTAAGCAAAGGATCACTAAAGATCTTCAAATTTTGGTTTTTATTGTGTTGCAGTTGAGATTCCTTTGTAGAAGTGCCTAAATCAATAATATTATCATCTATAAGATCCTCAATCTTATGTCTTAGCTTGAAACATCTATTCATTCTGATGATACTTAAAATATGCATTTTCATCATAGTTCATTGGTCTAGATTTACTTGGATCGATCTCTTATGGAGGAAGGAGTGTCATAAGTACACTTCAAAAACTTCTTTAGTAACAAGAGGAGGTAATGGCAATAGTGAAAACCACCTCTTTGGTGGAGCTATTAATTGTAACTTGTTTGTAGGTTGTGACATCACATTTATTATAGTTTTTACCTCATTCTTTTTATCACTTGGTTTGATCTTATAATTCAGTTTAATTTGAAACATCATTATTGAAGTAGTCGTAGAAGTTGATGTATACTTAAGTCTGTTCAAACTAATTAACTTGATTTCTCTGTCCCTCATTGTATGACATAACTAATCAAATAATTTGAATATATTGAATATAATTGATTCATAGAATGGTGATAACAAACTTTCTTTGAATATATATTGCAATTCATTGTTAGCCATAACGTTGGTCATCTTGGTTAGCATGGTCTTTTATCAAAGCACATAGTGAATGATTGGTTCATTAGATCCTTGCTTTAGTTTAGCAATTTGTGCATAAGACAACTTCTTATCAATGATGATGGCAAAGTGTGATATAAATTGGTCAGATAAGGGGTTGAATGCTTTCACTGATTGAAGAAGAAGATATTGAAACCATCTGAATGAATAGTTTTTAAGACTTCTTGAAAATAACTTGGTCAATAGTTTGTCATTGTATGCATAATTCAATTATGATGCAAGGAATGATCTAAGGTGTTACTAAACATCACCTTTACCTTTGTATAATGGGATCTTGGGAGCTACAAAACCTATTGGTAAAGGGTACATTGCTATTTCAGTGACTAATGGGTTATGGATCAAGGCATGTGAATCCATGACATGACTAGCTCTTAATGCACCTTGTTATAATTGCAACACCTTGGTATGCAAAGTTGTAACAACTTGCTCAAGGGAATGTGCATTAGGAAAAGTTGGCAATGGAATATGCATAGACATCATGGGATGATTCAAGCTTTCCTATAAATGGATAGGCATTGGAATCTATTGAAGGCCTTCTGTTGAAACCGAACTTTGGATAGATGTCACATAAGTCACCAAAGGTGTAGTCATGGGAATAATACCGGTAGTAGTAGTCTAAATACTTGATGTAGAAGATTGAGATAACTTTTTTTGCTCATATACTGCTATATATAACATGTCATCAATCTGACGTGGATTCGTATTAAGATATTCAATAATTTTTCATCTTCTAAGGCATTTTGTTGATATGTAGTAGTTGTATGATTAGTATCAATATTTATGATAAGTCCTTTAATAAGGTGAATAGGATATGTTGTACAATTGGTAGTAGGAAGAACACACAGACTCATTCAAGCCATTTAACATCTAGTGGTAACAATGGACATCTTGAATTAGATGTTATAGCAATAGAAATGGAAGAAGGCTTGAAATTGTTCATTGGTAACTTTAAATTTATTAGTGAATTTAGATTTAATCTTTGATTCTCAGTTTTGCATACATAATTGATCCAAAAAAGATACATTATCCATGTATAACAATATGAAAATAACATAATTACTTGCGCTAAGCAATATTGTTCGTTCAACATGGTCATGATTAATGTGTATTATTTTGGACTAATCAAAAGTTGGATTTGAAAATAAAACCCTAAGGCTAAAATATAAAACTATATAATGACAAAGCCGTAAGGGAAAACTTAACATATTGCATTGTTTGATATGTGCGTGTTCACGAATATGTTCTACCCTAATTTGGATTAACAGTGAGATTAATCTAATTAATATATAATTTTGAAATATAATTCACATCAATAGATATGAAATAAAATATACAGCTGAATATAAAAGATTGAGATTGATTATTTTGATTTGACAAGGGTGTATGTTAAATATAAAAAGTACTAAAGAAATCATAATACTTAGCTTTTTGGATGACTGTCTGACTATGACTGTATTTTGGAATTAAAAATAAGAGATAAGCAATTTATGGATAATTTAGTTTTACAACTGATTCATAGTATATGTTGGGTTGGTTCTAAAATATTGGGTCAGTATTGTTGGTTGATTTTGACTTGTTTGTTGGTATTAACCTACATGGAAGCAGGGCACAATGACTGTAAGGTCACTTGTGACTACCTTTATTTGTTGTGTTAGTGATCCCAAACCCTAATTATAAGTGCATATCTAAAAATTAGCTTTCTTTGCCTTGAAACCTTAGATGTGTTTATGAATGATATAAAATTAAAAAAATAGGAAAAATATAATATGCTGAGCTAATCTCAATCACACTCATTTAAAGATTGTCTATTGCCTACGTATCTAATACTCTAATGAGAGAAATCAAGCCACACATAGTTCTCTTACCTAGTGTGATTGTATAATTGTGTCTCTTCGCTATGTGTATGCAAGTAATGATTGGCTTTGGTACTTGAAAACACTTAATTTGATTTGAATTTTGAGTGCTTCAGACTTGGCTTATGACTGCTATGTATGCACCCAAATTTTGCATGGTTCAACATTTAAAAAAAAAATCAATGTTGATGCAAGAATCTCTGCCTAAATACTTTCAGATCTTGTTATTTCTATTTTATTGATCTTTTACTTCCTTTTTGGCTTTTGTAAACTTCATTTGTTTTAATTTTTGGAGTCTTTTGCCTTAGATTTTGAATTTTTTGCCTTCAATACAAAACTATCACTCTTCATGGCAAAACCATCACTTTCAGAGAGTTTCTACCATGATGGTTTCGTAAACTAATCGACATTTTTTTTGATGTAGTGGTTGTGTTATTAGTCATGATGGTTTCCTTACCCTATGAGGTAGTTTCATCATGGCATACATTGATTTCATCTTCACCACCTATAGAAGGTGATGATTTTTTCACAAGCATCTAAGACTTCAATTTTTATGCATTTTACATGATTTTGGTTGTATTTTATTATTTTTTTCTCTTGCTTGCACCCTTTAATTGGTCCAACTCACTCTTAGTTTTATTTTATAAATATTCATCACTCCTAAAATTAGCTCATAACCAAGTTTCAGTTAGCTCCCCACATGCAATCTCATTTCTTATTTTACTAGTATCTCACTTTTCTTAAGTTTTTGGATCCAAAATTAGCATTATATATTAAAGCTTTCAAGTTATATCAATCCTTAGCTTGCCTCATGTTGTTTTTGATAAATTTGGTTCAGATCTACATAAATTGAACATAGAAATAATTCTTCACATACAATAAATAATAAATTTTATTCTAATATCCTATTCAAGATGATCAATATAATGGAGGATTACAATATAATTAACTCTATGAGATCCTCCAATACAAGAGTCAAGACTAATTTATAAAACCATAAATCTCTCCCAAAATTTCTCTTCTATCCCTTTATTATCTCTCTCTCACCTATCTCTCTATGTGATTTGTTCTCACAAATCACTCACACACAATTATATTATTATTAAATGAGTTGACAACTCATATTGATAATAATATTACAAACAAATATAATGTGAGCACTAACATTAGGTTATTCTTAACATTCCCCTCCTTAGTGAGAACATGGGAAAGACATTATCCTATACTACAAATTTCACCAAACTCAAATGATGGTTTTTCACTCAACTAACCACCAACTTACAAATAATTAAGATGGTTCTACACTCAACTTACCAATAACCGACAAACAAAAAATGGTTTTACACTCAATTTACCACCAACCTACAGATAAATAAAATGGTTTTACATGTGGTTAACAAACAACTAAAACATCCATAAGGTTTTACAGGACAACCAACAACCTACATAATGCTAAAACATTTTTTTAGTCCTCATCACCATTTTTAATTTAAGGGGAAATATAGAGATACTTATCACAATATTTGAACAAGTATGTATCATATGTTCTTTATTTTCAAACACATAATGAAAAAATATGAAAAACACACACCACACAATATATGTCACCAAATCAGCTGGGCCCCATTTTTGGTGATTGATGAGAGGTTCTATTTATCCTCCAACCTCATGTTTCCTCCTTCCTCTTGTTTATGAAGCTGCTTACTCAGTGAATGAATTTAGTATGTGTTCTGATGTATCTAGCAGTTTCTCTTGATTTTTTTCATAAAAATTAGAACCCCCCATAATCCGATCATCATGTACAAGTGATAATGCATCTGTGAGACAATTTTTTTTTACAATTTCAACTCTCTATGATGTAGGACTTTTGACAAAATGACTTAACACATGAAATAACTCTTGACTCATTTTTTATTTTGACAACATAAACTTCATAATAAAATTTTATTTGACACAATAAAATCTAATGAATAAAAATCCAATTAAAGATTAAATTTTGAAAATCTGACCAAATGCTATAAAACATAACTAAACCTAATGTTATAGAAAAAAAAACTAAAAACACTTAAAAGTAATGACTGTTATAAAACTAGTAACTCGCTATCAACCTTAATAATTTTTAATATATATTTGACATAAGATAAGTCTTAAATGACAAAAATAAATAAAAAGTATAAAATAATGATTAACAATAGACCTAAATATTAAACTAAACATTAACAACTAAAACTAAGCAAAGGGAACTTAATGGCAACCATTGAATGATGAAAATAACTCATAGTTTAGTTGATGGGAGCTTAAAAAGAGAACAATGAGGGATACTTGTATGAACATAGGTATTTTATTTAGGTAAATTCTAAGTGCTAAGTTGGTGACCTCAAAGAGTGCCAAAATTAGTGAAGAATTCACACTTGAAGATGCACGATCCACTACACAAACATAGATTGAATATCATTGTATTTCAAGAGTGCATTAGATGGAGATTAGGGTGAGTAGTTGGACAAAATTGAGTCCATGAATTCATAGTTCTGTGCTTGATCTAAATGTGATAGAATGCAAGCTATTGGTAATAGCTTGTGTTGACAATCAGAAAGTAAAACTTCTCAGTAGTATAAAACACCTCACTTTTCTCTCCACACAATCTTTCAAAAATAAAAAAAAACAAATATTAGTGCTTGAATCACTCCAATCATTCAATTTCTAATTTCAATAAAAAACAAAGATCCATTTAATACAAATAAAATCAAAATTGATGTAAATGATGCAGTCCACAATGCAAGTAGGTTGAGTTTAAAAGACTACAAATTTTCTCCAAAATAATATGATACAAATATGAGTGAATGAAAATAAATGGTAGATAAAAACATGTGAAGGAGTTAGATGTAGATCTGGGAAGCATGAACTCAATCACACAACATGTAGCATGGAGGCATCACAAATGGATTTTTTTGTGGGATACAATTGGACTTCGCACTGAATATAGATTGAAAACAATAAGGATTGCACATATAAATTGAAATGTCATTATGTATCACAATAATAGATTATGCCAAATATAATATAGATAGATATAGGGCGTTTAAAGACTACACTAAGAAGTGACCACGTCTGATAGAATTCCAACGAGCTTTAACATATATAGCTCTGTCAATACACGCACAGAAAAGTGTCGAGCCTTAATATTCTTAACTAGACTAGACATATATCTCTCAAAGAAGCATATGGTTTCATTTAAATACTCTCATGGCTAGAACCACCTACTCATACCAGATGACAAATTTGGTTCTAATCTACATAAATTGAACACAAAAATAATTATTCACATAGAATAAATAATAAATTTCAATTTGATATTCTATTCAGGATGATCAATACAATGGAGGAGTAAAATATAAATATCTCTATGAACTCATAAAATATAGGATTCAAGGCTAATCCATAAACCCATAAATCTTTCCCAAAATTTCTCTCTTATCCTTTTATTCTCTCTCTCACACCTATCTCTTTACATGATTTGTTCTCACAAATCACTCACACATATAATTATATTATTCTACATATAATATTATTAAATGAGTTAACAACTCATATTAATAATAATATTACATAAAAATATAATGTGAGCAATAACATTAGGTTATTCCTAACAATTTTGAGAATTTTTTTTCCTCAATCTACGGTCAACTTCATGGCACTCTACACAAGTTTGTAGAGGAGAATTTATTGAGCTTACAACTAGTTTTTTTCCATTTGTGAATCCATCTATCGAATATTTTTTTCAAGATTGTGTCCTTATTCATTTTATTCTTTTATCACCCTTTTGGTGGAGGGTTCCTGAGGTTATTGTTAAGAAAATGAGATAGTTACCTGAGGATCACATACACACAACTCTTTTCATCACCTTTGCTTGATCTCACCATTGATCAGGGTGGTGGATTGAATTTTAGTTTGTTTTGTTTATTAGAATAGATTAGACTAGTTTTTATTCAATAGATAAGTTCATTTTCAAAAAATTGTAAAAGAAAAGGAAAGAAAGCATCTTCCCCTCTTTTCTTTTAGACAAAAAGATAGTTTTCTTTAATTTATAGTTGCATATTAAAGCTTATAAGAGCATAGTTTTCCATTAAATCTAGGGTATATTAGAGAATATTTATTAATGATAACAACCAAACAAAACAATTCACTATCAATTTTAAAACAAGTTTATGTTCACAAACGAACACACACACACACACCAAAACCTAGAAAATCTAGACAAATCAAAACTTGCATGTTAGATTTAGTTTCTTTCTCTTATATAGTGAATGAGTGATGTTATAGATAAACAAACTCAAGAAAATTAAAACTTTATATTGGCATCCATTTCAGTATAGATCATTTAATTTCATAAGTAGTTATTCCAACCTTAAAAAATAACTTTCTAGCTTACATATGAATTCATTTATGAAGACCTACAAGTTGTGCATTCAAGGTCTTAGATTTTTTTTTTTTTTATGTTAGAAACTTCAATTTCATATTATATTTCATATATTTTCATAAAAAAATATAAAAATAAAGTTGATTTATTTAGCACATATAGATAAAACATATCTCTCAAACTAGGAAAGACCAAAATTAACACTTGCATCACTCCCCAAGAATTCAATTTTAGTACTTGCATCCATAAAAAGCTTATAAAAATAAATGAATACATTTAATTTTAACTATTCACTCAATCATTACAAAACACTTTAATTTGAATGACTAATATTATGTACTTTCTTTGCAAAGTACTATTAAAAACCCAAAAACATAATCAAACAAGTCTTGTTAGGTCAAGTACAAACCTCAACCTTAATCTTAACACATTAAAAATAAGTAGAATCTTTCAAAATATAATCAAAACAACCTTTATGTTTTATACAATCATAAAAACATATTATTTTCCCTTGGATGACGCTTTCTGCGTGACCTTTTTTACATAGAACATGTATCTTTCCTAGAGTTAGATCCCCTGCTCCAACCACTAACATTAAAAATAATACAAATACTGAGCTTAGAATATAAGTATTCTGTACCACTCCCATGTCTAATCTAATAATTAGCTAACTCAATTCCCTTGACGAGTAAGACTATGTAGAGTTACAACCAATAATTAAACATATTCACTCTTCCTTCTTTTCCTCTTCAGGATGAGGCACATCATATTTCATTTTATTTGCATATGAAATTGATTAGACATATTCAATTCTGTAGAGTTAACTAGTTCCCCAATGTTATTCAACCTAATTATTATCATTCCACCATTCTAGAAGCTTTTGCTTCTATTCAATACATAATGACTGAAGTAAACTTTGGTTGTCTAATCAAATTGGTCCATCAATATCTAAAAAGTATGATGGTTCTGATGATGATCTTGCATGTACTCTATGTTTATCTCATAGGTGGATTCAAAAAATATCATGAATTAACTTAGGTTACAGGTGTCATTATAGTTGCACTAACCTATCTTTTGGTGTAACTGGTTATTTTTTGCCTTGGGATCAAATTGGTTATTAGTTGGTCAAAATTATGATTGGTGTGCTTGAGGCCATTCCTTTAATAGGATCTCCTTTAATAGAGTTATTATGTGAAAGTGTTAGTGTGAATCAATCTACATTGACTTGTTTTTATAGTTTATACACTTTTATATTACCCCTTCTTATTTCTGTATTTATGTCAATGCATTGACCAAGAACTCTGACTCTTTGTCCTCACTCATACTAAGAGTTCTTGGGATTTCATTTCCTCTCAAAAATTTTCTCTCAATAAAAAACATGATTTAGGATATATCTTATAGGATTTCCATGTGCACCCTTTTCCACCCATCATTTAAAACTCCATTCATTTACCTCAACATAATCAATAAAATCTCTAAACCTATCATCATATCATATTTTCATCGGCTACCTTGGCTAGACCTTGGGAAGTCATGTGCACAAGGTTAGTGGGTCAATTTTCATGTGTATATAATTAGTGAAGTATACATGAGAAGCTTATTTTTTTTCATAATCCTCTTTTCTCTTCTCTTTCATATTTCCTCTCTCCTATTTATTTTGTGCTTATTTATATACCCTTAAATATATTTAGATAGGAATTTGAGAGACCTATTGACCTATAAAGTATAAGAGTATCCACCAAATTCCTAGAGATACCTATTATTCAATTAGAAAAATAATAACTCCACTCAAAACTTGGAGATCCAACTACCAAGCCCTTCATCTCTAAACTCATAGACTAGGTCAAGGGTAGTAAGTCAAGAAGTGAGGGATTCCTCTAAAACCACAAATAACTACCTTCAAAACCAATAATAACTACCAAGAATAATAATAATAATTTCATTGCTAGGGGAGCCTACCCTCAATTGTAACTATATTTTAAATTAGTTTTTAAAACCCAAATACATACAACATAGGTAGATTCGATCAGTACATTGATAGAATTCATTATCTGTAAGATGAGATGAGTAAATTACAATCATCCTCAAACCTCTCCAAAAATAACTGAAACATCTCTATCCCACAAGAAAAATTCTTGAAAGATCATCTTAAATATTCTAACATAAACCAATTCATTACTGGTTATCAATATTTTCTTTTTGAATATTCCATAAAGGAAGTTCTTAGATCCAACACCACTTCTTCACCAAATTAACTCATCTCTACCTTGGTGGGTTGCATTCAAGATATAAAGAGTAACCAAGCCTCTCTAAATCAAGGGATGGTTTCTAATCCTTCTAACCAAGGCCATTACTTTTCTATTTCCATCCTAATGGTAACATACCAACTACTGTAATGTCCATCTAACCAATCTCTCACTAACTACACTTCAAACCAATATCCTGAGGACATCCTTACTCACAGAGTCCCTAACCTTGTAGCTTCTAACATTTCTCCACCAAATCCACTTAACATTTAAAAGCCTATTGGAGGTGTTTTTTCTTACATTCCACCTAATAATTTGGTGACCAATACGCCACAACCATTTGATCTTCTAAGCTACGTGCCACCCATGTACACTCCTCTACAAGTGTTGAATTTTGCTCATTCATCTAATCCTCTACCACCTTATCACCACATGTTTTCCAATTTAACATAGTTGGATAATTTTTTCCTAGCCTACTATACTCTACCCTATCAACCTCCTCCTTTTCCTCATAGTGGTTTTCTATACACCTCTTATCCAAACCCTCCTCTTCAAGCTAATCCCACCATTCATTTGGCAGATTTTAGTACCATGAGGACCTATGCTGAATATTTGAAGGAGCCTCTAGATCACAATATCCAATGAGTTCTGTTACCATGTCCCTTACTCAAACTTCATAAGTTTAAAGGGGAAGAAAATCCCAATGCATATGTGACAGTTGTTAGATATATTTTATCTTTGGGTGGAGTAGTTGCCAAAATATTTCTAAACACCCTTGAAGGAATATCCCTAGACTAGTATTACTACTTTCTTGAGGCGTATATTCATTACTTTTGACAACTCATGATGGATTTTGTCAAGGCATTCGATATGAACATGCTTTTCAAGATTGGTATGTGATAATTATTGCATATTAAGCAAGAACACAATGAATCCACTAATTATTTCATTACGAAATGGTGATAATTTTTATACTCATTTGCCAATACACAACATATGAACCAAAGAGAATTATGCGATCTATTTCTACAATCCCTTAACAAGGAAATGAGGAATGATGTTCAAAATTTACCTTATTGGTATTATGAATAAGTGCTCAAAATATCTTTGAGAGTTGATCAAATAGTAATTGATAGTGGCCTCAGAACCTATAGATACAATGAATGACTAATAATTCAAAAATAAAATAATGAGAGTTATCAAAACATAAACCAAAATAACCCAAATAATCAAGGCCCTAAGGTTATATAAAAAAAAAAATTCTACTATAGATGGTGTGATGGATCAAAATAAGAGACCAAACATTGTGAACAATAACACACCTCAACCTATGATCAACAATAATAATAATAACAACAATAAAGGTGTGAGCAACCAAAATCCTTAACCTATAGTTCATTTGGTTGATTTTAATTTTATTCCAACCCATAACATGTAGTTTCACAATCCAACTCAAAATCAATTCTAACATGTTGACCATTACCCACAATATCAGAACCAATCCTTTCATCAAGGCAATAACCAACAATGGTTTAGTCAACAAAACCAAAACTAGAGGCCTAGGGATTATGATCCCAATGTCTATTATCTTTTCCATAGGGACATTGGACATGATACTCATGCTTGAAAGGAATACAAAAAATTTATTTAAATACTCTTTAAGGATCAATGACAAACCTTTATAGACATGTTCTTGAAGAAAGCAAACACAAACCCACAAGCTCAACCAACCGGTCCTGTGGCACCTCAAAAAGTCAATTTATGCATAAATCAAAACCCATTACCTAATAACCAATAGAAAAACATACATAACCAATGACATTATAATAAAACTAACCAACCTTCAGTAGCTGGAACACATGATGCCAAAGCTTCTATTTTTGGGTTAGCCAATCTTGATGTGGCTCCTCAATTGTGGCTTTAATGGAAAACACAAATGATAGGATTTTTATAATTAGAAAAAAAATAGGATGCAAAGATCAACACTCATACATGAGAGTACTAGCCTATGATTCACCATTTTTAAATTTTTTTAGAGACTGACATCAAACCTAAGCATGTGGGAAACTATGATTTAGTTGTTGACTTTACAAAAACATTTTCCCATATCTACTTCATGAACTTTATTAAGAACTCTAACCCCCATAATTTGATATTAATTAATGCCTTAGGTTTTAGGCATGTAGTTAGTGTCATACCTTCACCCCAAGCCTAGATCAACCATATTGATTTGGACCCCCCACCCCCCCCAAAAAAAAAAAAAAAAAAAAGCCCCTTGATGATCCACCTTCTCAATGTAGGTCAATCAACACCCCATAACATAAGATAAAATTATAGTTAGATGATAGATAATGAAACCATTTGACTTCCCCCTACCACCCCAAAACTGAAGGAAGGAACTTTACCCATGACACTATAGAAATCACATTGATTCTGAGGACCCAAATTTTCTCAAGATGGGTTATTCTCTTTTTCTTGTGGAAGTAGAAGGCTATAGAGAAATTCTTACTAAATTCTTGCAAACTTTTGATTTTCCTTATTCAAGCATAGTAAAAAAAATAGAGCTAAGCATGACATATGAACAATACTGTGAGTTTCATAATAATGACCATGAGTGTTCCATACAAGGAGACCTTGTTTTGAGACTTGATAGAAGAAGAAATAAGAAAAATGGAGGTCATAAGTTCAGGCCCAATTGGTTAGGACCATATATGGTGATTTAGGCTTTCAGTCATGGAGCTTATCAGTTGTGCACTTTATATGGTAAAGAGTGTATGCAATAAATTAATATGGATCTACAACTTATCTAACTTAGTAAATCCAAGATTGGATAAGGTCATTATTTTGTTTATTTTTTGATTAAATGAAATTAACCCTAATCAAATAAATAAATGAGTAAAGTGAAATGGATAACTAAATCAACATTCAACCATACATTTCACTTACATATAAAATGATAATGAACAACTAGGGTTTGAGGTAAAAATATGTAAAGGGATGATAAACTTATCTTTTCTTGAGTTTAGGAGGCATATTCATCTATATTTAACCTATAAGATGACTAATATGACTACCTCAATGTCTGATTTGGTTGTTTTCTTATCATTTTGAATTTGGACACTAGAAAAAGATTGGACATTTATGTGATGTAGACATGGAGGAGGTTGCAGATGAGTTATAGAGTGTCATAGTCTTTGGCGTTGGTCTAGCCAACCGACGTCGGCAGGTAGGAGACAGGAAGCAACCGACGTCGATCAGAGATCGGCCGGCGTCGGTGACCCCCAGGTAGATAGGGACCGACGTCGGTCGCCTGTGTGGTTCGACTGCGAGCTTATTACGGGCAGTTAGCTAACGAACCAAGTGTTTGCATGATTAGATCTATTTTTAGACTGAGAGCTGTGGATCTAATTATTGTAATTAGATGTCTAATCATTGTTTGGATGAGATCTATATAATAGACTCATGGTTGTATTGGAAAGGTGTTCTAGTTTGAGTTGAGTAAAGTTAGCTCCTTCTGTGTGTGAGGTGAGCAAGGGTGTTCCTCCTAGTTCCACAGCAGTACCAGGGTGGGTGCTGGTTTTGGAGAGTCAGCAAGATTCTTCAGGTGTGTAGGATCTTGGTCATAGGTGCATGGCCTATATAGGAGATCTACATGGTAAGTAAGATCATTGATTTGAAGGTGTATGTGTGTGCAAGGTCAAGGTTCACAGGTGTGTAGAACCAGGTTGATTTGCAGGTGTGCAAGATCAAATAGGACAGCAACACAACAGGGAGCAAAATCAGGCAGGATCTACTTGGAGTACAGGTGTGTACTCAAATAGAGCAAAGAGGAAGGCAAGGGAGTTCCTTCCATAAGTATGGTCTATTGAGGTGCAGGTTATTACAGGTTCATGGGAGATCTACTTGAAGTACTTTGAGTACTTGTGGAGTGCGTGGAGCACTTGTGGTGTGTGTGGAGCACAGGACATGAACACCAACTCTATGTTTGAGTTGTGTGTTGGGACCTGAGAGAGAGAGCTTTGAGGAGAGAATTACTGTTCACTTGAGGTGTGGCAAGCCTCTGAAGAGGTGGTGGAGAAGAAGTGGCATCTTCTTTATTGTATTCTTTTTTGTATAAGTATTAATACAAGTTGTGTATTGTCTCTCATATCTTGTGTTATTCTGAATTCTAGTTACTTGTTGATTTTGGTTATTTCCGCATATTAAGTTGCTTGGTTTAGTAATCAATTGTATGCTTCTGGTGTTTCGTATCCTATCAAGTGGTATCAGAGCTAAGGTTGCAGGGAGCAGGTTTTGTGTTTGGTTACAGGTCACTCTCAGGGGTTTCTAATTGAGTGGGAGTAGAGCAATGGCAGATGAAAGTAAGCTAAGAATGGAGGAGTTGAAAAGCATAGATGGTCACTCACGGTCCTATGGAAAGAAAGAGCAGGTAAAAGATTATTGTTGGTTGGTAGCAGATCAGCGTGAAGGAACTGAAGATGTAGATGTTGTAGGTGTTATTGCACAGGATGCTTTTGGAGGTTTCTTGGATAAAGTTTAATCTTGGATAAAAGATTCGGTTGCCTCTTTCCATGCAGCCCCAGGTAGAGGAGCTGGTGAGCCTTTCCATATAATTGGCAAAGGGGAAGTGAAGCTGAAATTGTAGGTGGCCAACACATAGGTGTTGATGAAGGTCATGCAGGTCCCAGGTTTGGAGATATGGCTAATTTCTTCAAAAATATTGGGTGTGAGAGATGCACAAGAACTCTCACAACGGATGCACTTGAATTAGCTAGTGGTAAGAAAATAGGTACTCTTTATCTACTTGTTTATATTATTGATTCTTCTTCTGTTGCGGAGACATGGCTTCGTAGTCTTGGTCACATGAGCAGGAAGGAGATGCATGTTCTTAAGCGGAAGACAAATATATTTGATAGGCTTAAGAACTGGAAAGCCTTGGTGTACTTAGAGGAGATGGCAGACAGAGACCAGTGGATGTGGCTGGATACTTGTGAGTAGGGCAGTTTGGACATGGGGATTGATTCAAAGGAGCTCACGGGTAAAAAGTCATCACTCACAGATGAACACAGGTACCGATGTTGGTCAGGAAGAACCGGCGTCGAACAGACAGGTGTTGATGTTGGTCATGTGTAGACCGAAGCCGGTGATGTCGGGCAGGGTAAGACCGACGTCGGTTAGGAGGACCGACATCGGTAGTAGGTAAGACCAATGTTGGTCAGGTGGACTGACATCGATAGCAGGGACACCAATGTTGGTAGGGTTGGTAGTCAGGGACAGATGCATGGGAACCGATGTCGGTTGGGTGCAGACTGTGGAGTGACCGAGGTCAGTCACTGTAACAGATTTTGGGTGGACAGCACGCTGTCAAGGAGTCTCAAACACCCATACAGAAGATTGAAGACGTAAGTAGGCCCTCAAATTCATTGTTCCTCTTCTTTATACTCGTTGCTGATTGTAGAGCAGGGAGGATCTAGGAAATAGGTGTGAGCTTGGCATGGATGAGGATGTGATTCTTTGGAGGAGAACCAAACAAGTGTTTTTTGGTAGGATTGACAGCGGGAAGAAAGCACAGAGACGAATGGATACCTTAGTTGAAGAATATAGTGAACTGATACGTGAGACGGAAGACCAGGTATATGGTCTTGAGGAGCTGCAAGATAGTGGTACAGGTTTTGACAGGTGGAGGATGAAGCATGGCTTCAGTCAATGTCAGGGTAACTACTGTGATTTGTCTTACCAGGTGGATGATGATTCGTGACATCATTCTGTTGCTGTATGTGGATGGTATGCTTTGCTAGCAGGATTGTACATACAGGGTTTTGCTGAGCTAAGGGTAAGGTTAGTTCAGTGGCATGTCATGAGGAGTTTGGAGCAACGAAATTCTTTGACATGGGAGACATGGAGATCATAGGTTGATTTTGTCTCCAGTGGGAGTTGATGTGAATCAGGTGTTGGCAAGGTTTAGGATGTAGAGCCGAAGCACCCTAAGGGCTGGATAGGTACAGTGTCCAAAATCACATGAGGTCTAGTATAGACCTGAGTATTCCCATGCATTGGGAGCTGTCAGAGAGTTAGGAGCCAATTTGGGGAAGTGGGTTCTTAAGTATTTGAGAGGGACCAGCAGTAGGGATTCATGCTATGCAGGGTCAGGACTTCACTACATGCATTTGTAGGTTCGGATGTGGTAGGTACTCGAATGATAGGAGGTACATCACAGGTTGTGTGGTGGGTTGTCTTTAGGATTGATCTTGAAGAGGGATACAAACCAGGAAATAGATTAGACAGAGTACAGGTACAGGTAAAGTGTAGCTATTTATCTCCAAGTGGGAGATTGTTAGGTTGTGGAGCTAAAAGCTTCACTGATGTAGACATGGAGGAGGTTGTAGATGAGTTGCAGAGTGTCACAGTCTTTGGCATTGGTCTGGCCAACCGACGTCGGCAGGTAGGAGACAGGAAGCAACCGATGTCGGTCAGAGATCGGCCGGCGTCGGTGACCCCTAGGCAGACAGGGACCGACGTTGGTCACCTATGTGGTTCGACTGCAAGATTATTACAGGTAGTTAGCTAACGAACCAAGTGTTTGCATGATTAGATCTATTTTTATACTGAGAGCTGCGGATCTAATTATTGTAATTAGATGTCTAATCATTGTTTGGATGAGATCTATATAATAGACTCATGGTTGTATTGGAAAGGTGTTCTAGTTTGAGTTGAGCAAAGTTAGCTCCTTTTGTGTGTGAGGTGAGCAAGGGTGTTCCTCCTAGTTCCACAGTAGTACCAGGGTGGGTGCTGGTTTTGGAGAGTCAGCAGGATTCTTCAGGTGTGTAGGATCTTGGTCACAGGTGCATGGCCTATATAGGAGATCTACATGGTAAGTAAGATCATTGATTTGTAGGTGTATGTGTGTGCAAGGTCAAGGTTCACAGGTGTGCAGAACCAAGTTGATTTGCAGGTGTGCAAGATCAGATAGGACAGCAACACAACAGGGAGCAGAATCAGGCAGGATCTACTTGGAGTACAGGTGCATACTCGGATAGAGCAAAGAGGAAGGCAAGGGAGTCCCTTCCATAAGTATGGTCTGTTGAGGTGCAGGTTATTGCAGGTTCATGGGAGATCTACTTGAAGTACTTTGAGTACTTGTGGAGTGCGTGGAGCACTTGTGGTGTGTGTGGAGCACAGGAGGTGAACACCAACTCTGTGTTTGAGTTGTGTGTTGGGACCTGAGAGAGAGAGCTTTGAGGAGAGAATTACTGTTCACTTGAGGTGTGGCAAGCCTTTGAAGAGGTGGTGGAGAAGAAGTGACATCTTCTTTATTGTATTATTTTTTGTATAAGTATTAATACAAGTTGTGTATTGTCTCTCATATCTTGTGTTATTCTGAATTCTAGTTACTTGTTGATTCTGGTTATTTCCACATATTAGGTTGCTTGGTTTGGTAATCAATTGTATGCTTCCGGTGTTTCGTATCCTATCATTTGGACACTAGAACAAGATTGGACATTTATGTGATGCACTCTTGTCCTTCCCAATGATCCCATAATTTTGTGTTTTGAGCTTATAATAAGATATGTAAGTCTAAGAAAACTTTTTGTAGCTACGAGATCTTCTATTAAAAACCTATATTCACAATATTAGACATGTATCCTACCTTCTCTCTAAAACCCTAATATAGTACTACACACAAGAAGCACATAAAGATCAAATACAAAACTGGGAAAATTGGGGAAGGTGATATATGACTAAGTTATCCTCAGAACCCCTATTGTCTTGTGTACTTCCTACATAGCCCCAATGATAGGGACCTCATGCCGATTTAGTTCTCCCTTAGGTAATGTGTATAATCAACCAATCATGATGCATATGTAGAATGATTTTTGCCTAGGCCCTCCTCTTGGTCCAAACATGCAATCTAGGTATGGTATGTAAATACTTCTAAATATATAGAGATTGAGCTCTCTATGTATTGATATTCTTTCATTAGATAGTGTTAAAAGATAAGTGCTAGATGTAAAATGCTTTAAAAACCCATTTAAATAGAAGACTTATAATTTTGAATTTAAAAAAAATATTCACATTTTGACCAATTAAAACAAAGTTAAAATGGTCATAAGAAGAGACCCAAAATAAAAAGGGACCCAAAAAACTCTTTGAAACATGCATTAGACAATAAAACTAGGAAGGAAAATAGAGCAGTGTGTTCCTATCTAATGCAATGCTCCTATCCAAAATCAAGAAAACATAAGAATAACACATAAGAATGCCCAGGGACCCATGTGACTCTATCAAAGATTGACATGAAATAACTGAGACTATGAGAATAAAGAGATATAAGCATGAAAGAGTGATAAAAGAGATTAAAGACTAAGGTGACACATGTGAATAAGAGTTTGATTCAACATTAAGAGATTATAAATTTAAGAGATAAAAAAGACATAATACTTGTGCTTTCTTGACCAAATTTGGGTGTATACATTTTCCCCCATTTTAATCTAGTAATGCAATAAAATGAAAGTACTAGAGTAAAAGAGAAAATGTGTACTTGTATTTCCTTGTGTAGTATTTGCTTGCTTTAAATTGGAGGCACCATGGTTTTGATGTGATCAACTCACACAAAGATAAGATGAGATCTATTCCTATTCTATTTTTGGCTAGAGAATTGAACAAGAGTTTGAATGATGCCTGCAAATAAGGATCCATAATGTGGATGTCCATGTACTGAATCTAAATAAATAATTATGATGTGAGGAACAAACCATGCTTAACCCCACTCTAATATCTAGGTATATATGCTAAGAAGCCAAAACTTGATTTAACTTCAACACCACACAACTCAAATAAACTAGGTATTGGTGCAATTATTAAACAACCATTATATATGGTTATAAGATTCATTCTATTGCAAATCTAGTGAAAAAATGGTGTAAAAATTGTTATAAACTTAGTTTGGTATAATAACATAAAGAATAACAATCTTTTCATCTCATTCATAGAATCTAGTACAAAAAACTAAGAGACGAGTATTTTTCATAAAACATACCCTTGATCTGATAAATGAGTAATATAAATGGATTATAAATAGTAAACAACATAGATAATGACATGGTTTGCCATTATTTCTATATAACCTAGTGTAAAAAATTGGGAGATGAGAGACATGCCATGAAACATGCTCCCAATCTACTATCTAGATAAACTGAGACATATAATTTGAGTAATAGAATTATATTGTATGCATAATTTCATTGTGTGCATGCCCCCATTACCATAATTTGTGTAAAAAGTGAGCCAAAGTACATAACTGTGTGAGCATGTACCATGCACATACCCTATTTCTATCAAACATCTGTCAAATTTTAAAAATTATCTATGTAAATATGCTAAATACTATAGTAAATGGTGATAATTATGACAAAACTCAAACTATTATCCTATGTATATCTGATAATTTGAGCCAAATATAAGTAACTACATAAATCTAGGTAATTAAGATAATCTAAATCATTATCATATTATGTATAATGTGTGAAAACATATTTTATGAATCATGGTTCATTACAATGAATAGTGTGTCTAAGTATTTGAATCATTGTGTAAATTCTAATCACTATGTATGTTTGAGTAACTGTGTATCTAAGCTAATTATGTATAGTACATATGTATGCCCCCTTTTGGTGAGAGGTAAAAAACTATCATAAGGAGGTCGAGTTAAAAGTGATGACTAATATCATGAAAGTTAGTATTAAAGTAGACACAGTAAGATGATTAGAATTGATTTAAATATTAATGGTAAGATATTGATTATGGATTAATTCTAAGATAGGCTCTTCAATAATAAAATAATTGGTAAGAGGCATAAAGTACAGGTTGTCATGGTGGTGAATAAATAGGTATAGGAGTGATAACTATATAGTATATAAGGTGTATGGATCTGATTCCATGAAGAAGAAATGGTTTAAAGATTGGGTTTTTAAGATACCATAGATTCAATTTATAGATATCCCTGGTTAGATAATGCAGTGCTAATACCTTAGTAATGTGGCATAGACAAAAAGTGTTCATATGAGCCATTTTAGATTTTTTTTGATTCATTTATAGTATTTTAGAGGATTGAAAATTTTGAGCTCTGAGTGTGTTGTAGATGTCATGAAGCAGATGTTGTGAAGGAGAGTGATCACTTGAAAGTGATATGAGGAGGTAAAGGCCCTTATTTAAGCTGATGAGGAGGTGAGTTTGGTATGTAACTAAAACTAGTTTGATTGCTTTTCATGAGAATTATGTTGTATATCAATTTTTGATAAATTTTGTGAACCTTAGAGTGATTTTTTAACCTAAAACACTCTTGTCCTACATGTGGTGTTAGTGACCAAGATGTAGTGCTATTATCTAGGAGACAATGCTACTGTCTAATGTTTTAGATTAATGTAAAAATAGGTTTTGAAGGGGCCCCGAAACCCTTTACATCAGATGAGATATAAACCTTAAGCAGACCCAGGATATGAAATAACCTGGAACCTGCAAAAGCTAGACTAGATTAACCAGAAATCTAAAAACAACGGTCAAGAATAGGACAAACAGAAACTATATATATATATTTTTTACAAGACCGAAGTTTCATGTCTAGAGGGAGGACTAGAGACTTATATTTTTTCCTCTTAACAGCTATCCAACCATCCTCTACCTTAGCTGCCTCAACAGACCAGTCCTCAGAAGGCCAAGAACCATGAAGTCCAAAGGGCGACGAAGCCTCAGCAAAATCTGTAAGAGAACCAGCCAACAACTGGCTCCTAGGAAAATCCTTCAAAACAGGTGGAGGAACCACCACCTCCTCAATAATCGGTTCAGAGAGATCACATAATCCAATCTCCACGGACCCTTCAACAAGAACTATCTCTAGCGAAGTCTCCTGATCTGTCAATACAGTTTGGATACTCTTTTCATTCTCATTCTCTAAATCAGTCGAAGCTTCCTCAGGTTGTTTTGCAATATAATGATCATGATCAGCTTCAGACCACCAAGAAGGTGATCTTCTGGATCTGGATTTCCCTGCAGTACACTGGGCAGCAACATGCCCCATCAGGTGACACTTTCTGCATCAAAAAGGTAACCCTTCAAAATCTAACATTTGCGTCCAAGAACCCCTAGGGGAGTCCAGACAAATTGCCTCAGGAAGGCCCTTAGCAACATCCACCTCAACCATAAGGTGAGCACAGGTCGAACTTTCAGCATCCTCGAATAAAAAATCCCCTATAACATTTCCGATGGTTTTAAACACCAATTCATGCCATAGATGCATAGGTAAATTAGGGAGCCGAACCCAGACAGGGATCTTATTGAAGGTTTTCGTAACAGGATTGAAATCCATATGCCACCATTTGGCGGATAGAGGGTATTTACCCTGCCAAAAAAAATTTCTATTGGACAGAATAGTCTTCCTGTCCTCAGAAATGTGGAATAAAGCTATAAAAAAACCTTTACCATAGGGGTAAATTTCAACATTTCCATCGATTAGTGGTAGCCAAGTCTGGGAAATCCAACCATGTAAATCTGCAAGAGATGGCCAAAAGCCATGAAATCTAAAAATAGATACAAACTTTGAAAAGTGCTCTGCCTGATGAAAGATTACTTCAATAGTATCAGGTTCTAGATTAACCCTGACAGGATTTAAAGCACTTACAGGTGAATCGCTCCATCTCCTAGCAGAAGCTTGAAGTTTTGCGTCATGTATATCAGCTTCAAAAGCAGCCACGTCCGCATAGGTTCTTCCCTTAGATCCAGGGATAGAACCAGAAATAGGGGAACCTTTTTCTAAAACTATGACTAGAGAAGAACCTTCCGTAAAAGAGTGAGCGAACAGGATCCCCTTTGCAGGTAAAGTCTCAGCCGTTCCAGCTGCTCCAGCTGCCGGATCAATGGCAACCTGATCCAGAATGTGTGTTCACGCTCGCGCAGGTGAGCGTTGCGCGTTCAAAATTTCCATCCACACGTGTTGTGATAGATTGAGTAAAATATTCTTTGTTGGTCTCCAATTTAACCTTTTTAGTTCTACTGTCTAATGTTATAGTCATGCAGAGGGCCTTGTAGTTCTAGGATAATAGCTATAAGGGATATGTACCCTACTATTTTTTGTACAATTTATACATTGAGCTTTGATTACTAACTATTATTATTTATTTATATTTTTATTATGTAATTGGATGTACATAGTAGAGATTTTTTGGGAGGCCAGATGATGGAGACTATCTATGTGTTACCCTTGTAAGATGAGGAGATTTAGATTGTTGAGAGAGTTAGATTAGGGTATCTAGGTTGGATAGATATCATGTTTTGGGATGATCATTTGATGACCATATTAGCTAAACAATGAGATGTTGATATTTTCATATTATAGTTCATACTAGAGAGATGACCGTGAATTTAGAGGATATGTGGATGATACTATGCCTACCAATGATTGGTAGGAGAATAGTGGTTCATGTTGATGTGGGGCATAGGGATGTGGAACATATCTATGTATATTTTACTAGTGGTGTAGATGTTGATCACCATAAAGGGAGTAAGTCAAATGTATCATTATCAACAATTGTATTATCAAATGTTCTATTATTGGAGAAGTTTTTCACTGTGTTTCTGGCATCATTTGTAGTTATGGATGGTAGTAGTGTATCCATATCATATCAGATGCATAGAATTATCTAGGATATTAAAGATAATGGTAGTGTATACTCATGGGATAGGACTATACTATCCCACCTATATCATGATATATACATGTTCACTCAGGAGTCATTTGGTAGTGGTATTGGTTCAATAATATTGTTGCATTATTGGGATTATGAGCACATTGTAGTTACATGGCTAGTAGGGATATAATATCCTAAGTGGGTACATCTACAAGTGTTTAAAGAGATTTGGACCACTAATTCACATATATGAGATCATATTTTACCATGTTAACTATGAGGGATATTATCTACAAACCATATAAAGGCTTTGCTAGATGGCCAAAGGATTTTATATAGTTATGTCAAGTTTATGTGAGTGCTGGCTACATGATCAATGAATGAAAACTTATGAGTGCTTACAATATGAGTGAATGATGAGGTAATTTGGGGTTCTTAAGAATTTTCCCCTAGATCCATGGGTGTGTATAAGGAGTGCATGGACTCTGGTGAGACTAGGCAATATAGGGGGGCCATTAATAATGGATCTAGTGTTGATTCTAGTAGACAAGAGGGATATAGAGATGGAGATTCTAGATGTGGATGATGTAGGGTGTATAAATTCATATATAACATGGTGGGGACACTATATGGGTGTCACTATTCCTAGGTGGTGTGATATATGATGATGTAGTAGATCTTGAGTCAGTCAGGGTAGTTAGAGATATGAATCACATTAGATTATCTTTGATATTTGCATGCACATCATTATTTGAATTATATTTATCAAGTAATGACTAATTCTTATTTATTTTGTGTTGGTGTAGGTGATGATGAGTACTGGATGGTAACCACCAAGTTGACATTATGTGAGTTGACATGATATGTTCTTGATGATGTCATGGATGGTGGATTTATTAAGTGAACTAAGATGGTTATTGGTGTGCACACACCCTTATTTGATCAAGAAATTATTTCTATTATGATGTATGTGAGAGTGTCCATAATGGGAGATGATCTAAAATTAGAGCTCGGTAGGTGAGAGATGCCCCTACTTGATCTGATGGATGCACTAGGTCCTAGGATATTATATGAGTATATATGATTACAATGAGAGCATGCTGATATGAAGGAATAATTAGTGGTTTATGAGTATTGAGATAGGAGACATAAGTCACTCTCCAGGTTTCAAGGTGATTCTAGTGCCTCAAGTTCTAGGTCTTATGTGGCAAGTGACACAAAAGATAGTGAGGAGGGAGGTCCTGTGGACCATCCTCCTATTATAAAGTTATGTACTTATTATATCATTGTATATAAACTTGTTGATATATATGGCTATGAGATATTTTTGACATACTTACATATTGATGATTGTATTTAATTATAACATTGTAAATGTTAAAGATGATATGTGATTTGATGTTGTTAATTGATTATGTTATGATGTTAGTAATATAAATCTATAATGGCTCATCTATGAATGCTGTATGAACTAATTGTACCCAAAAAAATCATCCATCCACCTTGAAGAAATAACTCCAAATCATACTGCTGATGTTGTGTAACTAAATGACTATTTACTAGTGGTGATACTAATTTAGACATAACTTTTGTAGGAAGATATGTATGATCAACTGTAAAAATATTAATTGGATTTATCACTATGCCTCTTGGTTGAGTTGAATTTTCTAGTGTCACAACACTACTTTAAGTTTGTATAAATATCTATATTTCTTGTCATTTTTAATAACTTTGTGGTGTAGTAGATTTTTCATAATTAGGTGCTCTAGAAACCACTCTACTCACATGATGAGTAACCATTGGTTCCTTAGTAGGAACATCCAGGAATAACTCAATCATAGAAGAATTAGATAGATAATAATGGGGAGAAGGAGACCTTGATGTCCCCTTCATAAATGTGATAATGCTTCTATTGACATATTGCTTGATTTGGTCTCTAAGTACAAAATAATCATCATCCCAATGACCATTGATGCGATGATAGTTGTAATATGGTTGATTCCTAGCTCTATCTAGATGGTATAATGGATGATAATGATTAGGAGGAAGTGTAATTATCTTTCTATCTAATAGTGTTAATAAAACATCATGAAGCCTATGTCTAGATGGATCAAACTGTAGAGGTTCTCTCTTGGTATATTGTGCTCTGATCATTATAGGGGTTGGTATATATATTGATTCTTTCCCTTCATTGATTAATTTTACTTATGACTTATATTTAAATTTTTCCTTTTGAAAAGGTGGATTAGGTACTTGAACCAAATTAGATGATTTTGATGGTAATGGATCTAGATTAAAATTTGTCTCTTTATTAACCTTGACTAGTCCTAGTTTATTCTCTAATGCAATAGTTGTGTTGTAAAGATGTTGAAATGACTTATTTATTTGATATATCAACATTTCCTTAAGAGGGAATATGAGGCCTCTAAAGAAGATGTACTATATTTACAAATCTATTGGTTGATATATTAATTGATGTATATATGACTGAAACTATAATATGTAATCACTAAATAGCTCTAACTAGCCCTAGTGTAATGAAGGTAGCCTCTCATGTGTGAATCTGGGTCATTTGTTCTAAATTAAATGCATTAAAAAGACCTATTCTAACTTAGTATATGTTTGTAATGATCCATTAGGAAGTTAATGATGAAACCAAGTTAATGCTTCATTCTCTAGGCTCCTAGGAAATAACTATAATAGTATCAAGCTACCATTGTACCCATCCATAGTTTTCCTATAAGCTTTGAGATGCAAGTGAGGATCTCCATGTCTATTAAACTTAGGAAATGTTGGTATCTAAAAATTATTCAATAATTGTGCATAAAAGATATTATGTAGGATGGAGTTACCATGAATAACATTTGAATCAAAACATGTTAGATCTCAATTTCTTATTAAGCTAATTTACCTGATTATCTATAGATTATTATGGTTGTTAAATTGACTAATTACTATTTAATTAAGCTATAAGTCATGTTACTATGGGACAATTGTATGTTTCTTTGATTACATGATTACATTGTTGTAATATAGATTCACTTGTATATTCTTTATATTATGATCATGTTGTTAGTTTTTACAACATTGTATTATGGATATATATCATGATGTTATGGGATAACTACCTTCTTGTCATGAGATGGAAGTAGGAGAGATTCATCCTTCAGAGCATGATGAATGGAGAGCATCATCAGAGAGGGTGCTATAGATGGAGGTGTTGGGGGATGATAGAAGAATAATTAGAACCCATGCACACACCATGATAGATAGTACTCTTTATATGCATTATTTGAATTGTTAGTTTTAGTATGTCTTATATGTTATTTGAATTTAGATTATTGGTTATGTGTGTTAATTTTGATCTAGTTTAGTTTAAAGCTTATGAGGATCTAATTTTGTGTGATTGCATTAAGGCTGTATTACAGTGACTAAGTGCATAATGCTACTTTTGAACATATTGTGTTATTGAATCCATGATTGCAGGTGATATTGTTTTTAATAAGTTAGTAAATATGTTTGATTAATATTTATCATTGTTATCTATAGAATAATTATAAATTTATTTGTAATATTTTAAATCATTAGTTGGTTATTATAATGATATTCGAGAAATGTCATTGTCTCAGGTTAATGCCTTGATATATAAAGACAATTAGATGACATTTAGAATAGTCTATATAAATAACAACTATGTTGTTATACTACCATTATTTTGGTCTAGTGCCATTATGTATAAAAGATAGTAAATACATTTGGGATAGTATTATAAAGTGGTAATAACAAATGAATACATTGATATAATACCATTATGTTTTGGTATAACAATTGTTTGATTTACCATTATAGTTAAAAAATATCATTGACTTTAAATTAGTCACATTGTTATTTTAAATCATGACGTTGATTTTTTTTCCAAGTTATTACCAAAATTACATTATTATCCTAAACTATCATATGAACTAACCATAGTCAATGTTTGAGTGCATAAACAATGGTGACTTGTGAAGTGTTAGTTATCATTGGCAATGATATTAATACTAGACTTTGTAAAGTTGATATACAGGCATGTAAGTCAAAAAGGTCATGTAGAAACTAAAATATTAAAATAATGATTAAAATTTTTTGGGGAACCTTAGAGAAATTTAAGGTTTATTATTTATGTCAAATTGGGGTTAACCTAGTTAAGCAGAGAGATTTGTGGATACTAGTTTTTTGCATGATGAAATAATGGAGAATTGCAAGCTTCATGCTAATAATTTCATGCATGGCATGTATGAAGGAGGTAGATAGAAAAATAATGATAAGAGATAGGGAGAAGGGCATGAAAAAACATAGAGAAGAGAAGAGAAGAAGGAGCATAGTGAAGGAGAAAAGGATCATTCTGGTTTGAGAAGTGTCAATCCAAAACCAATTAAGAGGTAGGTGAAGTTATTTCTCATATTGTTTAAACACAAAATTTTTTGTGCATGAATATATCTTATTATGGTTCATGAAAATGTCTTGCATTATATGAAAAGATATAGGTTTATCCCTAGGGATGGCTTGTACATCCACAAAACTAAACCTATATCCCCTAAGTTCTTATGGAATGCATAACTAGGATTGTATATGTCAATTGTTATAATTGAATGGGTTTATATATATTTTATGTGATACACTCAATATATGAGACTATAGGACTTGACAGTTAGATTTTTATGAGTAGGCTGACCATGTGTGGTAGTTTGAAATCCTCACCACTTATATACTATAATGGTTATGTTGAATTTTTAAACATATATATTACTTTAGACAATGAGTTATTTTGACCTTTCTGTGGTAAAATACTAGGTTTGAGTAGGATTTTTTAAATGAATAGGTCAGTATTAAAATTATGTGTATGCACATTATGAAATTCACAATGGGTTTTTAGTCTATAGGAATGAACTATGTACAATTGTTTTTCAAAATTGTGAACAAATATAAAAGGACTGTATACATTTGTTTCTCAAAACCATGAACATATATATGAGGACTATGTACATTTGTTTTTCAAAACCCTGATATATATATGCAAGGACTACATGCATTTTACTATAAATCCTATTATGAAAAGCTAAGTTTGTATAAAATATTTAGAGGATATGATAGAGTTATCCTAGAGGGGGTACAGGGAGTGCTTAAGTCCTATCTCAAAACATAGTTTCATATTATAAATAATTGTATTATGTGAGGCAACTATTATAACCATTTAGATATTTGATAACATATTCAAGTAATGGATATTAGTGTCAAATTGGATATCTATATTACTTAGATCACACACACACACACACACACACACACACACACACACACACACACACACACACACACACACACACACACACACACACACACACACACACACACACACACACATGTATATCATTCGACTTGTATTTTTTTTATGTGGATTGGGTATTTGGTTCAAACACTATATAAAAACCAGTAATGTATCTTTAAGCATATGAGTTTTCATATATTTAGAAAAGTTAACAAAGTCAAACTTGGAATGATATATATGTTAATGTATTTGAACTGAGCATAGAATATAATAAGTTTAAATGATTAAATAAACTGTGCAATAGTTATATGGCTCACAATGATTCTAAGTTGGATGTCGGCTTGAATTTAAATGTTATTTATGGAAAATAGGGTAACAAACTTTGAATAGTTTTCCATTATTTAATGGATTATGACTTTTAAATTTAAATAAGTGAATAAGAATAGGGGTTTTAGGAATTTTGAAATCCTATGATAGATCTTAAATGTTATTTTGTGAATAGATAAATTATAATGGTTTGTTAGAATCACATGAAATTCTTATTAGAAAATAGAAAATGATTGTTAATTTAATACAAGACAATATTTATATATGTGATCAAATACTAGTATGCAGTACTTTTTATGTATATATTTAATATGCACAAGTGCATATATATATGAAATTTAGTACCCATACATATATATATCATATATTTGTACATGGGGATGTGTGCTTATAGTTGTAGTTTTTGTTGACTATTGAATTAAGTCATAAAATATGGAGGGATAAGACACTATGCTTATATACATACAACCTCCTAAAAATACAAAAAAGTTGTATAAATGAAAGATTATGTTCATGTGAGATAAGACTTTGATTATGAGGTATTTTATATCTAAAATTATTATGACTAGCTTGTTGTAGTTTAAGTAATGTGTACATAGAAAAATAAACTATGATATTGTTGCTTGTCATAGAATATACTACATTTGAGTTACTTATAGAAATTAGAAACATGTAATCTAAGTATAAATTATACCCAGTTAGTCTAGACTATACTTGTTTATATTTATTATTTATGTGATAAATAATATGAATGAGATTCATTACATATGTTTGATGGATTAAATGTATGTACTTTGATTATTTTTATACTTAACATGTTTTATGTCTGTTGATAAGAAATAATTCATTTGATTTTTTTAGTTATATTTTATATTAACCAAATCTTGAATTTATGTCACTAAATAAGTGATGAGATAAACTTCACTCACTTACTTAGCATCACTAATGTCAAATGAGGGTATTTTAATCAAGTGGCATGTATGAATTTGACTGATTGTAGAGATCAATAACTATTTAAAAACTTTGGTCAAAGTAATATTTAGTTAAATATCTTCATTTCATATGTATGATTTATATATTTGTGTGATATCATGTTAGAATGTATTTTATTTATGGTACATATCATGTATTAGATTTCTTACGACACATGGATACTAGCTTGTCTCTCTAGATTTTCACACTATCACTATCTACCCATACATGAATGGAGGGCCATTAGCTTATTAAGGGACTATGCAGGGGACCGATGGTCTATGGTTAGTGTGAAAAAGTACTCAGATGATGCTCTCCCTTCCCATAACAATACTTCATTAGAGACTACACTTGAGATTACCATAAATACTAGAGTTTGGGAGACTCATACCCCATGAAGCCTTGTATCTAGTATTGTTTTTATTATTAAAATATTATTCATGATGAAAATATAATTATTTATTCATATGTACATTGATAATAGTGATTATATATTTTACCAGTCATGGTTAGAATTATGTAATTACTTTATAGAATTATGCATTTATGTTTTGCTTATTTGTTTCATAATGATCAATAACTGTATGAATTATTACATACCTAATTTATGATTAACATATTCAATAAGTTTTTATTATGATCACTAATTGTATTCTTATGGTGAATTATAATGTAAGAATACATAGAATTGCTTAATTATTTTAATTTTATTATAGTCAATCTTAGTGGGGATGTTACATTATGATATCAGAGCTATGACTCAAACTTTTATACTTAATAAGTCCACTATCATTTTTGTATCCTTATATTTACCAAAAATAAAAATGATGAGAGTTAGAGAATATGGTAAGGGTCATTCAAATGTTAGTGATAATAACCCTCCATTTTATCCTAACCAATTTATCACTGAGCAAGTGACAAAGTCAAATGAGATTCTTGCAGCCATGAATGAAACTAGCGATCGAATTGTAGCCCTAGAATAGAAAATTCATGGACATGAAGAGGAAACCCATTAACATGTACACGAAGAGAATCTTATTGAATAAGAAATTCTTTAAGAGTAGAGGAATAAAGAAGTACCTTAGGACATGAGAGCATGTGTAGCTATAAAATTACATAAAGATATGAAAAAGGTGAATCCACCTAAGTTTGATGGAACCATTATGGGAGATGGAGTTGAAGCATAGATGAATGAGATGGAGAAGTATTTTGATATTAGAAACTAATCTAAAGTCACTAAAGTAGTTTTGAGAGCTTACTATTTGGTTGGTGAAGCAAGTATGTGATGGGAAAAAAAAAGTTGAAAATTAATCTTAATTATACTATCACCACATGGGAGCAATTCATGACATTGTTCAGATCATGATGGATTCCATAGTTATACTTTAACCAAAATATTACACATTTTTAGAATCTTAAGTAAAGAGACCTATCATTAAATGAGTAATGAGAATAGTTCACCAAACTTATAAAGTATGTATCTCAATATAAGACAAATGAGAGGTTAAAAATTAGGAAGTTTATCATGGGATTAAAACCCTAGAATGGTGGTGAGGTGGATGTTCATTGGCCATGTACCATGGATCAAGTATTTGAGAAGGTAATCAAACATGAAAAAAAGTTGAAATATCTTACTCAGATTAGAGATAAGTTTAAGAAAAAGCTTAAAATTTCTAAACCAAATTTCAAAAAGATGAACTAGAAGAAGATGAGTGGAGACTCCAAGAGTCAATTCAAGAGTTAGAATGATAGATTCAATAGTGGTTTAAGTAATCAAAAACTAGGTAATGGTTTTAAAGGTAGTTTCAAGGGAAACCAATAGTTTGATAGGAAAAGACCACTTAGAGGTTGCTTCATTTATGGAGGTAACCATTTTGCTCATGAGTTTACCTAGGATAAGTTGAGGAATAAAGATCCTACTTCTCAGTAGGGAACATTTCAATAACAGATTTATGTGATAGTTGATAATCGATAAGCTAAATTCCAAGCTTCACCCATAAAACTATGAAGTACTTTGTTTGAACATCCAATTTTTATTTTGATAGATACAAGGGCTACATAATATTTTATTTATCTTATTATACTAAATAATTTATCTAAAAAACCTAGAGTAATTACAAATGCATGGTCGATAAAATATGGGAATGAGTCAAATGTCAAAGTTAACAAGTGTTTAATTGAAGATGAAATTAGATTGCCTAAATTCATAATAATAGTAGATACTTATATAGTACCACTAGGGTCATATAATGTGATCTTAGGAGTCAATTGGATTGTGAAGCAGAAAGCTAAGGTTGACTACTATTTGAAGATTGTGTGTCAAGATGATTTTGTGAATTAGATACAAATTCAAGTGAGAAAAGAGAGTTGAGGCATAGGTAGAATTATGTAATGTAACTCAAGAAGGATCAAGGAAAATCATGCTAAGCATAAATTTTCAAGATAAATGAAATAAAGGAATATAATGTACCATCACTTGAAGATTATCCTTTCATTAAGAATTTTTATGATGTGTTTCTAGAGGAATTGTCAAGATCACCTACCAAACATGAGTTTGATTTCTCTATTGATGTCATACTTGGATGTCAACTACTGAATTGGTTGAATTGAAGGCTCAACTATAGGATTTATTATTAAAAGGGTTGATTAGACCAAGTGTGTCACTATGGGGTGTACCAGTTATCTTTGTTGAAAAGAAAGATGACACTCTTTGCCTTTGTATTGATTATCAAATATTGAATAAGGTGATTATCAATTTTTTTCCACCACCTTGTATAGATGATATTTTCAATTAGATACGAGGGGTAATGATATTTTATAAGATTGATCTTAGAGTATAATATCATCAGTTGAGGATAAAAGATGAGGATATTCCAAAGATAGATTTTAAAACCTGATATGGGCACTATGAGTTCATAATGTTATCATTTGGGTTGACACTTGCTCCTAAATTATTTATGAATATCATGAAAAATATGTTTAGATATTATCTAGATCATTTTATTTTGGTCTTTCTAGATGAAATTCTTATATATTCTAAGGATAAAGAAGAGCATATTCAATATCTAGAATTGGTTTTGTAATGTTTAGGGAAACACAAGATGTATGAAAAGTTATCCAAGTGTTATTTTTTTCAAAATAAAGTACAATATCTAAGACATATTATCTCTATAGATGGTATTTCAGTAGATCCAACAAAGATAAGAGCCATTATGGAGTGTTCAGCACTAAGGAATGCCCATGAGGTAAGGAGTCTCATGGGATTAACCTGTTATTACTAAAAATTTATTCCAAAATTTTATAATATAGCTAATCTGATTACCTCTTTATGGCATAAGAATCAAAATTTTATCTGGTCAGATAAGTGTGAAGTAGCTTTTCAAGAGTTGAAAATGAGATTTACTTCATCACTAGTGATAAGAGTTCCTGATCCCAATGGTCAATTCTCAGTGATCACAGGTGCATCTAGGGATGGAATTGGAGGAGCTCATGTGTAGGATGGTGTAATGATAGCCTATGAATTAAGGAAACTAAAACCTTATGAGGTGAACTATGCCCCTCATGACCTATAACTTGAATTTTTTTTGCATTATTTGCAAGTTTAGAGGCATTATTTATTAGGAAAAACATTTGAGTTTAAGATTGATAACTTTGGACTCAAGTACATTTTTATATAGCCAAATCTAAATGTTCATCAAAGATGCTAGTTAGAGTTCTTATCTGACTATGATTTTGATATCAACTGTATCAAAGGAAAAAAAAATAGAATAATTGATGCCCTAAGCTATATGAGGTACATAGCAACTGTGACTACTATCAAGAGTACTTTTAAGGATTAAGTGATCAAATTATTTTTAGGAGATGAATTCTATGATCAGGTTAGGAAATCATTATCTAAGAATACTCAGAATCTTAGGTATAAATGATATAAATTAGAGAATGATGGCCTTTTATGATATAATAGAAGGATGTATGAACTAGATAGAGGAAATATGAGGAACATAGTACTAAAGGAAATACATAATACCCCATATTTAGTATATCTACGAGTAATCAAGCTCATGACACAGCTTAAAACACTCTATTTTTGGAAGGGAATCAAGAAAGATATAGTAGAATTTATGTCATCATTATTTGAAATGTCAATGTGTGAAAGTTGAACATGTGCATATGAATAGATTATTGTATTCACATCACATACTGGGAATAGAAATGGTAGGTGATAAGTATAGACTTTGTCTAGGTTTACCTTTATCATAGAATAGGCACGACATGATTTTTGTTGTAGTTGATAAACTAACCAAGACAACTCATTCTAGACCAGGTAATTTGATAGATGATGCACCTACTTTTGTGAATTTAAATTCATAAAGGAAGTGTATCAGTTGTATGAATTTTTAGAGATCATTTTAGATCATGAATCAAGGATGACTTCTAGGTTTTGGTTGACTCTAAATTCAACTTTGGGTATGCAACTAAACTTCAACATTGCATATTACCCATAGACTAACGATCAAATTGAATGAGTTAATCAGGTATTAGAGTAATATACATTACATGGATCGATATTACAAGTGGGAGGATTAAATTCCATTAATTGAGTTTGATTATAATAATTCATACCAATCTACTTTAAATATGGCACTATTTAAAGTATTATATAGAAGAAGGTGCAAAACACCAATCATTTAGGATATTTGGAAGATATGGTAGTCTTGGGACTTGATATTCTTTTAAAAATGGAAGATCAAGTTAGATCAATCAGGTAGAGGTTGGCCAAGGCAAATGATATATAGAAGAGTTATGATGATCTAAAGAGAATAGCTAGGCAATTTTTAGTAGGTGATAAAGTGTTCTTGCAGGTTAAGCCATGAAAAAAATATATTAAATTCAGAAAGTCAACAAAAATTTCACCAAAATATATGAGATCCTTCAAGATTTTGGAAGTGGTCAATTTTGTAGCATATAAGCTTGCATTACCACCAATCCTAGCTCTATTACACAATGTCTTTCATGTATCTTATCTTAAAAAGTATATAGCTTATCATTTACATGTATTGGATTGAAATGCTTTGAAGGCTTTGGATCCCAAGGTGGTCATGGTAGATCCAATCAGAGTTGATGACACTCACAAACTTTTTTTGTATAATAGAGAAGTGTCATAGTGTAAGGTATTATGAGATCAATACTTTAAGGGTAGTGTCACTTGGGAGGACTATTATGAGTTTTTATAGGCTATTTACATATTTATTTGCTTGTTTTGATGCTTCATACTATGTTGTTTTTTATTGAATAATGTTTTTAATTCAGAACTAGTGTTTGAATAAGTGTCACCATGATGATGAATAGATTTAGATGGAAGGATATTGCATCCCAATTTATCACTAAGATAATTTACTTGATTATATATGGATTGTTATAGTTTTTAAATTAATTAATTACTATTTAACTAAGCTATAAGTCATATGTTGTCATGGAACAAATGTATATTGCTTTGATTACATGATTACATTGCTATGAGATAGTTTTACTTATATATTCTTTACATTATGATCATATTGTTAGTTTTTAAAATAATATTATATATATATATATATATATATATATATATATATATATATATATATATCATGATATTATAGGCAATCTACCTTCTTATCATGAGTCAGATGTACAATAGATTCATCCCTTCGAGTATGATAGAGGGAGAGCATCATTAGAAAGGGGGGGTAGATGGAGGTGTTGGGAGATGACATAGAAAAAATTAGAACCCATGCACACACCATGATAAATAGTACTCTTTATATGTATTATTTGAATTATTAGTTTTAGTATGTATTCTATGTTATTTGCATTTAGATTATTGGTTATGTGTGTTAATTTTGATCTAGTTTAGTTTAAATCTTATGAGGATCTAATTATATGTGATTGCATTAAGGATGTAGTGCATTGATTGAGTGCATAATGTTGCTTTTGATCATGTTGCGTTATTGAATCCATGATTATGGGTGATATTATTTGAATGAGTTAGTAAATCTATTTGATTAATATTTTTTACTATTATCTATAGATTAATCAAAAATATTTTTTTAATGTTTTAAAACATTAGTTAATTATTATAGTGATATTTGGGAAATGTCATTGTCTTGGTTTAATGGCTTGATATATAAAGATAACTAAAAGACATTTAAGATAGTATATATAGAGTAGTAATAAGAATTACTACATTGTTATAATATCATTGTTTCAGCCTAGTGACAATATGTATAAAAGATAGTAAATACATTTGCGATAATATTATAAAGTGGTAATAACAAAGGGATATGTTGAAATAATACCAATATGTTTTTCTATAAAAGTTTTATTTTACATGACAATTAAAATAATGTTATTGAATTTAAATTAGTCACATTAATATTTAAAGTCGTGAGGTTGATTATCTTTTCTAAGTTATTATCAAAATTACATTATTATCCTAAGTTATCCTATGAGCTAACTATTGTAATGTATAATTTCACCCTTGTAGGAGAGTTATTTAGGCTCTCTCACTCCCAAATAAAATATTGGAGTAACCTCAGTCTATGAGTATCCTATAGTGAGGTTGAACCTCTAGAAAAGGCCAAATTTCTCTTGGTAGATCACCTAAACTAATACTTCTACTTGGAAAAGGGATAGAAATGGGGTATATAATATCTAAGAACACTTATGGGGTGATAAAAAAACTTAATTAACACTTAAATAAGATTGAAACAAACACTAACTCAACATAAGATAATTTTTTTTCACACAACCTCATAAACTAGGCTCTTTAAGCAATGAATGAAGTAAAGAGAAATTATAAAATTCACACCAAGCATCCATTAATGGAAAAAAAATTTAAGTTTATACCTAAAACTAAATTTAAATCACCTAAAAATAGGCAAGAAATAAAGACAATGGAAATGGAAGAATAAGTATTTCATAAACTAGGCTCTTTAAGCAATGAATGAAGCAAAGAGAAATTATAAAATTCACACCAATCATCCATTAATGGAATAAAAATTTAAGTTTATACCTATAAATAAATTGAAATCACCTACAAATAGGCAAGAAATAAAGAAAATGGAAATGGAATAATAATTATTCACAAGGCCATCATACACAAGCTTGATAAACACAATTTAGAGGAAAGAGATAGGTGAAAAATGATTTTTATTGCTTCAAAAGGTGTTTCTAATTTTTTTTGATAGAGTTTATCTTTTTAAAATGAGAATATATTACAAAAATTGGGTAGAAATGAGAGATATAGGGAAAAGGGGAAGAGAGAGAGAAGAAACAAGTAAACAAAATTCAATAAATGAGATACAACTTTCATGGAGTCTCAACCACATTTGGATTAATTATAACTAATCCTTTCTCAATAAATTAACCTTCATTAGCCAAAATAATCTTCAAGTCCTCCCATTGGCTTGAAAACACACTAGAAGACCCAAACTTCTTGAGGATGATGATGCCATGATCCACTAAAAGGGAAAAGTATCCAAAGACTTTGAAAACTCATTGAATGCTCCACTTACACTTCTCAACCTCCAAACATCTCTCCCATGGACTTCTATGCCCCCCTCCACTTGCTCTTCCATAAGGTGCTTGGGAAAAGGTTAGTTGACTTAGAAAAAAATGCTTAACTAACCATGGAGGGTAAGTATTGGAGTTGATTTTTGATGTTTTATTATATTTTCAACTTGACTTTGCTCCTCCAACCTATAATAAACTCCATGAAATATGCAACTTTTATAGACCCCATTGATGGAGGTCACAAGCTTGAGCCATCTTCAACTAGGTACTCTAAAACCTACTCCCAAGGCCATTTAACACCCAAAAGACCACTTTTGGACCTGTAAAAGACTTCCATACATCTCTATAATGCATATGAGTAATAAAATAAAGATTTGAACAACCTTTAATACCTTCAATAATGGTGAAAATCACCATTAAACCTACAACAAGTATAAAATGTTAAAAAACTAGGTTTTTGACCCTTTAATTTAGTAATACACCATATAAACTTTTGTGAATATCTCCAAGTGCCATATAATAATGTTTTATGTTCTATTAGACCTTTTCCATGGCTTTAGACCATTTCTCTCTTTGAAGACATAAAAGGAAGGATATTTGAGCCATTTTGGGCCTCCTAGGCACCCAAAAATGCCATATTATTATACAAAATAGGTTGGTAAGGATATTAATGTAGTCCTATAAACATTATAGGTGGTTTCCAAGTCATTCTAGATCATTTTATGGACCCATGAGTCTAAAAATCCAAACTGGTCAAAAAGCTCCTTTACAAGCTCAAGCAGGCTCACCTTAAAGATGATTGTTCATACAATGAAGACACCCATTACACCAATTAAACATGTATCTATAGTACATATACCCATTCAACACCCCTAAAAATATTGGGCTCTCATGCAGAAGGTATGAAAAGATACACACATATAGATGATTACCTGTAGGGTTTGTAAGCATTCTAGACAAACTTACACTCTTAATGATTGTTCATTAAACTCAATACCTTAAATAAACTCAATATATAATAAATTTTAATTAAATAGGGTTACTCAAAACATAATAGAAATACTTAGACCAACTCTCCATGGTATGAAAGAAATGAGAATATGAAGAAGGGCTAAAACTAGGTGTCTTAAGCCTGAGAAGTTTGAATTTTTAAAAAGTATGAATTTTCACTTTAAAATAATATTATTTTATTGAAAACACCTTTTTGGAATCTAAAACATATCATAACACCTTTTTTAATGATCAAAAACTAATTTTGCTCTTTATGCCTTTGAGACTACCTGTGGGATTTTGAGCTTGCTTGTGGGGTTTGCCTGAAGTTTGTAATATGAATACTATTTAAAGATGTTTAATTGGATTAAAAATATCTTTCCATTCTTTTAAAATACTTTCTTAATATTTTAACCCTCAAATGCATCTTAAAACTCCAAAAAGTATGCCTGCATGAATAGTGACCATTATGAGACATTGAGGGGACTATGTATAAACAATAGACACTTAAAATTATTATATTACCCTAAAAATATAATTTATATTTATATTATTTCATGAGGGAAAATCATACCAAGTTTTAAGTCTTTTTTATGTGTACTTTGTCTTGCAGACTCTTTTTACTAAAATTTACCTTGAGTTATTACCTGCATGCTTCCTCCGAGCCAAAACTTGTCTTTCTTGAAAATTTTACTTTAAAACCCTGAATATGATAACTTATATATGAAAATATAGGTTTAAAACATCATATTATATTGTTTTAATACATATATAATACCTAAACTCCTTCTTGGCACCCATAATTGACAAAACTTCAACTGGACTCTAATGGCTGCCTTCTTGACCGCAAGGGAACTATGTAAGAATAATGAGTACTTAAAATTTTTATAGGACCTTAATTATTGAATTGTATGTTTTTTTATGTCATTGGTACCATTCTTACCAAATTTTATGCTTTGAATCAACCTATAGATGTCCCAAAAAAGTTAATTTCTCTAAGGTATGCTCCAATTTTGATTGTGATTTGACATTAGGGTTGATTTTACTAAATTAATTAATATTTAAAATTTAAAAAAAAATAAAATAAAAAATTAATGAGTATATTAGGTCATAATTAGTTTCTCCACCAAATTTAATGATTAGATCTTACATATTTTAGCATGTAGGCCCATTTTGGCAAAAACTAGTGACGTGTGCCTGCTCGATCAAATTTCACAACTAAGTTTTCTTTCTCATTGAATTTTTTTGTGAATTATAATGATGATTTTTACTTTAATAAGTCATGAATACCTCCCATTTCATTATTTCACTCTTAATTTTCTATCTCACAATCTTCCATGTTACCTTATGTCACCTTGTACCTCCTCAAATGACCTCATATGACTGCATGTTAATAGTATTTAGAGATTAATACTAGGATAAAAGAGATTATTTGGTCTAATTCACACCTATTTATCCCCATTTATAATCTTACTTAATTTTCAACAACCATTAAACCTTCCTCTAGCATGCTTGACCTCTTATCAAGGCATTTAGGCCTCACACAGTCAACCTCCATACAAGGCTTGTACTATCTCCATTTAGGTTAGAAATGATCCTTGGAAGCTTTGATCAGGGTCTTGATAATGTTAAATTTCCATTTATTTGAATATTACATCTCACCTAAAACTATCTTATGACCCTAATGTGCCTTGAGTTATGCCTACTAGTAAAATACTATGAGAGCATGCTACTCTTGGCTGTAGGTGCAATTCATGAAGTGGATAACTGTAGGGTAGTATTTAGGGCCTCCTCCATCATTTTATTCACCACTTCACATAATTTATTCTCTTTAACCACCTTTAATTCCCTTGGATGTGAAATATTCTTTATAAACATTAGTCCTTAACTAGCATACAAGTTTATAAGTAAGCCTTTAGCCTCATGTGGTTGTAGGTCACCACTTTATAAGTTGAGTTTGACTAAGATTGGTCTTTGAGAGTCCTTTGAGCATGCTTAGACCTCAATAAAGTCTATAAATTACTATGGGCACTCCATACCATCATGAAGCCCCATATAAATCACTATGCTTATACACTCCTCATTTTGGAGAAAAGCCTTCCTATTAGGGATGAAGATGTATATCCATAGGGTGTATGACTGTATAATTATTTTGACAACCTCAAACATGACCTACTATTCATACATCATCTTGATTCTCATAAAACATCCTCCTGAGGATGAATTCTCTAAGAATTCTATCTCCAATTTCCCAAACCACTACTTGGTTATTAGTGAACTTTTGTGATGGCTGAAGGTGCATTTTATGAGCTTGTATGTGTTATAGGTCTCCTTGGAATTTGAATGTTCCATTTTACTTTAGATATATTCATGAAATAGCTGATCTCAATGCTCTTGATGATCACATTAGTCTACTTGAGCCTTGAGAGTCTTAATACCACCAAGTAGGCCTTCTTAGGAATGGTACATGCCTATTCTTTAGTTGGTTGAGATGAATGTATGATTAATGGCCATGATTAAGGGTGTTTGTAAGTCCTTGACAACACACAAGGTGTCTTTTATTCCTTATATATCATGATAATCCCTTTAATAACTTCATCAAACTCCTAAGATGGTCCATACCCCCTTGAAATCACCTTTAAACTTTGATATCCTTCTTGACTATAGTTCATTATTGAAGTTTTTTGTAGGTCTCCATTAGGTGGAAAACCAATTCACTTAATGGTTTTCCATAAAATCACTATATTTACCTTGTTTCTATTCCTCTAATTTCAACTTTCACATACTAGCCTTTATGTCTACTTTCTTGGGTTCAAATAATTGGTTCAAACCTCAAACTAATTTTATTTTATCTCTAAACAAGTTCATCTCACCTATAACATGATCCATAGGTCATATTTATCCACTCTTTTTAGTTCACAAACCTCCTAAATAAATCTTCTCTTCCCTATTCTTCCTACCTTATCACAAGCTTTCCTTAGTATCTTTTAAAAGGCATTTCTTATTGGTACAAACATGTACCTCCTCATAATTTAAAAATAACACTTGATTCAGGTACCATACATGCTGTTGTATCCCTTCATGAACTTTCACACCTTGAATTATTCATTTGACCATTCTTTTAGCCACTTTTATGTCTCTATTAGGCTTTATTAGATTTATTTGACCCCCACAACACACAATCCCCTATATCTTGCACATATGGTACTAAAATGGTCCAAAAACTCTTGATTCACTTAGGGCACCTTGAAACCTATCAAACCACAAATTTTTGGCAAATTTGGAGGGTTAAACTCTTAAAATTGGCAAAACCCTAGTTTAGGGCTTCTTTTTTCTTGCACAGGCCTGAGAGCCTAAAAAATTCATTTTCATGAGTTCAAAAGGGTTTCAAAGGACCCAAAATCCATCCCCATGTTTATTTTCACTTAATTTAACACCTATAATAGGTTATAACCTTTCATTGACCTTAACATGCTCAAAATGAACCAAAACACAAACTTATTTGTACCACAATTGCTTGTATAGGGTAGAGGAGGTTCCAATTTGTAATGTATTTTTTTTAGGGGATTTAAAAAGTGTTTAGGACATTAAATAGGTCTGAAAAACCATTATATTACTTCGCCAATGTTTAAAGACCTTATTTTCAACCTATTAGATCTTCTCATCAATCTCCCTCTCATGCCAATGATAGGTTCATTTAGGTGGTTGTAGGTACAAGTTAGGGTGAATTTAACTATGTAAGAGTTTGGAAACCTCAAATTACCCTTTGTAATCATTAAAAACCAATGATTAACCTTGTGACTCCAGTCCATGATCAAAAAAATAATTAGGTATCATAATATACCTGTCTCATTTGTTTGGTGTCTCTTTTGACACTCCTTTCACTCCTCTACAACTCTACCCTTTATCCAAACCCTAAACATAGGTCCACTATATATCAAAACCAATCCCATTTATTGGTTTTATATATTTTAATAACCTCAATGAAGCTCCACCTTAGTTACCTAACCTCTTAAACATAAACAAAACATGGAAACTCTTTATGTTATTGTATTATCAACCCTTCAAGCTTGAATATATGTTTACCTCTAAGAGGCTGTAGGTACATTTTGAGGTTTGATACTGACTATGGAGTTGGTTTGAATACCTCTTATTCATAATCATGAGTCCATATGATAAAGTTCCTAAGAAACATAATCATACATATGACACCTTCTTCATAAATCATCTTTCCCTCAACCTATACTTGCTTGATGGTAGACCTTAAGCCCTATGATGGATGTAGGTTATCCTTGGAACCTTTCCATGTAATACATCCATGTTATTGAAGTAATTTTAGGTGGTTATAATCATGCTAAAGGTCTTCACAATGCTTACCAACCTCCAATCATCCATACTTACACCCTCAATCCATGTCTTTGCTCCACTAGGCCTGATTGATAGGCTTACTATGTTTCTTACTTAAAAAGGAACTTGTAGGTACATATACATAATTAAACCTTGAATACATTGACCCAAGAAATTATTAGGTTTTTCAATATTTTTTTCATCCATTTGGACCTATTTTCATCATGCTCATGTAATACCAACACTTATGACACCACACTTTTGCTCACTATCTACTATAGTTAGCTATAATTAACCGTACAGGGGCCCTGTAGGTGAGAATCTTCCTTGGAAACATTGCCATATGGTCTATTATCATTTTTTATCCTTTTGAGGTAGCTTGTTATAGAAATTTTTTATGTTTCCTTTATGCCTTAATGCTTAGGTTTGTGCCAATAGACTGTAGATACCTACAACCAACTATAGGTGGTCCTTATGAACAAGGTACACTCGTAGGTATGCATATTAGGCCAAAAATCATAGTGATCCAACCATAATTGATGTTAATTAAAACAAAAATATCCTTATAAACTCAATGAGACTACCTAATCATGAAGATACACCTCATTTTCAACTTTGAGATGTGAAGGTCATTTAAAGTTCAAAATCCTAAGAATACACTGCCAAATTTCAGTGAATAGATTCATCATTTAGAGGTCTCCAAACATTACCTTAAACTAGTTACACACCACCCTCATTTTTAAAGGTTACACTCCTATGATATGAAAATAAGATAAAAGCATTTGGATAGATCAAAACCCTATATGACATCATCATTTGGCATCAACAAAAGGGGCGAGTGCTCAGTTTTTGTGTTTTATGGAAATTATCCCTAAACATAGTCATTCAAATTAGAAAATGATCTCTTAACTCTTGCCTACCCACTGAGGGCCTCAAACATGCCTATCAATGTATTTATAACATATTGAGATTTCAATAAGGTTTAAAAGTATGTTCCAATCTTGTCCATAAGGCATATCAAGTCTCTATGGTGCCACGTATAGATGGACATTCCATGTATGCAGGCAATGGGTATGAGTTTAGGTAATATGCATGATTGTGATCTCATACTTGGTTCTCAGGATATATCCATATTTCCAAATCCTATTGAATACCTCAAAACATGTTAGAACATATTCATACAACTACCTCAAGTCTCTATGTATGGTCTATAGATGTACTTACAGTAGCATGTAAGGTAGTGAAGATTGAATGTAGACTAAGATATGTGACCTTAAATGAAGTTTGGTCCCATTAAAATTTTCTCAATGTATCCTTCCCACTTTAAGGATTTGAAACAAGCTACAACACTCTCAACATAATGTTATCAGTCCCCTGTAGGTGCTAAATAGTTTTAAACTAGGCAATGATGGTTGAGAGAACTAGTTTGTATAGTATATGAGATTTAAAATAATTCAAACCTTCTCAAAATACTTAAAATGAAACTCTTAAATCATAAGGAGTATAAAAATAATGAAATTATCTATCTCAATGTGATGGCTCCTTCTAAGGCACCTATAGATGATCATCTAATGTGTATGACTATGTACATATGAGACTTATATCCACATTCTATATATGCTATTTGGGGGATTATATTGATTTCTCATTTTATTATAATGTGTTAAACCCATTTTTAACTCTTCATAACATCTCTATGAAACTCTTTAGGACCTTACATACCTCACTCTGCTGAATATGTATGGAAATACAAGAAATACCTATTTGTCCTACCAAGGATTTGATGAACCAGTAAGGATTGAGGAGTAATATAAATTTTATTTTGTTGATGTGGCATAAGGAGGAGGAGGTAAATTATCCATCTAACCCAGGTTCTACTTTAAAACTAATCAAATGGCCATTTCACAAGGATAATAAGGAAAATAGATTTTATGCCATAAATACATTCATAAGAGGAATTGTCTGATGAAACTAATTGTAATAGGTATTATTTTACCCTAAAATGACTCCTATAAATCCAATATTTCTCAATTAATTTTGAAGCAAAGAAACAAGGGAAAACTTACATCCTATCTAGATGAGTAGGCCATCTAGACACCCCTAAACTGTTAGTGATTGTTCATAAATATGGGGACATGAAAAAAAACACCAATGAAATAAAGTACAAGTACATTAGGGTACCTATCAATTCCCAAAATATTGTGGTCCAAATCTCTCTCTCCTAACTGTATTGAGTAAAAACCTGAGGCTTTCCTATGGTTGTCCAAAACTACCCAAAATGGGTTTTCCTTAGCATAAAGAACCAAAATATTGCTTATGAAATCTAACACTTGGGAAATATTTTTTATGATATAAATGACCATTAATTTATTTTGGTAACCTTATGAAATTCCTTGACCTCTATTAATGGAATAAAAACTATTTCATGCCTAATTTGTAGCCAATAGGTTTTCCTTACCTCTACTAGTTATTATAATAGAATATGATTTTAGGGGAATATAATAGGATATTAAGGAAACCATTAATTCTTTCATATGACATTTGAGGCCCTACATCAAGAAAAATCTTTAAAAAACCTATTCTACTAAAGCTCTAAAAGGATCTAAAATGCATCCTTTTACTCCAAAACTCCTCTCTTCCACTCCAAATGACTTAAAATTACCTTGAACATGTATAAAATGGTAAAAACACCATAAATAGGTGGGAATAAGTAAAAACCAATTTTACTTCCTCAAAAATTAATTTTTCACTTGAAATTTCTATTTTAGGGACCTTTAAGTCATCTAATGCACTTTTGGGGGTATTTTGGGCATAATAACTTATCTAGGCCTTGTTTTTGACTCATTATAATATTTGATACTTTGTGAAAACATATTTTATTCCATTTAATTCTCAAACACCATATAAAATTGATGGATCCTTCACTTACAATTTTAGACCTATTTCTAGGCCTTTTCCTCAAAATCACCAAATTCACCTCAAAGCTTGCTTATAGTGTTTCAAAATATTGCATGTGACATGTGAAAAGGTTATGAGGTTTGTATCCTCCTTATACCTTTGGATCACCCACTTAACAAGAACTCTACTCAGCTTTTCACACCACACCATGACCTCCTAAGATACTGCATTTCATCATCAAGTTAGGACTAGAAAGGGACTAGTCATTGGGGTAGAAGGTTACTGAAGGGTCCAAGAGAGTGGCCTGATCCATCTAGGAATTTTTTTTTATGTAGGCCAATTTTGGCTAACACTAAGCCTAGTCAATGTTTGAGTGCATAAATAATGGTCACTTGTGAAGTGTTAGTTATCATTGGCATTGATATTAATAATAGACTTTGAAATGTTGATATATGGACATGTAAGTCAAATAGGTCATGTAAAAAAGAAAATATTAAAATAATTATTAAATTTTTTTGGGGAAACTTCGATAAATTTAAGGTTTCTTATTTATGTCAAACTAGGGTTAACCTAGTTAAACATATAAATTTATAGATAATGGGTTTTTTGCATGATGGAATTATGGAAAACTATGAGTTGTATGCTAACAATTACATGCATGGTGTGTATGAAGGAGGTAGATGGAAAAAAATATAAGAAGAGATAGGGAGAAGGGAATGAGATGACATAGAGAAGAGAAGAGAAGAAGAGGGATCATAGTGAAGGAGAAAAGGATCATTTTGGTTTGATAAGTGTCAATTTAGAAGTAATTAAGAGGTAGGTGAAGTTATTTTTCATATTATTTAAACACAATAAATTTTGTGTCTAAATATATCTTATTAGCGTTCATGAAAATGCCTTGAATTATATGAAAATATACAAGTTTAGTCTTATGGATCGATCATCCATCCATATAACTAAACTTATATCCCCTAAGTTCTTATGGAATACAAAACTAGGACTGTATATGTGAATTGTTACAGTTGAATGGGTATATATTTTTTTACATGATACGCTCAAGCTATGAGATTATAGGACTTGACAGTTAGGTTTTTATGAGTAGGTTGACTATGTGTGGTAGTTAAAAATGCTTACCACTTATATACTATAATGGTTATGTTAGATCCTTGAATATATGTATTACCTTAGATAGTGAGTTATTTTGACCTTTCTGTGGTAAAATACTTGGTCTGAGTAGGATTTATTAAAATAACAAGTTAGTATTGAAATTATGTGTATTCGCATTATGAAATTTCTAATGGGTTTTTAGTCTATATTAATGAACTATGTACAAGTGTTTTTAAAAACTATGAACAAATATAAAAGGACTGTATACATTTTTTCTCTCAAAACTAAGAACATATATATGAGGACTATATACATTTGTTTTTCAAAACTATGATATATATATGAAAGGACTACATGCATTTTATTAAAAATCCTATTATGAAAATGTAAGTCTATATAAAATATTTCATGGATATGATAGAGTTATCCTAGAGGGGGTATAGGGAGTGCTTAAGTCCTATCTCAAAACAAAGTTTCATATTATAAATAATTGTGTTATGTGAGGTGATTGTTATAACCCTTTAGATATTTGATAGCATATACAAGTAATGTATATTAGTGTTTAATTATATATATATATATTAATGGGATCTCACATACATATATATATATAGATCATGTGACTTGTATTTTGTTTATGTGGATTGGGTATTTGGTTCGAACCCTATATAAAAACTAGTAACGTATTTTTAAGCATATGAGTTTTTATATATTTATAAAAGATGACAAATTCAAACTTAGAATGATACATATGTTAATGTATTTGAAATGAGAATAGACTATAATAAGTTTAAATTCTTATATATAATGTGTAATGGTTATATGGTTTGTAATGATTCCAAGTTGGATGTCGACTTAAATTTAAATATTATTTATGGAAAATAGGATAACAGACTTTGAATATTTTTCCATTATTAAATGGATTATGAATTTTAAATTGAAATAATGAATAATAATAGGGGTTTTGGGAATGTTAAAATCCTATGATTGATCTTAAATGTTATTTTTGAATAGATAAATTATAATAGTTTGTTAGAATCATATGAAGTTCTTATTAGAAAATAAAAAATGATTGTTAGTTTAATACAAAATAGTATTTATATATGTGATCAAATACTAATATGTAGTACATTTTATGTATATATTTAATATGTAAAAGTGTATATATATATTAAATATATCTATATGAGGAACTTTGGTACCCACAAACATATATAATATATATTTATACATAGGGATGTGTGCTTATAGTTATAGTTTTTGTTGACTGTTAAATTAAGTCATAAAATATTGAGGGATATGACACTATGATTATATGCACACAACATCCTAAAAGTATGACAAGTTGTATAAATGAAATATTATGTTTCATGTGAGATAAAACTTTTATTATGAGGTATTTTATCTCTAAAATTATTATTATTACCTTGTTTTTATTGAGTAATGTGTACATAGAAAAATAAACTATGATATTGTTGTTTGTCATAGAATGTACTACATTTGAGTTACTTATGGAAATTAAAAACAATAGTCTGAGTGTAAAATATACCTAGTTAGTATAGACTATACTTGTTTATGTTTATTATTTATGTAATAAATAATATGAATGATATTCATTACATACATTTGACAGACTAAATATATGTACTTTGATTAATTTTGTACTTAACATGTTTTATGCCTAATGATAAGAAGTAATACATTTGAATATGTTAGTTATATTTTATATTAATCAAATATCATATTGATGGTACTAAATAAATAGTGAGATGAACTTCGCTCACTTACTTAGCATCACTAATGCCAGATGAGGGTAATCTGATCAAGTGGTGTGCGTGATTTTAACTCATACTAGAGATCAATAACTATTTAAAAAATTTGGCCAAAGTAATGTTTAGTCAAACATTGTCATTTCATATGTATGATTTATATGTTTGTACGATATCATATTAGAATATATAGCTTGTCTATTTGGATTCCCACACCATCACTATCTACCCATCTGTGAAGGGAGGACCATTCCCTTATTGGGGGATTGTATAGGGGATTAATGGTCTATGGTTGCTCTTTTAAATTGATAATATGATGCTATCCCTCCCTAAAATAATACTTAATTAAAGACTACACTTAATATTACTATAGATAATGGAGTTCAGGAGACTCATGCTCTATGGAGCCTTGTATCTAGTATTTCTTTTATCATTGAAACATTATTCTTAATGAAAATGTAATTATAAATTCATATGTACACTGATAATAGTGGATGAATATTGTACTAGCCATGGTTGGAATTTTTTAATTACTTTATGGAATTATGCATTTATGTTGTGATTATTTGTTTCATAGTGATCAATAACTATATGTATTATTACATGCCTAATTTATGGTTAACATATTCAATTTGTTTTTATTAGGATCACTAATTAGATTCTCATGGTGAATTCTAATGTAAGAATACGTAGAATTATTTAATTTTTTTACGTTATTCTAGTAAATCCTAGTGGAGATGTTACAATGCAAGAATAATAAACCTTACTTTCTAAAGTATGTTAGTGTACTTTATGTTGTAAATCACCTACGACATGCATAAAAAAAATAACTTCTTTTAAAGGCATATTTAAATTATTAATGGGTTTATTTAGGGGTTGAATTTTGTTATTAATCTTAGTCATTGGTATACTATTCAACTTAACTTCATTAGGCATGATGGGTTGGGTAATCTTACACCTTATAGAAGGGATAACATAGACCTAGTTAGAGGGAAAGTAACTATTGCTCCAATTGGGGGTAGGATGAGGAATGGGTTATACTTTAATAATAGTGGGCTTGGGAGATTCGTTGGTGTTTATTGTATTGTTAGTTTCAAAGAGCTATCACATTCTAATAACACTATCATGATTTTATTTGTATTAGCATGTGCACCTACTTTACTTTTCCAAATAAAACTAGGAACATCATTACATGTTTGAGTATTTTTTATACTAGGGACATTATCATTTGATATAAAATTATTATTGACATTAAGAATGTGTAAATAAGAATAGGGATAGATGTGTTAGACACATTTTATTCTTCATGATATGCATAATAATCATTATCATTCCAAGTTTCATCAAAATTAGAATCTTTTTTAATTGTAGAGTTAAGAGTTGAAGTAATTACACTTTCATACTCACTAAGAGTAAGATAAGAGTTTAACTCTGTACTAATATGCAAATTATCATCACATGTAGGTAAAATTCAAAATTTAGATTCATCATATATGATTAGAATAAGGGAAGAAGAAGTAAAAATCACATTTTTACCCTTGTTTAACATACTATCACATGAAATACGAATACTAGATTGATTTAAATTATTTTTAATTTGCACTGCATCATTATTTTGAGCTAAAAAAATGAATAAAGGAGAAAGAGGAATATATTCTAATTTTTTTGATACATCACCAAGTTAAGGAATAATATCATGTTCACATGTATTTTTGAATTGAAATGAGAAAGGGGTAGAAGATGCATTTTCATTATCTATTTAAGGAACATCATTAGCGTATGAAAAAGTAACACTATTATAAGTTGGATGCACTTGTTTAGATGCAAAATTATTATTTGTATCATGAAATGGAAATTTTACTCTATTTGACTTATATTTTGAAATTTTGAATAAAGATATAGCTAAGGTTGTCGACAAGTTAGGAGTACTATCAAAAAATGCATCACTAATGAGAGGTTCTTGTGGGATTATCTTGTTAAGTTATTTTTCTTGGATAGGGAGAGAAGGAGAAGGAGGAGTATGAGAAAAATATGCATCTATACTACCTTCATTATATCATCATACTCATTATATTCATCATAACCATTATTGAAATAATGATCATCATCATCATTGTAAATAAAATCATGCTCATAATTATTTTCTAATGTATAATTCTAAATATTAGTTCATTCATTATTATAATTATGAGACATGCTTATGAATTGATCAATTGGTGAGGGGGAAGAGGTTCCCTAGTGTTCATCTTCAACTTTACACAAAAAAATAGGAGAAGTATAATAAAAATAAAAATAGATGGCAAAAGATAGTCCAACATGAAATAATGAACTGAATTTTGGCTAGCATACAACCCTATGTAATAGAAAAATAATTTGATCTAAAACCATAGGGGACTAAAATTTTGGAATGAAGGCCCTAGGGCTAAAATCTAGGGTTTTGAGGGTTGTTAGATAGAGATTTAAATTTTAAATCAAAGAAATCCCAAGATATGACTGAATAGGATTAATTATAGGATGGTTGAGTATAAAAATTAGGAAAAATCATAAATTTTAAACCCTAAGTATTCACACAAATAAATGAAGAAAACCTAGTGGCAATCTAAGGTTTGAAGTAATTTTTTAAAGATAAAAGGAGTTCACCAATATGTTTTATTGATTTTGTGATTAAAAAAAATCAACCCTAATCAAATAAATAGTTGAATAAAGTGAAATGGGTAACTAAATCAACATTCAACCATACATTTCACTTGCATACATAATGATAATGAATAAATAGGATTTGAGATAAAAACATGTAAAGGGATGTTAAAATAATATTTTCTATAGTCTAGGAGCCATATTTGATTGTGTTTGACCTATTTGATGATTTCCCCACTTTTAAATCTGGTTATTTGCTTCTTGTTTTAAATTTGGACACTAGAGTGATATGATCATGTCCTTCTTAGTGCTTATGTCCTATTATGTTTTAAGATTATACTAAGATCTGCACATTTGATAAAAATTTCTAAAGCTATGGAATATTATATCATAGACCTATATTCATGAGTTTAATAAAGTATCTTACCTTATTCTCTCCAAAACCCTAATGGATTTTTGCACACAAGAAACACACAAAGATCAAATGCAAAAAGGGAAAAATTGGGAAAGGTGGGATATGGCTGAGCTATATTCAAAACCCCTATTGTCTTGAGTACTGCCTACATAACCCTAATGATAGGGACCTTAGATAGATGTTTTTTCCTTTAGGGAATGTGCATAATCAACCAAGCATGATGCATTTCTAAAATTCTTTTTACCTAGGCCCTCATCTTGGTCCAAATATGCAATCTAGGTATTGTATCTAAATAATTTAGAAATATGTAAAGATTGAACTTGGTGCAATTGATATTACTTCATTAGCTAGTGCTAAAAGATAAGTGTTAGATTTTAAATGTGTTAGAAACTTATTTAAGTAGAAGAATCCTAGTTTTGAATTTTAAAAACTTATTTGCACATTTTCCATTTTAAAACAAAGTTAAAGTGGTCATAAGAAGAGACCCAAAAGAAAAAGGGACCTGAAAAACTCTCCAAAATGTGTTTTGGACAATAATGTTGGGAAGGACACTAGAGTAGTGTGCTCTTATCCAAAATCAAGAAAATAGAATAATGACACAAGAATGGCCAAGGACCCATATGAATCTATCAAGGACCAATATGGAAAAACTTAGACTGTGAGAACATAAATAGTGTGAAAGAGTGACAAAGAGATAAAATACTAAGGTGAGATGCACAAACAAGACTTTAATTCAACATTAAGAGCTTCTAAATATAAGAGTTACAAAATATATAGTACTTGTGTATATAGTAACCAACTAACATCCATTTAAATACATGTTTATAGTGAAATCATGATAAAATTAGATTTGTTAAACCTAACCAAGGGATATCTTACCACAAAATTCCCAAAGGAGAGGGTTCTAAAACCTCTAGGAAAATAACACTATGTAATGACCCTATCTAGGTCTAAGTACATAAAATAAAACTAATCTAGTAATCATTGAATAGTGTTATTTTATGTACTTAGACCTAGCTAGGTCTAGAGTGGTGAGTATCATAGTTGAGAAAAAATATAGATGATGGTGCGAGCTTGAGGAGGTGGGCATGTTGGAGGACATATTGTAGCTGTTGTACATAAAGTCCAAGGATAAAATGAATTTAATATACTTTTTTAGATTTTTTAGATTAAAAGGAACTAACTTAGGAAAATTAGGTGTTAGGGTAAATCTGTGTAACATAATTTTCCCTAAATTTTTTTGTGATAGATTAAAAATTATGGGGCTTAATGGGCAGGAGTCAAGGTTTGTAAAATTAGGTCTAGAACATTAATGAAAATCTAGTTGAAAATAATCATGTAATTTGAACATGATTATTTTGAACAATTTAGTTGGTTTTGGTGTTTTTAAATAGGCAGTCAAATCCATAGTAAGTGGCCAATCTAGTAGAATATTATAGTGGTTAATCATAATTAAGGTGGATGACAACATATGCCATGGTTGATTTAGTTGAACGAAGGGATGGTTGACCTAGTATAAAAGGTGGATGATGTAGTAGGTTTTAATTAAGGTGGTCTATGACATATGCCATGACTAATCATGTATAAAAATTAATTGGATAACTTAGTAAAAAATGGTCAATTTAGTTAGGTTGTAGAAAATTAATCGATAACATATGCCCTAGCTAATTATGTATAAAATTTATGTGGCTGACATAGTATGAAATTAGGCCAATATTATATGATATGAATAAATGTGTGGCTGACTTAGTATATAATCTAGATGATATAATTGGGAATGGTATAAAAAATATAAAAGAGGTTGATGAAGTAGTTAATTACTTGTATTTTTGAGTTTTTAGAGTATATTTTTTGATTATTTGAGATGGAGATTTGATTATATTTTGTTGATTGATATTTTATATAGGTGATAAAGACTCTAGAGATTAGTGGATGTAATGTGGCTATTAGATCTACTTGGAATATTTTTAAAAATATATCAAACTCAGTTGATTGCTTTGAGTTTTAGCGATAATATGGAGATGCAATAGATTCTACTTAGTGTGGAGTTAGTCACCATGTTGTTGGGGACATGGGAGAAACTAACACTTTTAGGTGTGTGGTATAAAACTTGAGAATTCACATTATTTGTTGGTACTCCTAATTATAGGGTTGTCTATGTGATGATACACCAGAGACAGATGCAAAAAGGTAAGCCTTAGCCTTATGGGTGACTAGCTCTGAGAGATATACCTAGGCTAGATTATGAGTGTACTTAATCAATGTATATGTTTTGACCATTCCAAATATACATAAGGACATTATTATACTTGTGAAAATTCATGTGATCAATCACAAATCAGATTGGAAGGTACCACTATATATTATTATATTGTGCCAGTCCATATTAGAGTAGGGCACAATGTATAATTTAGGAACAATAATTTGGGTGTAGTTGGTGCATGATTTGTATAGTAATTTATCATTAGGTTAGATGATGATAGGCCATGTTAGTTTTTTATGTGGTTATAATTAATATAGGTTCTTGATGTATCAGCCTATAGTGTTACCACATGTAGTGGATGCTACCCTACCATGTGTATGATGATGGACACATGATCATACATTTTATGTTATACCACATGTATTAGCATTATAGATGATCATAATATTATTTGTTGGTAGTATCTAGGCATATAATATACTTGGCCCTCATGGAAATGTAAATTTCAAGCATAGATACAAGTGAGATGATAAGGAACTATCCTCAATCAATAGAGCCACATCTAGTGCCTCATTTACTAGATAATATGGGTTGCCACATCTGATATCTCTTATAATAGTGATAACATATTAGGCACATCATGTGATGGAACATTGTGGTACAGGAGTAAATGAGTATTAATAAATATCCTTATCATATGACCATATCAACCAAAACATGGGTGATGATAATGTCGACTACAATAAGGAATCCAAAAATACCTGGAGGAGTATAATATGTGATTATTATTATAAGACAACATATATTAGAGTGATCCTAGTGGTAGTGGAGATAGATGCACGTTCTCGTGCATTTTCATACACAATCATAGGCACCACCACATGCACTACCATAAGCACATCATAAGGATATCCATAAGTAGATCCATATGGAGATCTTACAATGCAACCTATATTGAGTTGGTCAATTATGGATCACATTCATAGTGGAGCACATCATTCTCATTTGATTCAACATGGTCATTATAGAGGCTCCTTACCACCATGAATCCATGTTTTAAAAGAGGTACTTGTTGGGTGAGCTGATGGGGTAGCTATTGGTAAGTAATTTTTATTTTGTTGAGTTTGAGATAGATTGATATACATGCTAGATAGATGTAGTATTTTGGAGATATGTAGTGAGATATGATGTTCATTTAGTTTGTGTTTTATATATATTATAGTAGAATAGGTTAGGTAGTCATCCGTGGTCTAGAGAGTACATCATGATATACTAGATAATGTATTACCTTATGATATGACACATATGATTGATTTGATGGTGCCCTCAACACCTATGTATGCTAGTTAGTTTTGATTGGTTGGTATGATAACTTAAGAGATACATAGATAATTTTATGTAACCTAGGTGGTATTACCACCAGACATTGGTGATGGAGAGCTACATGCATGTAAGTCATTAGTAGTACAGCAAGCCAAACATTTTGATACATGTATCTAGTTGGCCTAGGTAAAAGGCCAAGTGGCACATTTATAAGGACATGTGGAAGGACTATAGACACATAAAAAGTCACTTTAGCAAACTATTCATATAGGGTAGTCACATGATTCTATGGGTAATGTAATTCATCCATCACCAGATATATAGGGTAGACCACATCTATAGAGTTATTGTTTTACTATGAGTTATCATGTGATATTATGTTGGACATGTTTGATCTATTTATGTATATATATGTTGTTTTCGATGACTCATGGATGTATTTATTTTATTTCTCGCATATGTTTATATTTATATATGTTATGAGAAAGTGTATGTTGTACATGCTTATTCTTTTCCAACAAATGTGAATAAATGCATGGTAAAAAAGAATGATAAGGAAAATAGTTTTAAAAATGAGAATTATGGAAAAATAGAAAATGAAAAAATAAATGTAAGGTAATAGGAAATATCAATGTGAAAAATAAGAAATAAAAATGTAAACAAAGTCAAAAATATGTAAACAAAGATATTTGAACCAAAGTATGTGGATAAGAAATATCAATGTAAAAAAAATAAAGAATATGTAAACAAAGTAATATGAGTAAGAAATATCAATGTAAATAAATTTCAAAAATTGTAAACAAATATATGTAAATAAGCAAGAGATGAAAATAAGAGTAGTAATAAGAATGAAAATCCAAACTTAGAGTTTGTGTTAGTTAATAATGTGAAAGAGTAAAGTTATTCTATGATAAAATGACACATAGTGTATAAATGAGAAAAAACTATTTTGTGAGGAAAGCTTATTCCTATCCAAGGTTTTATACTATAATTCACAAATGGATGACCAAGTGGTATTTATTTGTAGGAAAAATGGAATTTTGTGAGGAAGACCTAGTCCAATACAAGGTCTTACACTACAAATCATAAATGGATTACCAAAGATGGATGAAAATGGTTTAGAGAGAAGAATTTTATGGAGAATTCCTAGTCCTGTAAGGTCTTACACTATAACTCACAAAAGATTAACCATAGAGGTACGATCAACATTGAAGCAATATAAATCAAGGGGAGTTTTTTAGGAATGATGTTATGAAAATAGTGAATGAAAAACTTGTACATAGGTGTTTTAATAATCCTTAGTATAAATGAGACATACTAATCAAGTGTAAAAGTGTTTAATATTTTGTTTGGACAACAAAAAATTAAGATACTCTTACTGGCAAATACAAAGTAGTTGGCTAATGAGTGAAGTACCCCGATTATTTCATGAAGGTTATTTACAAAAAAATTAAAATGAGCATACCTCCCCATAATGTGTTCCCAATTTCTTAGGACCCCTTACAGAGCTGTCGGTCTACTATGAATATTGGTACTTGCATGAGAAAGTATGTGGCACTAGATTTGATAATGAGACCTGCTATCCCAGTCTACTAGTTTACTGCACCACAATGGACCTTAGATATTTTATGAGGCTAACTATGGAGTTTGATCTTTAAATATAATAAGATATGTGCCAAAGGAGAATCACATTTTTGGTTGTGATTTTTACTTTTATATTGGTTTTTACCCCTAGTTTATTGCCTTTTGTTTGAATTATTTATATTTTTACTTTGATAGCTTATGCTATTTATCCTCTATATGGATCAGAAGAACCACACATGAGTGATATAGATGATTAACACAAAGAATTTTATATCTTGGTTATAAGAGAGAAGTACTTAAAACTTATGTTGGCCTAAAAAATGCTTAGACTTGCCCATAAGTAATTATGAAATCTCAAAACTAACCTTATATGTGCTTAGGATGAAGGATATACAATGTAAAAATTAGGATCATGAGAGATACATATAAATAATGGTATAATTTTGAATATGCTATATAACCGATCATAAAAATAAATAACATAGTGTAGAGTGTGGTATAAAAAACTATATTATTCAACAAGTGATCTAGCATAAACATCCAAGTAGTGTTTATAAAGTATGTAAAGAGATGAAATAAAAGCATGAACATTTAATGTAGAAGGATTCAAAAGTTGTAAAACAAGAATCATGAATGTAAGAGTAACTATGTATAGGTAGAGTAAAGAAGCAAATGATAAATGATGCATCACAAATGTTATAATGAAGTAAAAATTTAAAAAATTAATCAAGTAAAATTATGGAAAATAATATGCCATATCAAAATAATGTTTTCATAAATATTGATATATTTCATAGCATACATCATCAATGACATTTGTTAAGTCCTACTATAACTAGAATCTAGCTTTGACCATAGTCTTATCTATCTTGACTAAGAGATGTACAAGTATTTCCTATTGCAATATCTTAATTAAAAATGTAGGTGTGATATAAGAAGAAGGATACATATGTGGAATCTCTTATGAAGGGTAATTAATTTGAGTAACTAGTACTAAAATGTGACTATATGTCTCTGATATTTGGCATGTTGTAGGAAGTGGGGAAGGAGTAGCCTTCACCCATGAATAATTATAGGTATGCTATTAAGAAGGTGATGGTGTAGGCCATGGAAAAACATTAAAGTGATGATGTAAGACTCTACATTGATATGTATGATATGTAACACATTGATGCTAAAGGAAATAAGCCTCCCCATGTTTGGTGATATAATCTATAAGAATATTAGGAGGATGTAGAGTCTTATCAATAGATTATGACATAACCATACAAAGCACATAAATATACTTCTAAAGTTGTTGGTAGTGTGTAGAGGTATGTGTGGTTGTACCATGAAAAAAACAAGTACATCTAAGAGTAGCTGAATTTGGAGGTATATGATCTGTAGGAAGAGTGGAACTGAATGCTTGATGCTATGTTATGAACCTTTGATATGTATGATAATCCTTGGTCTAATGACCAAAAACCTTATTAAAATCATAATATGGCTCATCTACCCATCATGTAGGTAGAGGATCAATTTGAGGCAAAGGTAATATGCCATCACCATCGGTAGTAGAACTTAGAGCATGGTCTATGTTAGGTTAAAAAACTATGATAGATGTGTGCAATGTACGTCAATGTAATGTGGCAAAAATGTCAAGAGCAAGATAAAAAGATCATAAAACCTAATGAACTAATATGGTCCCATCATGACATGATCAATAAAAATGCTATGAAGAGGCTTAGTAGTGACTAGGTTAGAATTTGTGTGTGTGTGTGTGTGTGTGTGTGTGTGTGTGTGTGTGTGTGTGTGTGTGTGTGTGTGTGTGTGTGTGTGTGTGTGTGTGTGTGTGTGTGTGTGTGTATGTGTGTATGTATGTTCCATCTTTGACCTATGGGAATTAAGTGATGAAGATATGGTGTCACGTGTAAGATAAGAATAATGAAATACATTAATATAACTAATAATATGAAATGAGTATTGTAAATAATAATGATATCTAAGTATTTCCACATGTTTAGCTTGAGTAAAACTAGTTAAAAAGGGGTCATCTAATGGATATCCATCATTGTAATTAGAAGTATGAATATCAATAGTATAAGAATAAATGATATTATCAATTAAATAAGTATGAAGAATGGATTTTTTATTATTTTTTAGAGTAACATGAATCTCATAGATTGGTTTTTATTGAGACTGAGGTTATAAATAAGGAGGTAATTGAGAAATTATGTGTGAAAGGAGATCAAAACTTTTGATTTTTAAATTGATCTCTTTTAGTTCACCACTGTTTGAATATAATATATTAGGTAATATATCGCCCATAAGTTTGGGGTGACCATTATGGCCTCTTGTAAAGTTGATAGGGTATTTAAATCATTGAGATTAATGAAAGGGAATGCTAGGTAAAGGTTCAAGAGTGGGGATTCTAAAAATGCCACATTCCTAAAATTATTCAAAATTCCAAGGGTTTGTGTCTCCTTGAATTTTATAAATATAACTATTATGAGGAAATTTAACACATTGGCATGCCTATGATTGATATCTCACATGAAATATGTTCAAGGTTAATAGAGTAAGATGTTATACGATAACAAAAAATGAAGATCATGACTTTAATATGAATAGTGATAAAAGGAACCATGATAGAAAGGTAAAAACATCCTAGAGGAGGCATTTATATTCAATCATAACCTTGAAAATTACTTTGCATATATTTTAGATTTCACTTAGAGTACATAAGTGTTTTAATAAAATCAAGGGAAGAAAAACAATTGCCATAGCCTTCATCAATCAAAGCACATTGGAATTGTATATCACCAATTTGTGCATTGATAATAGTGGAGGATCATCCACTCAAAACAATATTTCATAAGGAATCATTGAAGAGATAGGAAATTTGCATGATAGGGAAGTGTTTATGATTTAATCAATATGTAATGAAAATTTTAAGCATTATTTGAGAATACTAGCTTTAGACTTAGATAAAGTGGCTTCGTTTCCCATAGGTAGAGGTAAAGGGATGTTAATTTCAAATAAAAGTTGCATTAAGTGATTATGATGATGAGGATAAGCCATCATGAGTTTTAGAAAAGGAATTTTATATGAGATACATGAATGTTATGCTATAGGATTACATTCATCATATTTGATTAGTGTTGTGTCAGATAGAGGTGCATACTGTTGAAGTAAATATATTGAAGGAAGTGTGGAAGTAAATTTAAATTATTGTTGATAAGAGGTATTATATTGAGACTTAGTCTATATGTTTTTTCCAAGTTTATTTAGGTGAGTATAATTAGGTAATGTTTTGTGTGTCATGTTTGGGGTGCTGTGTGATTCTATGGAAGATTTTATAGGTAGTGAAAAACTCAAAAACATTAAGTGGATTTGGGGTAGTTTTGGAGTTAGGAGAATGAGGACTAGAAGTTACATCTATAGAGAGTAAATGAGTATACAAATGTGGTATTTGAGTATAAATATTTGGGGTAGTGGATGAAGGAGTAGGTTTTGTTGTTATATTTTTTGGGATCATTATTATATGTCCAAGTTTTATAAAGTGAGATGGTAAGAATCTTGGATGATATGAAAATTAGAGAAGTTGTTATAGTTATAGTTTGGATAAGGGTCAATATAAGAAATCATTCTCCTTATATTTTTCATATTAAAAACATTCTCATCATTAGGATAGATGAAATTTTTGACAATGTTGGTAGTCAAAGGTTGAGTAGTACTTGGTTAATGATTAGGAAGAGAATCCTTGTAAATTATGAGGTGAGCTCTAACTTGATTAAAGGCATCATGTTTAGTTTTGGTTTATTAAACCTTGGATATTGATTCATAAGCCTATTTATGATCATGGGTTAGGGTTAATGATCAAATTTAGGACTAAGCAACTATTCAAGAGAAAAATTTCATAATTGGTGACAAGTTTCATGAGAATGACCTTGACTTGCATGCTACTAACAAAAATTATGTGGATCATACAAATCTTTGGTGGGATAAGTAGGGTCAAGATATGAAAGTGAGGGAATATGAAGATTATTTTGAATTTATTCCATGGAAAGATGTTTATGGAAATCCACATTGTTTACTTTAGAAAATGTATAACTAGGTTGTGGTAAAGGGTTGGTTGAAAGTGGTTGTGAAAGGGTGACATTATTAGAACTAGTTGGTGTAATAGAATAAATAGTTTGAATAGAATCATGGTTATCCATAGAACCATCATTGGTTTCATGTTGATTTTTAGATTTCATAAGCATTTTAGATCCAATAGGAGGATTATAAGGCTCAAATTATCTTATGAGAAAATCTTGACATGTGGCTTGGTCGAGGGTTTTTTCCAAAGATTTGAGAGAAAGGGTCCTAACACAATATTATAATTTAGGATGAAGAGCATTAGTGAATATGTGGAAGAGGTTGTATTCTAACATTTTATGTTTAAACTTATTGAATAAAGCTTTCCATCATTTAATAAACACTTGCATAGTTTGATATTCTGATTGCTTATAGTTGATGAAGTGAGTTAAGCTATTTTCAGGGAGGTCATTAGTTTGGAATTATTATACCAATGCATTAACTAACTATTATAGATTGTATATAATATGATATTTGAGTTTACTATACCAATACAAATCATCACCTCCAAATTTTTTAGATAGGATCTTGATGGAAGCAAAGGTATTGAGTTTAATCAAATATTTGTACAAGTTTCTGAAAGCTTTCAAGTGCAAAGCAAGATTAGTAGATCCATTATAAGTGATAGTAGGAATAAAACCACTTATGTAAATTTGTGAAATTGGAGGGACTAAGGGTTCATTTTTTATATGTTTGATAGTCTTTTTGAGAAGTGAAGGTTGAGTATGAGGTTTCCTTGTACATCTCTAGGGGGTGGAGGTGCATTAGGATTTTTAACTCCCCATTGAGTAGGTTGAGGATGGTTTTTTAAATATAAAAGTTGGTTTTGGATTTGTATCATTTGATTTATACCATTAGTTTGAAAAGTGGCCAATTGGTTCATAGCTTGTAATAAAACTTGATCAGTGTTGATAGTGTCTTGAATAGTAAAAGCAACTTGAGATGCACTAGAGGTAACATTGAATTGAGTATGAACATGGGTACTTTGAGTGGGCTGGCTTGAGGAAATCCCATCTATAGTATTTGAAAAACCAGGAAAGGTTGAATAAGAATTTTTAGATAAATTTGAAGGCATGAAAAAATAAGTGGGTATTGAAGAATAAAAGGTCATGGAATAAGTCATAGGGTGACTTGTTCCTAGGCCTGTAGATAAATTATGTGTAACTGAAGGTGGAAAATCAATGTAAAATATCATCTTGATATTTTATATAATCATGGGATCCTTGCCTTGATGTTTAGGGTTTTCATTCATGAAGAGTATCATTTTAATAATATATTAGAGATCACTCTCATCCTTGACAATAGGAAATTTTGGAGGATAGTTAAGTGGATCCAAAGTTTTGGGAGAAGGTTACCCATAATTTTTGGTTCTAGTGGTCACATGGACATTAATGAAATCTAAATTTTATATAGAATTATAGGGAAGGTGATATTGAGGATGCTTAGGAGGATTAGCTAAATTCATCATATCATTTTTAGTTTGCATTTGACTTTCATAAAAAAAGTACTGCATGGTGAAAAGTGAAGATAGAAATAGAAATCTAAAAACTTACTAATTCAAGTGGTTGAAATAGTTATGTAAAAATGAGAAATAAATATTCTTAAAATATTACTAAGTTGAGTTGGTCCACTTAGTTATATGGAAAAAAAATAAAAAAAGTTTGGACATAAAACTATGTCGAGCTAGTTGACTTAATTGTATAGGCAATAAATATACAAAATATTTGAAAGCCTAGTAAGTCAAATTGGTTGACTTGGTTGTACATGTAATAAATAGAAAAAATATTTGAAATCCTACTAATTTGAACTGATTGACTTAATTGGAAAGATAAAAAATAGACATTGTAAAAAAACTACTAAATTGAGTTAGTAGACTTAGCTATACAGGTAGAAAAAATGATAGTCTAGACAACCTACTAAGTCAAACTAGTTGATTTAGTTATACATGTAGGAAAATATAGAATTATACTAAGTCACACTAGTTAATTTAGTTGATTCTAGAAAAAAATCAATAATAATTTAAACTATGTAATTTTTAAGATAACAATAAAATAGATAATATACTAAACTATCTACCACATAACACAAAATTATAGTAACATTAGTTAATATAATATATAGTATAATAGAAAATAACAAGAAATAAAAATAAAATATAATATTGTAAAAAATGATGCTAACTAATTATTTGAAAAGAAGATCAAGAATTTGTATTAAAAGGTTTTGATTAATTTATAGGCTTTTAAAGATGCTTGTATATTGGACAATGACATCCCAATATTTTAGATCACTAAGTATGGAGGAAGCCCTATTACTATATGCCACTAAAATTAAGTTTAAGTATAAACTAAAAGTAAATTCTTGATTCTAACTATTAACTGATGCACTATAATATTAAATGGATGGGTAGATTCCTAATGTTCAACTCAAAGATAAATCCTAGGTATTTATGAAATATTGTGAGGTATGTGGAAATTGAAGACCACATTTAGCTCTGTAATATGGCTATGATTATTGGGGAAATATCATCACACTGTGATATCTATAAATGATAGATAAAGATCATAAATAGAGTGTCACATATCCCTTCATGATATTATCTAAGTAGTTTTAAATATGTTGGTACACAATGTCTAGGGAAATTAAAAAATTGAATATAAAGGCAAAAATCAATTGTTGAAAACCAATTTGTAGTTTCAGAATGTAAATAAACAAGCAACCAACTATTTTTAAAGTAAATGTGAGATTAATTAATAAGAAATAAAAGTGATTTGCCTTACTTATGTTGAAATTAAAATATAAAATAAGATCAGCTAGAATGATCTACTTAAAAAATAAAATAGAACATAGTTGGATAGGTTGAATTTAGTCTATTGTGAAAATAGGTCAAAAATAAATAGAATCAACTAGGTTGACTTAGTTTTTTTGGTAGAGAAAGAAAACATATAACTAAGTCATCTAGGTTGACTTAGTTGACTATGTGATACATTTTTATCAAACTAAAATAATGGTAAAGATAGTTTAGAAATTGAAATCTTGACTAATTTAACTGAAAGATAAAAATGATAAATTGAAATAATTAACAAAAATGGAAATAAAAATATTTATTTATAGTGAACCTAAAAAATATAAATAGATCAACTAGATTGACTTAGTTTGTTGATAAAAAATGCTAAAAATCTGATTGCTAACTATATTTATTCATATCTGATTGAGTCTTATAGAGGAAAAAATCTAAAAAACATAGAGGTTAAACATGATTAATTAGGGCAATTTAGTCTGTGATAAAGTTAAAAACTAAAAGTGGTAAAATAAAACTATAGTGACCAACCCGATCTAGTTTGCCAAAAGTTGAAAAGTAAAAACTGCTAAACTAAACTAGATCAACCAAGTTCATCTAGTTGATTGTAAGTGAAAAATCTAGAAAATAGAAAAAAACTAAGTTGACCAATATGACTCAGTTTGAAAATAAAACCTTAAAAGTTGAAGGACAAAACTAAATCATCTAGTGCAATCTAGTTTATTATAAATATTAGGCCTATAAACAGAGAAAAAGACTAGATCATTAGCCTGATCTAGTTGATTAATAAGTGAAAACTTACAAATAGAGGAAAAATACTAGATCAACTAGCATAATCTAGTTGATTGCATAAGGAGAATTTGTAAATAGAGGATGAAATGAGATTGACCAGCATGATCTAGTTGACTGTGGATCTTGAATCTGTAGATAGATGTTAATACTAGATCAACCAACCTGGTCTAGTTAAATGTAAATAAAAAATTAAAAATATGCAAGGGTTATATTCATGTTAGGTTCACCAAAATGTATGTAATAAAATTAAGATAGATATATAACTTATCTGACTTAGTAAATCTAAGATCAAATGAGGTAATAAACTAACATCCATTACAATACATGTTTATATTGAGAACATGACTAAATTGGATCCGTTAAAACTAACCAAGGGATCTGTTACCACACCAGACCAAAGGAGAAGGTTACAAAGCCTCTTGGAAAATGACACTCTAAAATAACCCTAGCTATGTATAAGTACATAAAATAAAACTAATCTAGTGCTTAGCAAATCTTGTATTAGAAAGGAGAATAGTTAAACATAAATAAAGAATCAAGGGATCATGGTAGGGAAATGGAGGCCAATATCACCTAAACTAAAGATGACAATTAAATAAAACCCTATATCTATATTGAGTTCAAGCATAGAGGTAATCTAAGTACATAGTTATACATTCATAACATATGTTACTTATACAATATCTATCTATCAAATGAAATAAAAAGAGTTAGGAATACTTACCTTAGGTAAAAATATCAAATCTCAATCTCTCCCTTAGCCAATAGTGATTTGTAAGAGGTTATTGTATGTTTTTAAGGATAACACTATAGAAATTATCTCTAGACTAAAATTATCCTACTTTGCATTCAAAACTTTCAACAAGAAAAGTAATCTTCTATCCAATTTAAACCCTACGCAATGATTCCTTCAATTGAGATTTAGAATAATTACAAAATGCAATGATGTGAAAAATAAATATTCATCTCTATTAGATTGTAATCATTATACAAATGGATAATCCTTAACCCTTATAGAATTTTAATTGATAAGATCATCTATCTTGATTTAATTAGTAAGAAAAATTTGCCATTAGGCCTCAAACTAAGTCGACCAGGCTGATTTAGTTCCATAACAAGCACTTAATCTTTTATAATAGGATTAACCTATTTGAATTAGTAGGGAAAGAGGGTGATTTCTTAGTTAGGGGTTATTTGAAAGAACAAATACTTAGGGAAATGTGTAAATAGGGTTTGGATTGCTTGTGGAACTATATAAAAATGATTTATAATGGGTTTAAGTAATGATAGAGTTGACCAACAATATTGTGAAGCACCAATGGTATACCCACCCCTTTCCTAGTCCACCCTTTAAGGAATGAATTTAGAGAGATCTGAAATCGATAGGTTCCTGCAAGAGATAAAAGATTTAGTAAATGATAAGTTTAAAAATATTGTCTATATACAAGGAGTATAATGAGTTTGTGAACTCTTTACACTTCAAATATTTATACATATAGTCATTGCATTTCACATTTCCCTCTTTGCATAATAATAAATTTTCAAATAGTTTATACGTTATTTTCCATATCATATGTTTTGTTTAGAGGTTGTTTAGTTATGAGTTCGTGTGATAAAAACTTTCGATTTACAACATGTCATTTCATCTAATTTTATATATCACCCTATGTCCCTTTATAAAACATTTTAAAAATAATCATGACATATATTCTTGTATTATTTATTATAAGCATAATGTACCTCAATCCTCTATACTTTCTTTTGAACTTAGAAAATTATAGTTCACAGTCTAGTTTAGAAGCTAGTCCATGATAGAGTCTTATTTTATAGTTCCCTCAAAGAAAAAACACTAGCTTGCTCAAACTAGTTAACCTTACTTTCCTATCTTATCCTTAGTGATGAGCCCTTGCATATTTAATTATTCTATGGGGCTAAGATTTGGGACTGGGGGATATTTAAAAAAATAATAAATAAAAATAGAAAAACCCTAATACAAAATCAAAAGCTTATGTAGATCAAATTAATTTCACATCTCTTTCTCTTTGCTAATATTTAGTGTTGGGCCCTTATATATTAATAGATGCATGGGGTTAAAATTGGGGGGAGATGCCCTTAATCACCTAAATCTATCCTTTAGTGATGATCCCATGTGTCTTTGTAATTACATGAGACTAGGTGTAGGGGTTGAAAAAAAAACAAATAAAGAGAAAAATCAAATAAAAAAGTGCCAACAAAAAATAATAAAATATCTAAAAGCTCTCCTAGATGTCTATGCCAAAAGGATAAATTTAATCCACTAACTAATTCTTTCCATTTCACCTTAAAATTTATAGATTGGGGTTATCTATGGTTAAAGGTAATAGAGATAGCCTAAGGTACAAGGGTGATAAACTATCTCTATAGCAGGCCAATTAGATACTAAACTCAAATAACCATATACTAAATTTATTATGCTAAGATAGGCTAAAAATAATAAGTACTACTATGATAGATATAAAAATGATAAAGAAGTAATGTACTTAACTAGTTCTGATACTAATTTAGTTATGGATCTAGAACATACAAGAAGCATACTTGAAGATGATTTTGAAATAATTGTTAGATTTTGGATTCCTCTAGAGATGTGGACACTAGTGTCAACCTTAGATGGTTGTGTCGATGTTATTATCTAAACCTGATGTAGGTGTCCTATATGAAATACCTATTGTAAAAAGATGCAAATACTTGATTTTGTTTATTTTTTTATTCATCTTCACTTTGGTGTATTCAGATCTAAGTTATGTACTACCATTCCTTATGACATTGCAAAACCCTAGTTCTTCATCTTCATAGTGACCTTGGCAAAAAAAGGGTTCGTGGGCACATGGTGTCAAGCTAACCCCAAAGACCCCTCTATTAATGACCATTATTTACATAGCCAATACTCCAAAGAGGGCCTCAAACTAATGCAATTCTCCCCTATATTTTGGATTGTGTGTGAATCAAGTAATAGGTGAAAAGCAAGTAATATATTGACCTAGTTTTTAACTTGGCAAATCAATATCTGAGGCTACTCTTTCAATAATTTAGACCTATGTATGCATCATTTCTATGATTGATATGAGAATAAAAGAAAGTATGAAAGCTTTGATTTATTTAGTGATTGAATACATTTGATAGGTTGCCTTAGTATGTGCTAGGTGAGGAATGAATGAAGGTTAATATTGTATTTATATCAATCCCTTTGGAGAAGTAACTCACATTAAAGCACTTAGGCCAATCATTAATATACATTTTATTATAAAATTAGATGAATTCAGGGAACTATAAATTAATGTTGGAGAAATACATCTACATTGATGTAAGTGTCTATTAGGATGTTAGTGTCCAGGGAACACGAAATAGGTTAAAAACTCAAAACTTATAGAGGTGAAATATAAGTAGGTTTTAAGCATTCTAAGAAAGATAAAAGGTTTTTGTCATCAAAATAAGATTGGTAGAACCAAGATATAGATTAAGGGGTACAAGATAGATTAGATGTGAGACTTATAAAATTAGGAAAGGTTCAAAACTAAGAGGAACAACCAAGGTTTGATTTTCCAAGTGTACAAGATTGAGGTGCTATATAATCCATAAATATTGTATACAATTTCCCATTAATCTAATAATGAAATTTATGGTTTAAAAGATAAAAAATGCATACCTTTATGTGTATAACACACCTTTCCTTTACTTGAGTCCAACTTGAGTGTTTTACTGGTGACTAACCTACAACCAAGATCATGTTATAACATATAATTAATGCATATAATCTGAAATTGAAAGTATTGAAATTGAAAGAGCAATGTTTAAGAGTATATTTTTGTATTGATATAAATGCCTTGCTTATTGGCAAGTTGATTTAAAATATGTATCATTGTAATGATCTAAAATTAAGATTAAGATAAACATATATAAATCTAGAAAGTACATATATCTAAAGAGATAAAGAGAGATTGGAAGGCACATGCTTCCAACCTTAGATAAAAGGTGAGTTCCCACCTGACAGTTGAGATTAAATCAACCATGAAACCCAATCACACTATAACCTAGTGAGCATGAGTGAAGAAATTTAACTCATACTAGTAAATTAGTAAGGTTAGATGATAAAATCAAGTCCAACTTAAAAACTTGGCAAGATTGAGTGATTTAATCACATCAACTATATCAAAAGTGAACCAACTACTATAGTAAATTATCTTAATATAGTTTGTGAAAGTCCATCTTGGTGGGTGATGATAGTAATTGAGAGTGTTTTTAAATATAAAAATGAATTGGATTTTATAACATTAGGTGCATATTACATATCATATGCACCTTAGATATGTTTGATGCTGAAACTATGTATAACAATGGGATCAATGGATAAAATTCTACCACAATTGTGAATCCAAATTATATAAATGTATGATTTAACTAATTTATAAAATATGAAAGTTTGGATAACATGCTTCCAAAGCATGCCCCTACTATACATAGATAAATCTGAATACTAATGTGGACATGTTTCTTAAACATGCCCCCACTGAATATGGGTGTGCTAAATACTGAATAAGTGTGGATAAAATGCTTCCAAAACATTCCCTCAATAAATCTAAAAACTATGAATGTGTGGAAGACATGCCTATATGACATGCCCCCACTGAATTTGAAAATTGATATCAGTGCCAATTACTAAATAAGTGTGGATAAATTGTTTTTAAATCATGCCCCAATGGATTTGGGAAACTAATATAAGTACCAAATGTGAAGAATATGCTTCTATGACATGCCCCCATAAATATGCCCCATTTAAGTGAGGAAATAATATAAACCTATAGTTACCTCACCTTAAAAGGATAATCCAAATACATAATCTATGAATGTAACCATGGAACATATATAAGAGCATGTCTAGGTAAATGTAGCATTGAAACACATAAAATAATGTGATCACATGAAGGACTAAGATGCATGATAAATATCATGGTGATGTCTATATAATAACAATATAATATTAATAAGAAAATTAATCACACACACAAGATCACTTAAAATCAAGTCAACATATTATGGTCTTAAGAGACAACAAACAACGGGCATGTTCAAATGCCACACAATCTAAGAGACATGACTTAGTCAAATGTCCACAAGGGAAAGGATTAAATATTAAAATGTCCATACAAAAAATAATGACGTATTAAAATGTCAAAGAAAGCATACATAGGAATGGGGGATGTAAATAAGGGAACATATTCAAATGCTTGAACAAGAAAGATAATAACAAGGCAAGACACTTAAGGAAGTGCATAAAGGAAAGTATGAACACCCAACATAAACATGTCATAATAGTCCATGGATTAAATGTGTTAGAATTTTTTTTTAAGTGTATATCATATCAAGTACCCTTTATAAGATATAATAATAGATAAAGACATGTGTGATTACTTAAACATGATAATGTATTATGATCATAGAATGATATAACCTAGAAGTATCATGATCGTAGAGGTGAATGCCCCTGATGTCCATATGACACGTGTAGAGGAAAGGCCTAACATTTGAAATAGGAATAGATCATATATAGGTGTATGCCTATATCACACTTAAGTATAAGTATGGCACACATATATATGTAAGAGTAACTGATATGCCATCTATCAACATAGATTCTAAGGGGCCAATAGAATATGTTGGCATTAGAAATGTTTTTGAATTTTTTTTTTGGTATTTTGGAATATATGGAAATTTTATGTTCCTAAGTGATATGTATTGAGTGTAGGATCACCACAATCAGATATGTAGTGTATCCTCTTATTTAGGCCAAAAAATGGTTTGTGTGATGATTTTGCATTATATGATATGCACAATAGTATTTGGATATGTGTATATGATGTATAAGAGGTAATTTGATCAATTTGTTTTGAAACATTTATCTTAAAATTTTACTTGGTCTATTATTAGCCTTTTGGTCACTTTTGGAACCACTTATTTTAGATGTATTCTATTTTAGTTTTTTATTTGGATATGAAACCTTGTTTGGCACAACATTGATAGATGAGGGTGTAAACACATAATGAACACTACCACTTGTTAGATTCTATAAGACTGTAATCTAATTTTGTAACACTTTTATTAATGTGTTCATACTAGTGATTTGATATTTTAGGGATTCATAAGCATAAACCCTAAGTATCTTAGATTGAACATGCATTCATACACCATATACCTTACCCATTGAATGAGTGATAGTATGGAATTGGTTAGAGGGATAATAACTATCACCCTCCTTAGGGTTAGGATGAGGAAGAGGATCCTATTTGTCCATTTATAATGATCTATATATATAAATTATAAAATGATAGGAGAGACATGCAAACTATAAGGATCAATCTATTTTGTCGATGTATTCTTTAAATTTTGAAAATAAACTAATTTTTGAAATAAATTTTGGAAAATTATAAATCAGAAAAATGAACAAGTTTATAGAACACCCTAGGAGTTACATGAAAAGACATAGAGGTTAGGTTCATTGAATGTTTTAACCTAAAATTTATAGATTTATGTTATCTAAGGTTAAAGGTGATAGAATAAACTATATCTATAGTAGGCCAATTAGATGCTAAACTCAAATAAACATACATTGAATTTATTGTGTTGAGATAGGCTAAAAATAGTAAGTATCACTATGATAGATATGGAAATAATAGAGAAGTAATGTACTTAGATGGTTCTAATGCTAATGTAATTCTAGATCTGAAATAGGTAGGAAGTAGACTAGAAGATGATTCTAGAATAATCATCAAATTCTAGATTGAGTGTCTTTGGAGCTAGAAATGCTAGCATTACCCTTGGATAGTTACATCAATTTTAATGTCTAAATTGATGTAGGTGTCTTGTATGAAATACCTACTAAAAAAAGATGTGACCACTTAGATGCTTCTAAGTTTGTCTTCATCTTTTCTTTGGTTCATTTAGATCTAGGTCATGGAATTTCATTACTCATGAAATTACAAAAATGTAGTTATTCATATTCATAGTGACCTTGGGGAAAAAAGGGTAAGTGGGCACACAATGTTTATCTAACCCCAAAGACCCTTCTATCAATGAGTGCTTCCTACATAACCAATACTTCAAAGAGAGATTTAGACTAATATAGTTCTATCCTATGTGTTGGATTGTGTGTGAATCATGCAATATGTGGAAAGCAAGTGCAATAGTGACTTACTTTATAGCATGGAAACATGGGATCTTAGGTTTCTCTTTTAGTAATTTAGACTTGTGTATGTATTATTCCTCTGATTGATATGAGAATAGGATAAAATAAGAAAAATTTACTTTATTGAGTCATTAATTGAATACTTTTGATAGGTTGCCTTGGTCTATGCTAGGTGAAGAATGAATGAGTGTTGATATTTTATTTATATCAATCACTTTGGAGAAGTAACTTGCATTAAAGTACTTAGGTCAACCATTAGAATATCTTTTATTTTAAAATTAGATGACTTTAGGGCACTAGACACTTACATCAGATCATAACACCTGCATTGATTAAGTTGTATGTTTGGGATGCTAGTATCTAGGGAATAATAAAGTAGATAAAGACTTAGAATTTTTAGAGGTCAAAGATAAGTAGTTTTAAGTTATATGGGTGAGATAGAAGGTCTAGGTCATCAATATAAGATTGGTCAGACCAAGAGATAGACTAGGGGTAAAACATAGAGTATATGTGAGACTTATAAAAGTGAGAAAGGTCTAGAACTAATAAGAACAACTAAGGTTTGAGTTTTCCAAGTGTATAAGACTGAGGTGCTATACAATCCATAAATATCATCTACATTTTCATGGTTGGCCACCTCTAGATGAAGCCAACAAAACTAATGTTTTATAGGTTTGGAAAGAAGTACAATTTCCCCTTTTATCATAATGATTAGGTCAAATTATTGTTCCTTGTGAAGTCTTGATATATGATTTTATAGTTTTCTATCTCACATGAATTCCATCTCCCTTTCATTCCTCTACTGCAAGATGAAGATCATATGTTGTGTTAATAAAATAACTTGTTTGTCACATGTAAAACAACCATGATAATATTTTCTAACATCAATTTCATTATGTTTGCATACATTATATTTAAAAATATAAAATATATAATCATATCAATAACATTATCATAAAAAATAGAGATAAATGGCATTTCATCACTTGTCTAGTCATTTAAAGTATAGAAATTTAAAATTAACATGAAAATAAAAAAGATAATTATATGATGCCAAATCACCAAGATAAGTAAAAATATATCTATAAATATAATAAATGTTGAGATTATACATCATATCTCATTAAAGTCACCTTTTTAAAGGGTAAATATGTCTAAAATATAAAAAATCTAAAAAAATAGATATAATTAGTGTGACCCTAAGGTCATATTGGAGGCTATTAACCTACTCCAAATGTTGAGTGTCTAGGACTCACACTCCTATGAGAAGGACCTAATGATGAGGAGTGTCATGGGCTATGGATTCTAATTTTGTGATGCCTCCTACTCATCATCACTTAGGAGGCTGTATCTCCTATTGTTTGTTGGCTTGAAGAAGCCCAACCTCCCCTAACTGTAATGATCTCACTAAGAGTCTTAAGTTAAGACTCTAATCTAGTCACCTTGGCCTCCAATTCATCTATGTGTCTCTACTATTGATTAATATCCATAAATGTATGATTAATAGGGTAAAACACATCTATTTTCTTACCTATACCTGTAGGGAGACTTGCATCCACCAAAAGCTTATATTGAGTCAAACCAATGTTGACCTAAAAAAGGTTGACCAAAGTTTATCTAAAATCCCCCTTTAATGAATAGATGTATCTGTATGTAATAAAAAAACCATCAAATCTACAAATCAATCCTAGCTCAAAAAAGATATATCCTACTTACACTTTTGATTGGGGATACATTAGATAATTGGGGTCATGACCAATATGGATCCATTAGACTTAAAGAGGGGATCTATTACAATAATAGTATCATTAGGAAGGGTTACAAAGCCTCCATCTAAGCAAAATTATGTAATAACCCTAACTAGATCTTATGTTTTCATATTCATTAAACTAATAATAAGTAAATAAAAATCTAATCTAGTGCTCACCAAAGCTTGTGGTATAAAGTGGGGGTAATAAACAACAAAAGTAAACATGCATAGAAGACATATACTCACATCAATGTATATAGAATCCTAATGCATGGAAGAGAAGTACAAATGCATATATATTTAATCTTATGAAGGAGGAACAAAGTTAGGAATACCTACATTTGAATACAAACCTGTCAAGCCTCAATCTCTCCTTTGGCCAAGGTGATTCACAAGAGGTTATTGTGGTATGTAGAAATGACAAGGATAAATAAAATATAGGTTACAAAACCTATCATGCATCCAAAAGAATTATTCACAAGACATGATCCATATCTCCAAATAAAGTATGAAACCCTAAACTTGTTCCTCAAGTATAATGGTGGATAAGTAGATGTGCAATATATCTTACTTCTTATTCTCTTCTAAAAATAATGAAATGATTGTGTTTATATAGGTAGATCTAACCCAAAACCCTTCAAATTTTTTTGGATGATAGGGTCAACCTAGTCGACCTAGTATTTTTATTAACAAAAACTCACTAGGTCATGGACTGGGACTAGGGACCAACCTGGACCCTGAATAAGTGTTGTCAATAAGAGTACAAAGTTGACATAGATGACATAGTCATGTAAAATATTAAAAGGGGTTTTAGGTTAGAAAAAGGGCTACTAAATGTGGTAAAAGGCTAGAGGAGTGTGCAAAATAGAAGGCCAAGCTTAGGGGAATGGTTTTCAGGAGACAAATGTGTAGATAACAAGTGGAAAAAGGGACAACAATCCTACAAAGCACCAATGATATACCCACCCTTTTTTTGATGCACCCCTTAAGATGTGTACTGAGAGAGACTGAGACTTGATGGGTTCCTATAAGATAAAGAGCATCAATAATTGATAAAATTTTGAAAATATTATGTGTATACATATACCCCACTTGAGTATCATCACGTGTCATGTAGGTACAATAGGGGATGGTGCTTCATAGAAAAATGTGATGACACATAACATTGACACTAAATAAAGTGTAGTAAGGGCAAATAAGATAAATGAAAAGATAGAATTGTAAAACACATATCTTTACTTACCTTAGTGATGTAGATAAAAAAAGAGATATAAGAAATGTTAAGGCATCCAATGTGAGGAACACTAGGTGACCCTATATATATTAGCACACAAGAGCGAAAAACCAATTTTTTTTCAACCTATGCATTTAATAGCTAAAAATATTCTCTACAACATCAATATTGTATTAATTTTTATATTTAGAAAACAAGTTAGTAGAAACAAAGATATGATCAAAACAAGGAATTTGATGATAAATATTTGAAGGGTAAATATTTGTGAATAGTAAATATAAATTAGGTGAAAAATAATTCATTTACTAGTGTTTGACTATTCGAAGAAAAATAGAGCTCTAAGAAACCTAGTGAGATCTTAGAGAGCTAGGATGGTGAGGAGATAATAGCTGAGACTAAGAGGATGCATAGTGACCATAATGAGTGTAGCACAGGTAAGTAACTATAAATTTAATTTTTTTTAGAAGTTTCTTATTTTAAATGGAGTGTTTTATATAAATTTGTTAATTAGTCCAAATCAAGAGACCAAAATGAACCTTAGGAAATTTTTAGGGACACTAAGGGTTAAATAGGGTACTAGGTTGAAAGAATGAAAGGTGAGTATTAGCTTGATGGGTGATATGATAAAATAATATTTAATTGAGACTAAGTGTGAGTATATTTTGTGTCTATATTTCATATATTATAGATATTTGGAATGCTATGATAGGACTTCTGATAACACAAGTGCTGTGTCACAAGTTAGATAGCAAGGTAACACTATATGCGATAACCTTGTGTCAGACCATATTAGATCCAGGGTACTCTATGACTTGGGATCTATCATGTGGGTTCATATCATGCATGATATATATGGGATGATTTATAAAGGTTAGAAGACCATAGACCCAGTGGTCTTCTTGAGTGCCTCTATATATGAGAGGTTTTTGATGTATCATTCAATTAGGTTGCCTCATGTGGTTGATGATCAATTACCTCAGGTGTTGAGATGGAGAAAAGATTAGGTGGTGTAGGTGATGTCCCACATGCAATAACTACATATGGTTAGATGAGGAGAGATCATATGGTAGCCTTATAAACACATTATGAATATTTAGCTGAGTTGGATGACTATGATACTAGGATTATCATAAGTGCAGATCACAAGCCATTACACCTAGTGGGTAGAGCTATATTCAATGGTATGATTGCCAAGATAGTTCAAACTCCCTCACTTGATGGCTCCTCTAGTGGGTCCTACATTCTAGGCATGACATGATAGAGAGCCAAGGGGGAGAGGAGGAAGAGGAGTGTTATTTGAGAGACTAGAGATCAAACTATAGTGTGTGAGACCATGGATTGGTTGAGCATGACAACTGAGAGCTAGAGGGGGTATGTACATGGATGTAGGGGTAATGTCGGTAACATAGTTAGAACCATATATTGAGGAGTGATGACCACCTTAGTCATACTACTGATGGAGATGCTAATGATGAGAGAGAGTATAACGGGTGGTCATCTAGGATGACCCATCAATTAGCCCAGGGTAGAGATGGTCTATAAAGGCACCAATGTGGAAAGGATTGAGACATGCATAGGTGGTGACTCTAAGGTTTGATTTAATTATGAGGCATCCCATAGACAAGGTAGTTAGGGGATGAGCTGATGCAGAGACCATGCTTAGTGGATGAAAAAATGGGGAGATGATGATTGGTGATACCAAGCTAGGTAATAAATGGTTGTAATTTTTAATTTTTAATATAAAAGACTAGTTATATAGATAAATTTTTAGATGTATATGTGATATAATATCTATCTAGTTTAAATGTTTTATATTCTATAAATGAGGAGGTCAGATGGGGATCCCTAGTGATTATATCACACTATGATATTTTGGATAAGGTGATGGCATCATATGACCCCACCATATTAGATGATCCCATGGTACTATCTACCCCAGCTTAAGTAGGCTAGTTTAGAATAGTAAAGGAGGATATGAGGTAGATATAGGCATGAAAAGATGGGCTATAACCACCAAAAGGGGTAGGAGCAGGAGAGACATAGGCATGGTAGACCTTGGCTAAAGAGAGAGCCGTGTATTTAGATACCACTATCCAGTTGGGATAGGTACAGGCCTAGGCCCAGATGGCCAACCTATAGGGACATGTAATAGGATTGAGATGTCAAACATCCTCATTATAACATACTATTTATAGGGGATAGTTTGAAGCATATATGGGTAATGTGGGTAGGCCATGAGATAGACATGATAGAGCCCAACCTTAGAGTTGGAGTGATGTATTTTTATACTATTTATATTTAAAACACATGATATATATAGAGATATCTTTTTTTGACAAGTGGATGTTGATATTATGTGTTATATTTTGGTTGTGTTTGTCCATGCATGGATATATTTATTTATAGCACATGTATTTTTATTTTTTTGTATATGCTATGGGAAATATATATGTGGTGTTTTCTTTTCTAGCATTATGTATTACACATGCATGGTTAAAAAGAAATAGGTAAAAAGACTTTGGAAACATATAATTAATAAAATAAAAATGTATGACACACTATATCATGATGGGAAATGTGTAATAACAAAATATGAATAAGTATAATAAACTAAAAAAGTGGTAAACAAGAGGGCAAAAATTGTTTTTAAACCATGAGAAAGATTGGCACAAAATTAAAGCAAGTAAAATCACACTAAATCACATTGGGAAGTATGAAAATAATGTGATAAAATGGAAATAACATGAAATAAAAATGGCATAAAAAAAAAAAAAAAAGTCAATCAACCATACTAGATCATGTTGGAAAGTATAAAAGAGAAACAAAACTGGTAAAATGGTCTGAAATTGATAACACTAATTCAAGTTGGGAAGTATGAAAAACTCAATAAAAATGATTATATTCTTACATGAAATCAGAAAATAAGAAGATAAAAGTGAAATATTAATGAAGTAATCATAAAACATACTAAATCAATATGGGAATCATGTCAATTACATGTAACTCTTAATCAATCATATATTATCTCATATTTGACACAAGTAATTTCATTATGACATGGTTATGAAATTTTTTGTGAGGAAGGCTAGGTCCTATCCATGGTATTACGTTGTAACTCACAAAGGGAACATAAATGAGGTGGAAAAAATGTGAAAAATGGTAAAAATGGATGTTTGGAATGGTAATGTGAAAAATTTAGTAATTTGTGAGGAAGGCCATGTCTTATCCATGGTCTTACATTGTAGCTCACAAATGGAATCCCTAAGGGGAGTGATCAACAAACAAAATAATATTGCTCAAAGGGAAATATTACAATTATAGGGAGTGAATAAGGGAATGTAAGAATCATAACATATGTGTCTTATGAGAATACCTTAGGAGACATGAGGCATACGAAGGACATGACAAGACACTAAGTGACTAGTGACCATCAATATATAGAGGATATCTGTTCACTATAGACATAAAGTTGTGTAGGAAAATAAGTGTGGTAATAAGATCAACTCATATTGTAATTTATAAATTAGAAAAGTAAAATATATCTACCTTCCCACAACATGTTTCCCATTCCTCAAGAACCCTTACAAAGCTATTGGTCTACTTTTAAGATTAGGTACTTTCATGAGAAAGTAGGTAGCACTAAAAGATTTTTTTTTAAAATTCTCCTTTTCTAATCTACTAGATTGCCACACCCAATAGAACTTGAATCTATTGTGAGTCCAACTGTGGAGCTTGAGATTCAATTAGAGAAAGGATATGTGCTTAGAATTATTTCTTTTAGTGTGATTTGACTTTTGAGATTTTTTAAAATGTTGCCTTTTAGACCATTGCTTTTTGTTAAATGATTTGGATTTTGAATATTTTATTGATTTTAAGATTACTCCTCTGTACAGACTTGGAATGACCAATCATGAGAGATAGAGTGATACACATGAATGAACTTTAAGCTTTAGCTAAAGTAAGCTAAGTATCTTAAGACGTGATTGACTAGAACACTTAGGCTTAACTATGAGCCAATATGTTATCTCACATCTCAACCATGTGTATGCTTAGTTTGTACAAGGGAATAAAGGAGAATAAGAGGAGATCCAAAGTGGACTGGTAAAAAGAGATTGTAATGAGATAGATTATTTATGAACTAATTATTGATGCAGTGGATTGCACCATGGGGCAGGATGCCTAGCTCTTGCCCTTCCACGCGCAACAATGAAAACTCCCCTCTAGCCTGTGAGACTGGTAAAGCTGGAGGGGACAGTCTCTAGATAAGGGCTAGCTCCCTCTGATGTATGTTTTAGGCCCTATTTTCTCGTACTGCTAACAAATAAATGTAAAAAAGGGGGATGAAAAGGGAGAGAGAATCTGAAATAGAACCTAAACCTAAACTAAAAAGGGTGATACACCAAAAAAGTGTTGACCCACTCAGCTCGAACATACACTTTTCACCATGAAGAAGTGCCCATAAACTTAATTTGATGTGGGAAACTCTTCTATTTCAATGAGTTAGGGGTCCGTAGAGATACAAGGAGGAAGGAACTACCAAAGGTGCTTTGCGACACACTTGGGCAGCCTATTCACATGCACCTATATTCTTGCTGTAGACACTTCTGGCAGACCTGTAGAAAAGAGACTTCAAATGCACTAGACATGCTATAATCGATCTATGAAAAGCATGAAAGATAATGACTTAACACAAAATAAGAACATAGACATATACTTTAAAGTGTAAGTCTAGATAGAGGTAAAAATGCTAAGTCCTGATTCAAGGTAAAATCTGGGAGAGCTCTGCCTTACAAGCCCGAGAGATTTTTGGGCAGAGTTTTGCCTTAAGGCTAAGAGATATGGATCCTTTTCCAATGAGAATTTTTTACATTATATAGAAAAGAGAAGGGAATTTGGCACTTTTTTGGAAAAGACTTTTGTCATTCTTTCTGCAAGCTAGCCCATGTGCGCTCTGAGCCTTGGGAAGAGGAAGCCATTTGATTGTCAGCTCCTATTTTGACTTTGGCATTCCTCATTAATGTGAAAACATGGCCATGCCTCTTTTCTACAAATAGACTACTCTTTCTAGATATTCATGTGGGTTGTCCCCTTATAAATGCAAACTAGGGAAGACATGCCATGCCATTTACTATTTGCACCATTTGGTGACCATCTGGCAATAACTTGCCTCTCCTCACCACTTGAACTACTTTGTATTTTCTTACACTTTGTCTTCTTCCTTGCTTTGTCTCTTTCTATCTCCTTCAACCCCTTGGGGTTATCTTCTAGTGGGTCACTGTGTTCCTTGGGCTCTTTTCTGGTTGGTGCTCAAGCATTTTAAAATCAAATAGCTATTTCACCATCTTAAAATTGATGTCTCCAAACCCGTCATCGCTTTTGAATTTCCAATGGCTAGTTCACCGTGCTTAACTTTGATGTCCTCAGCCTCGTCATCCATTAGAATTTCCTTCAAATTCCTACTTTGGCCTTTTGTTATTCCTTTGGGCATTCTGTGCAGATATTTTCCTTCAAATTTCTTCCCCATAGGCTTTTTCCATGAACAATTTTCTTGCAGACAAAAAGTCTATGAGAATTGTCTGGCCACTTTGCCTTTGGGAATTTCCTTTCAGGCTTTTGGCTCATGTTTTCCCCAAATTTCTTCAAACTTTTTGTCTAAAGGAATTCTTTCAGACAAAAAGTCTAAAAGAATTCATTTCTTTCCTTAGTCCTTTTTTTGGGATTCGAATTCCTTCGGCTGCCTTCAAAGTGCCCTTCAGGTTTATTGAAATCGACCCTTCTAAAGGGTGCTTTGTCAACCAAGTGCCCTCCGCAAGGGCACTTGTCCTTTGAGAGGCTCTCTTGACTTTTTGCATTGAACTGATCCTTTGAACCAAGCATTGAACTAATTAATTGAACCAGTTTAATGGTTTAAATGGTTGTTGAACCAAGGCTTTGAACCAAGCATTGAACCGACCGTTGAACCAAGCTTTGAACCAAGCTGATGAACCCTTTGATTGAACCAAAGTGATGAAATTTTCTAATTGAACTTTGTAGTTGAACCAAGTTTTTGAACTGACTAAGTAAATTGAGTGATTAAACCATCTGATTTGAATTGAAGCATTGAACCAAAGCGTTGAATCGGTTCAATGGTTCAAAAATGCCAACTCTTGGAAAGATCATGCTGTTGAACCACTTTTAGCTCTCTTTCCCTGTGAATTTATTTAGACAAGATTCCAAATAAGCTTTGTAAAACCTTAAATTCTTTGAACTAGTTCTTCATCTGTCGAAAGACTATACCTATAGAGTTCGTAGACGTGGACTTGAAGAGTCCGTAGAAAACTTCACTACTGAGTCCGTAGAAAACCAAGCCCTACAAAGTCCATAAAAATGGACCTACAGAGTCTGTATAAATTTGAAATACTCATGAAAAATCAAAATTACTAGCTTAGAATAGCATGAAAAAAGAAGGGGACTGATTTTTTGGCCTGTTGGGCCAAAAATGGTCAACAAATTGGTGACTCCCAGGGGAAGCATGCCTACTATGCTTAGAGACCAGTTGCCTTTAAGTCCATTGGGCATGGAGTCAGAATGAAACTTTGAAGAAAGGTTAACGACAACCCCAAAAGATCCAAGAATAAAAAATGAAGCTTTTTACCCTAGACACAAGGGAAAGCACACACAAGACTAAAAACACTACCTGTGTAAACTACACTTAGGGAAAGCAGGAAAAGAAACTGAAAGAAAAATAATATATATAACTAACCAAGAATATTTTCCTCCCTCTTGGATCAAAGGGAAAACTTCTTAAGTCCTGTTCTTAGCAAGAAGACTTATGGTGCCAGATAAATGGCTGAATGAAAAGGAGATTTGGTGACCTGCTCCTCTTGCCTGTCACCTAGATTGGCTTGCATCTGAGTGGATCAAATTCAAACATGCTTCCAACATACATGTATTCCTTTTTTTCTTGGAAGATTTTTAAATTATAGTCCTTCATGCTGGTGCATTTCACCAAGAAATTAATGGCTGTTGGCTCATCACCATAAGCCCTTTGTAGTGCATGGTCCCTTTGTAATGCATCATGGTTTGACTTGTTCCCTTCTTCATTGAAGATCCTGTTAAATTGATTTTCTACTCCCTCATGGCCTTCTTGAAGAAGGGTGACCCATAGGAACATCCACAATAGATCCAGTCCGCTTGACCAGATCTCCTTCTTTTATGGCAACGTCGTTACCAGATACAACGATACCTACATTCTCATTCTCAGGATTCAACGCTATTCCTTTCACACCGCTGGCAAATTCGACCATTTCCCCAGCTTGAATCTCGTTCAATCCATAGACACGTGCAATCCCATCTCCAACTGGGACTATTGTGATGTCTGAAATGGAATCACAAAATAATTGCTCATCCCACAGAACATCACCTCTTTATTCAAAGCTTTCTTCTTTAAGGCTTTCCTCAAGGGAGACCAGCCTCTCCTTTTCCTCCTCAAAGACTAGAGTTTCTAGATGTTCAAAGGCATCCATCTGATCCTCCTCCAACTCAAGCTCCTCAACTTAGTCATCCTCCTCATCGAAGCAACAAGGAAGTTCATCAAACAAAGGGGGAGAGAGCTCACCATGCTTAAGTTCCTCCTTATATTACTGGAACATCTGCATGTATGCATGCCCTAAGTCTTCTCCATTGCTGATGATGTCTTCACACGGAGCATTAATGATGATTTATTCTTCATTGTCATTCATGATAGCCTCTTTGAGAGATGAAAATTGGATCTCTTCTTCCTCACTTGCCTCCTACAAAATAGGTTCCTCCTTGAGAAGGGGTGAAGTGAAAAAACCATGTGGAAGAGGAGGCAATCCTTGAGCTAGAATCAAATGATTCTACTCATTCATTTTGGTTAGTACTTCATCTATATCAAGTGTGGCTTGATAGCTCTCTTGGAGGTGTGTAGTGGGGTGTGTTTAGACATGGAATTGGCCATTGGGTCTGAACCATCCATCACACATTGGCTGAGGAAACTCTCTCTGGATTCTAACTCTGCAATTATTCTAGCCATATCCTCTTGGAATAACCTTTTTTGGAGGTAACCAACATCATCTTGAGTAGGAGCAACCTCATCTTCTTCAAGTTTTTGAGTAAAACCTTTCTTCTCCTCCTTCCTGCCCCATGATTCTACTATTTGCTTCTAGTTCAGGATCTCAAAATTGGAATTTTGCTCCTGTGAACAGGTAGCAACTTTGTTATCTCTAAGGTCCTAGGGCTCCTCTACAAGGTCTAAAAGTTCCATATCTCTTTCTCTAAGTAGTCTCATCTTAGCCTCTATTTCCTTAATTTTATTAGCTAGATTATCCAGAAAGAGTCTTTCTTGGAGCTCATAAGAATCATCATAGAGATGGGTAGGAGCAATTTTGAGAGAGATGTGCTGGTTCATGATGTTCCCCCCAAAGGAAGATTCACAATCTAAGGAATTTAGAAGGTTCATCTCTATGGGAGGTTGTTCTAATTCCATTTGATGCTTGAAGGCTAGGTGCACAAGGTCAAGAGCAGGGTTGATTGATGCATCAGATGAGCTAGAATGAGTAAGTGCTATCTGATAGAAAGGATTTGGTGCACAAGAGGAGGATTTCTTTAGAATAGGAGGGGGCATGCAAGGCTGGATGCCTTGCATGAATGGATTCCTCCATTTTTCTACCTCCTCTTCCATGGATTGTAAGGCTTGAGCTTGCCTAAACAAACACTCCCCTTTATACATCAGCTCCTGTTGATATCCATACTGCTCATCTAGTCTGTCAGTTTTTATTACCTACTTCTCAAACTCCAACGCCACCACCCTTATCATTAAAGGGCAACTAGGAGTGCTGCTTGAGGTGATTGCATGAAAATTTTGAGTTTGATCAAAGTCATATGAAGGAAAACAAAGTCCATGATTTTTTGCAAAGGAATTATACATATAAAAATTGATTTCTTAATGTCACCTAGACTGCTTAACTAGTTGATTCAACTTGGAGTCACCATTGGTGTTGATGTAAAAGCCTCCAAAGGCTAGTTGGTTGAAGAACACACCAAAAATTCTTCAACTCTCTCAACCCAACTTGTCCTAGGTGGTCCCATTAGGTGTGCCTTAAAACTATCGATGTAGTGGATTGCACCCAGGGTAGGATGCCTAGCTCCTACCCTTCCACACGCTATAATGGAAACTCCCCTCTCACCTATGGGACTGACAAAGCTAGAGGGGAGAGTCTCTAGATAAGGGCTAGCTCAATTTGATGTATCTTTTAGGCCATATTTTCTCCTACTGCTAATAAATAAATGTAAAAAGGGTGGATGAAAAGGGAGAGAGATGCTAAAATAGAACCTAAACCTAAAAATAAAAAGGGTGATACACCAAAAAAGTTTGATCCACTCAGGCCCGAACATACACTTTTCACTAAGAAGAAGTGCCCATACACTTCATCTGATGTGGGAAACTCTTCTATGTTAGTGAGTCAAGGGTACGTAGAGATATAGGGAGGAAGGAACTACCAAAGGTGCTCTACGACACACTTGGGAAGCCTATTCACATGCACCTATATTCTTGTTGTAGACACTTCTGGCAGACCTATAGAAAAGAGACTTCACAATGCACTAGACATGCTATAATCGATCTATGAAAAGCATGAAATACAATGGCTTAACACCAAATAAGAACATAGACATATAATTTAAAGTGTAAGTCTAGATAGAGGTAAAAATGTTAAGTCTTGATTCAAGGTAAAATTTGGTAGAGCTCTACCTTACAAGCCCGAGAATTTTTGGGCAGAGTTTTGCCTTAAGGTTGAGAGATATGGATCCTTTTCCAATGAGAATTTTTAAAAATATATAAAAAAGAGAAGGGAACTTGGCACTTTTTTGGAAAAGACTTTTGGCATTATTTTTTCAAGCTGGCCCATGTGCACTCTGAGCCTTGGAAAGAGGAAGCCATTTGATTGTCAGCTCCTATTTTGACTTTGGCATTCCTCATTAATGTGAAAACATGGTCATGCCTATTTTCTATAAATAGATTGCTCTTTCTAGATATTCACATGGTTTATCCCCTTATAAATGCAAATTAGGGAAGACATGCTGCACTATTTACTATTTGCACCATTTGGTGACCATCTGACAATAACTCGCCTCTCCTCGCCACTTGGACTGCTTTGTCTTTTCTTGCACTATGTCTTCTTCCTTGCTTTGTCTCTTTCTAGCTCCTTCAGCCCCCTGGGGCTATCTTCTAGTGGGTCACTACATTCCTTGGGCTCTTTTTTGTTTGGCACTCAAGAATTTTAAAATCAAACGGCTATTTCACCATCTTAAAATTGACATCTGTACACTCGTCATCACTTTTGAATTTCCAACGACTAGTTCACCATGCTTAACTTTGACATCCTCAGGCCCATCACCCCTTGGAATTTCCTTTAGATTCCTACTTTAGCCTTTTGTTATTCCTTTGGGCATTTTGTGTAGATATTTTCCTTCAGATTTCTTCCTCGTAGGCTTTTTTTATGAACAATTTTCCCACAGACAAAAAGTCCATGAGAATTGTCTGGCTACTTTGCCTTTGGGAATTTCCTTTCAGTCTTTTGGCTCACGTTTTCCCCAAATTTCTTTAGACTTTTTGTCTAAAGGAATTCCTTCAGACAAAAAGTTTGAAAGAATTCATTTCTTTCCTTAGTCCTTTTTTTGAGATTTGAATTCCTTCGGCTGCCTTCAAAGTGCCCTTTGAGTTTATTGAAATCGACCCTTCTGAAGGGTGCTTTACCAACCAAGTTCCCTCCACAAGGGCACTTGTCCTTCAAGAGGCTCTCTTGACTTTTCACATTAAACCACTCTTTTGAACCAAGCATTGAACCAATTGATTGAACTAGTTTAATGGTTCAAACGATTGTTGAACCAAGGCTTTGAACCAAGCATTGAACCGACCGTTGAACCAAGATTTGAACCAAGCCGATGAACCCTTTGATTGAACCAAAGAAATGAACTTTGGCGATTGAAATTTTCCAATTGAACTTTGTAATTAAACCAAGCCATTAACCTAACTGGGTGAACCGAGTGATTGAACCATCTGATTTGAATCGAAGCATTGAACTAAAGCGTTGAACTAGTTCAATGGTTCAACGGTTCAAAAATGCTATCTCTTGGAAATATCATGCCATTGAACCAATTTCATCTCTCTTTCCCTATGAATTTATTTAGACAAGAGTCTGAAGAAGCTTTGTAAAACCTTGCATTCTTTGAACTAGTTCTTCATCTGTCGAAAGACTATACCTGCAGAGTTCATAGAAGTGGACCTGTAGAGTCTATAGAAAACTTCACCGCTGAGTTCGTAGAAAACCAAGCTCTACAGAGTCCATAGAAATGGACCTACAGAGTCCATAGAAATTTGCAAGACTCATGAAAAATCAAAATTACTGGCTCAGAACAACATGAAAAAAGAAGGGGACCAATTTTTTGGCCTGTTGGGCTAAAAATGGTCAACACTGATCACATGGTAAATGAGGAATGACTAAAGGGAACAAGGATTATATAACCAAGTTATAATAACTATTATCCATGTTTATAGAGATAAGATAAAAAATAATTATGAAAATAATAAGAGATTCATATGAAATGAAATCTAGAAGAAAAATAATGGAATCATGAAAAATAACCCATAATAAAACATAAGAAAAAATAATGACATCACAAGCAACATGTAATGCGAAACAAAAGTCACCATGTAAGATAGATAAGAATTTGACACAATGTCAAATGATATAAAATAGATAAGTGTAAATTTAGAGCACACATCCAATCCAAATGAAAATGTAAGAAAACCATACATGTGTTCATAAGTACTGATATGTTTGTCCACTCACATTATCCATAACATCTGATAAGTCTCTATGAATTTGAATGCAAACTGCATCTAATGTCTCATCAATATTTAGTGAAAGTTGAGAAAATACTTCACATTGAATATCCTTGATATAAAATATAGGAAATATTGAAGGATCATGATGATGAAGGCTATCATGTAGGGGATGCTTAGGAAAATTCATGAAATTAGATTCTATAAGAGATGAAGGGGTCATCGGTGGGGAAGGCACCACTAGCAAAGGTGTATCCATGAGTGAGGGAGTCACAGGTGGATAGATAGTAGGTGGATAAGGGACCATAGGTGGATATGGAACCATAAGAGGTGGAGTCATGGGGGTATAAGGAGGAGCCTTATTTCTAGAGTGACTTGTGGGAGAAAGGGTAGAAGTTATGATAATGGCTAAGAGGTAGTCCTTAAGAAGCTACTAAAGAATATGAAAATGATTAGTGTGATGTGTACCACATTGGTTCTATAGATGATATACCTCTCCATACTTAGGAAGATACTTAGGTAATATTTTTGGGGGAGGTTTATCCTTTTTTGAGGGCTAAGGAGTGGTGGGATGAAAGGTGTCGATATATTGTCACAACTTTTGATAATGCATGGATGAATGGTTATCTATGCTATGAAGAAATAGATATGCTTATGAGTAGACTTGATAGGTGTACTCATAGGAAGAGTGTAAATGGAAGCCGATGAAGATTGGTATAATGAATAGGTTTTATTATAGTGATCGATAACTTCATGAATGTCACAATATGGTTGATTGACCTATTTAGTTGGAAAAGGAGTAAGTTGTGATAAAGGGAGCAAATCATCACCAAGATAAGATGGGGTTGGTGGAGATATTAGACAAGGATCAACTTAAGGAGTAGTAGGATTGAAAATAGGAAAATACTTAGCTATAAAGGGAGTGGGAATGGGATCCAAACTAGGCTTTACTAAGGAAGGGTGAGATGTATGGAAAGTTGAAGGACAATTACAAGCATCTTAGGGATAAGCTAGCTAGAGGGGTCATAGTATCTATAAAACTAATAGGGACTAGTCATAACATGATCCATAAGAATAATCCTATGAGGTTCTTCAAAAATTGGAGGTGTGAACACCATCTCTACCCTATGATAAAGAGGAAAAATGCTAAAATTAGGAATGCTATAGGATGGAATACTAGAATATATATTGAAAGACTGAAGCAAAGAGGAACTATAATGAATAATCTCAACATCTTAGGTTTAAACAAGACCTCTTAAGAATGGATCATCTAAAGTATAAACATGATTAAAATTAGGTGTATGAAGATTGATGGCATAGGTAGGGATGACCTTGTCATCTGATGTGGTGTGATGAATGGAATGCTGAGTCATAATTAAGATAATGGGTATATCATCACAAGGTGGTTGATGGGAATGAGTTTGAAAAAAATTAGGAAGCTGAGAGATGAGATGAGGTGAGAGATCTAAAGTTTTAATCTTGAGATTGATCTCACCAGGTTTATCATCATCAAAATCTAGGAGGTTAGGGGGTATATTCTCAATAATTTTGAGGTATATTCATCATCATAAAGTTAAATTATTAAGATTCATGAATTGGAACACTTGGCAAGGGTTCAAGGGTAGGAATATTTAACACACCATGATCTTGGAATTATTCAAAATTCTAAGGATTAGTGTCACATTGAATCCTATAAATGGCTCTATTGTGAGGAAATTTGATGCATTAGCAAGTAAAATAAGTAATTGCTCACACAAAATGAGTCCATGTCCTACCAAGAAAAATGTTATAAGATAAAGGAAACTATAAGATCATAACCTTCATGCAAACGGTGATAAGTGGGATGGTAATAGGGAACCACACACAACCTAATGAAGGCATTTACCTTTGATCATATCCTTGACACATAATGCATGTGGACTTAAGATTACATTTAGAATATTCAAAGGTTTTGATAAAATTAAGAGAGGAAACACAAGTTATATAACCCTCATCAATTTAAGCATGATTGACTTGGATATCACCAATTTGGACATTGATAAAAAGGGGAGGATCATTTTCATGAAGTAAAATATCATTAGGGATCATGAAAGCAATGGGCATTTTAAGGGAAAGAGAAGGGTCTATTGTTTCATCAACATATATGGACATCTCTTTGCATTATTTTAAAATTCTATCTTATGATCTAGATAAGATGCGTTCGTGTCCTACTAGGGGAGGATGAGGGATGTTCATTTTGAACAAGAACTACATAAGATAATTATGATGACGTGGAGATGTTCGCATAAGTTCAAGAAATGGGATTTGAGATGGGAGGTTAATAATATATATGATAGGATCCCACTCATCATAACCCATAAGGGGACTATTTTAAAGAGGTTCATAGTGTTAAAAGAATTCCTATGAAGGAGAAGCTAAAGAAAATGTGCATTTATGATGATAAGATGTGAAAGGTTTAATTGGAGGATAAGTTTGTTGATTTTATTGAGAGGATGGGGAAGTTGATGCAAGTTTGGTTTGAGATAGATTAGAAGAAGTGTTGATATAAATTTGAGCATAATTAGTGGTAGGTAAATATGTTAGAGGGATGATAGAAATGGTATGAGAAGTGTTATATAAGGGAGGTGTTTGAATTAGTTCATCAAAATATATAAGGTCTTTTTGCCCCAACTTGGTTAAGTGAGTTGGAGAAGAGTCTTGGATAACATGAAATGTGTGAGAAAATTGAGATGTGTGGATATAATGAGGATCAATGAAAGTAACCATCCTTCACATATTAGTCATATTGACCACATTCTCTTTAGGAGTTGGGTCAAGAAGACTGTCAACATGATTGGTACAAGGGGTAGGTTTATCTTGGTTATTTGGAAGAGGATCTTTATAGATGGCCAAATGAGCATTAGCTTGGTTCAAATATTGAGATTTAGTTTGTGTTTCATGGGATTTGAAAGCAATGTCATAGGATTATTATCATTTAAAAATGATAGAATCATGATCAAAATTAGGACCAAGAAGGAAATCCATAGCCAAATTATGAATTTACCTATAAGTCTTATGAGAATGACCCCAACTAGCATGAAACCAATAAAATTTATTGGGATCATACCAAGATTTGATGGGTTAAGTGGGATCAAGTTCTCACAAAAGAGGCCTTGGTAGACATTTTTTAAATTTCTCTAAAGATAAAAGTTTATGAATATTGATGTTATTTGTTAAAGATAAATGAGGGTTGGTGATGTGGTTGGGAGGGGAAGGTTATTCCAAAGTTTGGTTGGGAAAAACAACTTAAATAGTATGAATAATATCATAAGATTTGGTGACACCATCATTAGTAGCATGAAAATTATTATTTTTGATTAAAATGAGAGTAACCATAGAATGTTAGGATGGCTTGAATTTATGAATACATAAATCTTGATGCTTGGATTGGTTAATGGCCTCTTCCAAAGTACATGGAGAGAGAGTCTAGACTTGATATTACAACTTAGAAAAAAGAGCATTGATAAATAAATGGAAAAGGTTGTCATCTACCATATTATGTTCACATTTTTTAGATAAGGTTTTCTATCGTTTGATAAAAGCTTGTGTATTTTTGGTCTCAAGTTAATTAAAATTGATAAAATGGGACAAGGTATTCTCAAGGAGATCACTAGTTTGAAATTCTTGGACTAGAACATAAACTAAATATTCCAAACTAGTAATATAATGAGATTTGAGTTGGTTGTAACAATCAAAAGCATCACCTATGAGAGTTTTTGCTAATATCTTGATAGCGGCAAAGATATTTAAATTGACCCAGTATTTATATTGATTTATAAATGTTTTTAAATGAAGAGTAAGATTAGTTGACCCATTATAAAAAATGGTAGGGGTCATACCTCTTATATTGATATTATCATTTTGAGATGTAATATATGCATTTTGAATATGCTTGATTATTTTATTAGTAAGAAGAGGTTGAGGGATAAGATTACCATGGGAATATCTAAGATGAGGTGGGGGTGTTAAGCATAGAATATACTGAGAGGGGGGGTGAATCAATATATTATATATCTTATTTGTTAATAAAATTCATTTTCTTTAACCACTTAACCACACATTCAACATATGTAATAAAACTAAAACAATAATATGAACCACAAGAGAGAGAGAGAGAGAGAGAGAGAGAGAGAGAGAGAGAGAGAGAGAGAGAGAGAGAGAGAGAGAGAGAGAGAGAGAGAGAGAGAGAGAGAGAGAGAGAGAGAGAGAGAGAGAGAGAGAGAGAGAGAGCAAATTTTTATGTGAAAAATCAAAGTGGGAAAAACCATGGAGAACAATCTCAAGTATATGAATGAACACCAACTCAAATTACAAAGTTCATAGGCACCAACTTGTAGGAGCACCAACCCCTTTGCTGAGCACCAACACAAACTATTTGTGAGTACCAACCCACAGGAACACCAACCCCTCTTATGTATAAAACATAACTATCTCTCAATGTTGCTTACTCAATAAATGATAAAACTCTACAATATCTCCTAATTTTCTCTCTTTGAAAACAAATACAAACCATGCACTCTTTTGCATATTAAAAATGGCTTCTCAAGCCTTTATTTATATCTTTCCAAATGACCTTTGGCATTCACCCTTTGTGACCCTTCAATCCTCATGGAAATTGGTCCCAAACTTGCATGACCTTTCATATCCTTGAATTTGAAAAGTCATATGGTGACCCTTCATAAGCAAAAGCATCCTTTCCTCTTTTGTCTTTATCTTGGTGACTTTTCATATTCCTCAAAGTGTTTCTTCATGGAAAAATTCACCGTACCCTCTTTTGTCTTCACATGGTGACTCTTGGAATTCCTCAAGATGACTCTTCATGAGAAAATGCATCACATTCCTCTTTCATCTTTTACCCCATGACTCTTTGAATTTTCTATGGGCCCTCTTTTGAATTATATGCAACCAAAAATATATTCATTAATATTAAATAAATAAATATTAACACACATTATCCAAGATATGAATATTAAAAACACCATTAAATGTAGTAGGGCCATTATCACCAATAATGCTAGACCTTTGACATCAATGACAATATTTCCAACAATCTATCCCTTTGTCATTGATGTCAACCTCAAACTAAAACTACCACATCCTGAAAGCTACACATACTACCATCTAAAAAACATATAGTAACTCCCTCTTACTATAACAACTTGTACCTATTCCCTGTACCTATTTTTGCACCTATACCTATACCTATTATTCTCCCCCTTTGACATCAATGACAAAGGGCCTACCTGGAGCTAATACTTATCTCCCCCTCAATTGATGCTAAACCTCAATGGTGGGAAGTAAAAAAAATTACTCCCAACTTCTCCCATTGATACTCAAATGTGTCTTTTGGTGGTGCCTTTGTGAAAATATCTACAATCTACTTTGTAGTACTGATATACTCCATCTTAACCTATTGATCTACAACCTGCTCTCTCAAAAAGTGATATCTAATGGGAATATGTTTTGTTCTTGAATGCATCACTAGATTCTTTGAAATATTATTAGCACTTGTATTGTCACAAAAAATAGAAATAGGTTCATAATATTTTACCTTGATATCTTCTAATGTTTGATTCATCTAAAGCACTTGAGTACAACATAATACTGCTGTAATATATTTTGATTCAATTGTAGAAAGTGATACTAAATTCTTCTTCTTGATTAGCCATGATACTAAGCTATCACCAAGGAAGAAATCTCCTCCACTTGTACTCTTTTTGTCATCCAAGCACCCTACCCAATCTGAATCTATATAAGTAATGAAACTAAAATCTCTACCTATGGGATACCACATTCCATAATCTAATGCCCCCTTGATATATCTGAATATTATCTTCACCAAATAAACATTACTATCTTTTGTAGATGACTGATATCTTGTAAGAATAACTACTACATGCATAATGTTTAGCCTTAATGCTGTCAAATATAAAAGACTACCAATCATAGATCTATACAAAGATTGATGTACAATAGGTGAATATTCATCCTTGCTCACCTTATTTCCTATACACATTGGTGTGCCAACTGGTGCAAAATCCTCAAAACCAAATTTCTTCAACATTTCCTTGGCATATTTACTTTGAGATATGAAAATTAGTTTATTTAACTAAAATATTTGTAATCCTAAGAAAAATGAAAATTCTCCAAGCATAGACATCTCAAATTATTTTTGCATATTATTAGAAAATTATTTTGTCATATTTTAAATGTTTCCTCCAGAAATGATGTCATCAACATATACCACAACAATCAATTGATTCTCACCTTCTATTTTGATTTAGAGATTACTGTCAGCAAATTCTTTTTTGAAACCTTAATCCTGCAGGTACTTATCAAGTATTATATATCAAGATCTGGGAGTTTGTTTCAATCCATACAATGATTTCTTCAATATAAATATATGGCTACTAATATTAGAGAGAATAAATCCCTCAGGCTGCTCAATGTAAACCTCTTCTTCTAGATTCCCATTTAGGAAGATAGATTTGACATCCATATGAAACACTTTGAAAATTTTAAACACTGTATATGCAATAACATTATAATATCCTCTAACCTTTCCATTGATACAAAAGTTTCTTCAAAATATATTCCCTTAATTTGAGTATATCCTTTACATACTAATCTTTCTTTATTCCTGGTCACTTTTCCATTTTCATTCAACTTATTTCTATAAACCCATTTTGTTCCTATCATATTGTGATCTTTTGGTCTAGGCACTAATTCCCAAGTATCATTATTTTATATCTAATTTAATTCTTAATCCATAGCCTTAACCCAATGCTTATCATGTTTAGCTTTTGAAAAAGTTCTAGGCTAAATTTTGGATAACAAAGAGAAATTAACTTGCTCAGATTCACTTACCATCATTCTTCTGATGTGAATTCCTTCATTTATGTCCTTGATGATGTCAATTTAATTATGATTTATCTAAAAATATTTGGATGGAGTTTGGTGTCCTTTTTCTCCTTGTCATCTTTAGATAATTTTTCAAAATCTTCTTCTTCAATGATTTCAGGAATGTCTACTGGATCACTGATTCTTTGTGTTCCATCTTATTATATTCTGACACTTGCACTTTGAAATATTTTCTTGGTTATTTTTTTATAAAATTCATAAGCATTAATTTTTCAAGAATAACCAATAAATATACCTTCATCTACTCTGGATTCAAACTTCCCATGTTTTTCGTCAGTTCTCTTTATGAAGCATCTACTGCCAACAACTCTAAAATAATCAACTATTACTGGTTTGTCTTTGTATAGATGATAAGGAGTCTAATCACTATTGACTCTCAATAATGATCTATTTTGAATATACACTACTATAAAAACTACCTCTCTTCAATATTTATCTGGTATCTTGGATTCATTTATCATTATCCTTGCCATCTCCTTAACTCTTCTATTTCTCTGCTCAACTACTCCATTTTGCTATGGAGTTCTGGCTATTGAATAATGTCTATTTATTCCATGGTCGTCAAAAAACTCAATAAATTGATCCAATATGAATATTCCTCCTTTATATGATCTTAGACACTTAATACTCAAACTAGTTTCATTCTCAACTAATGATTTGAATGCTTTGAAATGTCTGAAAGCTTCTAATTTTTTCTTTAAAAACATTACCCAAGTCATACGTGAAAAACCATCAATAATCAACATGAAATATTTCCCACCTTGAGTACTTTGGGTTCTCATAGGTCTAAAAAAATTAGTGTGAACAATCTCTAACATTTAAGTGGTCAAGTACTCTTTTGTTTTGAACCACCTTTTGGCCTGCTTCCCATGCTGACAAGGTTCACAAAGTGTATTAGATGGCTTTGTAATCATTTGAAAATTTTTGACTGCTTGATTTTTGTTGATGTTGAAAATATTGTCAAAATTTATGTGACCCATTCTCTTATGCCATAGCCAAATTTCTTCAATCTGAATCAAAAAACATCTTTGACCTTTGATGTTGATGACATATACAAATTATTGCCTATTCTCTGAGCATCTATAATCAACACATCTGAATCTTTTATCCTAATTTCATAAAATTCTACACAAAACTTTAGTGTGTGCCCCTAATCACACATTTGAGTTACATTCAAAAGATTATACTTGAGATATTCTATATACAAAACATTTTTAGTTTTATTTCTACCATTATCCAAACTTAGTGTACCCTTTTCGACAATTTTGGTAGTAGTATCATCTCTAAATTTCATTATGCCACCAGTAATATTATTCAAGGTTATGAACTTGATTTTTTATCCTATCATGTGCCTTGAACATCCATTTTCAATGAACCATGGATTTTATTCATTTATTGCATGCAAAGTTGTCTGTACCAACATAGATTTTTTAGGTTATTTCTTCTGCCATGAACATGTCTAAACTTTCTTATTGATGAATGGAGCCTTGAAACTCTGGTCCTTTTTGACTAACTCAAACACACTTATATAGTACCAAGATATGTGTTTGAAGTTGTTGTACTTGTAAAATATTATGGCATCTTCATTAAAGCTTGATAGAGGAGCCAAAGAGTTGTGGCTTCTACTTGACTCTGCATGAGTTTCCTTCTTATTTTTGAAATTGTTAGCCCTTTTTTGACATTCTATTTTTTAATGACCATATACATTACAATAAAAATAGTAACCATAAAAATGGGACCTATTTGTTTATCTTTAACCTGATTGCCTTTTGTAGCTTTGTTCCCTCTAGTTTTCTTTGTTTGAGATGTCCTCTGTATTCTTAACTTCTTCCCTTTTTATTTCTTCTTTTGTAAGAGATTCAACATAACTATTTCATTTTTCCTTGTCTGTGAAAGTAGTGACCTCCCCTTTCTCTTTTTCAAATCCAATACGTATCTTATCTAAATTAATCTTTGATTTTTTAATATCTTATTCAACATATTAGTGCTTTTCTCAAATTTTGAATCATTGGCTACTCTATCATTGATTGCTTTATTTATTTTCCCAAGATCTACTATTAAAAAAGAAATTTCAATAAGATACCTTTCACATTCTTTACTTACTATTTTAAACTATTCCATTAGATCTTCTTCATTATTTTTGGTTTTTTCAAAGGGTGCTTGTAGATCTACAATTATTTCCTTTGACTCCTTTTCATTTTTCTCAATCTAGAGCTTTAATCTTTGATTCTTCTTTTTAAGAGATTTTAACTCTTCTAACGCAAAAATGAGTTCTCCTTCAAAATTAACTTTGGCTTCATCCTATTTTTCTTCTTGACAATCTATAATTTTACTTATGGAAGCATCTTTATGCATGGCCATGAATAGAATCTCTTCTTTTTCTGAATCACTGACTCTACTATCTTCGACTGAGCTAGGATCTTTAAAATACAAAATCTTCTTCTCAAATCCCTTATTGAATTTTACTTTGAAATTATTCTTGTATGTAGACTTTCCTTCTTCATTATCACCATTATCCTTATCTAGGCACTTAGCTACAAAATGTCTAATCTTTCCACAATTAAAACATTTGAAAGGTAATTTTCCTTGATATTTACCTGTGCCCTTTTTTGGCTTGCAAATGAATAGAGCTCCATTGTCATCTTCATCATTGCTAGAACCGTCACTTGATTCTTGAATCTTAGCCTTCTCTTTCTTTGATGTCTTGTAATCAACTTCTCTCTTTGAGGGTTTCTATTGTTCAGTCTGCATCTCATATTCCATAAGAATACCATGTAGCTCATCCATATTTATCTTGGATAAATTCTTTATCTCTTCAATTTCCAAAACTTTTGCATCATATCTCAATGGTAGAGATCTCAAAATTTTTTGAACCACAATTGATTCTTCTAACTTTTCCCCAAGACCTTGAATTTGATTAACTATTTGATCAACCCATAAAAGATAACTTGATATATTTTCTTCCTCTTCCATCTTCAAACTCTTAAACTATCTTCTAAAAGTCTGAAGCTTGGCTTACTGAACCTTTCAATCACTTTTGTAAATATTCTCAAGTTTTACCCAAGTTTCATGAGAAAATTTACATTGCATAACTTTAAAAAAATTATGATTCACAAAAACCACATAAAATAGCATTTAAATCTTTAACATTATTTTCACTTACCTTCTTTCTACTGGAGTAGTTACAAGTGTTTGTGGCTTTTCATATTCCTCTACCACTACTTCCCATATGTTGAATATAAGGGCCATAAAATAATTCTTTATCCTTATGATACAAAAAACATAATTTGTCCCATCAAACAAAGGTGCCTTATTTGTAAAGAAACCTTCATGTGATCCATCCATCATGCTTTCATGATCTACCTTCATGTTGTATAACTTTTTCAAAGGAACCTGCTTTGATACCAATTATTAAACATGAAATATACTAAGAGGGGGGTGAATTAGTATATTATATATCTTATTTTTTAATCAAATTCCTTTTCTTTAACCACTTAACCATACATTCAAGATATGAAATAAAACTAAAACAATAATATGCACCACACAAGAGAGAGAGCCACTAAATTTTTATGTAGAAACCCAAAGTGGGAAAAACATGGAGAAAAATCTCAAGTATATGAATGATCACCAACTCAAATTATAAAGTTCACAAGCACCAACTTGCAGGAGCACCAACCCCTTTATTGAGCACCAACACAACAACTATTTGTGAGCACCAACCCACAAAAGAACCAACCCCTTGCAAAGATTTGTGAGCACCATAAGAGCACCACTCTTGTGTATAAAACACAACTATCTCTCATTGTTGCTTACTCAATAAATGATATAACTCTACAATATCTTTAGCTTTTCTATTTTTGAAAATAAATACAAACCATGCACTCTCTTGTATATTACAAATGGCTTCTCAAGCCTTTATTTATAGCTTTACAAATGACCTTTGGCATTCACCCTTTGTGACCGTTCAATCCTCATAGAAAATGGCACCATAATTGCATGAACCTTCTAATCCTTGCATTTGAAAAGTCATATGGTGACCCTTCATAAGCAAAATCATACTTTCCTCTTTTATCTTTATCTTGGTGACTTTTCATATTCCTCAAAGTGTCTTTTCATGGAAAAATGTGCCATACCCTCTTTTGTCTTCACATGGTGACTCTTGAAATTCCTCAAGATGACTCTTCATGAGAAAATGCATCCCATTCCTCTTTCATCTTTTACCTCATGACTCTTTGACTTCTCCATGGGCCCTTTTTTGACTTATATGCAACCAAAAATATATTCATTAATATTAAATAAATATTAACACACATTAGCCAAGATATGAATATTAAAAACACCATTAAATGCAATGGGGCCTTTATCACCAATAATGCTAGAACTTTGACATCAATGGAAATATTTCAAGCAGGGGGAACATTTTGGTTATGCGTACCCCATAGCATCTGTTGAGGGTAGGTTTGAATATGGATAATATGATTTTGAATTTGCATCATTTGATTTATATTATTATATTGAAAATAATTCATTTGATTAAGAGTTTGTCATATAAATTGATGGGTTTGAGTTGCATTATTGGCATTGTTTGAAGCATTAGAGTTGGTAGTAGTGGCTTGGGTACCACTATGGGTGTTAGTAGTAGTTTGAGAATAATTGTTAGTAAGTGAGGCACTAGTGGCATAATTTAATTGTGTGGAAAAAGATGGATTAGTAGAGAGATGAGAAGAAGAAACACTAGAGGAATGATTTCCATGGGTAGTAAATTATGTAATAGTGGAGGAATTAATAATATTGGGTATAGGAAGAGGCCCACTAGATGTAGAACATACCATGTTAGTAGAGATTCTAGGCATAGAGGTGGATTAAATCAAAAGGAAGATGTCATGGTATGAGAAGGGGTAAAAATAGATGGAAGAGGTTGAGAAGTAAATAAGACAGTATACCCAAATTTGTGTGAGGATTTTGGAGAAGGGGAATGGGGTTCCTTGACTTGAACACTTATCATTAGATGGTAAATAGTAGATGGATCCTTTCCTCGATTTTGAGGAAACTCATTAATGAAGAAGAGTATTTCAAGTGTATACTCTAATTTGGGTTGATATTTAAATGAGAAGAGATGATTATGAAGAGATGAGGAATGAGGAGGGGTCCCTTATTTTTTGGTGTGAGTGGCTACATGCAAATTACTTTTGTCTAGGGTAGGAGACACAAGTTGCTTATGGGATAACCTATTGGGATTGGTAAGACTCACCATATCCATTGAATTCAACTTAGTTATCTCTTAAAATAAGAAGTTCATGATGAAGGAGAGAGATTAGGTAAGGTAAAATTGATGCAAAAGCAAAGAGATATAAAAGGTAGATAAAATTACAGAGTTGACTAGGTTGACTTAGCACTAAAAATAGGGTATGAAATAGAGCCAACAAGGATACAGAGTCAACCAAGTTGACTTAGTGATGTAACCTAAGATAAAGGGTAACTTAAGAAGGAGAAATATTTAACCAATTTGACTTAGTATTATAACTTGATAGGCATAAATGAATACTAAGTTGATCAAGTTGACTCAGTACTACAATTGGGGAAAAATATAGTTTGTAAGAGATTATGTTGAATAGAATGATAATGTACTAAAAATAGGGATTTTTTTTTGAAATGTAATTAAAAAAGAAACGAGAGTTAACAAACAAACAATTGGATCAATAAGAATGATCCAATTGGCACACAACACAAAACCTTACACCAATGCTAGCTAATGTAAGTTTTACAATACAACATATAATGAGCAAAGAGCAAGTAATTAACTTGAAAAAGTAAATTATATTTAAGTTGTCATTGTGAGTGTTGTTATATTATTATAAAGTGTTATTTTAAATGTGATAGGGAAGTTGGCCTAAAGTAGGGAACTAGAAAGCAATCTATGTATGGTTTCAAGACATTTAGGCTAAAAAAGATCTATGTTAGCAATGGTATTGGATTGGTATTGGGGTCTAACCCCTCACTTCACAATCTCTTAGAAATAAGGGTGTTGGGTGCTTTACCAATATATACCATTAACCCTGTATTTATACTTGGCCAGAAAAATAAGTTGGGTTCCCCCTTCGTGATGAAATCCAAGTAGGTAGGCCTTGGGTAGATAAATGTTTAAATGCATTATAAAATTTTGTGATTTTTTAGAGTGTGAAAAAAGAGAAAAATAGTGAAAAAAAGTGGTATATTGAAAAACCACCTAATTAGACTATGTGAGCTACTCTATGCATGCAAACAACTAAAAATGAAAGTGTGAATTAGTTACTAGCAAATAGTTTTTAATTCTAAATTTAAGCATAATATAGAGTCAATTTAGATGACACTATATGCAAACAATATAGAATAAATTTAATAGGGTCACTACTATACTTTAAAAGTAAAAGTCCTTAAGAACTAAGTTGACTAGGTCAACCTAGTGTTTCAAATAGAAGATAAACTATAGAACTAGGTTGACCAAGTCGACCTAGTTTGCTATAGGATTATAGTTTTGAAGACTACACACTTATGTAAAATATAAATGTAATGAAAAACTAGATAAAAATAGAGACAAATAAAGGAACCTTAGTGGGTTGGAAGATGCCGAGGATTGTAAATTTTCTATTGAAGTGCCTTGAGTTCTTGGTTGTAAGTTCGGCAAACTATGTCAACTAGGTTCACCTAGTTATGTGTTTCCCTATTTATTGAGGCATATTTAAGATGATTGAGTCAACTTGGTTGACCTAGTTTTTTATTTATAAGTTACCTATGATATTAAGTCAACTTGCACGACTGAGTTTATTGTTTTAGAGCTAAATAAGAGACTAAGTCAACCTATTTAACATAGTCTGTTATCTGGAACTGAATAAGAGTATTATGCCAACCTATTTGATCTAGTAACTTGTATTTGATGAAGATTTACATAGAAGGAATAGATTAATTTTGATGCTATTATGTGTTAAACATGTGCATAAATTTATAAACTATACTGGTATGGTCGAACTAGTATCTCAAATATAGAAAAATAATAAAATGATATAAATGAAAAACGTGAAAGAAAACCTACAATGGTTAGGTTCACATCAGGTTCACTAGAATGTATATAATAAAAAATGCATTAGATTTACAAATCAATCCCATCTCAGAGAAGATAGATCCTACTTATAGTTGTGATTGGGGATACATTAGATAATTGGGATCATGACCAATATGAATCTGCTAGACCTAATGAGGGGATCTCTTACCATTATAATATCAATAGGGACGGTTCCAAAGCCTCCAATCAAGAAAAAATATGTAATAAACCTAAGTATATCCTATGTTTTCATATTCACTAAACTAATAACAAGTAAAGAAAAATCTAATCTAGTGCTCACCAAAGCTTGTGGCACAAAGTGGGGGTAATAGACAAAGAAAGTAAACATGCATAAAAGACATATACTCATGTTAATGTAAATAAAATCCTAATGTATTTAAGAGAAGTGTAAATGTATATATATCTACTCTTATGAAGGAAGAAAAAATTTAGGAATACTTACCTTTGAAGATGAACACATCAAGTCTTAATCTCTCCCTTGGCCAAGGTGCTTTCCAAGAGGTTGTTGTGGTATGTAAGGATGAAAAGGATAAATTAGATCTAGGCTACACAACCTATCAATTCATCTAAAATACTTATCCATAAGATAAGATCTATATCTTTAAGAAAGTATGAAACCCTAAGCTTGCTCCTCAAGTAGAATGGTGGATAAGCAGATGCGTAATATATCTTACTTCTTATTTTATTCTATAAATAGAAAAGATATTATGTTTATATAGGTGGATATAACCCTAAACCCTTCAAAAAAATTTAGTCAACAAGGTTGAATTGGTTGATCTAGTATTGTTATTGACAAAAAATCACTAGGTTATAGACTAGGTTAGCCAGGGGCCTACCTAGACCCTAAACAAGTTTTGTCACTAAGAGTACAAGGTTGACATAACCGACATAGTCATGTAAACTATAAAAAGATATTTTAGGTTAGAAAAAGGATATTGAAGGTGGTAAAAGGCCAAAAAATTGTAAAAAAGAGAAGGCCAAGCTTAGGGGAATGGTTTTTAGGAGCAAAGTGTGTAGATATCAAGTGGAAAAAGGGACAACAATCCTACGAAGCACCAATGGTCTGCCCACCCCTTTCCTGGTGCACCCCTTAAGGCATGTACTCATAGAGATTGAGACTCTATGGATTTTTTCAAGATAAAGAGCATGAATAATTGATAATTTTTTTAAAATATTATGTGTATACAATATATAAAACCACATAAAAAAATGGATATCAGATATTCAATCTTATAAAAAAATAGTAAAATGAGTAATAATATGTAAATTAGTGTGATAAATTAAAAAAGTAAATAAAAACTATTTGACTTGGGTCATCTTCATGCCAATCAATGTGTGAGTCCTCATCGAAACTCATCTCAACCTCCTCTAATCCATAGTTATCCAATTATCAAAATACTTAGAATAATTTGAATAACCCAGAAAATGGATGTTTTGAATAGTAAGATCACTTTTTTGTAACTTTAAAAACACTATTCAAATATAATTTTTATTGAAAATACGTGATTAGAAAGGAAGTAATATTCATGTGAAAAAAAATAATCAAATCAAAGATAAAGACAATAAAAGTTTGTTTATAGGGTTTGATAATTTATCTACATCTCTAGGTCCACTATAATCATGACCGATCCATTAATAATTGGTGTGAATTTTACAATTCTAGAGTACACCAAATGAATTTGTAAAAAACTTATACCTGTGTCTCAAAAAAATTATCTTCAATATATTTTTCCCACTAAAATATTCCTTCACGCATTTTTAAATATCTTCATCAGCTCACAAAAGCTTATCAAAGATTTATCTATCAATAATACTTTGTTGAAAAATACTTCCTTGATTTCCAAATAAAACACCAACCTTTTATAGGCTTCCCAAGCCCATAAAATGTATAGGTGGATTTATCAACATACTTTAAATAAAGGTAAGGGGATAAAACCCCTTCCCATGCCTTTGTTTGTAGGATGAGACTCATCCCATATTTAGCTCATATCTCTTATCTCTTTTTAAAAAGATAACTTTCCTCCATATTTAAAGACCACAAACCATGTGGGGGTTATGAAAATTGGGTGGTTTATCAATGGAAAAAAAGGTAATTCAGTGGGTGCCACGTTAATATTTAAATGACACCATTTAAATTTATCATGACCTTTAATTCCCCATGAATGGAATTTGAAAAAATGTGAAAGTATATAATAGGGGAAATATGCAAAATAATTAAATAATGAAACATATATGGGTGGTTTGGTGTCTTATTTATCTCCCCATATATAATTTTATTTTGAAATTCCTTTTATTTTTTTCTCATTTTTTCACCTTGAATTCATTTGATACTATGTAAGAGATTGTTTCAGATCGGTTTTCCTCAGTGACGATCCTCTCAGATCACTCCTCCCTACTAAGGTGATTTTGGACCTTCAAAAGTGATTTATTTTGGAATAAGGTGAGGGTATTTCTTCCTCACTTTTATAGTTTCCATCCACTTAACCTTCCCTAGATGTGTCCCTTTTAGACCCACATGAAGATATTCAATATTACCTCTTCATGAAGTTCTCACTTTCCTATCAAGAAAGGTATCTTCCTACAATTCTTTAAAATACTCCATAGAAAAATCTTCAAGATAAGGTACAAAAACACTTTCATCATAATCCAAAATCATAAGAAGCTCATATAACTTTAGATTTTCAACATTCACAATTGAATAAATCTACATGTATGGTGGTAAATCTAACTAAAAAGCATTATTACCTATCATTTCCAAAATTTTAAAATGACCATATCGAATTGGTTTAATATTTTTACCTTCACATATAAGCCTCTCGTAATTGATATGAAGCCATACTTGACCACCAAGTTGAAAATGATGATCAATTCAATGTTTATCATGCCTAGCCTTGTATTTTGCTTGACTTCTCTCTAACTATTCCCTGACAGTCTGATGAACCAATTATATCTTCTAAATGAACTTCTTGGCATTTTCAACATCAACTCATCCATATGCAACTAATTCCTTCTCAAATATGAAGTACAATGGTGACTTAGGTAGATAACCAAAATAAGTCTCAAAAGGAGACTTTTGTGTGGAATAATGTAGTGCTTAATTATAAGCATGCTACACATAACATAGATGTTCATCCCATTATTTAGGATGTTTACTAAAATAACCTCAGAGTAAATGTACCACTATATGATTGACCACCTCTATCTGTCTATTAGTTTATAGATGAAATGCAGTCCTTTTATGCAGCTTAGTGTCCATCAAGTCCCATAAAGTTGATGAAAACTCTCCAAGAAATTGAGAATCCCAACCAAAGATAATAGATGTGGGTAATCCAAAATGAACCCAAACATGCTAAAAAAACAAGTGTGTTTCCCCTTCACCAGTAACATGTTTAGTACAAGGAACTAATACACACATTTTACTAAATATATCCACAATGACATAGAGATAATAATTTTTCCTTCATGTGATAGGTAAACATCCTAAAAAATCCATATAAATAGTTTCCCATGGTCTATTAATATTTATTGTTACTAGGTTTAATTTTAACACAAAGAATACAACTCTATATATTTTGCAACAAATTCTTGCATATGAGGCCAATAAAAATACCTCTATAATTGTGAAACTATCTTACCAACACTGAAATGACCTGAAATAAGAGAAGTGTGAGATTTTATAACCATATGCACTCATTCATCTTGTAGAATACAAAATTTGTCAAGATGATATAAGAGTCCATAATGTACATGATAGTCAAATTCTCCTACCTATTTACCACTCATCAAATCTTCATACACTTCCTTAAAATCAACATCATTAATATATTTTTCTTTATAACTTTCATGCATTAAATAAATATTCTATAAAAGAACTAATGTAATAATATGAGGTCTAAAAATCATGTCAATAACCTTGTTTTGTGTACCTTTTTTTATCTCTTAGATTTTTACCCTTTGAGGAGATGTCTCAGCTCTCCTCATCCAAGTGGCACAATTGAAACACCTATAGGCTATGGGTAGCCTAAGAATGAGGTAAATCTCTAGATAGGGCTAACTCCCTTGATGTACCATCTATAGATTACTACTACACCTATGATTACAAGGAAAAGGGAGAAAAAATTGTAAGTAAACTATCCTAAAGGAGTTGATACACAAAATTGATTGATGACTACCAACCAACTACATGTCACATTGAGACCAAGGGACTAACTAAGCATACACTTCTCTAATCTAAATCTTATCACATTAGTATTTTATTATGAGTTTGTGATGAGTGTTTAGGCTAGGAAGACTAGACAAGAGGCCTATAATGACACTATTTAAATAGACTAACTTATTCAACCTTGACACTTCATATAATACATCACATGACCTTCAAGAATAAGATTTCAAGCTAAAAATAGGTGTGATAATGAGACACCAATGCTAAGGAAATAATAGTCATCACAAAGAAAGATCAATCATTAAAGTGAACACACTATGAATAGTCATAGAAGAGGTCAAATAAATATTATTTATTGATATTATGGTATGTAAATGAGCAAGGATTTTCCATACTCAGGTAGAACATATTTTAAAAAGGTCAAAATGGATAGTTCTTACAGAACTTGAGAGAGAGAAGAGAAGAGAGAAGTTTAAAGGTCACAAAAACACTTATAAATCTGAGTAAATGAGTTACATGTGCATTATGAGGGAATGTGAAACTAATCATGTAAATTCAAGAAGCACAAGTGTCACCCCAAGTCATGAAACTCTTGAAATGTGGTGTAGGATTTCTCATTTTACATAAGAAAACTACCTTAATCATTCACCCCTATTTAAACACCCAAAACTAAGGATAGGCATAATAATTTTAATGAGAGGGAAGGGTTTTATACATGCTTCTCCATGCATTGGTTGCATTCTTAGTCATTGAAATCTTCTATAAGTGAGCCATCACTGCCTACAATCAAAGAAATATCTCTTTCACACACGTTTCACACTTAGCTTCCAAAAAGGAATAAATTTTCCATAAAAATTATTAAAAGGGAGTGGATGACACTTTTCAAGACCCTCCATAAACTTAGAGACATCAGGCACACCTTAAAATTAGTTTACTTAAATCTTTTCACCCTTCTCACTATCATGTTCATTATTCTATTTTTGACTAGCTAAGATGAAAAACCTAGTAAAAACACTTAATAGTTTTAATTAATCATGAAATGGGAATTAAGGGTTATAAAAATACCTAATAATTCTCTTAAATTTGGTTTCATCTCTTAAAACCTCCAAGAACTTACACAATACATAAAATAGTCAAAAGAACCAATTTTGTACCCTATTCGTATAGATCAGTCATCACAAAACTTAATGGGGGGAAGACTTGAAGATTAATTTTGAACATTTAATAACTTTAAATTCCATTATGGTCCATTTGGATAGCTCACCATATTCATTTCCTTCATTGGGTCCTTTCTAAGGGTTTACAAGGGTTTTAGGTCCTTTTTGTCCTTAAGGATTGTTCATGAATATTTGACATTAGAAAATGAAAATAATGCCAAAAAATGTTTTTTCATGACCTTATCCAACTCATAATATATTATTAAGTCTCCATGAAAATCATTCAAGTAGATATGAGCTTCTAATCTTCTCTTATCAAGCTTGTTTCCTCCATTTCCTGTAGGCTTGATATGGGTCTAAGACAAAATCAGATCTCCTTATGGTTTATATGAATAAAAATAGATTTAAAACCTATTTTATTACCTAATAAACATGTATTATTACATTTTAATCCACTCATAAAGTTTTAAGTGACATTGGTCTACTATTTTGGCTTTAGGCCAAAACCCTGCCTAATAAGCCTGACTGATTACTTGATGATTTAGACCATTGTGTTGAATTTTTCCCTTATATTAATATTTTATCATATTTACATAGATGTGAATAAACTTTTAAAACCTTATATAAATGTTTCTTTATCTCTTTGTCCATCCATTATCATCCTTTCTCTAAAACCTACCAATTTACACTCAAGGGGAGTACCCTCTATTTGAGATAAAACAAAGGGAAATTACCTATTTTTATAGACAAAGTAAATATTTTATGGGATTATTAAAGTAACATATATTATTTTTACCAATTTTTATCCCTTGATCATGTCATTTGACCCCCAAACTCCTTTAAATTCCAAGATAGAATTGTGGAGTGGACTGTATATAAGGTTTAAAGAATGGACTGTGTATTGCTTGTTTAGGGTATTTCATTTAATTTTTATCCATCATGAGAGTATAAAAATGTGTTCTCCACCATAATTATGATGTTAAATTTTTTATCAAACTCTCATAATCCATGTTTTCACCTTGAAAAATATCCTTACTTGGTTAGGCCTGACTGGTAAGTTAACCCTGTCTATATACTTCCCCTACCTGTATGTGTATATTACATATATGGAGTTGTTTACCTTGATATAAGGTATTATGCAACACTTAAATACATATAATACTCATTTTATTCACTTATACTATGAATTTTCCAGGCCGAAAACCTATAATATGCATCAATTGGGTCATAGTTAGCTACAATAAAATATAGCCAATTATGTTTGGAACAAAAAGGATCATATAGGTATTTATTTATAAATTAGGCCTTGTTTTCATGTTTTATTTCAATATTTAATATCTCAACACCATTCCATATCCATAATTGTTCATTTTATGCTTAGAGTGAGGTCTGTTATCAAGGCCATATAGGCCATTTTTCATGGTAACCCTATAACCACCCTGTAGGTATACATTTTGTGGTGAAAAGAGACCTATAAATTTTTATGGGATTGAAACTTAGTATAACATCCTATTTAAGTGATCATTTATATCATAAATTACACTTTAAATATTTTTAACCATTTATCCTTGATGGAATATTCATGTACCAACTTTTAAAATAAGGTCACTCAGTTATCCAAATCCTATAGATAATAATGAAGGAATTTAGTAAATAAAAGTGTGATTTTGGGTCCTTCAACAACCAATTTCTATGAGTCATCAACTTTCCAAACTTTATAGAGTATTTATCCTATGTAGAGGATATATAATTAGTTTGATAGTAGTAATCAAAAGTCAACATGGCATTGTTATAAGACCCCTCCAAAAGGGATAGGTGCTCTATTTTTCACATTTTAGGGACTTGATCCTTGATTATAGTCATTGTACCTTTGATCATAGTTTTCACTTATATATGCCAACCTAAAATTTTAAATAGGCTTGTTATGAAATTTAATTCACACTAGGACTTAAAAAAAAAATCTCGACCACTTATTTCAACACTTCAAAATGACACTTCAGCGCTTTGATAACACCACTTGTAGGTGGACATTCTGATGTGTACATGTAGTGAAGGGGAGTGTGAATAATGTGCATGTTTTTTAAATTATCATGAGTTTTATACCATTATAAAATATTGAAAATAGAATATCTTAGTGTCAATGACCCTGATTATCTAAAATGCTCCTTTTTAACATGTTTGGTTTCCATGAAGATACCTATAGGTAGACATTATGAGTTGTATATAGATAGATAGAGTATGAGGGTGGTAAGTGTGCATTAAATTTGGATTTAAATGGGTTCCATTTACACCTTAAAATATCCAAATGTATTAAATTTTTTAAGACAATAGTCATAACTCCATGGATGTAATTTATAACCTTGCATAGCTCACCTAGCTGACTATGTATGATAGTCTTTGAGCAAACTAACTATATGGTGTTTATTACTGTATTACCATGGAAAATTGTTTGGAGATTTAGAATTAAAATGAGAATAATAGGGAATTTAAAATATTTAAATCAACATATCATCACCTTTAGAAGCCATTATCAAAGCATGAAGATCTAGAAATGTCAGAAACATGCTTGTCATCCCCAATGAGAGTAATATGCAAACCTAAGATGAATTTCTTATCAAAACAAATTTAAAAACTAAAAAAATCATGGAGAACATTATGTAAATATTTCCATGTACTTTGGAGTCAATTACAATAGATGGATTGTATGTAATCATCCAAACCAAAGCAAAAGCTATAGGGTGCATGAAATAATGAGCAAAAAAACACAATCAACTTGTTAAAGATGATTCATAAAGCATGGTTGAAGAATAATTGAAATATAATTATGGAAATGGATATATCTAAGTTTAATTTCACTTCCCAAAGGCATTTGGTCTGAAACCTACTCAACTGGCCATACCAAGCATAAACCTCCTGACCACTTTAGTGTGTTTAGAAGGGCAAAGAAGGAAAAGAATGATTTTGGACCTCTTATTACACTTTAATAGAATTTAAAATGTGGAATTGAGTTTTAGGAAGGTGAAGAGACATTATATGACCTTCTCCCATGTGTCACCTTCCCTCATGGGCTGTACAAGTGCCAAACTCCTCCCTTTTCAGTTGGTTTCTTAATTTTTAGTTAGATAACCTACAAGATTTAGATGGGACTAACATTACTGATAAGAAATCTAACTTCTTAGAGATTTTATAATAAAATAAGACACTTGAAAACCTTGAAAACTATGCCACTTACATTTATGACCCCTAAATGGTTCTTAAATGACTCATAATGACATAAGGATTAAAATGATTAATGGCCAAGGCTAATAAGGCATCAAATTACATTATATGGACTATAAAATACCCTATGAAAAAATATTATACCCATAAAACATTTAAAAATCAAGTTTTTACCTATAGTGGTCCCAATTTGATATGTAGGGTCAAAATTGGTCAACAAATTAGTGACTCATAGGGGTAGTATGCTTGCTATACTAAAGATCAGTAGCCTTATCCTATCTATGGGATTAGGAAGACATATGAAGTCTTAAAAAAAAATATGACTTGACACTTGACAACAATAATTTGACCAAGATAAGACAACTAATTATCTTAACCACACAAAATAAAGGACACACATAAAACAAATCAAACATGTGTGCTCAAAACACTTAGGGAAAATAGAAAACAAACAATTATGGACAAATATAAACTAAGAATAATTCCTTTCTAAGATCAAAAGGAAATCTCATTGAATATTTTTCTTCACGAGATGAGTCATAATGCCAAACATGTTGTTCCTTGGATTGGATGCTTGGTAGATCAGACCTATTCCTTGACACTTTACTTGATTTGCTCTCAAGTAGATCATCTTTAAATAGGTATTAAATGTAAATGTATTCCTCTTGAATTTTTATACATACCTCATACCGCTTCCCACTCTTCATCTCATGAGCAACTTGTATCTTCATGGTAGGCATGGCTTCACGAGGAGTGGTTTCTTGTTCTTTGGAAGATTTAGTCCAATAGAGGCTTATTCTATCCTTCAAAAGATGATTTGTTTCTCCAAACTGATTGAGAGGATGATAACCTATTTTGATGATTTCAAACATATCATCATAGGATGCATATGCTTTTTGAAGGGACAAATTTGAAAAGTTGCTTCTTCTTTGCATACCCACTTGAGTATCAAGGATGCTTTCTCCATTTTTGACTAGATCATATCTCCTTTAAAGAGGAGTATAACATGATCTAATGATTGAAAAAAATTCATCCCAAGGCTGATTATATATTTTTTTATTGCTCATCTATGATATCTTGGATAGTGATGGGAGAACCAATGATGATTTCCTCTTCTTTGGCAAAAAGAAAACATTCTTCAATATCAATGCAATCAGAAGATTCAACACAAGAAATCACCTCTTATTTCACATTTAGAACCTCTTCAGGGATCTCAAGTTTTATCTCAACTATCATAACTTGACTTTGCTTCTCAAGGACTACAATATCCTCAATTTCTTTCTCCTTAGTGATGCCAATGATAGTCATTTTGTAATCAGGGGACTTAGTCCAATGAGGCTACTAAGGAGCTATGTTTTCTTCAAGCAAGAGTTATAAATTATTAACAACCAAATGATCCTATTTAGGTTACCAAACCATATGTACATCAAGGAAAAGGGTGAGGAGAAGATAAACTAGTTGGTGCAGGTGAAACAAAGAACTCAACATCAGATTGATAATGAATTATAAGGGATTATTTTGGGAGTTTTTGAGGAAGGGAAGATAGACCTTGGGATAAAATAACTTAATTTTATTCCTTCTATTTGAAAATAACTTCATTGTAATATAATTGAGATTGATCACTCTCTTGAGTAAAGTTATATGGGGTGTGTTTAGGCATATGATCTTATTTTGGCTATAAACCTTCCACCACACCTTGAATTGACAATTTCATTCTTGACTCTAACTCTTCAATTTACTTGGCTAAGTTCTCTTTGAAAAGTGTCTCTTGATGATGATAAGAATATTCATGAGGGTAAGGAGTACAAGAGGGCTGATATGGAAAATAAGATGTCTCTTCAAGAAGGGTGGAAGGGGTTTGCATAGGGTCAAGTTCTTTCTCAACTTCACACACTTTATCAAGGCTTTTATCCATTTTCTTTCCCCATGATTCCACTACCTTATTAAATATTAGGATGTTAGTATTAGGACTCTCTTCTTGATATGGGGATGCAATTTGAGGAGTGGATGAAGTGATCAAGAAACTTGGGATCTCCTTAGTCTTGGATTCCCCACCTTGTCTCCATCTTAGGATTTCATGTTTAAAAGTTTTTTCTTGAGATGGGGATGTAATGGAAGAGGGAAATGAGGGATTATATTCTAATTAATTTTTTGATAATATGGATTTATTCATCTACTTATTGGCTAACTCAATCTACCTATCAAGGTTTGCTTTAAAAACCAAGTTTGTCTTTCCAACTCTCACTTCCAATTGATTGAGAAAAAGATGACTTTTATAAGATTTATTGGGTTTATGAGTAAGGGTCAATTATAACTAATAAAAATATTGAGGAGGTGGATATGAGGGATGATAGATTTGGTGAGGCTATTCCTCATGACTTCGTAGCTTATCTTCTAGGGATGCAATAAAACCACTCACATCTAGCATCTCACTTGTGAGCCTTTGATAATTGGCTCTCTCAATAGGTTCCCACTCTCTTTTAACCAGATCTAATGGATTTATCACATTATGAATGATATGAATAGGGATATCTAAACTATGTCCCCTTTGTGTGTTAAGATCTATCATGTATCTCTCATAGCCCAAGAGAGTTTGATTGAAAGTGGAAATGGACTGAGTTGAGAAGTGAATAGGTTGACTAGGAGGAGAAAAATATTAGGAAGGCTAGTTATATGACTAATAAAACTAATGACAAGGTTGATAAGGGTCATATTGGAGCTGGTAGGGATCATGACAAGGCTAACAAGAATCATACAAAGGTTGATAGGGAATGCCATAAGATTGAGATACCTCACCAACTTGTGTAAAAGAATACTCAATAGCAAAATTAGCCATAAAACTTCATTGGGAAGTAAGAAAATAAAGAAACATTACCAAAAATCTTCAAAAGGAAAACCTAGGCTACTTGACCAACTGATGTAACTTTGGAGTCATCATTGATGCTTGGATAGATGCCTCCAAAGGCTGATGTGTTGAAAGATAACACTGAAAATATTTCAACTTATTAGATAATGAGTCCCACAAAGCATTCCAAAAACTATTTTCACTTGGATTTTCACCTTTTGAGGAGATGTCTCATCTCTCCTCATCCAAGTGACACAATTGAAACACTTCTATGCTATGGGTAGCTTAAAGATGAGGTGAATCTCTAAATAGGGCTATCTCCCTTGATTTACCACTTGTAAATCACTAATACACCTATGATTATAAGGAAAAGGGAGAAACAACTAAAATTAAACTATATTAAAGGAGGTGATACACCAAATTGATTGATGACTACTAATCAGTTGCATGTCACATATGAGACCAAGGGACTAACTAAGCATACACATATCTAATCTAAATTTTCTCACATCAGTATTTCATTATGAGGTTGTGATGAGTGTTTAGGTTAGGAGGACTATAAAAGAGGCCTAAAATGGAACTATTTGAATAGACTAACTCACTCAACCTTAACACTTCATAGAATACTTCACATGACTGACAAGAAGGAGCTTTCAAGTTGAACATAGGTGTGACAATGAGACAACAATGCTAAGGAAAAAATAGTCATCACTAAGCAAGATCAATCTTTAAAGTGAACACACTATGAACAGCCATATAAAAGGTAAAATCAATAGTCTTTATTGATCTTATGGTATGAAAATGAGTATTGCTTCACCATACTTAGGTGCAACATATTTTACAAAGTCCAAAATGGATAGTTCTTATAGAACCTAAGAAAGAGAAGAGAAGAAAGAATTATAAATGTTACAAGGAAAATTTTAAATTTTATAAAATGAGTTACATGTGTATGAGGAGAAAATGTGAAACTGGTCATGTAAAGTTAAGAATCACAAGTGTCACCCCAAGTCATGAAACTCATGAAATGTGGCATATGAGTTCTCATTTTGCACAAGAAAACTAACTTCATTATTTAACCCTATTTGAACATCCCAAATTTGAGTAGGGATAGGTAAAATTATTATAATGATAGGTAAGGGTTTCATACATGCTTATCCATGTATTGGTTGCACTCATAGTCATCTAGAATCTTTTGGAATGAGCCATCACTACCTACGGTTAAAGAAACTCCTCTTTCACACACCTTGCACACTTGGAATCTGAAAAGGAATCAATTTTCATTTAAAATTAATAAAATTTAGTGTATGACACTTTTAAATACCCCATATTTCCTTAGATACATTAGGCACACCTTAAAATTAGTTTACTTTAATCTTTTCACCCTTCTCACTACCATGTTCACTATGCTAGTTCTAACTGGCTAAGATGAAATGGATATTAATCACCCTTAAGAGTTTTTATGAAGAATTAAATGGAAATTAAGGGTTATAAAAAGTCATAATAATTATCTTAAAGTTGGTTTCATCTCTTGAAACTTCCAAGAACCTACATAATGCATAAAATAGTAAAAAATAATAATTTTATACCCTATTTGTACAAATAGGTTAGAAAAAAATTTGATGAGGGGAAGCCTAAAAGAGTCTTATTTAACCTCAAATCACTTTCCATTCCATTATGGTCCATTTGGATATCTCATCATCTTCATTTCCTTCATTGAGTCCTTTCTGAGGGTTTACAAGGGTTTTAAGTCCTTTTTGTCCTTATTCATGAAGATTTGATGTTGGATAGGGAAAATAATGACAAAAAATTGTTATTTAGGACATTATACACTCATCCTCTACTATTTAGTTTCCATGTAAATCATTGAAGTAGATATGAGCTTCCAAACTTCACTTATTGAGCTTGTTTCCTCTATTTCCTACAGGTTTGATATGGTTCTAAGCCAAAAGTGGATATTTTTGTGGTTTATATAAATAAAAAGAGATTAAAAACCTAAAATATAAACTCATAAACATGAATTATTCCATTATTATCCACTCCTAAATTTGGAAGTGACATTGGTCTACCATTTAGGGTTTAGGCCAAAACCTTGCCTAATAAACTTGACTACATACTTGATGATTTAGACCATTCTATTGATTTTTTCACTTTTATGAAAGTTTTATAATATTTTAATAGATTTTAATCAAAATTTTAAACCTTATATAAGGGTTTATTTATCTCTTGGTCCATTCATTTATCACCCTTTCTCCAAAACTTGCCAATTTACACTCAAGGGGAGTGCCCTCTATATGAGACAAAATAGAGGGAACTTCCCCTACTTGTATAGACAAAGTAAATATTTTAGGGGATTATTAAAGTCATATATATTATATATACCAATTTTTATCCCTTTATCAGGTCATTTTACCCCCAAAATCCTTCAAATTCCAAGACAAACTTGTGGAGTGGACTGTATACAAGGTTTAGAGAATGGACTATGTATTACTTGTTTAGGGTCTTTCATTTAATTTATATCCATAATGAGAGTATAAAAAGTTTTTTTAAACCAGAATTATTATTCTAAAAATGTTATAAAACTCTAATAATCCATGCTTTCACCTTGAAAACTATCCTTACTTGGTTAGGCCTTACTGGTAAGTTGACCCTATTTGTATACTTCCCTTACCTGTAGGTGTATATTACACATATGGAGTTATTTAAATAGATATAAGGTATTATAAAAACCTTAAATACATTTAATATTCCTTTTATTCACTTATAATATGCATTTTCCCTGCCAAAAATCTAGAATAAGCATCAACTACGTCATTGTCAGCTACAGTCAAACATAGTCTATTGTGTTTAGACCAAAAGGATCTTGTAGGTGTTTATGTCTAAATTAGGCCTTGTTTTCATGTTTTATGTCCCTATTGAATATCTATACACCATGATATATTCATACTTGTTCATTTTATGCTTGGAGTGAGGTCTGTTATTAAGGCTATATAACCCATTCTTCATGGAACCCTACAACTGGCTTGTAGGTATACATTTTGTGGTGAAAAGAGACATGTAGATGTTTATGGGATTGAAACTCAGTATAACATCCTCTTTAAGTGATACTTTAGATCATAAATTCAACTTTTAATATTTTTAACCATTTAACCTTGATGTCATAGTCATGTACCAACTTTGAAAATAAGGTCACTCAGTTATCCAAATCTTGGAGATAATAGTGAAGGAGTTCAGTGCATAAAAGTGTGATTTTGGGTCCTTCAACATCCAGTTTCTACCAATTATTAGCCTTCCAAACTTTACATAGTCTTTATCCTATGTAGATTATATATAATGAGTATAATAGGAGTAATCAAAATTCAACATAGCATTGTTATAAGACCCCTCCAAAAGGGCTAGGTGCTATATTTTACATGTTTTAGGGACTTGATCCCTGAATACAGTCATTGCACCTTTGATCATAGTTTTCACTTATATCTACCAACATAGCCTTTAAAATAGCCCTGTTATGAACTTTAGTTCACAATAGGACTTCAAATAAAAGTTCCATCACTTGTTTTAACACTTTAAAATGACACTGTATCTCTTTGATAACACCACCTGTAAGTGGACATTCTGATGTGTACAGGTAGTGAAGGGGACTGTGAATAATGTACATGTTTTTTAACTTCTCATGAGTTATAAAACCTTATAAAATATTTAAAATAAACTTTGTTAGTTATCAAGGACCCTTCTTATCTCAAATGTTCCTTTTAACATACTTGATTTCTATGAGGACACCTGTAGGTAGACATTTTGAGTTGCGTATAGATAGGAAATGAGTATGAGGGTGGAAAATGTGCATTACATTTTTATTTTAATGGGTTCCATGCCTGCCTCAAAATATCCAAATTTATTCAACCTTTCAAGACCATAGTCATAACTCCATGGACGTGATTTAGAACCGTGCATGACTCACCTAGTTGACTATGTATGACAGTCTTTGAGCAATGTATGGTGCTTATTACTATAGTACCATGAAATATTATCTGGAGAAGGGTATTGAGAGGTAAAAGGAAACTAAGAGAGAATTGAAAATTTTAAATAAACCTATCATCACCTTCATAAATCATTATCAAAGAATGAAGATCTAAAAATGTTAGAAACATGCCTATCATACCTAATGAGAGCAATATGCAAACCTAAGATGATTTACTTATCAAAACACATTGAAAAAATAAAAAAAGCATGGAGAACATTATGTGAAGATGTCCATGTCCTCTAGAGTCAATTAAAATATCTATATTATATGGAATCATCCAAACTAAATCAAAACCTATAAGGTGCATAAAATAGTAAGTAAAAAAACATAGTCAACTTGTTAGAGATGATTCATAAGTCATGGTTGACCAATCATTGAAATTTATATATCTGAGTGTAAATTCACCTCCCAAATGTGTTTGGTCTGAAACCTCCTCAACTAGTCATACCAAGGATAAACCTCTTGATCACTTTAGTGTGTTTAGAAGGGTGAAGAAGGAGTAGAATTTCTATGTACCTAGGGATATGATATATTAATGTATATGGGTTGATGGAGATGTTGACATGTGGCACACATCCCCTTAGTTAGTTATATGGGTACAATATATTAGGATAATAGAGTAACTTATGGAATTAGCACATTGGGTAATGGTTGGCCTACATTGGGATTAGGAGGTTACCCCTCCATTGGTCAGATAGATGTCTATATAAAGGAGATGATTATCATGGTAAAGATATCAAGTAAGAATTGAGTCTTCTATTGTAAGAGGATATTAGAGGTTGTCCCCTCGAAGAGACATTGTGGAGTTATTATTTCCTAAAGGAGTATTATATGGTGTTTCCATAACTTAAGGGTATTTTTGCATATATTGAATATTTGAATCATATCAAGATCATATCGAGTGGTATCAGAGCTTCGATTTGGGCAATTTGTGTGGAGCAAAACCCTAGTTTTTTTGAATCATCAATATCTTTTGATTGGTTGTGAAATTTTCCACAATTTTTTAATTGGATATGGATACTATTTTAAATAAGTCACATTAAAAAAATAGATATTATTTTATTAGTATTAAGGGATTTATTTCTATTTTAGGGTTTATACTAATTTCAATATATCTTTCGAAATATAGGGAATTTTTATTCTAAATATTTACTAGAGATGTAATAAGATATAAGAGAAGCATAGTAAAAATTTTAGAATTTTTTTATTTGTTTTGAGTGATTTGTTATGATTTTATGGTTTTTCATATATTCAATCTATAGGTCCAAATTTGTGAGATTTTTTCACAAAATTTTGATTAAGTTTCCAATATCATAAGAGGAATCTAAACTAAAAATTTGGGACCTTTTGGATTAGTTTTTATGAGTTACTGACATTTTAGGGTTTCATGAACCCTAATTTTTTTGTGGCTCATGAAGTTTTGGTATAGGAAAAAAAAGATCACTTTACAAGATATCATAGTGAAAAAGGTGCAAATAAAAATCTAGGTAGATCATGAGGATGAGATTGAAATAGGTGATGAATAGCATGATGAATATTCAAATGATATAGATAAAAACACACTACAACTATAAATGAGCACTTCATATGCTAAAGAGACAAAGAGGGAAAAAGTGGAAGAAGTAGAAGAAAAGGTGGATAAGGTAAAAATATTGGAAAAAGTTGAGGTATATAGACACCCACATCATCATGAGAGGAAATAATCATGGAACCAGGTGAGGAAGTGTCATAACAATAATCATTTTGTCTATATAGGAAATAAAATTTCCAATCATTATGGATATTCATGTAATCCAAAGAAAAAATACTATGGAACATGGAATGAATGGGGAAATCACTATGATTATGCATGGAAGAATACCTACTATGGTCATGGTTGGAATCATAGTAGCACAGTGAAATATGGTACATTGAATAAAAAGAGGAATAATTATGCTTGGACACCAAAGCAGTATAATTATGATCATGAACAAAATCAAAGGAGCACAATGGAATTTGGAAATAGGCTTGGAGAGCTATCACCTGCCAAGATCACATATGGATGGCTAGATGATCAAGATTGGAGACAAGTTTGTAATGATTTGAAGCACACTCATTATTTGGTTTCTTCCTATGTTTCAGGGATGAAACATGTCAAGGAGGGAAGTAATGCTATGTAACTAGGGATATGATATATTAATGTATATGGGTTAATGGAGATGATGACATGTGGCACACATCCCCTTAGTTAGTTATATGGGTACAATATATTAGGATAATAGAGTAACTTGTGGAATTAATACATTAGGTAATGGTTGACCTACATTAGGATTAGGAGGTTACCCATCCATTGGTTAGATATATGTCTATATAAATGAGATTATTATCATGGTAAAGATATCAAGGATTGAGTCTTATATTGTAAGAGGATATTGGAGGTTGCCCCCTCGAAGAGACATTATGGAGTTATTCCTTCCTAAAGGAGTATTATATGGTGTTGCCCTACCTTAAGGGTATTTATACATATATTGAATATTTGAATCATATAAAGAATGATTTTAATTTTTTTTTGAAGTTTAAAATAATTTAAAATGTGTAATTAATTTTGAGGAATATGAAGAGATATTCGATGACCTTCTCCCATGTGTCACCTTCCCTCATGGGCTGTACAAGTGCTAAACTCCTCCCTTTTTAGTTGGTTTCTTGTTTTTAATTTAGATAACTTAAAATATTTAGATGGTAATGACATTAATAATATGAAATATAAATTCTTGGATGCTTGAAAAGAAATTGAGACACTTAGACACCTTGAAAACTATGCCACTTGCATTTATGACCCTTAAATGGCTCTTAAATGACCTAAAATGACATAAGGAGTAAAATGACTAATGATAAATGTTAATAAGGAATAAAATTACATTATATGGACTATAACATACCATATGAAAAAAAAATAGACCTTTAAAACATATAAAAATCAAGTTTTTACCTATAGGGTTCTTAATTTGACCTGTAGGGTCAAATTTGGTCAACACCTTTCTTATACCTGATCAAAAGGTGAAATTGCTTCAAGAATCCCATCAACCAAAAATGTCTTGATTATTGTATCTTGGTCTATGATTGAATATATTTTAGTGGCTGATAATTAGTGTGAATCACTATCTCTTTGCCCATCAAATAGTGTTTCTATTTCTTCACACTCTGTACCAAAGCACACCATTCTTTATCCTAAGTAGGATAGTTTCTTACCACACTTGTGAAAGTTTATGAATGATAACAAACTAGTTTCCTTTTATACATAAAAATTTCTCCCATATCATAATTGATTTCATCTATCTCAATTTCAAATGGTTGTTGTAGATCTAAAAGTGCTAAGACATGAGTGGTACTAATTTTCTCTTTCACTGTATCAAATTCTTTCTACTATTTTCCTCCCCATTGAAAATCCTATTTGATACTATTCAAAGCATGTAAAGGAGATGAAACATAAGAAAAATTAGAAATAATCATCCAATATTTAACTGCACCAAGAAATATTCTAACCTCTATTGCATTATTGGGTTTTGGCCAATTCACTATGGTAAATATTTTTGCAAGGTTAATTTTCAATTGTCCACTCCCTACAATATAACCCAAATAGACCAAAGATGTTTTCCTAAATTCACATTTTGACATATTTAAATATAATTTTTCCTTTTGTAATATGTCCATGAATTTTTTAATATGGATAACATGATCCTTTCAAGTCTAACTAAAAATTAGTATGTCATCTAAGTAGACAATCAGAAATTCATCAATGAATGGCCGAAATATTTCATTCATGACCCTCATAAATGTAGTCGATACATTACAAAGACCAAATTAATGACCATCCATTCAAATAATCCTTATTTTATCTTAATTGTAGTTTTCCAAATATCACCTTCACTAATTCTAACTTGATGATAATCACTTCATAAATCTAACTTAGTGAAATATACTGCATTTATCAACTGATCTAGTAAATAAAAAATATGAGGAAGAGGATAACAATTTTTCACCATGATTTTGTTCAATGCTAAAAAATACACACACATCTACCATGTGCCATCCTTTTTGGGCACCAGTATAATAGGTAAACCACAAGGTGAAGTGCTAGGATGAATCACTCATTTTAAAAGCAACTCCATCACCTGCTTCTTGATTTCCTCATTTTCTACCACATGTAACTTGTACATGCCAATGTTAGGGAGAGAAGCATCTTGCTGTAATTGTATCTCATGTTGAATACCTCTCATAAGAGGTAATCCTTGTGGATCTTGAAAAACATCATAATAGTTAGAAATAACTTGAACTAATTTATCATGATGATTAGGATCACATGGTTCAAAAGCCTTAGACTTATCTTTATACTAATTATTAATAACCATGAGTACAAATGTTTTGATTGCATTTATGAGTCTCTTCATCTATCCTATAGAAACTAAAGACAAATGTGTCTTTATATGGTGAGATATCATAATGTATTCAATACCATATTTTATAAGAACATATTTATTTTCCTCTCTATAGAAGACTAATTTTTTGTCATACAAGTAAGGAATCCCAATAACTATTCCATAAATGTCAAGTGTTACCACATTTAACTTTACCTCATCAATTAATTTAGAGGTAATTATAAATCTTTACTTACAAGTCTTAGTAACTTCTAATTTTGAATCATCACAAACTTATCCTAAGGGGTATGGTTTAGAATGTGGTGAAGTTTTAAGTCCTAACTTAAAATAACTTCTTCATAAATGAGATTTTTTTGTGATCCACTATCAAAACACTTATCTTAGTGTTTTTAGAGATCACATGTATATGAAACAACTCATCCCTTTTCTTTTATTTATGTACAAACTTAGATTTAGACAAAGAAATATCATGAGAAGTACTAACATTGGAAAGATTATAACTAGTACCTTGTAAACCCATTGCAGTGATCTTTATCTCATCTCCAAAATTGAAGCCAAGATCTTGTTAAGCTATAAAATTTTACTTCTTCTTTCCCTTATTCTAGAAATGCTCAAGTTTCAATTTTAGATGCAATTTCAAACACTTTACTTCATCATGATTTTTCTTGTAATGATTACAAAATAGATTCTCATCTTCCTTTTTAACTGTATAAGTCATTTTATTCTTACCTTTTCATTTCAGACCTTTGTCCTTGTTTTTAGATTTCTTTGGTTTTTTCTTCAAAAATATCTCTTTAGGCATTCCCCCTAGCTTCCAAGTGAGTATATTATACACAAATAGAATTTAGATTAGTATGATTTAAAGCTAGTATTATATGTCATAGATAACTATGTAACCCACCAATAAACTTCATAAAAATCTTGTGTGTGTAAGGGAATATTCAAATGTAAATCTTGATTCCTAAAATCCTATGTATAATCTTTTACACTTGGACCTTGGCTTGCTTAAGATTTTTCCAATCCATCATGGCTTGTTGTATGTATCCCAAAGGATAAAATTGCTTATGTAAGTTAGAAATGAATTAATTCGAAGAAGAAGTCACATTACCTTGTTTGACCAAATCCTCTTATCACTTTATTTCCCACCAAATAATTGCTTTACCACCCATTCGAAGCATAGCTAACTGAATTTTTTCTCTTTCATCTATAATATTTTGAATCCTACAATAAACATTAATATACTTGATCCAATTATCCAATTTGTTTGCATTCAATTCTCTATTATATATAGGTAACTCAAACTTAATATCAAGATTTAAAGAAGGAAGATAATTATATTTTTTTAACAACTTATCATCACTTGCATTGGAAGTTCGAGGAGACCAAAGAATTTCCTCTTAATTTTTACCTTTAATTTCACATTAAATTTGACTTTGCCTTTCATGATAGAGCTCTTTTATCATGATTTTAATTATCTCAAAATTTTGATAAAAGTCTCATTCCTGATCTTATTCCCCTTCCATTGGTGTCTCTTGACTTGTACATCATGTACCTAATAAGGATTATACTCTTCCAATTCACCTTCACCACATCTAGATCTTGACCTGGTTAACATAAACAATCTACTTGCAATCCAAAAACACTGTTATCTAGTGCAAATCATTAGCTCTAATACCAAACTGATCTATAGTTATCCAATTATCAAAATACTTAGAATAATTTGAATAACCCAGAAAATGGATGTTTTGAATAGTAAGCTCACTTTTCCATAACTTTAAAAACTCTACTCTAATATGATTTTTAATAAAAATAGATGATTAGAAAGGAAATAATATTTGCATGTAAAATAAGAACCAAATCAAAGAGAAAGACAACAAAAGTTTATTTACGGGGTTTGATAATTTGTCTACATCTTGAGGTCCACTTTAAGCATGACCGATCCATTCATAATTGGTGCAAATTTTACAATTCTAGAGTACAAATAAATTTGTAAATAACTTATACCTATGTCTCAAAATAATTCTCTTCAATATCTCTTTATCACTAAAATCTTTCTTCATGCATTTACAAACATCTTCATTGGCTCACAAAAGCTTCACAAAGCTTTATCTATCAATAATGCTTCATTTAAAAATGATTTCTAGCTTTCCAAATAAAACACCAACCTTTTATAGGCTTCCCAATCCCATGGAATACATAGGTGGATTTATCAACATACTTTAAATAAAGGTAAGGGGATACAACCCATTCCCATGCCTTTGGTTGTGGGATGAGACTCATCCCATATTCAACGCATATCTCTTATCTCTTTTTAAAAAGATAACTTTCCTCCATGTTTAAAGCCCACATACCATGTGGGGGTTATGAAAAGTGGGTTGTTTATCAATGTAAAAGAAGGTATTTTGATGGGTGTTATGTTGATATTGAAATGACCCCATTTATATTTATCATGACCTTTAATTCCCCATGAATGGAATTTAAAAATATGTAAAAGTATATAATAGGGGAAATATGCAAAATAATTAAATAATGAAATATATATGGGTGGTTTGTTGGCATATTTATCCCATCATATATAATTTTTTTTTGAACTTCATTTTATTTTTTCCCCATTTTTTCACCTTGAATTCATTTGATGCTAGGTAAGAGATAATTTTGGATTAGTTTTCCTTAGTGACAATCCTCTTGGATCATCCTCTCCCACTACTGGATCTATGTCAACTAGGGCCTATTCACCTCTTGTGACATCCTAATATCCTACCCCATACCTTCTTACCACTACATACTATTATTTTAGTGGTTTTTATTGTAATGGCTACTACTGATGCATCTAACCTCTAACTAATGCTACAATAGGTATTGTCACTAGTATGACACCTTATCTTCATGCCACAAGTTGAGGTCTAGCCTATGATCCTCTCATCATCCCCCTAGATGCTACCATGATAATATTCCTTGGTATAAGAGGGTTCCACCCAAATCTCCCTAGTATGGCATCCTTACTCTTTTTACTACCTTTGAACACTAGTTGGGGCACGAGGATGTTGACTATATATGGTAGCTCAAATTGCTAGGGTACCTTGTCTATAGGGTGCACCTCTACCTAGAAAATGTCTTTACGTAACTTGAAATTCACTCATGCAAGATGTGATAGTGCATGCCTCATCTACCCATAGTCCTACCATGCCATGATAAGGTAAAGCTATCATTCTACTACTATTAGTGTACCCACTACCAGAGGTAATACCCTGAATGATGTCATTCATGCCCACCTCAAGGATCTAATAGTCCCTAAATATCCATTCATAAACCTTAAATTGTAAGGGATCATATGATTGTATACCTAACTCATGATGAATGTGGGGTTAATAAAATAAAGAGCTTCCAATCTATAAATCAAGTATAGATTCCTATAGGGCCTTACCAAAATGTCTTAGGCCCATGAAAACTATCTATCCCTTTCCTTGATCACCTTAAATATAGGTAACCAAATATACAATAGGGGATTGATCCCATTGCCTCCCACTGATTAGGAGGAAATGATCCATATAATCACCTTATAGAGGGTTAGGATCACTACCTGCTCCACCCCCACTAGTCTATCTCCATACAATGCACCCACATTAGGTGAGTCTACATCACTGAAGTGCCACACCAAAGTTATGACCTCTCTCTTATATGTGGCCTCTTTCAAGAAAACAATTATAATATGCCACTGGCAAACCCAAAATCCTTTAGACATTTTAAATAGTGATGGTCCCTTCTCCTAGGGCCTGTGGGAACTAGAAAGTGTTATGGTCCACAACCCAATAAGTAAACATGTAGCATAACACCTTGATTGATGGGGAAATGATCACCCATATTCTATCTATAGTATCCATACCCTATCTAACATGACCCACTCTTTAACCATCAATATCCTTAGATTCCAAAGAATCCACTGATGCTCCCTCACTTGCATCTATCATATATACCCCCATGTAGAGACACGTTAAACATCCATAATTTACTTTTTAGCCTTAAAATTTACTTAAAACTAGTATTTTTATTTTTGTGATGAAATTCCCAGTTGCATTACATAACTACCATTTGTGTTACCTAGTAGTTACATGATTCACTTATGGTGGTTATATAAATACTACAAACTATTAATGGAAATGTAACTACTACCATCTTTAATTACATGATGGTTACATCAACCACTATGTCAAAAATGTAACCACCAGTCTATGATGATTGTTGATTTTGTAAATGATATTGGTAGTTCATTTAGTTGACTATGACTCTTCCAAATACCCTCTTAAAAGCCTAAAATTCAACTAAAACACAAAATTTATAACATTTTCCTAACCTACACAACCCCCAAAACTTAGACATGAAATCTATCTTAGGTTTCACTAGACCTAAATGCATTTTCAAGTAAAATTTATAATTTAGAGTAAAAATGTAAAAAAATAGAACTAACCTATGCCTACCTTGAGATTACCAACACTTGTATATTCACCATTCCCTCATTGTAGTTGTCCTTTTGACTATATTTTTACTTAAATCTACCACAATAAGTCTAGAGCTTAAAATTCAAAAATTGCAAATGAAAAAATGAATTGTATTTTAAGAAAGTTTTCAAATATACACTAATCATTATGGTTTAAAAAATTCATATTTCTTAAAATTTCATTTCAAGACTTATTTTTTAATCTCATTTTCAATCTGATTTCATGCATAATTAGCCAAAATTATAACAAAAACTAACAAGTTTAGACATTTTATTTTTTATATCACTATTGCAAGGTATGTTATTTCTTGTCTTAACTTTGTAGGTTCACATTATTCATCCCTGATCTCAGTCTCTTGATGAGATGATTCAAGTATTATCCTCATCCCATCATATAAAGTAAGTATATTTGTTTATGTTTTAATTAGTTATCGTGTTTTCTACTTTCTCATAAAATTGCACTTGATTTTTGTTTTCTACTCACAAGTCACAAGGGTGTTTTCATTGGGTTTTCTGTACCACACAAGTAAGGTAAAATTATTAACACTCACTTTAATTTTAGTGTACCACTACTTGGAAAAATCCTCTCATCAATTCATGATGAGATGTCTTCCAAAATATGTAATATGTACACACCCAAATTTTCCATGGTGTAACATTTCCATAAAAATTTAATGATGATGTAAGGACCTCCATTTAAATACACTTAGATGTGTTTATTTATAATCTATTTATATTTTACTTCCTTTCTGTCCTTTCTTAAAAATCAAAATTTTTAAATTTTTGAGTCTTTTGCCTTAGATTTTTAAGTTTTAACCTTCATGAAAAAATAGATGGTTTCAAAGCATTTCTACCATGGTGGTTTCATAAACAACCATAATAGTTTTGTAAACCACCATAAAGAAAACATAATGATGTGATAGTTAAATTATTCATTATGGTGGTTTTATCATGGTATGTAGTGGTTTTATCTTTTCCACCTTTATGGTTTGTTCCTTTTTAAATAAGTGTTTGAGACTTCAATTTTTCCATGTTTTGCATGATTTTGATTACATTTTCTCTTATTTCCATCCTATATATGGATGATTTCACTATTATTATTATTTTTATCAATCCTTATCACTCATAAAATTAGCTCATAGTCAAGCTTTATTTAACTCATGTTGACATAAAATATGGAATTATTGGTTACATATGTTTTATGTTTGATTAAGTTAAATTCAGTTGAAACTAATATGCCAGAGAGGTTATTATTGGTTAGAATTAGTTCACTTAAGCATCAACAAAATAAAAAGTAGGTGTGATTATCCATAGTAAATAATACATAATATTTACTATTCTAACTCCTATTTATTTATATTAATATAACATAAATAACATTTACAAGTTCCATAGTTCTTTTTATAGTTTATCACCGTACTCTTTAATCTATTTTTATTCTTTACCATATTATTATAATAGATCACTATGTTTTATAACTCCTTTATTCTCATCTCTACTACACTTTAAATTTTCTATGTTATATCTAATCTATCAAAATGTCATGATATAAATACCAAGTAGATATCTTATAATTTAATGGTCATATATGTGTGAGACATGCCTTTTCTCCATTCAAGTTATCTTATGTTACAACAAAGATCAATCTTTACCATGCTGCCTAGTCAGTAGAATCTTCTATTTTGTTGGACTAGAGATGTATTCTATTATTATAGTAAAGGTAAAGAGTCTATAATAAATGTAGTTTTGGACCTTAGCTAACGAACAATACTACCAAATTTTTTATAACTTTATAACTTTATCTCATCTTCAAGACAACTTTGAAGATGTTGATAGCTGAAAAAACAATCCATCTAACATAGTCATAAAAAACTTAACAAAATTTTGATTCATAGAGTAGATCCATCCTTAGGTAGATATTTTCATACTTGTTTACCATTTACTTAAATTTTTTTTCTAGTTTAGAATTATGGTCTTTGCCTCTAAAATTTTATTATCTATTATCATATTTTCCTTGGTTGCCATCTTTATGTCTTTCAGGGCTAGAGAATTCTTGAGTATATACAAGTATGGTTCATGTCTCTTAATTTGGACATCCATATTTTTAATCCAAGTATTCAATAAAGTGTTGAAATAATTATCATTAATGTTAAAGGGTAATCATGAATCTGATTAATGGAAAATGTATTTTGATGAAAGAATTGAATTAAATGAAGGATATTTAGTTTAATTATGGCATTTAAATGTGCAAGTAATGATCATATTCTTACACAAAATTGAAGACAAATTAACTATGAATAACGGGCTTAAAGAGATATTTATCGTGAAGCTTTCAAGGTAGTTTTTAAGGCTAAAATGGTCCCAAACCTTGGTTAACCTGATTTAGAGGAGTTGTGACCATTCAAATGGACCTTTTCATTTGAAGAGTCATAACCTTAATTTATGTCTTTTCTTGGGTTATAAATAAGTTCATAACAAGTGGCAAATTTAAATGTTTGAAAGTGGAAGAAATAAAAGAAGAGAAGAAATATTAGAAAGTAGATTTTTTTGAGAACATTGAAAATAAAAACTAGCAAGTATAAGGTAGAGCATAGCAGCAAAAAACACTCAAGTGTAGATCAAATCAAAAGGAGATAAAATAGTGTTCTATCATCTGTTATGTTAGCAACAAATCAGAGATAGAAGAGTGATTCTTGTGAGAAGGTTGGTGCCTTCATTTTGAAGAGATAGGTGTCTTTTAATGAGTTGGTGCTCAATGAAAGGGGTTGGTGCTCCTATAGGTTAGTGCCTACAGAATTGTATTTAGGGTTGGTGCTCCAATAAGTTGGTGCCTATAAATATCTATATTAAGAAATATTTCTCCATGGTTTTCTCTTGAAACGGTTTCCACGTATATTTGGTATCACTTTGTATTGTGTTATAATTTGATTGCTTTGTATATATTAATTAGAATAAGTGATTAAGTGTTAGAAATTAAAAATATATATAATAATGATTCACCCCCTCTTAGTATTATCCTATGCTCAATAATTGGTATTAGAGTGGGTTCCTTCAAATATAACTTAATCGCTAAAAGGTAGATCATACAAACACACATGGCTAGATCACAAGTTTAGGATGAATTCTCCACTAACAAGGCACCATTGTTTGATGATGGCATGAACTATACCTTCTAGAGCATAAAAATGAAGACATATCTAATGGCTCTTGGGTTTGATATTTGGAAAATAGTAGTAACTAGGTACCAAATGACACAAATACCACTAACAAATGCTACTATAAATAAGGCTAGCAAGAATAATGCTAAAGCAATGAATGCCATCCTATGCAGCCTTTCAAAATTAGAATTTGTATTAGTCATGCAATGTGATTCTAGAAGAGAGATCTAGAAAAAAATTAAAAATTTCTATGAGGGTGATAGTAAGGTAAGACAAGCAAAAATCCAAACTCATAAGAGACAATTTGAGAGTTTAAAGATGAAGGAAGAAGAAAACATTGCAGGATACTTGCTCTAAGTTGATGAAATAGTCAATGTTATTCAAGGACTTGGAGAAACTATGGAAGAGTCTAAAATCATCCAAAAAGTGCTAAGATCCTTACAAATGAGGTTTGATGTGAAAGTATTTGTTGTTGAATAAATGAAAGATCTAGATAAATTAAAGATGGACATGTTGCATGAAATCCTCATAGCATATGAAATGAGGACTGAATCTGAAATACCATAAAAAATAAAAGTAGCATTCAAAACATAAAAGAAGGATAAATTCAAGGACCTAATCCAAGTGATATCTCAAGCAACAAAGAAGATGAAAAGGAGGCTCTATTCATTCAAAAGATGAAGAAAGGCTCAAAAAATATAAAGGTAGGTTACCATTAAAATATTTTAATTATAGTAAGATTGGTCATTTTATAGCTAAGTGGTTGGATAATGATAATAATGATGAAGAGGAGAGTAAAAAAAAATCAAGAATGGATTCAAGAAAAATAAAGACAAGAAGATATTTGAGAAATAAAATAAAATCTTATACTCCAGGAGGAACTATAGCTCATCTAAGGAAAGTGGAGCTAGTGATTCTGATAATGATGATGATGATGATGATGAAACATTATTCATGACTAAAGAAGATAATACTTCCACAAGCAGAAATAACTTGGAGGAAAAAGATGATGAAGACAAGGTAAATATAGAAGAAGAGATTATTTATGCCTTAGGAGAAATAAAATATCTTAAGAAAAAGAACATGAAACAAAAGCTTTTGATTTAGAAATATAAAAAATAGAGTCAAGACTCAGAAGCCATAATATCAAAAGGTCTTGAAGAATCAAAGAAGATAATTGCTAATCTTAAAGTCCAAATTGAATAAGCAAATAAAATTAAAGAATATCTAATAGATCAACTAAAAATGAAAGGCAAAGACTATGAAAGGTATGAATATGAGATTGTTGCTTTAAAAAGGGATCTAGAAAAGGTAAATTCTAAAATAGCAAGTGACTTGAAATCTGAGAAAAGTACCCAAGTTTTGAATAAGATTTTAGAAAGTCAAAGATCACCATCTAATAAGTCAGGCATTGGGTATGATAAGGAAAAAGAGAAAGCTAAGAGCTATGCTAAAACTCTTAAGGAACCTATGAAAAAGGAGACCAAGAAAGAAGGCTAGAATAGAAAAACTAGCTCTATCAACAAAGAAAGCAAAGGAGAATAAAACTTTAGAGACCACTTACTCTAATATATGAAAATAAAACCATGTTTAGTAATTATTTTGATTGATATTATTATTATTTAAATCTTTTGGTCATAAGAAATTAGATTGTATAAAGAGAGCCAAGGATATTGAAGTCAAGATCACAAACAAAGGAACTTATGGAGCTTCGAATAGAAACTACAATTCATTTATTCCCCTATCAAACTTTGATGAAGAATTTATAGTATATTATAAGTGCAAAAACTATGTACATATAAAATGCTATTATATAAGTGTTTTTGAATTTTTAATAAAAAGATAAAAAGTTCAAGGCTCTAATGATAAAGAAAAGGGAACCAATAGAGACCTAGAAGAAGAAGCAAGAAGAATCCATGATCATTCAAATACCATTACATGCTATATATTAAGGAAAATAATGGTTCATTGATAGTGGATGCTCAAGACACATAATTGGAGATAAAAGTAAATTTATCTCATTAAAAAAGGTCAATGAAGGCATGGTGAAGTTTAGAGACAACACTATAGCTAGCATAATAGGAAAATGTATGTCTAGTCTTGATAATGGAAGAACCAAAATAGAGAATGTGTTATATGTGGAAGGGTTAAAACATAATATTATAAGTGTGACACAAATGTGTGATCAAGGATACATACTCAAGTTCTTTGTTGAAGTTTACAAGATCAAAAAAAGAGACATGGGAGAGCTAATTGTAGATGCTCATAGGATAACAAATAATCTATACATGTGTGCAAAAGTCAAAGGAGAAAAGTGTTGTCTCAGTCAAGTTAAACAAAGTTGGATAAGGCACAAAAGAATGGGCCATATAAATTTTGATAACCTTGTGAATATTAGCAAGAATCAAGTTGTAAAGGACATTCCAAAGATAACAAAGCCATCAAGCATGCTTTGTAAGCAATGACATCATGGGAGTCAGACCGGCAGAACATTCAAAATAAAGGAATATTACACCATGAAGAAATTAGAGCTCATTCATATAGATCTATGTGGACCCACTATAATTTAGAGTATATAAGGTGAGATGTATTTTATGCTAATAATTGATGATTACACTAGAATGACATGGGTTACATTTTTAAAAGAAAAGTCTGAGGCATTTAGTAAATTCAAAGCATTTATAACATTAATTGAAAATAAAACTAGTTTAAGGATCAAATTCTTAAGGTCAGATAGAGTAGGTGAGTTCATGTCAGATGAATTCATTGAATATTATGAAGATGATGGGATAAAAAGATAGTACTCAGCCATAAAACATCCACAATAAAATAGGGTACTAAAACAAAAGAACAAGACTATCTAATAAATGGCCAGGATAATGTTGAATTTATCCAAGTTATTAGACAAATATTGGAGAAAAGCTATCCATATAACTATATATATCCTAAATAAAGGGTATATTAGAGTTCATAATGACAAGACCCCATATGAGTTATGGACGGGAAGACCAAATTTCATCAAATATTTTAAATTATTTGGAAGTAAGTGATTTATTAAGAGGACCAAAGATGATTTGGGGAAATTTGATTCAAGAGCCAACAAATAAAATTTTATGGGATATTACACCAAATCAAGGCCTACAAATGCTACAATAAGAGAATGCAAACTATTATAGAAAGTGCTAGTGTCAAAGTAGATGAAACTAAAAATTAGAAGGTAAGTGATCCATTAGATGAACCAAATATCATTATAGAAGAAGATGTTGAAGTAGATAAGATGGATGAAGATGAATGGTAAGATACCAAAGCACCATCTTGTTTCCTTCAGAAGAACCATGCCAAAATCCAAATCATTGGGAATATAGATTCTAGAGTATAAACTAGAAGAAGTATTGTAATAAATTATGAACAAGTGAATTTTTATTTGTTATCTAAAATACATCCTAAGAATTTTTCAAAAGTTAGCCATGATGAACATTAGGTAAAAGCAATGGAAGAAGAGCTAAACAAAATTGAGAAGAATGAGACATGGGAGTTAGTACCTAGATAAAAGGATCAAAATGTGATCGACACAAAAAGGGTATACAGGAAAAAAATAAATGAAGATGGTCAAGTGATGTGAAACAAGGCTCAATTGGTATGCAAAAGATATGCTCAAATCAAAGGTATTGACTTTGAAGAAACCTTTGCTCCTATGGCAAGATTAGAGGCAATTAGAATGTTTCTTGCCTATGCTATTTTCAATAACTTCAAGGTATATCAAATGGATGTAAAATTGGATTTTATAAATGGTAAATTAGAAGAGGAAGTGTACATCGAGTAGCTAGAAGGATTCCTATCAGAAGATAGAAAATTATAATGCAAATTGAAGAAATCCTTATATGGATTGAATCAAGCCCCTAGAGCTTGGTATTCAAGACTTGATAAGTATCTACAAGACCAAGGATTCAAGAGAAGATTTATTGATAATAATTTATACATCAAAACTAAAGGTGAGCATCAATTAATTGTTATAGTTTATGTTGATGATATAATATTTGGAGGAGATAGTGAGAAGCTATCTAAAGGATTCACCGAAGACATATAAAAGGAATTCAAGATGTCCATACTTGGTGAGATATCATTATTTCTTGGATTTTTAATATCTTAGACTAGTAAAGGAATATTCATCTCCTAAACCAAGTATGACAAATAAATTTTGAATAAATTTGGAATGGAAAACTGTGCATTGGTTGGCATACCTATGGCTATAGGAAACAAGTTGAGTAAGGGTGATGACTCACTAAGTACATATCAGTACCTCTACAGATTAATGATTGGCAATGTTTTTTACATAATGAAATTTAGGTTGGATATCATGCAAGTAGTGGTCATGGTAGCACATTATCAGGCAACTCCTAAAGAAACACATGTGCAAGTGGTGAAGTAGATATTAAGATATCTAAAGGGGATCTTGGAATATGGATTGTGATATCTTACAGGGAAGGATTTCACTTTGGTGGCATATACACACTCAAATTAGGTAGGATTCCTAGATGACAGAAAAAACACATACAAAGGAACATTTTTCCTTAGAGATAGCCTAGTGTCTTGGCTAAGTAAAAAGCATAATTCAAATTTTGTATCCATAGCAGAGGTAGAGTACATAGTTGTAGTATTATGTTACACTCAGATTCTTTAGATGAATCAAACCATTAAATACATTAAGGTAGAATAATCCAATTTCAATATATTGCAACAATACTAGTGCTATCAACATCTCAAAGAATCTAGTGATGTATTCTAGAACAAATCACATTCCAATCAAATACCATTTATTGAGAGAGCAAGTTTAAAAATAATAGGTAAAATTAGAATATATTTCCATCATAGAGAAAATAGTAGACATTTTTACCAATCCACTTCCAAAAGACACATTTGAATACCTACATGAGAAGTTGGGAGTAATCTCTTTTGCTTACTACCATTGAAGGGAAGTATTGATTAAAGGGGAGCTAAACATTGCATTATCTATCTCTTGGATACTCCCTTTGCCATTGATGTCAAAGGGGGAGAAGTGTAGAAATATGGAGTCATAGAAAGGGGGAACTATAGAAAAGAAGATCTCTGACAAAAGAAACAATATAGCAAGGGGGAGCATATTCAGTGCATGGTTGCCATCAATGACAAAGGGGGAGATTGTTGGAATAATTGTCATTGATGTCAAATGGTAATCATGAATCTAATTAATGGAAAATGTATTTTGATGAAAGAATTGAATTAAATGAGGGATATTTAATTTAATTGAGGCATTTAAATGTGTAAGTAATGGTCATATTCTTGTGCAAAATTGAAGATAAATTAACTGTGACTAACAAGCTTAAAGAGATAATTATGGTGAAGGTTTCAAGGTAGTTTTTAAGTCTAAAATGGTCCCAAACCATGGATGACCTGATTTAGAGGAGTTGTGACCATTCAAATGGACCTTTTCATTTGAAGAGTCACAACCTTAATTTATGTCTTTTCATGGGTTATAAATAAGTTCATAACGAGTGGCAAATTTATATGTTCAAAAGTGGAATAAATAAAAGAAGAGAAGAAATATTAGAAAGTAGAATTTTTTGAGAATATTGAAAATAAAAATGAGTAAGTATAAGGTAGAGCATAGAATTAAAAAACACTCAAGTGTAGATCAAATCAAAAGGAGATAAAATAGTGTTCTATCATCTGTTGTGTTAGCAACAAATCATAGATAAAAGAGTGATTCTTGTGAGAAGGTTGGTGCCTTAATTTTGAAGAGATCAGTGTCTCTTATTGAGTTAGTGGTTGGTGAAAGGGGTTGGTGATCCTATAGGTTGGTTCCTAAAAAAATGTATTTGGGGTTGGTGTTTACAAATATTTATATTGAGAAATATTTCTCCATGGTTTTCTCTTGAAAGGGTTTCCATGTATATCTGGTGTCACTTTGCATTGTGTTATATTGTGTTGTGATTTGATTTATTTGAATATATTAATTAGAATAAATGCTTAAGTGTTATAAAAGAAAAGAATATATAATATTGATTCACCCTCTCTCAGTATTAGCCTATGCTCAACACAAAGTGCCATAATCCTCCATGTCCTCATATATTAGTATATGTTGACTATGATTTTATTTATATTTTTAATGTATGCTTCTCATTTTATCTCATTCTACTTTAGATGGAATATTTTGGCTCCAAAGTTAGTATAAATAATACTCAACTATTTTTTCTTTCCTCCAACTCCAATTTATCTAATGTCTAAGGGGCCAACTAATTGAATAGGCAAAGTAGGTGGCTAGATGTTCCATTTATTCCTTCAATTTACCCACCTATTCCTTGGATTCTACCCTTATAGTCTAATTTTATCCTAACAGTGGACCCAACATTTCTTCTTCATATTCTTGTATAGCCTTTATTGTGATTAGGATTTTATCAACTATAGCCTCTACATGGCTAATGAAAATTTCTAGAGTTTATTCCTACTATTTATCTATAAGCCAAGTTGTATTTGAGTCATATTACAATTTGGTGTTAGTTAAGGCAATTAGTCATTTTTAATGCCTTATTTGAGGTTCATGCACTACATCATCTAGTGGATCCTAACAATAATTATAAGGGTCTTTCAAACCATTTCTTTCTTAATGGGGGTTAATTCATGTAATCTCATTGTAATATTTCTTCTTATAGTAGGCTAAAGGAAACTTGATGGAACTATGATTATGAATGTTTTCTGCTTATGCCATGGAAATCATCCTTTTATTCTCTTTAATGGGTCCATATGAGTAGTTATACTACTCTTGATCATTCCTATTATTCTTATTATGTTATGCAGAGATATCTTATGAGTGCTCCCCATTTATGTAGAGCTTGTGGGTGAGATACTAACCTATTTTACCTTCCCTTTTTCCTCATGTTATGATTTTAGCTTTTCTTCTTTCCTTTCATTTATGCCTTCTCTTCCTTTATTTTCTCCTCCTTTTTCTTCTTTTTTTCCATTTTATTTTTATTTTCTTCCTATTTCTTTCTCTTCACTTCATCTATTTTTTTGGTTCTCCTTATTTCTTTTGCTCTTCCTATTTTATTTTATTTATTTTTTGTTTTGTTTTTCTCTTCTATTTTATTTATTTTTCATTCATCTATTCTCTTTTTTTATTATACTTAATTTTATAATTTATTCTTTTATACATCCTCTTTTTCTACTTTCTCATTTTGCAGTAGCTATCTAGCATGTTGGGTAGTTAACTTTGTAATATCCTTTATTTTTTAGCTAGTTATTTTTTAGCTCTAATATTTATTATATTGCGGCATCTTCCAATTATTTCAACCCTTGTAGTTGTTATTATTTTTCCAAAGTTTCCACTACCAAATCAAATTTTTATTTAGTTATCAACTCAATATGTTGGAGTTGTCTCAATATTTTGATATCCTTGGGAGACATAGATGATTCCTCTGCTACCTTCTTAAGTGATTCCTATTTATATTTCTCCATTATCATTTGATCTTATTTGATATTAGCCTTTGTTTATATTATTATTTTCTAAATTAAGGATTTCTACTATTATATCATCCAATTTAAATGGACTTAACTCTTTATAGTCCAAAATTGCTTTGATTATATTGTACTGGCCCTCAATACTTGCATTTTAATAGATTTTACCACCATAGCTATCCATCATCTCTTTTTTCACATTCATATTAATGTGTTTATATCAAGCACTTCCATGGTAGTATCTCTTTTTTCATGTCTGTATTTCCTCTTACTCCCCTTCTTTCGAGGAATCTATTTTTAAATGTCACTAATGCTTTTTTTAACCCTTTTTTATTTTCTCTTACCCTTTTGTACTAGTTACAATGAAGGAATATTTTATATTTCCCCCCACTCATTTGTAATAGTGTTTATCATGATGCCAAATATGTTATGAGGAACCCTTATTATTTTTCTTCTATCTGAAGTTTTCTTTTGGATTTTGTCGAGCCCCACTCCCTTATTTTTAAAACATTTTCCCTCAAAGAATATGATGGGGTGACCTTATATATCATATATTCTACCCCCAAAACCTCATCATTACTATAATCCTTGAATATTAATGTGGTAGTCTCCTCCTTGAGTTCTTGAACTATAGATTCTAACCATAGAGTTTATTTTTATAATCAAGAGGATATATGTAGTGTAAGGTTTATCTAAGAGGTTCCTGTAAATACTTATAGTGGTGGTGTCTATGATTCAAGGTTTTAATTGTATTCTATGGACTAAGAGGTATTCCCTACTTCACTCATGATTTTTTATAGTCTAGGGTCCTTTGGTTAACTTGTGATCCAATAATTAATATATCAATTTATTCATCACTAACCTCATATGGAAGAGTGGAAGTGGTGTGTCTTTCCTAGCAAATGGATGTATGTAAAAATTATTTTTATCTACTAAAAAATTTCATTATGTGAAATATTTATGAATGATTTCCTTGGTTATGATGTATTTAATGATGACCATGTTTTTTATTATCTTTTACCATGTAGTAAAGTATCTACCTCCTCTACTATAAGTATGGCTTCAATACAATTTATTTTAATAGGTAAAGGAGGGTTGATGATCCCATCACCCTTCATTTAAAAATGAATGAGTTTAAAAACAACCTTAAAAACATTAGATTAAAATCCATGTTATGATAAGAAGTGGATCACATATACACAACCATAAAACTAAAAAAACAAGCCAAAAAAAGGAAACCCACAAATCAAGCACCCAAAAAAATAACCACCAAGGAAACAAAGCCCATTTTTCCAAAAACCAAGGTCCAAAATCCAAATATAGGCTCAAGACCCCTATGACCCTCCCTTATGCTCAAATCCATGTTAATAAAGTGTCATGGAGGGATAATTAGGGATATTAAAGATTCATCTTTTTTAATTCTTAAAAATAACTATATAATTGAATATATCTATAGAATCCCACAAGCGTTTGCTAATAGAGATGGATAAAAATAATTATGAGCCCCTAGATGAACCAAAACCCTCAAGATTATTCACCTTAAAAATATTTGGGATGTTTAGAGGGAAGGAAACTAACTATTGAGACTTGAATACCTTGTGATTAGTAACCAAAATTTATACCACCTCTTCTCTTGGAGGTGTATTATAATAATTAACACCATTAATTGAAAGATGATTGGTAAAGGACTCCTTTCACCAATAAGAGTCCACATTTGATTTGAATATTCAAAAACTCTTAGCCAAATGTCTATTCATAATGCACCTATGACAATAGAAAGGTAACCACTCATAGTCGAGACTTTGAGACCAATAACAATCCTTAAATTTTAATTAGATAGAGAAATATGGATGTCACAAGAAATTTCCATTCATATTAGAATATAAGTGAAAGTGGTTTGTGCATATTTCATGGCATCCACATCTACTAACAATATCCTACTGAGTGCATTACCAAAAGCTAAAAAGTAGGATTTATATTGAAACTAAAGGGGAAAGTGTGACATTCAAACCTAAATGGGTTAGGTGTTGACTAATTATATAAGAGGGTTTAAATATAAGAACAAGGTTTCATCAGAAGAAAAATTTGATCTTAGGTCCAAACTCCATATTAGAAAATCTTATTCTGGTATTCAAGGACATTGAACACCATGATGAAAAACCTCCTTGAATAAAGATAAATCTACAAAATACCCTCTATTAATGGATGTAAAGAATCATAAATCCACTTGTGAAGAGTAGGCAAGCTAGGCCAAAATTGGTTAACCTACATATTATACCCCTGGTTGTGAACCATTCCACATTATTGAGCACTTGTTTGAGCCCCCTATCTCTAAAATATACTAAAGGAATGGTATTTACTTAAACCATAAACTTCATAACCACTTTTTCTATCCCCTAAAACTGGTTTACCACTATAATGAAAGACATAGCCTCTGCTGTCATTCCCAAACTTACCAAACTTAATCTCTTTCTAGGATATGAAACTATAATCATAGTTTCACTACCTAGTTTTGATGTCACCCCATAAGCAAATTGTACCATCTCACTCACACTACCTTGTTTTAAACTAATTGGCCCACATATAATGTTACTAGTGCTACCTTCAAGCACTATCACTACACATATACCTTCGTCGATGCTTTTTCTATCCCTAGTAGGATTGCTACCACTTGACCACCATACTGGTTATAAACCCTAACCATGGAATGGAAAAGAAATGATTTTAATGCAATTTTTATTTATGCCCATATAAAGGTATTAGGGTCCCATTGAGCTACCCCTTAATTGCATAGAATAATATGTGTAAAATACATGGCTAAGATTAGTAAGATCAATTCCTAGTAGAAATAAGTGTACCTTTATTAATATTGAAAAGGTTATCTTGGTATATTTCACACATTGTGGGGTTAAGTTGTATTGCATCCTAGTGGATATCATATCCCATGAAATTTGGACATTTATTACAATCATTAAATCTTTATTATTTATATAGTATACCTTTTATGTAATTACTCAAGTAGCATAATTTACTTTAGGATATTTTATTATTTGAATTGAAAGGGCCCATTGATTAAAACTTATGTTTATGAGATGGGCCATTGATCTCATTAAATTTTTTATTTCAATCATACTTATGAGTGTTACACCCTTCATGCAGTAGTTTAGTTATTGCATGGATGACATATAGTGTGATCTATTAGGGTTAATCTAGATATATAACATCTTCATGATCTTGACTAAGAAGTACCTTTATGGAACTCACCATTAATTTAAATTAGGGAATCTAAATCTAGACATATAATTTAATTATGGTAATAATACCATACTCATCCATATATTTTAGTTGTTATGTGTATACAAGGGAAAGTGAAGTTGATCTATAAATCAATCCTAGCTCGAAGAAGATAAATCAAACTTACCCTTATGCTTGTTGGTACATTTAGACAATCAGGGTCATGACCAAGATGGATCTACTAGACATCACCAATGGGTCCCTTACCATAATAATATCACTAGATAGGGTTATAAAACCTCTAGTCAAGTAACACTATGTAATAACCATAGATAGGTCACATGCTTTCTTCTTCACAAAGTAAATGAGAAATTAAATTAAAATCTAACCTAGTGCTCACCAAAGCTTGTGGCACAAAATGGGGGTAATAAACATGAAAGTAAACATGCATAGAAGATCTCTACTCAAGTTCATATAGAGGAAATCCTAATGCATGGAGAGAGAATCATATAAGTTAACAAATTAAAAACTATCTAATTTAATGAGGAATAAATCTAGGAATATTTACCTTTGAAGACAAACTTGTCAAGCCTAAATCTCTCCCTTATCCAAGGTGATTCATAAGAGGTTATTGTGGTATGCAAGGATAATAAAGATAGGGTAGATATAGGCCACACAACTTCTCCTATGCATCCAAAATACTTCTCCACAAGACACGATTCATATCTCCAAGTGTAATATTAAAACCCTAAACAATGATCCTTAAGTATAATGGTGGATAAGTAGATGTGTAAATAATGATTTACTTCATATCTCTCTCTCTCTCTCTCTCTCTCTCTCTTTAAGAAATGGCAAAAATAGATGTGTACATATATTTGGATCTAACCCTAAACCCTTACAAAAGTTTAGCTGATAGAGTCAGACTAGTCAACCTTGTATTATTAATTAATAAAAGCAAGTTAGGTCCCAATCTAGGTCAACCAAGGCTGATCTAGACATGTAATGTGCTAATATATTTTAAGTACAGGGTTAGCCCAAACTAACTTTGTTTGGTAAATGTTAAAAAGAGTTTTTGGATTAAGTAGGGGTTTTTTAATGTAGTGAATTACTTGGAAGAGTGTGTAATGGAGGTGTCAAATCTTAGGTAAGTGTTTAGGATAGGTTTGTGTTGATTTAAAGTGGTGGTATAGGGGACAAAAAATTATGAATTATCAATGGTCTACCCACCCCTTTCTTGATGCACCCTTTAAGGTGTGAACTTAGAGATATTGAGACTCGATAGGTTCTTGCAAGAGAGAAAACATCAGTAATTGATAAAGTTTGAAAATATTATGTGTAAATATATGCCCCACTTGAATCTCATCATGTGTTATGTAGATGTAATAGAGGATGATGCTTTGGGAAAAGAACCAAACAACACACAATGTTAAAGCTAAATAAAAAGTAGTAAGAAGTGAATAAGATAAATTAAAGGGAAAAATTGAAAAATACATACCTTTACTTACCTCAGTGCTATAGAAGAGGAAGGAAGTGAGAGAAATGTGAAGGTGTCAAATGTAGATAACATTAGGTGAACCTATAAAAATAATTAGAAAATTGATTTTTTTTAAAAATATACATATAATATGTGAAAATATTATCTACAATTCTAGGATTCCAAAACATCTTTTGGTTAAAAAAAAGCTAGTAGAAACAAAGTTATGATTAAAAAATGGAATCTAATTGTAAATAATTGATAGGTAAATAATTTTGAATAGTAAATATAAATAAGATGAAAATTAATTCATTTGTTATTTTACTATTCCAAGAAAATATTACTCTAAGAGACCTAATTTGAGTCTAGAGAGCGATCATGGTGAGGAAATGATAACTACAACGTGGAAGATGCCTAGTGGCCATGGTGGGTGCAACTCTAGTAAGTGAAGCATTAATTTCAAAAATTTGAGTAATTTTAGTTGAAATTAAGATATATATAGAAAATTAGATGTTAGGAAAAATGTAGACATTGAAAATGACCCTAGGAAATTCTTAGGTAGACTAGGGGTTAAATAGGATATTGGGTATGAAAAGATCAAACCAATAAATGCCTAAGACATTTATGGTAAATGGTCAAAAAGTCATTGTGGACTAATAATTTAGTTGTCCCTATCAAATTAGTTTATAAGGTGAGAGAAATATAGGGGCTGATTACATAGTAGTGGGACCATGTAGTATCACTGAAGGTGGCCAATTGCATCACAAAGGGTTGATCTAGTTGGAAATTGAGAAATGACTTACACAGTATATTTTGGCTGATGTAGTATGTACTACATGGCTGATATAGTTCATTGACTAAGGTAAAATACATGGAAGAAGGTTGATGTAGTATTCTAAAAATAGAAAAGGGCTGATTTAGTATTAAACATGTCGATTACATCTATAAAAATGGGCCAGCTATGTAATAGAGGGCCGATGTAGTATGGTAAATAAGTGACATGGTTGATTTAGTATTAAATAAGATGATTGTGAAGGAAATAGGTGATAAATTAAAAAATAGGCCAAATAAACTGATGAAGTATTTAATTTGTATTTTTTTGAGAATATTTAAGATTGTATTTTGTTATTATGACATTAATATATAATAAATTATTTTTTGTTTGATATTTTTTTGGTGTCTAGTGGATGCATCCTAGCTACCAAATTTATTAGAGTACTTATTATATGTGGATTAGGCTTAGCTAGTTGCCTTGGGTTTTGGAGGCATCATGGAGATGATGTAGATCTCACTGAGTGTTGATCTCATTATCATGTTCTTAGGATCATGGAAATGATTGACCAACACTTTTTGATTAGAGGTGGAGGGGGACACTATAGAGGTGGCTATCACCTTAGAGGATGTATATCCTTGGAATTTCTATTGATGGGAAATTGGTGAAATATGATACACCAGAGTCAGCTAAGATTAGAAACAAGCCCTAGCCTAATGGGTGATAGGCTTGGATAGGATATATCTTGGGCTACATGTTATCTTGTTTGATGTTTATATCATGTCCATTTAAAATATATATAAGGTCTTGATAGAGATTGTGACAACATTAGTGTTATGTCATAAGTTGGATAGGAAGGTAGAACTTTACATGATAGCCTTCTTCAATCCATCCTAGATCAGGGTGCATTATATGATCTTGGTTCTATTATTTAGGTAAAACTAATACAAGATATGTATGGGATGATAACCTTATGGTAGAATATGATGGGCCTATCATTTTGATAAGTGTATGGATCTATGATAGATTCCCCATGTACCTATTAGCTAGGTTCCCCATGTGATCGATGATAGGTTACCTTGGGTTATTTAGTGGAAGCAGGGCCATGTAACATGTTTTATTCCCCTTGTTACATCTTTACAAACTATTACATGAGGGTAGATAGTGTGGCAACATTATACTCACATTTATGCTATATGGCTATCTTGGGGTACTATTACTACTTGTCTAGCACATATTTAGATCATAGACCATTATACTTCATGGGTGGAGCCACATCTAATGGTTTATGTACATAGATAGTTTGGGATACCTCATCCAATGAACCATATAGTAGTGTATACTTATTGGGCACAACATGCTAAAGAGCCAAGAGGGAGAAGAGGCATAGGGGTACCTATAGATATACTTATGATAAGGCCACAATGAGTGAGACCATGGGTAGGTCAGGTATGGAAGTAGGAGGTGGTGAGGCCTAGAGGATAGGATGTTATAGATGTGGATGTAAGAGATGTGGGAGAATAGTAAGTATCACAACAAGGGTGATAATGACCATCACAATCTCATTAGGGATAGAGACACTATTGATGAAAGGAGACATAGGCATTGGTAGTTACACAGGGTAATCCTATAATGACTACAGGACATAGTTGGTCTATAGAGATGACACTAAGGAGGGGGTCATGATGGGATTGGGTGGTGACTCCAAAATTTTCACTTTTATGGAGGGAGCTCATGGAGGAGGTGCTCAATGGCGGAGTGGATGATGAGACTATGGTCAATGATACCAACACTAGCAAGAAATATTTTTATTTGTTTTAAGTTTGTGACATAGATCACTAGTTGAATCATTATTAATGATATATATATATATATATATATATATATATATATATATATATATATATATATATATGGTTTGAGATATATATATACATGACATACAATGTATATTTAGTTTTTGGTTTTGTAGATACTACTACCAAGGAGATTAGATGGGGAGCCTTGATTATGGTTGTGCACCATGATATTTTGGATGGGGTGCTATCATATTATGAGACTTACACTTTTTTTGATCTTGTGGTACCATAGAGACATAGATTTAATGTGGTTCATGTAATATGGGCTACATCCACATAGAAATTGCCAGTCTTTCTTATTATTCAATCTAAAAAATGAAGGGAAAAACTTGAAATACATCCACTACAATATCCTCTTCACTCTCACCCTATTCCACTTGATTACAATGCCCTCATATAGAAAGGAGGGTTAAAAATTATGGAATAAATTCACTAACATAATTTCTACCATTATATCTAAAATCTAATAGTAAATGGTCTAGATTAGCTATGAAATTACAATATTTTATAATGCATTTTTCACAAAATTTTAATTTAGGGGTGCTTCCCCTAAACCCATACCAAGGGGGGATCCAAAATAGGTCATTTCCCCTTATACCCCCATGGAAACCATAGTGGAGCCCCCCCCCCCCCCCCCCCCCCCCCCCCCCCCCCCCCCCCCCCCCCCCCCCCCCCCCCCCCCCCCCCCCCCCCCCCCCCCCCATTGGGAACTGGGCATTAAAATAGGATCAAGCTCCACCATCCAACATGAATAATGTATTTTGGTTTTATTATACTTTTGAATTTGTATATTGCCTTTTGAATCATTAATTTTGTTTAAATGATTTGGATTTTAATTTTTTTTATGGATTTTATGATTCCTCTTCCATACAAACTAAGAATAATAACATGAGTGATAAACGTGATACACATGAATTAACTTTAGACTTTGGTTTAAAGGAGGCTAAGTAACCAAATATATTATTGGCTAAACAATTAGACTTAACTATGAACCAATATGTAATCTCAAGTTTAACCATATGTATGGTTAGTATGTGAAATGGTAATAAATGAAGAAAGGAGATCGAAAATAGATTAGTATATGGTAGTAGTATAATGAGAAGTTTTGTTTTCCAATTGATAATATTGTAGAGGTAGAATAATAAGGAAACCAAGCTTGTATAACCAAGTCATAATAATAATTATCTAATTTTGAGTATAATAAGACATCAAACAATCATTTTAAAAAGGAAAACAAAATAATCCATGAAATAAGTGAAATAATAAACATAAGTGTGCATGAAAATAATGATAATAATCCATAAGGAAAGGTAAAAGAGAATGGAACCATATAAAACACATAAAGCATAATATAATGATCCATGCAAAATAGATAAGTGAAATAAATTTTGAAACATAATCAAGTGTATAAGAGATATAAAAATGGATCACAAATCCAATCCAAATCATAACATAGAATAATGTGAAATAACACCATATCATGTTCACAATTACTAATATATTTATGTATACACCCTAAATTTTTGAAACAACCACACATATGTTTTTTCACAATCCTTTTATAGGAGACTCTAACTGGAGAATATGACCCTTGTTCACATTTATCCATGTATTTCATTATACTCATATTGGTATTATTTCACGCTTGAGCCACCTTTTTGATTATTACCAGCCATATATAGACTTTTAGAACCTCATTCCACTTTAGCCAGGTGATATTTCCCATGCTCATTACATCCCCTTAGGTCCTGAGCCTATAAGATATGAGTACTGGGATTAGAATACAACATTGGACCCTAGGGTGTTCATTTCTAGTGCTCCTATCCAAGGTCTTTTTGAGCTCCAATGATTAGTTTCCATTACTTAATGAGTCCTATCCCCTTTTTTAGCTTCATTATTAAGTTTTTCAATGTCAAGCAAATGTGAATAAAGCTCCCAAATTCAAAACAAAGAGTTTCCTATATAAAGGAATTCACAAGGCATTTTATATCTAGTACTTACTACTTTGGAATAATACATAATTAAAAATTAATCAATAGTATAGCTCAACATTATGCATCACACATAGGCTTGCATGCTTGATCAAGGAAGGGCCTAGGTTAAAGTTTAGTCTTGCATCTACTGTGGATGTTGATTATGAAAATTCCATAAGGGAGAACTACATTTGATCTAAGACCCCAGCTTGAGGGTTAATGTAGGTAGTGATCAAGGTAATATAGGTTCTAGATCATGTGATCATACTTATCCTGACCCAATTTTTCCCCATTATGCTTTTGATGTATTTTGTGTTTTGTGTGTGTCGATAGATCTAAGATTTGGAAATTGAAATGGACATATAATGATCTCTATCAACATTCAACCTCTAAAATTTCATTTACAAGCTCACATAGAGGTAGAGGATATAACCCAAAAAGCTTAGGCCTTTAGGATAATAGTATAAAAAAAGACCATAACCCCAGACCATAGGATATCCATTTTTAGTGATCCTATCCTTTCATTAAATGAAATCTAGATTCAAGTTCCAAACATCTTCCCAGTCATGTGTAATTTTTTAAATCCTTGGATCATTCATCTCAAGCTATTTTTCTAGATAAGTTTACTTCTCTCCCTATGCAATTGATGTAATTAATTCTAATAAAAAACCTATATTTTAATATATTTGATTATATTTTCCTTTTAATATAGACCCTTTATTGTTTAGGAACTATACCCTAGTTTCCAAAAAATAATAAAACATTTGGTGAACCCAACTTACTTTGAACAAATCTAAAACCCTAGGTACACTTAGGGTTTTTCATTCAAATTTTGTGAACAAATTTAATTACAAATTTCTGATTTTTGTATAATTTTTTTTTAATTAATTTTATTCAAATATTATTTTTAGAATTTAAAATTATCTCAATAATTTTTAAAAATTCTAAAATCTCAATCCAAACTCTACATTTCCAAACTAGGTCCTCAAATCCCAAGCCTTCCTCCCTTACAATTTTTTGAAAAATATTTTGAAATTTTTGCAAATTTTTTAGAGTGCCAAAAATATTTTCAAAATATCTATGTTAGTCATTATTATTTCATTAATTTTCTTAATAATACCTTTTCACATTCTCTTTGGTGAAAGAAATAAAATGGTCACTAAGGCACTTCTTCCTTCTCATTCCATAGATCAATTTTTAATTTTTTCTCATAATTATGACAATGAATGGACAAATTTGTAAAATTACACATTAGTTAAAAATGTGGAAAATGATTTCATTTACAATGAAGATAATTACTATTGTTTTAATGAAGAAGATGATGATACATGTGAAAGTGATAGTGAAGCTAGAGTAGATGTATCTTCTTCTCTCAAACCTATCTCTTTTATTCCCTCTTCTAAAGAAAATAATTTTGATAAATGGGAAAGGTAATTTTCACCTCATTCTCCTATGCACAATGCACCAAATGAATAAATTAGTCATGCACTTCCAAGTGAACCTCTTATTGGTCATAATTTTCTTCCATGTGAACCTAATCTTTCTATCTCTTTTGTTACTTCTATGTTCAAAATACAATAATATAAACAAAATAAAATTAAATTACCAATAAATAGTTCAAATGATTCATCTCATGCTCTCAGCTCTAATTTATCAAAATAATTTCTAAATGATAACTTTCTTACTCTTACTTCTTATAGTACAAATGAAAATAATGCATACACTCCATCCATGGATAATATAGATGCACAAAATATTCCAAATTCACATGATAATTTATTACATATTGGAAAAGAATTAAATTCTTCTCTTACACCTCTCCCTAGTGACAATGAAATTGATAATGAGTATGATAGTGAGCATGAAAATGACAGTGAGTATGAACAATATTTCATCCATGATAATACATTGAATAATGATGATTAATATGTACATAGTGAATAAGAAAATGCATCTCATATTTCTAACTCTTCTCTCACTCTTCCTCTCAAACATAATGCACTACCACATATTATTTCTACTTTTATGCATGATTCTATTTCAAATAATGCAGATGTTAATGATAACATCACATCCTCTACTTAATTAAAATGTGATTCACTAAAACATAAAGATACCAATGAATCTCCTAAGACACCCTTACTACAGTAGCACCTATTTCTCACTCTTCACCTTAAGATAATGGTAGCTCACATCCCTCCCCTAAGGTCCAAGTTACCTTTCCTCCAAAGGTTCGAGTGAGCACACCCCCTCTCTATGATCTAATTACTAAGTGTAGTATTCTAATGGCTAACATTAATGATCAAAGTCAATTATTAAATGAACCAATTCAAGATGATAATATACCATCCCAAGAGATTATTTTTTTATGCATGCAATAGGTGAATTACAACAAAATTTACATCTCCTTACCTTGGAAAACAAGGCTTTTAAGTCTTAGATGGATACCAATGACTTACATGGTAACTCTCTTGTAAAGACATTTGTAAAAGATTCATTACCTAAGAATTTTTAGATACCATAATTGCCTCAATTTGATGGAACTAGAGATTCATTTTTACACCTTCAAGCCTTTTGAAAGACTTTGCCATCTCATGCAAGTCCTTTGATTCTACTAAAATTGTTCTAATAGACATTAGTGGGGGAAGCACAAAATTGGTTCTTTCATCTACTCCCTATTGGATCCTTGCACACATATGATTACTTAGAGGAGACATTTATCAGATATTACATAGAAAACATGAGTCCTCATGTTACTTATGAGAAACTTGCCACATTACATCAAAATACTTCAGAGCTAGTTAGTGAATATATCTTATGATTTAAGATGCACATGTTAAGATTGATTAATAAACCAATAGATTTAGATATTCAACATATCTTTATTAATGAGATTCATCAACTTCTCATTGATCATCTATTATATCAGACAAAGTCCTCTTTTAGGAACTTATGTTATATAGTTCTAGCATTGGAAAAGAAACTAGGATTAATTAAGGTAGATTTAGTTAATCAAATTACTCTAGATTTCATAGTAGTACCTACATTTATATCTCCTAGCACATGGCATCCATCATGTCCTAAACAAGATAGGAGATTAAAACCATAAAAACAACTAGTTAAGAATAAAGAGCCAGTCTCCAAAGCATATCCTAAAGTATGCACTACAGAGAAAAATAACAAGGAAACACTATAGTTTGATTTAGAGTAAGATATCCCATGTGTTATATTATCAACATTAATTGATAAGAGGTTAATCACATTACCTTCTACTCATTAATGAGATCCACATCTCTTACATAGGTAGTCACATCAGCCTTTTTGTGACTATCATCATATCTATAGACACAGAGATAATGATTGTTATGGACTTAGAGATTGCATTAATAGATGTGTTGATAATGGCATCATAGCAGTCACATAGGGGGCACTGAGATCTCCTCCATCATGGAACCATTTACCTCATTCATCCATGACTAAGTCATCCTAGGACATTCCTTTACAAGAATCATCAGTCACTCATCATGAGAGTAATGTGGGTTCTAGGATAGAGCCTCATAGGAGATCTCCTATTCCACCTATTCAGAAGGTTTGGAAACCAAAAGAGTGAGAGAAACCTATATATAGTAGTATATTTTGAGGAGTACATAGTGTATTTTTATATACATATCTAACATAGTCATAAGCACCATTACAAATTACCACTCTAGAGAGATATTCACTACAACCAAATTTTGAAGGTCCTATCTCATGTAGAAACCGATTACAGTTAAGATTAAATGAACCCACATCACATAGCATTATTCTAGATAGATATTCACTATAGCCAAATTTTCAAAGACATTTCATGTAACAACCCACTATGATTGAGATTAGATGATCCCCCATCATAGGTTTTAGCTCCATCTTGATATATTAATTAATCATATACATCATAACAAAGGCCACATGGTGTTATCTAATGCAGTGATCCACTATGATTTTGGATAGATGAGCCTTCTCCACATCACATAGTTTTAGTTACACATTTAATGAGGTTACATTTTGTAGAGTCTCCATGTAAATCTAAAATTAGTGCATCATAAATAGTATCAAATATAAATCATATTACTATATAGCATGAGTATTATGGACACTTGTTTAGTTGGCCATTAGGATTCAGATAGTGATTCAAGACACATTCATATCAATATCAATTCATAGCTTCACTTAGTAGGGAAATAATGGATCCAAATGAATAACTAGCCTTTATATTCTTGAGCCACCTACTCAAAAGGATTGGACACACAATCCAAACATTGATTAACATATGCATGATCATGTAGCTTCACTTAGTGGGTGATGATGGAGCCAAAGGGATAGCCTTTGCATTCTTGAGCCACTCTCAAGGAATTGAGCACATAACACTCTTTTACATCCCCTCTTGATAACAAATAACATTCTTCATTACAAATAACCATCCCTAGCCAAACCAAATTATCCAATTTTAGACCTTACTAATATCCAATTTTTTTATCCAATCCTAAATCAATTCACTTTACCAAATCAATTTACAAATCATAAAATAAATAAAGTTCTTTTCTTACATATGATTACAAATCAAACATAAACATCACACTTGAACATATCGTGAATAATCAAATCACATCCCAAACAACATGTTACCAAAACATATGCAACATCCAAATCAATACCAAATTAACTATTTCTAATCAAATATTTACAACAAATATAAAAATATATTTTAAATCCCATAACACAGTACACATGAGTGAAAATTAAAATAATATCCATATATATAACAATGTTTTCAAAACATATACATAATATCAAGTTATAATCAATCATGAATGGGCATCATCCCATCACTTTTAGTCTCACTCTCCCCACCAGTACTAGTCCCATAATCTACTCTCACACTCAATGGCCCCACACCTCCTCAAGCTCCCAAATGTGTCTTACGATAACTATCTCACTCTAACAACTAACCATGCTCCTCATGAAAGTTTACATACTAACTTTAAAGCTCTATGTACTCATCCATAATCCTTGTACTCACCAATCCATAATCAAGTAGAGGCACCCTATGCCTATCTAGCTTAACCCTTAACTCATCTCTCTTTCCCACTATTTTAACATATATATCTATTGTTATAGAAGTTCTATCAAATAAATGAGTATAAAAACTAGATATAACTATCATTCTCTCTATCAAACCCTCCTCCATAGCATCATCAAGTACATGCTATGTAAGCTCTCAAAGTGTTGACTCAATTATGGTCTCTCAGAACCCATCATCTCCACTTCTTGCCCCAGCTTGTGCTTCATCTTAAACACCTCCCACTCCTCCTAAATACAAAGTATAACACTAAATTAGATATATACATTCAAATAAAATTAAACAACCATAAAATTGTACATAATTAAAATGTAATTGTTACTTACCTCCCATCATTTGGATTAGTGTAGGATCCTCATGCTCCAGAGCATCACCTCCATCATCAATATGATACAATGGAGCCCACTGATGCCTCATCCACTATGTTATATGCCTCTATACATCCAACATCATCTACATCAAGAATATCTATAATGACATCCCATGCATCTAAAGGTAATGGTGCTAACTCAACCTCCATAGGCCTCACATGAGCTCCTACCCTCACTAGTGCCTATGCACTTCTCACCCATACCCATGCTATAGGAGGAACATCTTATGGTACCCAAAAATATCTAGTCACATGATCATATTGAAAGTATGATACTCATACACTCCAACCCAATTATCATGTAACCAATAATTGACCTTCATATACCATAATTGTACTCCATCCTTAGCCCACCTAGGGAATCCTCCTTAGGGCCTCCATATAATATCATGAACCACCAATCTATCTAAAAATCATCAATAATGATCCATCCTAGAAGACCAAATAGCCAATGAACTCATCTAACTCTCCCCAAATGGTTGTAAATGTGCCCATTCTAGCCTAGGTAATCTAATTGGATGCATAACTATAATGTGCTCATAAGCCCAATAATGTAATAAGGTAGTTTCACTCACACCACCATGAAATGCCTCTTGTGTAAACCTAAAAAGATATCTATATAGGTGGGAAAGCATAATCCTGTCCCATGAGAACACATTTCTATACACCTCCACACTATGAATGATCTTATGCATCCTATATGCAATTGACACCCCACTCCCATCCACAACAACAAATGAAGCCAACAACATGACCAACCACTACCACAAACATGAAACACTAGACTATAATATAACTAAAAATAACACATCATTATCATTTTCTCTTTGATGTATTTTTGAAGGCACACCAACAAAATACAAGGATGCATAGTTAATAGCATTAATACTCATGCCATCATACAATGTCACCCACAGTCCACTAACTACTATATGTAAAATGTGATACACATCCTCTAGAGTCACAGTAAGCTCTCTTGTAAGAAGCCAAAAATTATATGTATCTACATTACACCTCTTAGATAAGGTATTAATTAGATACCTATTTAATTTCATAGTGCCTAGGTCACACACATGACCCAGTCCTACCTTATCCATCATAACTCTCTCATCACTAGACAATGGAAATAACCTCAACATCTCCATCACCTGACCTATATAGAACTCCCTCATATATACCTTGCCATATAAAACACCAAAAAATAACATATATATCAATCCATAATGCCAAATTAACATCCAAGCAAAAATCACATCAACTAAACAAAGCAATAACTCAAAAAATCTAGCCTCTAGGACAATAATGCTAGGTACAGGTCAACAACACTAGATATGAGCAATGCAACCTAGACAATAATGTAAAAGCCTAGACAATAGTACTGGATGCAGGATAAGAGTGTTGGAACTAGTGAAAATTTTCTTAAGACTCTTAAAATAGCTTAAAAATATGTTTTTGAATGGATAAAATCATGCATTTTAGTTACTTACCTAGATAACATCACCACTAACCTCAATTTGGGTTGCTAATTGCTCAAACTAGGCTGTGGTTGGTGCTCATCTCCTTGGCATATATCTCACTCTAGAGATCCAAATATCAAACTAGTCAAAGTGCAAAATAATCAAGAATCAATCCAATTTTCATATATCAAACAACTTTTTCATCCAAATAAAATACCATTTTTCCCATAATAAGAACCCCATAACTCTTTTTTTAAACCATTTTCTTCCATGGAATCATGAAAGTGATACCTTTGATATCACACCAACTTTGATAGCTTACTACTTCATTCACATACTATGGAACATGCATTTACATATTTTTATTACACTTAAACACACACCTTGATCATCATCAATCAAAACTTGTTCCAATTTTAATAACTCAATCTAATCAATCAAATAACTTCTTGATCAATTCAAACTATACCAACCTTATTTCTATCATTTATTACTATTCATCAATTTTGGCTCAACATCCTCTATCATACATTTCATTCCTCCCCATAAAAGGGGGACATCATTCTAATTACTCCTACTCCTTCACTTACCCAACACACCCATCCACTCTCATAAGTGGATACACCATGGTTCTTACACCTTAAATAGTAATATTATTAAATTTAGCTCAGATTGGTCAAAATATATAGTGATTTAAATTACATGGGTTACTCAACATTACTTAAGACATTTAGAGGGACACACCTTCAGTTTATAGACATATAAACTATTCAAATACAATGGTTCAGATCATAAGGATCCATAATAATTTCAACTTATAGGTATATAGATTATTTAGATATAGTGGTTTAGATTATATGAATTCATAGTGATTTTGACATAGATTCAAACTCGGATACCAAATTTAGGGGATGTACATTACTACACATCTCACACATACAACTTCATATAACATGACATAGTTACAGGGCCAGATAGTATATTACAGGTATAGTGTTTTGATCTCTAGTTTTACACAAAAGGCATGACATAATAGGTCATATCACATGTGGTTATATAAATTACCAGATTATACATATGCATCACTCACATACTAGATTTTGGGGCATGGCATAGATGTTCATGTTCTTAATCATCCAAGATTATATAGATTAGAGTGGTAAGACATGCCATTCTCTTTTTGCACATTTACCAAAGTTTTAGATTACACCCAGCTATACCTAGGATATCACCAAGTTGGACCACATAGCCATATATAGTAGTTGGTCCATTATATTACCCAGACTCAGACTACATGAGTTTATGAAAGATAGAGGACATACATTAGTTTTAGGCCTTTGAACATTTTTGAGTTCTAGTTCATATATTTAGAGTGGGGCCATAATATATTTTGCTCTTCACAACATATAGATTATATATACACATTATAGATTACATGAATTTATGTGGGACAGAGGGAAGACATTGGTTTTGGGCCTTCGATCATTTCTCATTCCAGTTAGATTCAACATAGGGGGAAAGTATCGACCTCCTTCTCTATGATACACAAATTTTATATTCAGATTTAGTATAAGGGGCATCAATTTTATGGATCTTACTTTATCTAGGCACTATTTACCTCTCCATCCACTTTTCTAGCCAAGAAGTGAGATTGGACCCTTTACAACACATCAACATGCATGTAAGTTTAGTTACACATTTATTTTTCTTTCTTTCACTCTAGTACTTCATTTCATTACATCACTAGAATAAAAGGAGGGAAAATGTATACACCCTAAATTGGTCAAGCAACCACACATATCATGTATTTTCATAATCCTATCATAAGAGACTCTAACTAGAGAATATGAGCCTTATTCATATTTAGCCATGTATTTCATTTTAATCATCTTGGTTTTGTTTCATGCTTGAGTCACATTTTTGCTTATTGCCAGTCATCTATAAAATTTTGAAACCTCATTCCACCTTAGCCAGGTTAGATTTCCTATGCTCATTATATCCCCCAAGTCCCAAGCCTATAGGATAGGAGTGTTGGGATTGGACTACAACACTAGACCCTAGGGTGTCCATTTCTATCACTCTTGTCTACGGTCATTTTGAGATCCAACAATTAGTTTCCCTCACTTAATGAGTCCTAACCCATTTCTTGGCTTCATCCTTAAATTTTCCAATGTCATCTAAATGTGAATAAACCTCAAAAATTCAAAATAAAGAGTTTCCTATATAAATGAATTCACAAAGAATTTTATATCTATTACTTACTAATTTAGCACAATACATAATTAAAAATTAGTCAATAATATAGCTCAACATTCTGAATCACACATAAAATTGCATGTTTGATCAAAGAAGGGCCTAGGCAAAATTTCATTCTTGAATCTACTATGTGCATTGATTATGCATGTTACCTAATGAAGAACTACGTTTTATCTAAGACCCTAGCTTAAGGGTTGATGTAGGAAATGATCAGGATAACAAGGGTTCTAGATCATGCGATCATACTTCCCCTAACCTAATTTTTCTCCCTTATGTTTTTGATGTATTTGATATTTCATGTGTGTAGATAGATCCAGTGTTTGGAGATTGAAATAGAACTACAATGAGCTCTATCAATATTTATCCTCTAAAATTTGATATATAGGCTCACACAAAGGCAATAGATAGAACCTAGAAAGCTCAAGCCTTCATGACAATAATGGTAAAAAAGGAATATTGTGCTGATCCCTAGGGTGTCCATTTTTGGTGCTCCTATCCTTTCACTAAATGAAATCTAGATTGAAATTCTAGACATCTTCCTAGTCTTGTGTAAAATTTTTTATCCCTTAGATCATTTGTCTCAACCTATTTTTCTAGATAAGTTTACTTCTCTCCCTATGTAATTAATTTTGATAAAAAACCTATATTTGATTATATTTTTCCCCTTACTCTAGACTCTTTATTGTTTAGGAACTAAACCCTAGTTTTACAAAAATAATAAAACAATTTGACCATAAATATTATCCATAACATACAAAACATCTCTATGAAGCTAAATTCTGATGCTAGCTAGAGTTTCATCAATCTTCATGGACAATTATGTAAAAACTTCCTTTCGTATCATCTCAACTAAAAATGTAGGTGTAGCTAATGAAGAGTAATGATCATGTGGTATCTCATGAGTAGGATACTTAAGGCAAGGAATGAATGTCTTGATGGGAATAGTATCTACAGGGTGATAAGGAGGTATAACTTATAGAAAAGGAGGAGCCTTATTTCATGGGTGACCTATATAAGGAGGAATGATTAGTGTGGGTGTCAACTATGGGTTGTCATGAAGCTGATACTAGAGAATTCGATAGTGATTGGTATGATGTGTACCATACTAGTGCTAAAGATAATATACTTCCCCATATTTAGGGATATACTCTGGTAATATCTTAGGAGGAGGCATGGCCTTATATTTTGGTTGAGTGGTGGATGGGCATAATGTGTTAATGCACTATTGAAGTTTTTGGTAATGGGTGGAAGATTGGTTATCTATCCCATGAAATCAACAAAAACATCTATTAGTAAATTATGGAGGTCTAATAGTTGAAGGGGTGTAAGGAGAAGCCTAGGGTAGCTGATATAAATGGAAATATTTGATCTCATAATTGATAACTTTGTGGATATCATAATAAGACCAATCTCCCCATTCTATAGGAATGGAATCAAACTAAAATAAGGGAAGAAGGCCATCACTAAAGAAGGGTGGGGCTAGAGCAAAAACCAAACTAGGTTCATTAGTAGGTAAAGCTGGCTATGTATTAGGTTTAAGTATAGTGGATATCATCTTTGGAGGAAGAAAATTATAATGTTCATGGTATCTATCAAAGAGATGAGGTACACATGATCTATGAGCATAATCTTGAGGGGATTCATTGTGACTGAAGGTGTACCATGTGAGTGAACCATCTCTACCCTATGATAAATAGTATACGGACTAGGATTAGGTAATATAAACAAAATAATGTTAAAAGATGAATGAAAAGAATAAAATAAATAAGAAAGATATCTAATAACTTAAGCATTTATATCTTGGATGTATCTAGATAAAAAATGGGTTGTATAAAGCACAACCATCATCATAGTTGGGTATATACAAGACAATGGTACATGAAGGAATGACTTTATCATCAAAGGAAGCGTGATGGATAGATTGTCAAGTTTTGGTTAAGATAATAGGTATGCCATCAGAAGGTGGTTGATGAGATCGAGGTTTTAAAGGAGAAATTTGGGCATTGATGTGAGGGGAAAGATTGGAAATTTTGATCTTGATAATTATCTCATCTAGCTCATCATAATAACAGTCTAGGATGTTAGGTGGAATGTTTCTAATTAATTCAAGGTCATTATTATAACCTCAAGTAGAATTGGCTAGATAGTTAAAGAGTTTGGATTCCTAAAATGGGACAATAGGAAAGGGTTCAAGGGTGGGTATTTTAAAGACACCACATTCTTGGAATTGTTCAAAATTTTAAGGCTTTGTATCTCATTGAATCTTGTAGATAACTCCATTATGAGGGAATTTGATGCATTAGCATGCAAATAAAGTGATTGCTCTCATATAATGAATCTAAGGTTGACTGAATAAGATGTTGTAAGAGAGTGGAAAGTTAAAAATCATAACTTTCACATGTATAATGAGAGGAGGAATGGTAATGGGAAGCCAAACAAAACATATAGGAGGAATTTTACTTCTATTATATCCTTGACATGTACTATATGTAGATTTGAGGTTATATTCAAAATATCCAAATGTCTCAATGAAGTCAAGGGAGGTAACACAAATATCTAAACCTTTATCAATTAAGGCATGATTAACTTTGATATCACCAATTTGGATGTTAATTAATAGAGGAGGATCATTCTTGTGAAGAATTATCTCATTGGGAATCATGAAAGTGATAGGGAAATTAAGTGAAAGAGAAGTGTCCACTGTTTCATCAACATGGATGGACATATCTTCAAATTTTTGAAGCATACTATCTTTGGATCTAGATAAGGTAGATTCACATCTTACAAGAGGAGGAAGAGGGATGTTTAATTTGAACAACATTTTCATTAAGATATTTTGATGATGGGGAGAAGTTCTCATTAGTTATAAGAAAGGTATTTGAGATGGGAGATGACAAAGTTATGTAATTGAATCCCATTCATCATAACCCATGGGGGTATTATTAGATATAGGTAAATAGTGTTGTAAAAAATCCTAGGAAGGAGGGTTGGAGGTAAAATTAAACTTGTGTTGATAGGGGATGGTTGGTTTAGGTTGATTAAAAATGGGTTGAGCTACTTTAGGTGATGTGGTGGTTGGGTGAAGTACTTATTATAGTTGGGTATAATAAATACTATTATAAGTTTGGGGTGTGTTGTCTTGTTGTGTGGATGTTGGGGGAAGAGTATAAATGGTATGAGAGGTATAATGAAGTTATGTGGTTAAGAGTGGTACTTGAATGGGTATAGGTTCCTCTTTCCCTAATTCCATTAGATGGGATGGGGAAGTGTCCTGAATGACATGGCATAGTTGAGAGGTGTGATGTGTAGGTGTTGGATTTTAGTTAATACAATAAATTAATCTTCTCATGTTAGTAATATTAACCATGTTTTGATCATTGGTAGTAAGCTCTATAAGAATTTAAAAATTGTTAGTAGAAGGAGTAGGTTTTTGAATGTTATCTTGGTGGTTAGGAAAAGGATCTTTATAGATAACAAGATGAGCATTAACTTGGTTTAAAGCTTGTTTTTTATTTTAAATTTGATGAGATTTAAAATATATGTCATAATATTTTTGACGCTTTTGAATAAGGGTTTCATGATCAAATTTAGGACCAAGAAGAAAATCCATAACGAGATTGCGTAATTGTCTACAAGTCTCATGAGAACGGCCCCAACTTGCATGAAACCAAAAAAATTTGTTTGGATCATACCTTATTTTAATAGTATGTGTGAGGTTAAGATCCTTGAGGCTTTCTCAATCTGATCAATAGCTCCTTTATATAGTTTTTCATAATTATGAATAGTACTTAATATTTTCTATTAATAGTTATTCTAATAGATTACTTAATAAAAGTAGATTATAAATTCATTCAACTTATGAATAGATAACCTATTCCCAAACCAAACACAAACCTTTCAATTCATTCAACTCTCCTTCTTATATTCGTTAGGATAATACCCTTTTTCCACCAAGCTTGACCTTTCCATTCATATTATGGAAGAATAAGATAAATCTATCAAAGACAAAAATCTCCGAAGGGCTCTTTTGCTAAAAGGGAATTTTTATTATCAAAAAATTAGTTGTTATTTTATTTTTTATCCTTTTTTTCAGTCATGTTTCTTCTTTACCTATTCTTGAATAAAATTTATTTTGTATAGGTCATTAGTTTTGCATTGAAACTAGAAAAAATGGGTGGGATATTATCACTATTTTTCAGTGCATTAGAATAAATTTTTAAAGTTTCTATAGGGATAGTGGTTTGTGTACATTAGTCTAGTTGGGTTGAGAAAATGTGGAAGTAGGAGTGTTGTTATTAGGGGAACATTCTCCATGGCACTATTTGGATGGTATGTATAGTGTCATAGGTGCTAGTAAGACCATCATTGGTTGTATGATGTTTTTAATATTTTATTAGCATGCGAGTGCCCATTGTAGGTCAAGGTGGTTCTAATTGACACATGAGTAAGTCTTGTCATTTGTATTGGTCAAGAGATTCTTACAAGGTTTTTGGAGAGAGGGTCCTAACTTGATATTGTAATTTGGGGTATAGAACATTAGTGAATAGGTGGAAGAGGTTATCATCTACCATATTATTCTCACATTTGTTATACAAGTTATTCCATTGTTTGATGAAGGATTGTGCCATTTTAGTTTTGAGTTGTTTGTAATTTATAAAGAGGGCTAAGTTATTCTTGGGAAGATCACCAGTTTGGAATTCTTGGACTAGTGAGTTGACCAAGTCTTCTAAGCTAGTGATAGAGTTGGTTTTTAATTGATTATACCAATCTAAAAAATCTCCTGAGAGTGTTTTAGCTAATAGTTTGGTATCAACGAAGGGGTTAAGCTTAACTAAATATTTATAAAGGCTACCAAATGTTTTTAGATGCAAAGAGGGATTGATAGATCCATTATAGGTGATTGTGGGTGTGATACCTCCTATGCCAATGTTAGTAATTTGAGGTACTAGAGGTTCATTTTGTATATGTTTGATGGTTTATTGATGAGTGGTGGTTGTGGTTTAAGGTTACAATAGGAATCCATAATAGGGACATGGGGGGGTTAGGATTTTGCACTCCCCATGAAACTTGATGAGGTTGGTTTTGGAGATGAATGAGATGGTTTTGCATTTGCATCATCTGATTTACATTATTAGTTTAAAAGGTATGCATTTAATTAAGTGTTTGTAATAGGAGTTGGTTATTTTGAGTAACATTTTGACTAGTGGATTCAACATGTGATGCATTAGTGTTGGTATTAATAGCTTGAGTTGGATTATAAATGTTGGATAAAGTAGTATCATGCACCACACTAGTGGCATGAGTATCATTGGTAGCAAAAGAATCAATATTGGCATGATATACACTAGTAGGATGGTTAAGGGTATGGGTTCTTTTGAAGAGGCCCACTAGAAGTTGAACCTACCATATTGGTAGAAATAGTTGGCATGGAGGTTAAAGAAGACATATAAGGTGATGTCATGGTTTGGGAAGGAGACATAATAGAAGGGAATAGTTGAGATGCAAATAAAGTGGTTCCCCCAAATCCTCGGGAAAAGGTAGGGGAGGGTGAATGGAGTTTTCCTATATGAGGAACCATCATGAGATTATAGATAATTATAAAGTCTTTCACTTTATGTTGAGGGAATTCATTGATGAAAAAGAGAATTTTAGTTGTGTACTCTAAATCATGCACATCATATAGTGAAAACAAAGGGTTAAGTGTTGAGGATGAATGGGGAAGAGTCCCATAGTTGGTAGTGAAATTGGCAACATGGACATTGCTTTGATCTAAGGTGGATGCCAAAAGATGTGTCTTAGGGAATCCATTAGGGTTGGTAAAACTCATCACATTTGATTGATTAAATTATATATTTTCATCAATTAAAAATTTCATGATGGAGGGAGATTAAAAATTTGATGGAAATAAGGATCAACTGATAAGATACAGAGTAGAACCAATTGATAATATCCTATAATAAAGTAAACATAATAAGATATAAATAACATAGTCAAATTAGTCATTTGTGTGCTGTACATGGAAAAACTAAAGGAGTTTGAAAGACACATAGTTAGATAGTTTGATTGTGTATTGAAGATAAATAAAAATTAACTCATAAGAGACTAAGTTGATAGGGTCAACTATGTTCTGAAGATATATATTTTTTGTAATATAACAACTAAGAAAATTCAAATTAACACATAAAAAATTAGATCAAATGTGTTTGATCTAATTACAACACACATCACAAACCTTATACCAACATTATATAGTATAAGTTTTATAACATAAAATACAATTTTCAAAGAGCAAGTAACAAAATTGGAATGTAAATGCTAATCTAAGTGGTCATTCCTAGTGTTTTGTTAGATTATAATAAATTTTAAAATTAATGTGATAGAGAGTTGGATATAAAAAGGAACTAAAAAAGTAATCTAATGATAATTTTATGTAGTTTGGGCTGAAAGAGATCTATAATAGTGATAGTATTAGTTTGGTATTGGGGCCTACCCTCTCACTTCACAATCCTGTAGTGATAAGGGTGTTAGGTGCTTTGTCAATTTATACCATCAACCATGTATTTATACTTGACCAAAAAACCAAACTAGATTCCCCCTTGGTGATGAAATCAAAGTAGGTAAACTTTGGGAAGAAATTGTTTCATGTTTTTTGGTGTTATGTGATTTGGAAGTGTGTGAAAAATAAAAATAGTGTGACTAAATCGGTAAATTAAAAACATCCTATTTAGTATACGTTTGTTACTTTAAGAAATCAAGCAACAAAAATGAAAATTGAATTAATTAATGGCAAGATAGGTTAATTATTTTATTTTTGAAGAGTATAGAGTAAGTTCAGGTGATGATATATGTAAATAATACAAAACATAGTCTATAGGGTCGATATTATTTATGGAAGCAAGATCCAGAAGAACATAGTTAAACAAGTTGACTAAGTCTTCTAGATAGGAAAGTAAGCTACATAACTATGTCAAGCTAGTCAATCGAGTTTGCTATAGTGTTACAATTTTATAGACTACAAACTATGAAAATTAGGACTATAAATGAAGAACATAAATGATGAAAAAGGTAATAATGAACTTGATAATTTTTAAAGATGCTGATTTTTATATTTTTATACTATGATACTTAAATGATGAGTTTTATTTTGATAACAGAGTCAACTGAGTTGATGAAGTCTAGAAAACCTATGTGTTGAAAATGACCTATTAATAGAGTAGACTGTGTTGATTGAGTATGAAAACTTGTGTTTGAAAAGAGAAATGAGTCAAAATGATCAATTTGATTACTTATTGTTAGAGAAAACCTACATAGAAAAATACATAGTTGATAGGAATGACTATGTGTTAAAATTATGCACATAATTTTAGACTGTATTAATAGGTTTGATACAATACTATAGAAATAAAAATATATAATAGATGATAATAAATGAATACATGAAATAAAACTTGAAAGGGTTAGATTCATATTGGGTTCACCAGAATGTATACAAGAGAAAGTAAAGGTAATCTACAAATCAATCCTAGCTTGGAGAAGATAATTCACACTTACCCTTCCACTTGTTGGTACATTTAGACAATCAAGGTCATGACCAAGTTGGATATACTAGACCTCACCGTGGGGACCCTTACCATAATAATATCACTAGAAAGGGTTACAAAGCCTATAGTCAATCAACACTATGCAATAACCATAACTAGGTCCTATATTTTCTTATTCATAAATTAAAAGACAAAGTAAAGTAAAATCTAACCTATTTCTCACCAAATATTATGGCATAAAATGGGGGTAATGAACATGAAATTAAACATGCATAGAAGATATCTACTCAAGCCAGTGTAGAGGAAATCATAATACATGAGAGAGAAGCATATAAGATGATAAATGTAAATCTATCTAGTTTAACAAAGAAAAGCAAAGTTAGGAATACTTAATTTTGAAGATGAACCCATTGAGCCTTAATATATCCCTTGGCCAAGGTGAATTATAAGAGGTTGTTTTGGTATGCAAGGAGAAAAAAGATAAGTTAGATCTAGGCTATATGACTTCTCGTAAACATCCAAAAAGCTTCTCCATAATACAAGATTCATATCTCCAAGTGTAGTATTGAAATCCTAAGTAATGCTCTTCAAGTAGAATGGTGGATAAGTAAATTCATAAATAATTATTTACTTTTTCATCTCTCTCTAATAAATGGAAGAAATGGGTGTATATATATAGTTGGATTTATCCCTAAACCCTTCCAAAAGTTTAGCCGACAGAGTCAGCCTAATTAACCCTATATCATTAATTAATAAAATCAAGTTAGGTATTAGACTGGGTCATCCAAGGCTGACCTAGACTTTTAATGTGCTAATATATTTTAAGTACAGGGTTAGCCCAGGCTAAGTTTGTTCAATAAATGTCAAAAAGAGTTTTTACCTTAGGTAGGGGTTGTTTAAGGTGGTAAATTTATTGGAGGAGTGTGTAAGGGAGGTGTCAAAGATTAGGATATTATATAGGAGAGGTTTATTTTGATTACAAGTGGTGGTATAGTGGACAACAATATTGAGAAGTACCAATGGTCTACCCACCTTTTTTTGGTGCACCCTTTAAGGTGTGGACTCAGAGAGATTAAGACTCAATGATTGTTATTTGACCCACCTACTATATTCTTAGGTGGCTATTTTGTGCCTATTTAATAAGTTAATCACATATTATTTAGTACATTGGTTAATTAATTTATTAATCTCTTTTGATAAATCTAATATGGTCTCAAATCTTGTAGTGTAGGAATCTTGAGAGGGAGCTTTTGGATCGAGAGAGGATGAACTTGTTAGGGAGGAGTGTGAAATAGCTGATGGAGAGACATGAGAGGAAAAAAATAGATTTTATTTTTTTGTGACCAACTAGAAATCCAAATAAGTAGAGAAAAGGAGAAGGTCTATTAAGACCAAGACAGAGGGAGAGGAATTCAAAGGAGAGGCTTTAAGGTCTATTTTTATTTTTTACATACCCTACATGATATACAACACTAGAAGGCACCATAAGAGAAGCCAAAAAATTACTTGTTAATTATTTATCCTATTTCTTGTTACTATAATTTTATCTTAGTTGGGAGAAGACTATTGGATCTGATGACATTCAATTTGGATGAGAATGACATCCAAAATCAGCCTCAAAAGTTTTATAGATAGTCTATTTATTTGTAAATGCACATGTGTTTTTATATTGGTGGATTTATTTCATGCAAGTATTTATCCTATGTTTTAATCTAGCCAATAATAAATAAGGTGAATTTCATTTAAATTAAAATTTGGAAATATCAATTCCTTTTTAAAATTTAGGAAAATTGATTTTTTCATAAATATTTACCTGGAAGAATAAAATTAATTATCTTGGGATCAAACCATAAAGCCAATTTACTTGAAAATTTCATTATTTTCTAAGTTTTTTATTTATATGTTGATAGAGAAAGAATTTTTGAAATCAGTGTTTTATATCTCCCAATTTAATTGTTTTAATCCATTTTTTGTGTTTTTTTAAATGAAAAGTTTAAAATTTCCCAAATGGTATTGATTTTTTGCTAAAAATTGGAGGCATAGTCTAGATTATGATTTGAGTCTATGAGTATGATTAATTTTGTGTAAAGTCATTATAGTTTTTATGGTACATTAATTTTTTGGGAAAACTAGGTCAAAATGGCTAGTTTATAACACTTCTTATTTTTAAATTCAAAAAAATTGATAGGCAAGATTTTTAGTTTGTTGAGTCATAAGGTTTTGACGACATGTGATTATCAAAATATTAATCAAATAGTGCTTGTTAAAGAGCAAATGTCTGCCACTAATACTAATGACTATGATAAATATCATTAAGAGGCTCTTATTGTAGTGATATAAAATGTGAAAATTGGTAACTTGAGTGTGGCTAATGACACCCAATCCTTAGGTCCCTTGTGCTTGCTTTCATGACCCTCTTAGGCTTGTTTTCACTAATTACTAGTAATCTATAGCCTTTAAAACTTGGTCCTAGCTCACCCAGACTACTCTTTCCAAGATAAATTAATCCTCCCAAGTCCTGTCTACTTAGGATAGTAGCACCACACTTAGAGTATAACACCATTACCATTCCTATCCACTTTCAATGCTATTATCCATGCCCATTTCTATCCCCAATGATTAATTTATTCTAGTTCCCCATTTTTATCCTTGTTTGCCTAATGCAAGTACATTCAACCCATGACCAATAGATCCATATAAAATCCCATTCAAATATAATTTGGAAAGGGCTAGCAAATATCACTAAGCAACCAAGAATACAAATAAGACTACTCACACAATCTTCCCTATTCTTTGCATACAACCAACCAACACACTTACAAGATTATTCAAATACTTACACCAATCCCTAGCCACCTCAAGCACATCCAATTTAGAATTCTACATCTTCATATACCCAATTTCATAAAGCACATAAAGTGGGATAAGTACATATGGATTGATCCCTCTTTAGAGTATTGGTATGTAGGCAACGTGCCCACACATGGGGTGCGAAGCATGTCCAATTCATCTTACACACATTAAACCCCCCTCTTGCTCAAATTTAATCAAATCATAATAGAAGATAAGGTTTGAAGAAAAAAATTTCTCTATAATGAGCTATATAGAATTCTAGTTGCCAAAGCTTTACAGATAAGGTCACACAAACATAACAAACAAAACCTAGAAGGCTCATATCCTCAAGACAACAATGGTAGAGGTGGACTATAATGCCATTATCACTAATATCTAGTTTTGATGCTCCTATCCAATCAAAAAATTAAGTTCAAATATTAGTTTGTGATAGTGTCTCAGTCCTCAATAGTGAATTCCAGCCTGTATGTCAGTCAGATCAATTAGTTTCTAGTTAAGATTTGTTTTCTTTTCCTTATTACTATTTTTAGAAAAATTGTAATTGTAATTAATTTAAAAAAATTAGTAGCTTAATTATTGTCTATTTATTTAATGATTTTACTACTCAGATCCTTTAACTAAATTAGGAATAATACCCCAATATACTTAAATTTGTTAAATCGTTTGATGAACCTAACTTACTTCAAACATGCATAAAACCCTAGAAACCCTAGGGTAAAATTCCTACTGATTTCTCATATATTTTTTCTATTTTTTTACCTTCATAATAAAATTATAAATTATAATTAAATTTTAAAATTTCATATTAATTTTAAAATAATTTTCTTTCGAACCATAGTTGCCCATACTAGGTCTCAATTTTTTTCTAGTAATTTTCCAATCATTTTCTCAATTTTTACTAGCATATTTAAATTAGAAATTCCATTCAATTTTTAAAATTCAATAGTAATTCCTAAAAAAGTCATTTTTCAAAAACCTAGTTGCATCTAATAAGTCCTATTAAATCACTAAATTTCCAATAAATTTCTAATTTTTTACTTGCATATCTAACTCAAAAATTCACTTTCAATTTCAAAATTTCATAGTAAATTTCTCAAATAATAATCTTGTAAACCCTAGTTGCATGACTAGTTCCTATTTACTTATTGAGGTATCACCTTACATGTGTGTAAACTTTGTATCCTTTTTATGTATATTATAGTTCCTTATTTAGATTAAATTTGTTTAATCTTTTCTAATATCATCCAAGTTGTTTTACTTATGCCACCTAAGTTCCTTGCATCTCTTCTTTTGAGACAAAGTGCAAGACTTAGTGGCAATCCTCCTAAATTCACCTAGATTCCTACCAATCAAACACATACCATGGATAAACAACCAACTTAGGTTCTTGTTATAGATTCTACACATCCATAATACACTAATTCTAATAAAGATAACTCTAATAATGAGAAGTATGAAAATAACAATGATGATGTACACATCGATGCTAATGCTCCACCACATTAGACTACTGATCCACTTCCACCAATTGTTGATAATGAAGTTGTCCTCAACAAATATTTGATCCTACAAAGTTTTCAAGAAAGAATCCATGACCAGCCCCAAGATCATACTCTTATCTTGTAATCTATCATGGAAATTAAAAAGGTTAAGAAAATTAAATCTTCCATTCCTTTAGAGCAACTAGTTATAAATGAAACTATAGGGGTAACTATGTCTCAACAACCCCCTATAGTAGCCCAACCTTCTTCTTTACAACTAGCTAAAACTAGTACATCTTTGTCTCCTGATGTGGCAACTCTTATGCAAGAGATAAAATATCTTTAATCCAAGGTGCTACATCTTGAGCAAGGTACCTATAGACCTATATAGGCTTTAGATTCTTTTGATCTTTTGAATACACCTTTGGCATGTCACATTGCTTCAACACCCTTGATAAAAGTTTTTGTTCAACCCAAGCTTACTCTATATGATGGAAACGGTGATCTAGAGACACATTTGAGATCCTTTCAGACAACATGCTTGGACTATGTACCAAATGACTGCCTACTTACCAAGCTATTTCCATAGAGCCTAAAGGATTATGCTTTACAATGGTTTTATAGTCTACCAAATTAGTTAGTCAATGCATTCAATACTTTAGTTGACATGCTCTTATCTCATTTCAACATTAAAATTGGTGATAAGGTTTCATATTTCCAAGTTACACAAAAAAAAAAGGGCCAATAAGCATCTCACAGATTATGTTCTTTGATATAAGACTATCTTGGCTAAGATGACTAGCCCCATGATCAATCAAGAGTTATAATATCTCTTCAAATAGAGTCTTGTACTAGCTTTGCATGAATCAATTATGTTCAAAATATTCTCTTCTTTCACTGAATTGTGTCATAGCCTAAAGGAACGAGAAGTAAAACTAATTTTAATGGGAAAACTCAAGTACACAAGTATCATAGACACAAAAAAAAGTAACAAATAATTCCCATACAAAGTAAAGGTCAATGATAAAAAGATTCAAAACAACCTACAATTAATGTAGCTTCAGAGCCCCCTCAATGAGTGGTTTTATCAACATCTCCTTAATGAACCTTCACCAATCTACCAGTTTCTCTAGCTAGAGATTTACAGTAGCTATTAGAATGTAACATCATATCTCTCCCTCCTATTCAGGAATTTGACCCAACAAAGCCTCTTCCATAGGGATATTATCAACATGCATTTTGTGAGTTTCATAGGGCACCAGGCCATACAAAAAATAGATGTATCAATTTGAGACACAAGTTATAAGATTTGATAGATGGAAATCATATTGATCTTAACACTTCAGTTGAGCCTCCTTAGGCAAAGCAAACATAGGATAAAGCCTTGAAAATATTTTCAGATCCTTTTCCACAACATTCTAAATAGGAAATAGGGGACACATCAGGGGTTCACCATGCATACCATACACATCCCCTACCAGATACATATAGGGCACCTTCAGTTAAGACACATCTTTTAAATAACATTATTGGTATATACAATTCTAGACTTCTAGATAGACCTTCCATTTCCTTCTCAGAGAAGGAGATTTTTAAGGATGATACAGATTATCATGCACTCTTTATTAAATCTTACATTCATAATCATCATATTTAAAGTGTTCTCATAGATAATGGATCCAATGTGAACATGTGCACTATGAAATTATTATTGTATTTGGGATATTTAGAACAATATATTACAATGACAAACATATTTATCAATAAATTCAATGGGAATATATAGAGTTCATTTGGTGAGATTTTACTTCCTCTAAAGGTGGGTCTAAGACATGTGGCCACACCATTTACTATTATTCTTAGTGCAATAGTTTTTGATATGTTACATAGTCAACCATGGATTCAAAAAATTCAAACATTAATTTTTATAGTTCATAGATGCATGAAATTCATTCATGATAATTAGGTTGTTATAGTTGGTAGAGTTGCATATGAGTTACCACTCCCCACTTCAGATCCATCTTATATAGTATAATCACCAGTTTCAATTCAACCATCATTCTAGTTTCTCCACTAGTTATAGTTCCTCCTCTAGTTCTATTTTAGACACAGTTGAGGCATCCATCACCAGCATAAAGATTTCATACACCTCCATAGCTTTAAGATTATAGATATATTCTAGCTACAATGTTCACACCTAGGGTAGTATCATTGAGATCTCATGCATCTACTCATAGAGCACATGTTCAAAGGATTTATCCTATCACTAGATGGGTCCTGAAGAGCCCTACAATTACATCCACTTCTCAAAGTTACACAAGGATCCAATAGTTAGTTTCTACTTTAGATATTTCATAGCATTTACATCATATACAACTTTGAGAGCCACAATCTTAACATTTCTATCATACTTCACGATCATGCTTGATTCCTCTCCTTGATACAAGACACCATGATATGGAGTCTCCCTTAAGACTCATCGATTAGTATCATCCTTTGCTAATACTACTTGTACATAGTCTCCTATGCTTGATTATACATAGACCTTTTCAATTTATTGTACATAGTTTATTATGCTTCATTGTACATAGTTCAAAATCTCAAAAACTCAAAAATACCAAAAACTCAAAAATACCAAAAACTCAAAAATACCAAAAACACTCAAATAGTTCAAAATTAAAAAACATACAAATAACATTAAAAAACACCCAAAATATTTTGATTGTATGCATCATATATGCTTTACATTTTTACTACTATGTTAGACTTACATTTTCTATTCTATGTTTATTGTTTGTCAATTTATCTACATTGACATGCTTCACTTGATCTTATTTTGAGTGTGTGTAGTGACATATAGCTCTTTTATTGCTTCACTCTACCTATTGAGGGGGAATCCTAATTATACATCAAGACACACATCGATATACATACCCAGTGGGGGCATCTTCTATCTGACTACACCATTAAAGTTATGTCATTCCTACACCACACACTCTAGTTATCATGTTGATGTATATTACTTACTAGCTTACATAGATTACTCTATTGATACTTAATAGTATATATAACTTGTGTATCTTTTAGCACATACCTATTCTTTTACTAAAATGTCTTCCATACTTTCCCTTATGCTTTGATTAGTTAGATGTGATTGTACTTCTAATTCCTTACAAGATTTTTTTATTGCTTAACATAGCTAGATTGTTTGTATTTCTTAGTTCCTATTTATCTCTTGTATGTGCCTTAGGATATTTACCAATGTCCTTTGCTTCTATTCATGTGTTTTCCTTTGGAAATTTTCTAATGTCCTTTAACTATAATTCTCTATATGATTGTGGCTTCCACGCCAATTTTGCTTATTTCAATTATATATGTATGTGGCATTTGAATATGCCTTGTATGCTTGATTTCTAGTTTGAGTAACATGTGTCCATATGCCTTTTTTTCTTGGCCCCTTGGCCACCCTTGTATGCTTCTTGATTCTTGACTTGTGTGCTTATTGATTGCTTGCTACTCATTGTTTACAATATCATGATTCGCATCATGTATTTTTCTTGCTTTTTTAGATGCCATGATAGACATCATGCTCCATCCCTCCAACTAAAAACTAACAACTAGAATTTTATTTCTAGTTCAATACATTACACATGATATTACATTATTATATCCATCTAGGCATACCTCTATTGATCTAACAATCTCTCAATACAAATCATGCTATATATTGAGATATCTTATTGATTATCATTGCTATATCATGTATCTTTGTAGCATAACACACTTGAAAGGCTCTTATTTCTAAGGGAATTCATGATAGGGTCTTCATTCCTACCCTTAAAAGAGGGGAAAACAAATAGGGGTTTTGTCTTAGAGATCAAAACTCCTAACAGTCAAAATAATAGTTTTTAAAACACCTAGAACAATAACCAAACATCAAAACAATCAAAATAGACCAAAAAAATAGTCAAGAATCTAGAATAATTACCAGATTTGGCCCTAAATAGTAACACCCAACTTGGATAATAACACTAGTGCTACTGGTGTCCAATTTTGGTACTCTTATCCAAATAGTAAAAAAACTAGTATTTCTAGAAATAGACAGAAATGTAAGTTCAAGTTATAGTTTTGTTAGCTATAGTTTAGACTAGAATTAGGAATTTCAGTGTAATTTTTATCAAAGAATCTAGATATAGGGTACATAATGCATGGCATGATGGATCTTTCTTCTAGTTTCAAATAGGGTAGTTGGTATAAATTCAAAATCAAAATCCATGTTTTAAACACTAGTGATTGGGGGAAATGTGCATGACACATTTGTTTTATTTTCTTTTTGAGCTTAGTAATATCCAATAATTCTTAGTATTTGTGTGCCTTATTCCATCTACAGATGGTTGGAATCATTTTGAAATGGATTTTATACAAGCCTAAATTCCATAGTTCCTAAGTTCTTGAGTTCTTGAGTGGATTTCATACAAGCCTATTGCACTAGTTCAGAGTGGCTTTCATACAAGCCTAATCTTCATCTTTTAAAATGGCCAAGAGTGGCCTAGTTCCTAGCATACATTTAGCTATCCATGCCAACATTTTAAAATCACAATATTTTCATGGGATTTAAGAACCATCTCATATGACATAAATTTCATACCAATATCAATTCATAGCTTCACTTCATGGGGTAATGATGGAGCTAAAGGACTAGCTAGCCTTTGTATTCTTGAGCCATCTATTCAGAGGGATTAGACACATAGTATAAACATTGATCAACACATGCAAGACCACCTAGATTCACTAGTGGGTGAAAATGGAGCTAAAGGGAAAGAATTTGCATTCTTGAGCCACTCTTAGGGAATTGAGTACTCAGCTCCGTTCATGATATTAATCTTGGTTTAACACACATCTAACATTACTCAACATCATACAACATCATAATATGTTTTGTATTATTCCAAAAACCTGGTGAGGTGTATTCATTCCTTTCTCTTTCTCTCTCTCTTACCTAGATTTGTATGTTATTATTTTAGATATAGCATATCAAGTAAGAACTAATCTATTTTATATTTTCTCTTTCATATTTACACTTCACAATATGCTATCTCTATACACACCCAACATCACAATAGCTTCATGAGATTCTCTCTAGTAGGTAAGTTTAGGTATGCTTTCTATTTTTCCTTTATCCTAGTATTTCCCTTTGTTACATCACTAGAATAAGGGGGGGAAATATAGTCATATAAAATGTGAAAATTGGTAACTTGAGCATAGATAATGACACCTAATCCTTAGGTCCCTTGTGCTTACTTTCATGACCCTCTTAGGCTTATTTTCACTAATTCCAAGTCATTTATAGCCTTCTATACTTGGTCCACACTCATCCAAACTACTCTTTATAAGATAAATCAATCCCCTCAAGTCTCATTTGCTTATGATAGTAGCACCACACTTGGAATATAGTGTTGGTGCCACTTGTGTCTACTTTTAGTTCTATTATCAAAGCCTATTTCTAGCCCCAACGGTCAATTTATTCCATTTACCCATCCTTATACTTATCAACCTAACATGACTACATTCAAATCTTGACCAATAAATCTCTATAAAATCCCATTCAAAAATCATTTGTAAAGGGTTGGTAAATATCACTAAGTAAGTAATAATACAATCAAGACTACTCAAGCAATCTTCCCTATTCTTTACATATATCCAACCAACACACTTAAAATATTATTAAAATCCTTACAATAGTCCATAGAAACCTCAAACACATCCAATTTAACATTATACATCTTTATATACATAATTTCACAAAGCACATCAAGTGGAAGAACTATATATGGCTTGAACCCTCTTTGGAGTATTGGTATGTAGGTAGCATGTTCAGTGCATCTTACACACACTAACCCCACCTCTTACTCAAAATTTATCAAATCATAATGGAAGATAGGGTTTGAAGAAATAATATTCTTTACAAGGAGTTATATAGACTTCTATCTATCAAATCTTTGCATACAAGGTCACACAGACATAACGAACAAAACCTAGAAATCTCAGATACTCAAAATAATAGAAGTAAAGGTGGACTATAGCTCTAGTACCACTAATATCTAATTATGATACTATTTTCCAATCACAAAACAAAGTTTAATTCTCAATTTGTGATAGTGTCTTAGTTTTCAACAATGAATTACAACCTCTGTCTCAGTCAGATCAATCAATTTCTAGCTAAGTTTTGTTTTCTTCTCCTTATTACTATTTTAGAAAAATTCTAATTATAATTGATTTAAAAAAATTAGTAGCTTAATTATTATCTATTTATTTATTGATTTTACTACTGAGACCCTTTAAATAAAATAGGAATAATACCCTAATATTCCCAAAACTGTTAAATCACTTATGTTTTTAAAACTATCAGTCATAGATAATCTAATCTTAGAGGTCAAAAATGTGATTGATGAATTAACCTTGTGGACTAATCTAATTCTAAATATCAAGTTTCTAAACCTAGTAAGATATTATATTTGAATAGTTTTTTGTTTTCCACTAAAATGTAGGAAGGTGGTTCTATTTTTGAGTTTTTGTTATGGATCAAGGACATTAGTGATCAATTCAATGCTACACAAAAGATTTTTGATGGGAAAGATTTGATTGATTTAGTTATATATAATTTTACACCTTTATTTGAGTTATTTGTATATTCATTTCAAATTATTATTGAGATGCAGACTTAAGAATTTGTCAAGTTGTCCATCTTACTATTGTAGATGGAAAGATAGTAAGAATGAACAATTTTGTCTACATCTACTTCTATATAGAGTGCATGTTTCATCAAGGGAAAGGGTAAGTATTTTGGTAAAGCTAATAAATATTATATAGAAACTTCAGAAGTAAGTGGTTACAATAATAGATCTAAGTGGCAATGTTTTTACTATAATCAATCTGGTCACCTTAAGAAAGACTATAGGAAAAAATAATAAGATATGGATAACCCTATAAAGAAAGCTTATCATGCGAATATAATTAAAGGTGAAGGAGAGGAAACATCTCTTGATTTCACATTCATGGCCTCTAGTGGTAATTATGTGGTGGATCGAGCTTGGTACTTTAATTCAGGGGCATGCCACCATTATACATGCCATAAGGACTAGTATGTGGATTTTGTTAAAAATAACGGTAGTAATGAATATATATATTTGGGAGATGGTAGAAATTAATTTGTGAAAGTGCATGGTAATATTTAGATCATTTTTAATATTACTTTCTGGTATACATTTCATAATGTGAGGCATGTGCCTAATATGAACAAAAATTTGCTTTCAATTAGTGAGATTACTCCAAAATCTGATTTTGTTAAGTTTCAAGGATAAAAATGTTTAGTCGCTACCAAAGATAACAATATTATGACAATTGGATTTGGTGAGAAAGGCTTGTATAAGCTCACAAATCCACATAGGTCAAATGAAAGTGTACTTGTAGTGGTTGAAAACACAAGTTAACCATGGCATGAAAGGTATGGGCATTTGAATTTATAATATTTTAATACATTGAGCAAGACTAAAATGGTTAAGGGGATTTACTATATTTGGGATAGTCATCATGCATGTACTGGATGTTAGTTGGGGAAGCAAGTTAGACATTCATTTGATGTTGGTAAATCTTGGAGAGATAAGGGAGTATTGGATTTGATTCATGTAGATTTTCATGGTCCAATGTAGACACCTACTTCTATTGGAGCTCATTATTTTATGTTACTGGTCAATGATTTCTCTAGGAAAAAGTGGGTATTATTGACACAGGAAATTGCACCTAGGGCAAGGAGGCCTAGCTCCTGCCTTCTCCTTGCAACATGGAAACTCCCCTCTTGCCTATGGGACCAGCCAAGATGGAGGGGAGAGTCTTTAGATAAGGGCTAGCTCCCTTTGATACATCGTGTTGTTTCTAGCAAAAGTTAATAGGTATATAAAAAAGGGGGGGTGAAAAGGGAGAAAGATGCAGGAAAACAAACCTACTCTAAAGTGGTGATGCACCAAAATAGGTCAGCCTTCACACATCCACTCTTGAAATTAGACAAGCATACATACTCTACACATTTGGCAGAAGGACCGGGCTGCAAAAGACTGGCAGGGAGGCTTTCATGAAAACACAAGAGATAGAAAATCACTGATGTGCTATGAAATGCACACTATAAGTGACTCCTATTTTGGTCTTCTCAAATGTCGACTCTTATCCTTTTAGCTACAGAAATGGTGCCTTGTAGATAATAGGTCTACTGGTGTTGAACCTGTGAGAGCATCAAGAAACAATGACTGGACACAGACAAACACTCAAGGTATACTCTAAAACATCTATCCAAATGGAGGTAACAGACTACATTTTATTTGATTCAGGTGAAATTTTGCCAGGGTTTCACCTTTGAAAAAGTGGAAGAACCGATTCCTTCTCAAAAAATGAGAAGTTACAATATATAGAAGAAAGGAGAAAGAAACTTGGTGCTTCTTTGACAAGTTGGCCTATCATGTCCCATTGGAAAGAGGAAAACATTGTTATGTTGTCATCATTCTAGAATAAGCCTATTGGAACCATGCTGTATATAATCACCAAATTCAACTTTGGCATTCGAGATTTAATGTGGAAGCATGGGTCGTGCCTCTTTTCTACCAATAGATGAAATCTATCCCCTTTTTAAATGCACAGACCCTACTGCTTGTTGTTTGTGCCATTTGGGGATTAACAGGTAATAAATTCCCTTCCATTTACCATTTGGACCACCTTGTCACTTTTACACCATGTCATTCTCCTTGTCTATCACTTTGTCAATTTGCCCTTTGTCATCTTTGTCTCTTCTGGCTTGTCATCCCCCAGGGGTGAACACTTAGCGGATTGCTGCATTTTGAGCTCCCTTCATGGCTAACACTTCCTTCATTTGAAAACAAATGGTTATTCTATTTCACTAAATTTGATGTGCATATGGCCGTCACCACTTTGAAAACCAATGGATTTACCATTTTGCTTATATTGATGGCCTCCAAGACGTCATTGGGTCCATCGCTGACTCAGTCGGGTCCAAAGCCACATGGCATCCGAGCACTTCTTATTCCTTCATGGGCATCTTACTTGCTTTGAGCTCTTCCCAAGCTCCTGCGGGCAAATTATCCACAGACAATTTCCCTGGGTTAAATTTCCCCGGGCTTGACTATGGCTTTGCTTTGTTTCTACAAACAAAAAGTCTACAGGAATTCTCCTACCCAGCCTTTGCTTTGACTTGGAAGTACACCTGAATTCCTTTGTTTTGTTGTGCCTGCCCTTTGAAAGGGCTTTTGACTATTTGACTACCCTTCGCACTTGGGGCATATCTTTGAATCGGGCCGTTGAACCAAAAGGTTCAATGGTTCAAAGTTTAAACCAAGCACGCCAAATTCCCAAGGCCAAGCCCAACGCTTTGAACCAAGTCATTAAACTGAACCCATTAAACCAAAAGGTTCAACGGTTCAACTAAGCGCACCAATGAGCCAAAAGGTAAAAGGTGATGAACCATGCCAAGCCGATGAAATTTTTTTGAACTGCCATGCTTTGAACCTTTGACCTGAACCAAGCCCGCTTAAACTAAAGCGTTGAACCTTTTCCTTTGAACCAAAGATAGGTTCAACGGTTCAATGGTTCATGGCTTGTTGAAATGAGATGTTGAACCAAGGCCGAACCAAACATGAACCAAGCCCAAACTGAGCATGAACTTGAAGATGGACTTGTAACCTCAAATTGACTAGCTTCGAAAAGCCAGAGAAGAAGCTGACCACAATTTTGCCAAGGGGTAGAAATTGGTCAATAGATGGTGACTCACAGGGGAAGCATGCCTGCCGTGCTTAGAACTTAGTTGCCTTAAAATCCATTGGGCACAGAGTCAGATGCAGTGATGAAGAATTAGTAATGGCCTAAAATATTCAAGAATCAAACATGAAGCTTTTACCACACATGCAAAGGGAAACACACAAGGCTAAAAACACTACCTGTGTAGCTACACTTAGGGAAAGTGGGAAAGAAACTAAAAACAAACTATTATGTACAACTAACTAGGAATGTTTGCCTCCCTCCTGGATCGAAAGGAAAACTTCTTGAGTCCCCTAATTAGCAAGAAGACTTATGGTGCTAGGCAAGTAGCTAAATGAAAAAAAGAAATGGTGACTTGCTCTTCTTGCCTGTCACCTGAGTTGGCTGAAATCTGAGTGGATCCGAATCAAACATGCCTCCAACATATATGTAATCTGTTTGTCCTTGGAAGCTTGTTGAATGCTAGATCTTTATATATGTGCTCCTCACCAAGAAATCAATGGCTACTGGCTCATCGCCATAAGCCCCTTGATCTGCATAATTCTTTTGAAATATATCATGGTCTAATTTGTTTTCTTCTACCTCGCTGAAAATATTGTCAGACTCGTCCTCTGCTTCCTCCTAGTCTTCTTGAAGAAGTGTGACTATGGTGATGTCTAAAATGGAATCACAAACTGATTGTTCATCCCACAGAACATCACCTCTTTGTTTGAAGCTCACTTCTTCAAGGCATTCCTCCTAGAAGATAGGCCTCTCCTTTTCCTCCTAAAAAATTAGGACCTTTAGATGTTCAAAAGTGTCCTCCTGATTTCCCTCTAACTCAGGCTCTTTAATGTAGTCGACCTCATCATCAAAACAACAAGGAAGTTCATCAATTAGAGGAGAAGAGAGCTTACCATGCATTTGTTCCTCTTTGAATTGCTGGAACATATGCATATATGCAAGACCTGCATCTTCTCTACTGCTAATAAGGTCTTCACAAGGAGCACTAATGATGATTTCTACTTCGTTGTCACTCATGATAGCTTCTTGAAGAGCTACAGATTGGATCTTCTACTCCTCACTCACCTCCTATAGAATAGGTTCTTCCTTGAGAAGAGGTAAAGTGAAGAAAATATATGGAAGAGGAGGTAGTCCTTGAGCTAGAATCGAATGATTCTCCTCTCTCCACTTGATCAACAATTCATCAATATCAGGTGTGGCCTGATAACTCTCTTGGACATGTGTAGGTGGGGTGTGTTCAGACATAGAATGTGCTATTTGGTTTGAACCATCCATCACACATTGGCTAAGGAATTTTTCTTTGGATTCCAACTCTACAATTCTCCTGACTAGATCTTCTTAGAAAAGCTTTTCCTGGAGGCTGCCAGTATCATCATAAACAGGCACAATTTTAGATTCTTCAAGGTTTTGAGAAATACCTTGCTTTTCTTCTACTATTCTTCCCTATGATTCTACTATTCTTCCCTAGTTCAGGATCTCTAAATTAAAATTTTGCTCATGTGAACAGGCAACAACTTTGTTATCTCCAAGGTCCTAAGGTTCTTCCACAAGGTCTGAAAATTTCATCTCTTCTTCAAGAAGCAACTTTATCCTAGCCTCTAAATCTTCAATTTGCTTGGCTAGGTTGTCCTGAAAGAGTCTTTCTTGGAGGTGACCAACATCATCTTGTTGAGTAGGATTAGCTTTGAAAGAGACGTGCTGGTTTGTGGCATTCCCCCTAGTGGAAAATTCGCAATCTAAGGAATTTAGAAAGTTGATTTCCATGGGAGGTTGTTTTGATATCATTTGATGTTGGAAAGCCAAGCACACTGGGTTGGGAGCAAGTATATTTGATAAGCTGGAGTGAGCAAGTGCAATGTGATAGAAAGGATTTGGTGCAAAAGAGGGGGCTTTTTTTAGAATATGAGGGGGCACACAAGGCTGGCTACCTTGAAAAGATGGATTTCTCCATTTTTTTACCTCCTCTTCCATAGACTGTACGGCCTATGTTTGCCCAAACAAACATTCCTCTTCATACATCAGCTCCTACTGATATCTGTACTACTCTTCTAGCTTGTTAATTTCCATTGTCTACCTCTCAAATTCTAATGCCACCTCCCTTATAGTTACAGGGCAACTAGGAGAGCTACTTGAGGTGATTCTCTAAATATTTTGAGTCTGATCAAAATTATATAAAGGAAAACACAACCCATGATTTTATGCAAAATGATTATACATACAAGAAATGATTTCTGATGGCACCAAGCTGCTTAACCAGCTGATTAACTTGGAGTCACCAGATGCTAAAAATACTCAATTTTCTATAACAGGACCAACATCAATCTTGAAACTTTACTTCATTGAAAACTTGGGTCCCATCAAGCGTGCCAAAACTATTGACACAAGAAATTGCACCTGGGGCAAGGAGGCCTAGCTCCTACCTTCTCCTTGCAACATGGAAACTCCCCTCTCACCTATGGGACCATCGAAGTTGGAGGGGAGAGTCTCTAGATAAGGGCTAGCTCCCTTTGATGCATCGTGTTGTTTTTAGTAAAAGTTAACAGGTATATATATAGGTATATAAAAAAGGTGGGGTGAAAAGGGAGAAAGATGCAGGAAAACAAACCTACTCTAAAGAGGTGATGCACCAAAATAGTTTGGTCTTCACACATCCACTCTTGAAATTAGACAAATGCATACATACTCTACACATTTGGTAGAAGGACCAGGCTACAAAAGACTGACAGGTAGGCTTTCATGAAAACATATGAGATAGAAAATCACTGAGGTGCTATGAAATGCACACTGTAAGTGACTCCTTCTATTATGGTCTTCTCAAATGTTGAATCTTCTCCTTTTAGCTACAAAAATGGCACCTTGTAGATAACAGGTCTACTGGTGTTGAACCTGTGAGAGCATCAAGAAATAATGACTGGACACAGACAAACACTCAAGGCATACTCCAAAACATCTATCCAAATGGAGGTAATAGACTGCATTTTATTTGATTCAGTTGAAATTTTTCTAGGGCTATGCCTTTACAAAAGTGGAAGAACTGATTCCTTCTCAAAAAATGATAAGTTACAATATATAGAAGAAAGGAGAAAGAAACTTGGTGCTTCTTTGACAAGTTGGCCTATCGCGTCCCATTGGAAAGTGAAAAACACTGTTATGTTGTCATCATTCTAGAAGAAGCCTATTAGAACCATGCTGTATATAATCACCAAATTTGACTTTGGCATTTGAGCTTTAATGTGGAAGCATGGGTCGCACCTCTTTTCTGCCAACAGATGAAATCCATCCCCTTTTTAAATATAGGGACCCTGTTGCTTGCTGTTTGTGCCATTTGGGGATTAACAGGCAATAAATTGCCTTCCATTTTCCATTTGGACCACCTTGTCACTTCTACACCATTTCATTCTCCTTGTCTATCACTTTATCAATTTACCCTTTGTCTTCTTTGTCTCTACTGGCTTGTCAGCCCTTAGGAGGGAAGACTTAGCGGATCGCTGCATTTTGAGCTCCCTTCCATGGCTAGCACTTCCTTCATTTGAAAACAAATGGTTATTCTATTTCACTAAATTTGATGTGCATATGGCCGTCACCACTTTGAAAACCAATGGATTTACCATTTTGCTTATATTGACGGCCTTCAAGACGTCATTGAGTCCATCACTGACTCAGCCAGGTCCAACACCACATGGCATCCGAGCACTTCTTATTCCTTTGCGGGCATCTTACTTGCTTTAGGCTCTTCCTGGGCTCCTGTGGGAAAATTTTCCATGGATAATTTCCCCAGGTTAAATTTCCCTGGGCTTGACTATGGCTTTGCTTTGTTTTCATGGACAAAAAGTCCATGAGAATTCTCCCACCTGGCCTTTGCTTTGACTTGGAAGTGCACCTGAATTCCTTTGTTTTGTTGCGCCTGCCCTTCGAAAGGGCTTTTTAATATTTGACTGCCCTTCATACTTGGGGCATACCTTTGAACTAGGCCATTGAACCAAAAGGTTCAATGGTTTAAAGGTTCAACCAAGCACACCAAATTCCCAAGGCCAAGCTTGACGCTTTGAACCAAGCCGCTAAACTGAACCCATTGAACCAAAAGGTTCAACGATTCAACTAAGCGCGCTGATGAGCCAAAAGGTAAAAGCTGATGAACCATGCCAAGATGATGAAATTTGTTTGAACCACCATGCTTTGAACCTTTGACCTGAACCAAACCCACTTAAACCAAAGCATTGAACCTTTTCCTTTGAACCAAAGCCGTTGAACCAAAGATAGGTTCAACGGTTCAATGGTTCAACGCTTGTTGAAATGAGATGCTGAACCAAGGCTGAACCAAACATGAACCAGGCCTGAATTGAGCATGAACTTGAAGATGGACTTGCAACCCAAAATTGACTAGCTATGAAAACCCAGAGAAGAAGTTGACCACAATTTTGCCAAGGGGCAAAATTGGTCAACAGGTATACTTTCTAATGAATAAATATGATTACTTTTCTAACTTCACATCTTTGAAAGCTATGCTTGAAAAATAGGGGGGATGATTAGTGAAATCTCTTCAAATGGATAATGGGGGTGAGTTCATCTCAAAATGGTTCAAGGAGTTTTATGACATTAAAGGCATGCATAGATAATATACTACCCCTTACACTCTACAATAAAATGGATTTGTAGAAAGGAAGAATAAGATGGTGATGGACATGGTATGCTGTATGGTTCAAAGCAAAATGTCCCATCTAATTATTAGGTATAAAAAATGAATACAATAGTGTACATACTCAACATAAGTCCTACCAAATCATTGAAGAATATGACTCTAGAGGAGGCTTGGTCAGGTCAAACTCTAGATGTAATTAATTTTAGAATTTTTGGCTATGTATCTTTTGCAGTTATTCATAGTCAAAAAAGAAGTAACTTGGATGTGAAGAGAAAAACATATATGTTTTTTGGATATAGTGAGAAGTCTAAGGCCTAAAGATTACTTGATATTTCCTCTAACAAAGTTATGGTTAATAGATTTGTCATAGTAAATAAATAGAAGCCATACTTAATAATAACTGGTACACATTTAGATATTGAGTCATTATTTCCTTCTAATGATTCTATTATAAGTTGTGATGTGAAAGTTGTGTAGGATTATAATTCATTAATGGAATCATGTTCTATGGAGGGAATTGCTATAGGGAATTTTTAGGTTATAATAGAACAAACAAAGAAGCCAAAGTGGTACTCTACTACATGGATACACTAAAGGAGGGAGACTTGACATAAGGTATGGAAGGAAGAAGATTGAGATCATGAAAGAAAATTGGTAATAGAGGTGAGCATTTTAATTTTACTTTGACAACTATAGTTTCACAAGCATTTGAGCCTAATTATTTTTCAAAGGACAAAGGGAAGCCTGAGTGGAAATCAACTATGCAATTGGAATATGATTCCTTGATAAAAAACAAGACTTGAGAGCTAATAGAGCTTCCACCAGGAAAGAAATCCATTGGTTGTAAATGGATTTATAAGATAAAGTGTAAAGTAGATGGTTCCTTGGACAAATATAAAGCTAGAATTATTGAAAAATGTTATGGACAAGAGGAAGGGGTTCACTATGAGGAGACTTTTGCTCCTACTACTAAGATGGTAACTTTTTATTTGATTGTTGCTATTGCTACTCATTTTGGATGCTAGGTGCACCAAATGGATGTCAAGAATGCCTTATTAAATGGTGATCTATAGGAGGAGTTATACATATCACAACCATAGGGGTTTTAGTTGCTTGGGAAGAAACATCTTGTTTGTAGGTTTATTATGTCCTAATATGGGTTGTAGGCTCCTCAAGCCTAGTATATGAAAATTGATTCTTACCTTAGGGAGTCTAGTTTCAAAAGGTGTAATTCTGAACCAACTCTCTATGTAAAGGTGTCTAGTGATGATATCTTGATTCTCATTGTATATGTTGATGATATATCCATCATAGGGAGTAGTGATAGTTTCATTGAGTAGATGAAAGCTGATATTTGTTATATTTTTGACATGATAGACTTACGGCTATTGAAATACTATTTAGGTGTAGAGTTTTGGTAAGGTAACAGTGCTATATTTATGTCAAAAAGTAAGTATGCCAAATAATTGATTGAAAGGTTTAGAATTATGGATTTTAATCTAACTCACACACCTATATAAGTTGGATTTAAACTTGCATTAGACAATACTTCACCACTAATCAATGAAATAATGTTTTGGTAGCTAGTGGGTAGTCTCATATATCTCACTATGACTAGATCAAATATTTATTTTTCATTAATTTTTATATCTCACTTCATATCTAAACCACATGAAGTACATTAGTTATCTATAAAATGGGTATTGAGATATGTCAAAGTTACTCTTAACTTTGACATATTATATAAGAAGTTTGTAAATTTTGAGCTTTTAAGGTATTCTAGTTTTGATTGGGCAGGATCAGTAGATTCAAGAAAATATACAACAGGCTATGTATTCACTCTTGGTTCAGGAGTTTTCTCATGGTAGAGAAAACTAAAAACTACAATGGAATTATATTCAATATAAGTAGAGTATAAAGTTTTGGTCAATGTAGGTTGTGAAACTATGTGGATAAATAAAATATGGGTGAATCTTCAGTTTGTTTGATCAAAGTCTACTCTAATTTTTTGTGACAAATAGAGTATTATAAATATGGTAAAGAATATAACATTCAATGTTAAGAATAAAAAAATTGAGGTTCACCATAATTACATCTAAAATTTGGTTATAAATGAAGACACCAGTCTCTTCTATTTCCCCACTATAAAGCAACTAATTGATATAATGACCAAACCACTTGGTTTAAACAAGTTCATACAATACAGGAATAAACATGGTCTTGTTTATGGTTTAGTAATTAATGGAGGGTGTTATAATATTATTATAAATAACTTAGGTTTATGAATAAGGTATATTACCTATGAATTTGGTTATAGTGGTTTTAACCACTTAGGTAAATAGGTTAATTGGTTTGGTGGGCCTTGCTTTTTAATGCTATATGATGATTGTTGTTTCACCCACTTCCTTTATTCTTATGTAGATATTTTGTGCCTATTTAATAAAATACTCATGTATTGTTTCGTATGTTGGTAAATTGGTTTCTTCATCTCTTTTACTAAATATAATAGATAAATCATCAATAATTGATAAAGTTTGAAAATATTATGTGTATACATTATGTTTGGGGATTTGGATACATCAATGCCCTTCTTTCAAGTTCCATAATTCTATGGTCAATATCCACCAAGTGTGACTAAATTTATATGTATATATCTCTATCATAAATTACTAGAGACATACAACTAGAGAATGCACCATGTGGGTCCAAATTCTCTAATTTTATTAAATGATTTTTGTATCTAGGTTACTTAATTTCCTTTGCACCTATGACGTAGGGTATTTCCATTTTTGAGTTCTTTGTGTTTGAAAAAAATGAGTTCAAACATAGTGTTGTTAATTTAGATAAGATTTTAGCAAAGTGTCATTTAAATAAATATTGTGTAATTTTACATTAGTGAAACCCTTTATAATGTGCTTGATCTATCTATTCATCATGGCATTTTGGTGCACATTTAATTTAATTTATGTTTTTTTTCCTTTCCATCCTCTTCATATTCTTTATTTCTTAATTACATGTCTTTTTACTCCTTTTTTCATTTATTTTTATCCTTATCATGATGATATCATCATTATTTAAAACTTTTAAACTGTCTTTAGTTATCACCAACCATCCGTTTAAATTATAGTCTATATTTTTGATTTCAAATTAGCCCGAGTAAAAGTTTTTTATGGAAATAAACACAACTAAACTATTTTATTTCCATATTTATTTCTTTACCTAGATCTAAAATTATTTTAAAAAATGCGTCTACTATTATCTAAATTCACATTTATTCTTATATATCTATTTATTTTTCAGTGTTATAATTTTTTCTTATTCTTTTTACATTTTTTTCAAAATTTTTTTTATCTACATATCTACATTTTTTTCCAAATTTTTTTTATGTTTTTCCATTTTTTTCAAAATTATATATATATATATATATATATATATATATATATATATATATATATATATATATATCAATTATTTATTTATTCATGTTATTCTCATCACCCATTTTTTGATTATCTAATTTTCATAATTGTCCCATATGGGGTTTGACATGATCAATAATCAGGTACTTAGACATTTGGTATAAAATACAATAATATCATCACTAGACTTGACTTTATGGAAGGACAATGTTAAGTTAGTTGGGGGAATAACACAATAAATTACCAAATAATTAAAAGTTTGGAATAAGATAACACAACACCCTCATCTGACTCACCTAGTTGGAAGGACCATGTTACCCTGTCAGTTCCATGATTATTTTTCACTACATGTTACCAAAGTTACATGCAATGGGTAGTTTCAATCAAGCTCCATTTAAAAATAATTTTTAGAGTGTGCATGCAAGAATCCTTAAATTAATTGATCAAAATATAATATATCCTAAAATATATATGGGCCCAACCATCTTATCTTGAAATTTATTGTATTTTTATATTTTCTATCTCTTCATTTTGAAACTCTTTGACATTTCTATGTTTATCATGCCATGTTTTTTGTTTTCTATTTTCTTTGGATTGATTGCATGTTGATAAAAATATTTTATAATCCAAATTTTATAATTATATAAATATTTATTAAAGTTAATCCTTCTCATTAAGTCTAAATGTCACCACTATTCTCAACCTTTGTAGTATATACTCCATTGGTACTATTGATTCTAGGCCATAACTAACTGAAATGGGAAGTACTTAGTTAATATTTTATAAGTAGTGTGGTAAAGAAATAATACTATTAGTATTTTAGTATCTTAATCTTAAATCTATATATTATATACATTTGTCAATACATTCTCTAATACCTTATTAAACACTTTAACAATTCTATTTACTTGACAGTGGTGGGTCATACTCATGTTATGCTAGATCAAAAAGTGTATAAGCAATTCCATTATTGTATTATTGTCAAAATGCTTACCCTAATCATTGGTTATACTTGATGGACATGTAAGTCATGTTATTATATTATCATAAATTAACCTTGTGGTAGTCTTACTTATACAATATTTTGTGGGAATTACATTTTCCCATCTTGTCATGTATTTTGCTCTGGTAATAATGAATCTAACATTACTCTTATGTGTCATAGGTTTAATAGGACTAATTAAATAAATGGCCTATTTCTCAAATAGAGGTAGTGATACATTAGATAGAGTGACATCTCATCTCTTTAATTAGGGTTTTCCACTCTTTGACATGTCACAATTTCTTTCATATTGATATGCATTCTTGAATAGTGTTGGCCACCATAGGCCTGTAAGTATTATTTTATTACCCGTACTCTCTCCTGAGTTGTGTCTTACAAATTCATAATGGGATTATCTTAGTATATTATTTCATTCAGGCATTAATGTGAAACTATGCAAGACTTCATCTCTTCCTTTATTATAAAATGATCCTTCAATTAGTGTAAAGGGGGAAAGCTTGGATCATTAATATTTTTCTTTTTAATTTACTATATGCTTCTAGAAACTCTCTGCTAGGAAGGAACTGTGAAATAATTTTCATATATTTGAGAATGGATTCCATGTGAAAGAGGTGAGCTTTAGGAAAATCATCCTAAATTTGTCTTATGTCTTATCCTATAGTGATTCATGATAGATAACTAGGACCATTTTTTTCCCCTTTGGGTCTTTAACTACTATCTTACAGTTGAACTCTTGGAATAACATTAACTAATAGTAAATTATTCCTTTTATAATAGGTCTATAAATCAAATATTTGAGTGGATCATGATATATAAAAAATATAAATGGGATTTCCAAAAATTACTATCTAAATCTATGCACCAAATACACCATAGTAAGTGCCTTTTATTTTATGGTAGAATAATTTATTTCCACCTTTTCCTAAAACATGAAATGGGATGATCTATGTTTATGTGGGGTTCTGCCAATATTGATCCTATTGCTATCATATATGAATTTACATGAAAATGAAATGGGACCTTATAATCAAGGAAAAATAGTATTGGGGCATCCATAATATTGTTTTTCAACTTGTTAAAGGATCTCTGACACTATGTCAACCATTCTAGAACTTGCTTATGCCACTTCTTTAATAAATCTTATAATGGTTCACTTATGGCATAGTTTATAATAATCCAATGGTGATATTTGATATAACTTAATATTATCTTGATTTAATTTTATGTCTTGGGTGGTGGTAGATTTATGATAATTTTAGTTTTGAGTGGTTGTACCATCAATCCCTCTTTGTAGATTAGATGTCCCAATAATGTACCAAATGGTGTGGTAACAATAAATTTATTTAGATTAAGAGATGCTAATTTGATGACATATTTATAAAATTAGCCAGAACACTTGTAAATAATATTTAATTAATCCATACACCATCTAATCATTGAGATATTCTTATAAAAGCTCATGTATAAAGTCTCTAAATTCATTCACCATTATTTGACTAAACATAACTGACACATTTTTCAATATAAGGGGCATAAATGTATACATGGAGGAACCCTATTCTATTACAAATGTGGTCTTAGTTTAATATTCAAGTGCTATTCATACCTGATGGTTTAAAGAGAATCTGCTAGTGAAAGAATGGATCTCTCTTATTACAACAGTTTCTAATATATCTTTGGTGAACAATATTGGGAAGGGATCATGTAAGAAAGCCTTATTAAAATACCTATAATCAATGTAGATATGGATTTATCTAGTTTTATTATTTTATATAACCATAGGGATTGTCTATTTCATGTCTTCCATAGGGGTTATTATGCCACCAGCTAACATCTTATCCAACTCAACTTTTACTTTAGCTTTGACATTGGAATTCAGCTTGTATGGTCATTTCTAAAAGGTTTTTGTATCATATTTTAATTATATTTTCATGGTCCCAATTTATTATTTTATTCCCTTTAGCTCTGTGAATATTTGTGGGAATAGGTCATCATATTCCCTTAGTAATTCTACTATCTTTTCTACTTCTTATTTCTCCTAATAATGTCAAAGTTTTTCCATTTTAGGATTGCCCTTTGTAGCTATATTACCCTCTCTAATTTTAAGATGTTGATAAAAAATATTGTGTTTTGTCCTCTATGGTATCAATTAGATATCATTCTCCTTCCTCAATTTATATATTTATATTGTCTAGTTTTTCATCATCCTCCTCTTATTTATGATTTTTATACAGTGTACCATATTCTCAAGTTATTTTAATTTGCTATTTATTTATGCATTCTTTGGTAAATATATTGTGATTTTACTAATTTATTCCTGGTCATCCATATGACCTAGCACTATTTCTTCTAGTTTTATTTTGGTAAATTTTTCTTTTGTAGTAAGGTCTAACATGTATATAAATGTTTTTATTTTTATTAATATACAATAGACTCTTGTGTCTGGGTCATAAAAATTTAAGGATTGAAAGAAATCCATTTTTATGTCATCCCATATAGATGTTCCTTTCTACATCTCTTGATGTATATGCAGTGTATTTAGATAAGCATCTAGGGTCCACTAGGATTGTTCCCATAGACATTTGTTAGTCTCTCTATTTCTAGCCCATACATTTTCATATTTATTAATGTGTATCCTTGAGTTTACTATTCCCAATTAATTAAGTATTTCTATAAAATAGATTTTTTCTCTAATAAACTGAGTCTTAAGTAGGATTTATAACTTCAAATTATTTATTTTTGGGTGTTCTACCACATTAAAACATTGATAGTTAATGTATCATAAATGGCCTATATCTGTGTTTTCTCTTGGGGGAATACTCTTATCAACTATTTTAAGTAATATTTAACAATTTTGATTCTGATAAATTTTGGTAATTTGGTATGAGAATCTCATTTGATGTGGTAAACCCTTCTTCTCTATGATATCAAGTTATGCAATGTGGTAGTCTTATTTACCCTAGATTATATTTTCATCATGTGGTATACCTTTCTAACCATTGTTTTTGAATAAGAATACAACCATGAATTAATAACATCATATGAGGTTATTTATACCTCTTGATGCTCTAGTTTTATTTCCCCCTCATCATTTGGCTCATGGTCATCTTCTGGTTTTGTGATTTTATATAATGCATATACCTCAAAGAGGTCATCAAAGTCACTTTATTCATATTTTAACCATAATTATTCAAACCATGTAGCTCCCATTAACATTTATAATTGAAAATGGAATACCAAACCATTACCTTCAAATGTAATCTCTTCCTCTTCATAGTTAATTGTACCATTATAGTCAATAAACCATTCTATGTTTAACAAGGCCAGGTAGCCTGTATATACATATCGATCACTTCAAAATCTAATTTTATTTTTATTCCCATTAAGTTAAATTTAATATTTATTAAGGTTCTAACTGGTGAATGTGGTGTGCCATCAACCATTGTGATATCATAAATTGTAGCATGTAGATGTGGTTTATAGATTAGCTCCCATGTAATGTGTGGTAAGACATTTTTATTTGCACCAACATCCAATAATGTCTTCATTACCTCATGGGCATATATTTTTATATTTATCAAAATTATCATTTTCTTCCACTTCTTATTTATTCTAAATAGGTTATTTTTAATTTTCTTTTAGTTTTCCTCAATCAGTTGTTTTACTATATGTTATCATTATTATTTATTCTTGTACTTACAAAATTATATTAATTTAGTCACTAAATCTTTATTTTTAATCAGTTTCATCATTCATTTTAAATCCATGATTTCATATTCATCAAAAAAGTTAGTTTGAGATGATATTTATCTTGTTTTTATTATATGATTTTTATGATTTTCTCCACTATGTGGACATGGTCATGTATATTGGGTTATTACCTATTAGTATATGTTCCTAATTCCTCTTTAAAATTAGTAACCAACTCTTTTTATTTCCTAAATTTCATTCTAATTTGTGTGTTTACTACCACTAAAGGTTTTGAGTCATCATTAATAATATCGAGATTTTTTTGCCTAGGCTCTCTCTCTTTATGTTCTTTTAATGTTTCTAGACATTCTCTGGTTTTTTTCTAGAAATAGATGTTCATTTTAATGGACCCAATTATTAATTTATAATATTATTGTATCCTATTTTGTGGTGAACTTAATTACACCACCCTTTTGTATCCTTTCCCTTTGGTATTTTTTTCAAATGTTTTCCCCTTTTTATTGGGGGAGATTATGTTAAATCATTAGTCTTTATTCTAAAAATATTATAGAATTATGCCATTTTTGGGTATGAGAAGGAATAATGAGTTCCTTTTTCATGATATAATCCACACTCAATTTTTTGTTCTTCTACACAATTTTTTGTAATATGCATAATTTTTCTATATTTGTAGCATGTTGGTGGGTGTATCTCCTAGCTATAACCTTAGTTATAGTCATGATTACAATTTTGGTTGTACCCTCTCCCCTATTAATACTAAACTTCCCCTTTGTGGTATCCTCCTTTGTATCACTGTAGACACCTCCCCTATATCCCCTTTGGCTATTGCTATAGTATTATAGTGTCGAAGGTGTTTGGTACTATTGACTAGGGTGTGGTATATTCAGGTTGTTCATTGGAAATTATGGTGATGACATGCTAATATATCAATATTATTCTCTAATTATTATCTTGTACATCTAGTAATGTGTCAATGGTAGGATAAGTATGATTGTAATGATTAAAATATACACAATTAGTGTAGTACATCAATTGAATCATGGGTGTGGCCACTTCCATCACTGGTCATAAATGCTAGGGATGTTGATTATATAATTTAAAAATTACACAATAAATATTATTACCATATATCAATCATTAAATGGGATGAGACATTTCTATAGGTGTATATGATGATCTAATTATAACTTATCTTTTTTCCATTTATGATGGGGAAATTATGTCCTTGAGTTCCCTTCTACACAATAAATAGTGCACCATATTATTACCCATGGTGGGTTATTATTAACTTATGGTGACCCAAAATCATAATATTTCATCTAAAATTATTCTTGTAACCTTAGATATTTCAATTACAACTATAGTATTTCCACATTATATTTTAATGAGGTGCCAATGTTACATCTACATGTCTATGCTTCTAAACGTGATTTCATCTCTAGTGTTTCTAAAAATGTATTAAATAATTTCCCATCCATATTAGTTTAGAGGCATGGGATTAGTCCATAAATTAACCATTCAATTCTCAAATTTTTATTCAATGGCTCCTCTAATTTCTTCAATATTGATTTGAATATTTAGTCATACTCTTTCATTGTCTCTTTTTTTTGTATCAAATATCACATATTAAAAAACTTCTAGTGGGAATATCAAGATAGTGAAAATATCCTTTAAAGGATTTATATACAATTATCCAATTAATTGCATGTCTAGAATAATTTTTCATATATTGTTTAAGGGCATCATACCTAAGTGTTCCCACAAAGTTAAATGATATAAATCTATCATTGGTGATATTATGGCTCCAATAGTATAAGTATAGTAGAAAAAAATATTATTATTCATCTTTAGTATTCTTACATAATAGTGGAAAATTCATTATGTTTTGTGCTATTTATTTTTTTAGGTGGTGTGTGAATACCACTATTAGTTAGATTAATTAATGTAATTGATTTGATATCATTGTTAGGGTTTTTATGTTGATGATATATTTGCTTCTTAACCAAATTTCAATTACATCCTTTATCTCTACTTAACTCTTATTGATAATATTTCATTCCTAACACTCCTTGATTTATTATAAATTATCTTCCATTCTCAATATATTTACTAAAAAATTATTATTTATCTACTACTTCTTCCACTATATATAATTATATTCATCTAAGAGATGGATGTTCACATCTATTGTGAAATAACATGGGGTATGGAACTTGGTCCAAAGGGTTCATTTCCTCTCAGGGCCTCTTATGGTTAGGGTTTGGTCAGGGGGGGTTGTGTAATTTGAAGTATTTTTTTCAAAATGTTCTATCCCTACTATATTTTCTTCTCTTATGTTTTTATTAAATAATATATATTATCTTAATCTAACATCCACCTGATCTCTACTATGTATATCTATAGTATGACTATTAACACTTATTTTTGAATCACTTATCTCCTTAAGGTCAATATATTTCTCAACATATATTTGATCTTCTATATTATTTATATAAATTTATTATTTATTACTTCCTATTATGCTCCCTTATATTTTTAAAATTTATTTTCTTTGTTCTACTATATAACTAACTTATCTTATTTTAATAATATTCTCTTCTCTTCTACTAATTTATAGGCCTTGTCTATTGCAGGCCAAAACACTTGTCACTGGTTGGTCTTCCACATTGAACGTTTTAAATAATTTGGGTGTTCCCAATAGTGAGGCTAAATATAAAAATCCTTGTTGAATGTCATTAATTAATTTTTTTGGTGTGTGATATAAGATTTATTCTATTTTACTTCTCTCACTAGCCTCATCTACACTTTCTAGTAGTGTTAATATTAACTCATCATTTGTGGCAAATGGAAAATATCTAGATTTTTAATGTGAGTATTATTGTTGATATAGGAAAGATTAGTTTCAACTATTATCTTATTTAATATTAACATTCTTTCTTCTCTTTATTTATTCTACATCTATTTCCTAGTTTTTAACTTAATTTTCTCATCCTTGATTTATTTCCTCATCTCTTCATTCACCATTTTATTATAATTTATTTAATTTATCCTCTTACTAATATATCATGATTTCTTAATTAACTTATTTTTAGTCTTTTACTTATATTAATATCCCACTATAATCTTATTTAACCTTCCCTAATCACTTAAATCAGATATATCAATTGCTCACATCTTTTGAGGTTCCCCTTCTTTTTGCTTGCCATCCCTTATGTGCATATCCCATTAAGGAACTATTTATGTTCTCTTTCTAACCCTAAATCCAAAAATAATTTGAAAATGAGGAGAAATACCTTATTCAAGAAGTTTTTTTTGTGCCTTCAACAAACTTAACTTTTTTGGCATTAAAACTTGTGCAATCTTGGATAATACAAACTATAAAGGAGGAATTGAGTGTAGTCTCAAACCAATAATAAAAATCAGATATCCAAGAGGTGTTAAGGTGTTTGAATGTCTCAAGTTTTTTATAATCCAACTTATAGGTCTATTAATGTGGAATCTACAAAATTCTATATGCTATGCTTTCCTCAATATCCAAGGCCACATACTCTATGAAAATATGACCCATAATTCTTCTTGTGGTCTTAAGGATGATGATTTTATTGCAAGTAAATATTCATCCATTTGTTTATTTTTAGAGTGAATTTTTTTGGAGTAAATTTTACCACCACTCTTTTATTTATGTTAGTGATAGATTTCATAACTCCAATGGATACCTTACCCTATACATTAGTTAACTGAAGTCCATACAGTGTCACCACACGTTGATATAAAATTTAGAACTATTGGTTACATGTGTTTTATGTTTGATTAAGTTAACTTCAATTGAAACTAATGTGGAACATATGTTATTATTGATTTGAATTAGTTCACTTATGCATTCACAAAATAAAAAGTAGGTGTGCTTATCCATAACAAATAGTACACAATAGTTATTACTCCAACTCCTATTTATTTATATCAATATAACATAAATAACTATTACAAGTTCTATAGTTATCTTTATACTATACCGGCATACTATTTAATCTATTTCTCTTATTTATTATCCCATTACCTTAGATCACTATGCTCTGTAACTCATTAATTCTCTTCTCTATTACACTACAAATCTTCTATGTTATATCTAATTTATTACAATGCCACAGTTTAAACACTGATTAGATACCTTATAATTAAATGGTCATGTCTATGTGAGACATTAAGTTTATCTAATCAAGTAATCCTATGTTATCACAAAGATCAATATTTATTGTGTTGCCCAGTCAGTACAATTATCTATTTTTTTGTCTTGGAGATGTATTCTTTTGTTGTGGTAAAGGTGAAGAATTTATGGTAACTACAATTTTATCCCTTAATTGATGATTAATCCTATCAACAAATCCCACATGTAACTTCCTTTCTTATTTTAAAATCATCTCATTTTATTAGGTTTTTAGATCTAATATTGACACTAGATATTTAAGCTTTTAGGTTATACCAAGCCCTACCCTACTTGATATTGTTTTAGGAAAAGTTAAGCTTCAATCTATGTTCATCTTCATATCACTATACACAAGTTTGGAGAGAATAATTCATTGAGCTTATAAATAGTTATTTTCCATTCATGAATCTATCTAACCTTTGTTCAACTACTCTCTTTTTATTTATTATGTGCTTCTTAATTTTATTATTTTATCATCAATTTTGTAGAAACTTTCCAAGGATATTATTGGGCAAAGGAGCTAGCTACCTGAGGATGACATACACAAAATAACTCTTTTCTTCACCTTGATTTGATCTCACCATTGATCAAGTTGGAGAATTTTATTTCATTTTTTCTTTGTTTATTAGATTAAATTAAATTAGTTTTCATTTAAGAGATAAGTTCATATTCAATAAATCATGAAAAAAACAAAATAAATCCTCTTCCTCTCTCTTCTTTTGCACAAAAAGATAGGTTTGAACTATTTAATTTGAACTACACATAATTGATTATAAGAACATAATTTTTTATTAAATTTAGGGTAGATTATAGGATCTTTATCAGTAAGAATAACTAAAAAAAAATCATTTTCAATTTTAAAACAAGTTTATGTTCACAAATGAACACTCTCACACACATCAAAACTTAAAATACCTAGACAAATCAAAAATTGCTTGTTAGATGTAGTTTTTTAATATTAGATAGTGAAATAACACTGTTATAGACCAAAAAAATTATAAAAATCAAAACTTTATATTTTCATTCATTTTAGCCTAGATCATTCAATGTCATAAACAATCATTCCAACCTTAAATAACTAGTTTTGTAGCTTACATATGTGTATTAAGTTATGAAGACCTAAAGGTTATGATTTTAAGGTCTTAGAATTAATTTTTATGTGTTGGAAAATTCAATTACATAGTAGCTTTCAACTATTTATACCAAAAAAAGGATAATAAAAAGTTAATTCATTTAGCACATAGAGGCAAAAAAATTATTTCTCAAACTAGGAAAGACCAAAATCAACACTTGAATCACTCACATAAAATTCAATTTTAGTACTTGCTTGTATAAAAGATATTAAAAAACAAAAATAAAAATTTACTTTCTTTTACTTTCAACTGTTCACTTAATCATTAGAAAAAACTTTATTTTGAATGACTAGCATAATTTACTTTATTTGCAAATTATTATAAAAACACCTAAAAACACAATCAAATAAGCCTTGTCAGGGTGAGTAAAAGCCTAAACATTTATCTTACACATTAAAAACAAGTACACTATATAAAACTATAATCAAGACAAACTTTACACTTTATAGATTCATCACAACATCATATTTTCTCTTGAATGACGCTCCTTTAATAACCATTTTTACATAGAGTAGGTATACTTCCTAGAGTTAGATCTCCCATTCTAGATAGTAACATTTAAAGTGATATCAATGTTGAAATTATAATATAAGTTTTTCATTTGATTATTATCCCAAATATCATCATTAGCTAACTCAACACCCTTAAGAAGAAATATGGTGTAGAGGCATAACCAATAATAAGATCTATTCATATTTGAGCTTCTCACTATTATAATCTCCAAGTATAAATCTTCACTCTTCCTCCTATATATTAGTCTTATGCTATTTTCATTCAATTTGAATATGAAATTTATTTGACATAGTCAATCCAATAGAATTAAGTTATTTCTTAGAGTTATCTATCCTAATTACATCTAATTCCCCATTCCTAACATTGACCAAGAATTCTAACTCCTTGTACTCACTCATACTTAGGGTTCTTGGGATTCAATTTCCTCTCAGTTTTATACTCTCAAATATTAATGTGACGTAGGATAAATATTATGGTACTTATGAGATAACCCTTTTCCACCCATCCTCCAAAACCCCATTCTTTTACCTCAACCTAATCAACTAAACCCATAGAATTATCATCATAACATATTTTCATCTATTGTCTCAATCAGAATTTGGGAATTTGAGTGCACAAGGTTGGCATGTATCTTTTCATGTGTACGTGATCTTAGTTATAAGTACAAAAATTAGGAAGAATAAGGAAAATTTTCTCATTGTGAAATAGTGGATAGATGTATCACAAATAAGTGACAAGTCCATTTTGAGTGAAACCTTGATTTATTTATATATTAATCCAATTAAATAATTCCTCATTCCATTGACATGATAGGTTAATGGGTATACCATAAGGATAGTTTTTATTTTGTAAAATAGCCATTGGTGGGAGCAATTTAGTTTTGAATAACTTAATTGTTATCAATTAATGATAATAACCTAACTAGTAGAACTAAATTACGTACATACATACTGAATTGAGAATATAGAGATGTTCATGTAGGATATTTAGTAGTTTTGAAATAGACAATGAGGTTACTATAAGTGTATAATAATAGAAAATAATGGTTTAATAATAAGATTATATGCAAATTGTGAGAGGATGATGAATTAAGACAGTGTTTCTATGCTTAAGTCATGCATGGTAAAGGTATGCCAAGCTTGTAATTGTCTAACTATAGGCTAAATTTAGTATCTAAAAAAACCACTTAAAAAGAGGAGTGAAAGGGAGGAGGAATGAATATACTCTACCTCTCCTCTCTCTTCCTCTTCCCTTGTGTCCAAAATCTGAAATGAAAATGTATTGGGAAATTAGGATCTTACAGGCTAAAATTTAGGGTTCTAGATGATTTTTTTTAGGTTTTAAGAAATGCATATATGATATTGAATAGATCCTATGGTAAAGGTCTATCCATCGTGATAGTTAATTTATATTATTATTTAATTTATTTAATTTTTTATTATTTAAGTGATGTCTAGAAATTAATATTTATACTTAGTATTAATTCATTTAATTTATATTGGGTGAATTTATATGGTGCTTAAGTCAAAATTCTAAATAAGAATCAAGTGGTATTAAAGTACACATCAACTTGAAATAATAAAAGTGAGTACTTTATCCACTCATTTTCCATTCCTTATACCTTATAATATAATTAAATTATTAGTACCACATTATTAGTACCTGACCTTTCCCATGGATCCTTTGTAACTTATATTGACTTTTTATTTGATAGGTCACCTGGCATAACTACATGATAACCTAGAACCTATGTACTTTCTTGGATTATTAGGATTTTAGTGCTTACCTAGTTGATTGAAGAGAAAATTATTTTTATTATATAACCTGCAACCATATACATTGAATTTTTACTTTGTGTGAAACCTTTCAAAACACAATTTATTGAATTTTAACCTATTTGGTATACATGTTTTAATGGGAATAAAAATTCAAATAGAAGATCAAGGAAATAAACTTTCGTGAAAAGGTATATATATCAACCAATATTTACTTCAAGAATTGATGTTGCACTAGGCTAGATATAGTTTCTTATAGACTAACACCTAAAAGCTTGGATTTATGTCTTTTTTATGTGGGAACTAAATTTTACATAAAACTCCAAATAAAAATAGTTTACAATTAGTTGATATAAATATAAGCTTTGTTAGCTAGTAGTAAATATAAATGACAATCAATATACCTTATGATATACACAAAGTATGTATAGATATTGTCACATTAAACTAGATAAAATCAACAAATTATCTTATAGATTCTTATTTGTACCTAAAATAATTTCATTTGTGACTTGCAAGGTAAAATTCCTTACAACATAACTATTGGCAATTTGGCCTCCCAAGTTTAAATGCTAACCCTTATAACCATATTTTTTCATGGAACCCACTTAAGCCTATATATGGTACTATCTTGAGTGATGATGTCTCCTAATTTATTCTTGAAGTCATTAAAAACTATTAGAGCTGTCTTAAAGTTTGATTATGATCATCATATGTCCTAGATGTCTTTAGTCCTTCAATGATGCGCTTGATCATCATGATGTCATTGAATATCATATGAATGGAGTAAGTCTCAATGTCTTATCATTGTCATGTCTCTATTTCAAATGGTATTAAGTATCCTCATGATTTTTTAGTATGTTTGGAAGTTTTTGACAAAATATTGAAGTGGTCTTATGACCTAGAGTGCCTTAATGAAGATAGTTGAAGATGGATGCTAATGACTCACCATGATCTTCTCTACTATATTCAATATATGAGATGCATGGTGGACTGTAAACATTGAAAGTGTGGTCAAGATATATAAATCATCATGGAAACTCTTAAGAAGGATATAAGGTAGTCTTTGTGATATTCATTAGTAAATCTTATTTTGAGGATATATGTATGTTTCCTAAAAGAAATGTTTTGGTCTTTAAATAAAAAGTTTTGAAATCAAAAGGCCACTAACATGTAAACCACATAATTAATCACCCTCATGGTCATGACATTAATTTAGTCAAATGGTTTTATGCTTTGAAATTATCACCTCTACGATTTTGAAACATTATTTTGTTATTAAAGGAGCTCACACATGTAAAATATGCCCCCTTTATGCTCTCCAAAACTTATTAATTATTTGAATATGCATTTTGACCCACATTTTCCTTTATGTTTACTTGAAATGGTGGGTTAGAACTAAAAAAAGAGGATATGAAGGAGAATTTATAGGATTCAATAGCTTTTCTTGGTGGTACAGATCCATATAGTATGGATTTTTTAGGAGAAGTCATGGAGATGTAAGAAGGTTTTGTTAAAGGTAAATGGTGAGGAGATTAGAATGTTTGAGGACTTGATAAGCCAAAAATTGATGTTTTTCCCTACTTAGTTCATTGATAGACAATAAGAGTACTTCAAGTTTATGCTCAGTCCATATAAGAGAGAGATAAGGAAGATTTAAGCTCTTGACAAGAGGAAATAGGAATTATAACCAACTTATCATGGGTATTGGTTGTTGGTTTAGTCTTCCAAACTTATGAAGTAATGATAATAACTTAAGGGTTCTAGTCATCATTCACATATACACAAGGAAAGAGAAGAAATATAATTTTATGGAGTTTATGACTAGTTTGGTCAAATTAATGCTTGATTATAATTATTTAGGTCTTAAAGAGACCTTTCATGGATTACAGAACATTTTGATCTAGAAGTGTGGGTATATAGAGATGAAGAACACATTAAATACCAAATCTATAGTCTACAGGCAAGGTTGAAGATAGTTTATGGTTCAATGGTTGATTCTAAGTTGTCAAAGCATAATAATACTTGTATGAGATGTTTCATTCATGATCATGTGTCTTTATTTCATGTTTCTCAAATTTTCCTCAAGGTCTCATATCTTGTCAACAATCAATCTACCATAAAAGCCCTCATAATCTTATTTAGCATATATTAAGGTAACTTAGCATATGTTAAGGTAATTTAGAGAATCCTAGGTTCCTTTTCTAATGGTATATGCCTCTTTGAGAGCCTTGAAAATGATATATCTTGTTAAGGAATATGCCTATGCCCATTTAAGATCCTTTAAGATTGTGTTTACTATGGATTCATTTTTCATCCTATTCTCCCATGTTTCATTCCATTTTCATAAATTTATCACTACCATTCACCACTACTACAAGCTTATCACTCCATTCTTAGACTCCATGTATACTCCATTATCAACACAAATACTATCACCACTCTTTATCCACACCCATATCATGAATTCAAGTATTGGGCACTCCTTAGTGTTTTTATGGATAATTATGGTCATGAAACTAAGTTATAAAGCCTAAAACCTTGATAAATGGTAAATCTCCACCTACAACCAAGGTGAAAACACAGTCAAGTATACTTCATGAAAGTGGTGTATAAAAGAGGCTAGAAGATGTATTAATGAATGGAATTTGAAATATACACTAAGTTTTTTAAATGAATGGAATAGGTCCATAAACCATGTTATTGACATTCTCAAGGTCTCATCCTATCTTAGTCTGTATAAGCAATAATGGATCATCACCGACAGTCATATTCTAAGACACAGTTAGGCTACCTCTACCAAGAAAGTTATATGTATTTGGTTTGGAGAGGATATAAAACAAGGTTTTGATGTGATAAAAGTTAAAATGTCTTTATTTTGGACCAAGGAGATATAACCTAAAGTCAATCATGAATGATGACTCATAGTAAATGCATCAGTTGTAACCTATAGTTTTTTTAGAGAATCAACATGTTTGTTCCCAAAGAGAGAAGATAGAGTTTGTGTTGGAAATATTGTCATTGATGTCAAAGGTCTAACATTATTGGTGATAAAGGCCCCATTTCATTTAATGTTGTTTGTAATAAATATATCTTGGCTAATATGAGTTAATATTTATTTAATATTAATGAATATATTTTTGGTTGCATATGAGACAAAAGAAGGGCCCATGGAGAAGTAAAAGAGCCATGGGATAAAGAAAAAAGAAGGATGGGACACATTTTCCCATGAAGAGTCATCTTGGGGAATTCCAAGAGTCACAAAGTGAAGACAAAAGAGAAAGGGCACAATTTCTCATGGACACTTTAAGGAATACGAAAAGTCACCAAGATGAGGACAAAAGAGGGAAGGACGTTTTTGATCATGAAGGGTCACCACATGAATTTTCAAAGGATTTAATATGAAGGGTCATACAAGTTTGGCACCATTTTCCATGAGGATTGAAGGGTCATAAAGGGGGAAGGCCAAAGGTCATTTGGAAAGCTATAAATAAAGGCTTGAGAAACCATTTGTAATATGAGAGATAGAGGTTGATTTGATATTGTAATATTTATCTTAGAAGAGCAATTATGAAAGATGAATATGATTTGTATTTGTTATATCTAGATTATAAGAGCAAAGGTGAGAGAGAGGAAAGAGATGTTGTATTGGACTATCATTTGTTGAGATAGAAATATTGAGAGATAGGTGTGTGGTATACACAAAGGGGTTGGTGCTCCTGTGGGTTGGTGCTCAACAAAAGGGTTTGGTGCTCCTATGGGTTGGTGCTCAAGAATAGTAGTTGGGTTGGTTCTCTGTAAAGGGGTTTAGTGCTCCTACAAGTTTGTGCTTGCAAATATTGTTTGGGTTGGTGCTCATTCATATACTTGAGATTTTTCTCCATGGTTTTTCCTACATTGGGTTTCCATGTTATATCTAGGGTCTCTCTCTATCTTGTGTGGTGTTTATTGTTTGAGTTTTATTACATATCTTGAATGTTTGATTAAGTGAAATTTTGTTAAGGAAGAGATTTATAAGATAAATGATATACTGATTCACCCCTCGTCTCAATATATCTCATGCTTAACAATTGGTATCAGAGCAGGTTCCTTTTTGAAAAAGTTTTACAGCTTGAAGGTAGATCAGGAAAGCACAAGATGGCAATACATAAAGGTGCCTCTGCAAGCAAAAGAATAGTTGATCAAGAAGAAGAAGAGGATGAAGCTGAAGTGAATATGGAAGGAGAACTCATGTGTGCCTTAGAAGAGTTAAAAGTTGTTGAAAATAAAAATCAAAGATTGAAGCATCAAATCAAGAAAAATGAAAAGGAGTCAAAGGAGATAATTGAAGATATAACGACACAATTGGAAATATCAAGAAAATAATGTGAAAGGTATGTTACTGAAATTGCCTCTTTAAAAGAAGAGATTGAGAAAGTAGTCAATAATAAAATAGTCAATGATTCAAAATTTGAGAATAACACTAATATGTTGAATAAGATATTAGAAAGCTAAAAGGCAATATCAGATAAGATAGGTATCAGTTTTGAAAAGAAGAAGAGCTATGTTGAAGCTCTTACAAATAAAGAAACAAGAAGGGAAGAAGTGAAGAATACAGAGGACAAAGAAGGCTGGAAGGAACAAAGCTATAAAAGGCAATCAGGTCATAGATTCACAAATAGGTCCTATTTTTATGGTTACTATTTTTATTGTAATGGATATGGTCATAAGAAATTAGAATGTAGAAAAAAAACTAACAATCTCAAAAATAAGGAAAAAGAAGGTCATGTAGAGTCAAGCAGAAGCTATAACTCTTTTGCTCCTCTATTAAGCTTTGATGAAGAGACCATATTTTGTTACAAGTGTAACAACTTCAGACACATAGCTCGGTATTATAGAAGCGTGTTTGAGTTAGTCAAGAAGGACCAGAGTTTTAGGGCTCCATTCATCAAGAAAAAGGTTCAGACATGGTAGAAGAAACAATCTGAAGGTTTTATGTTGGTCCAGACAACATTTCATGCAAGAAATGAAGAAAAGCCATGGTTTATTGATAGTGGATGTTTGAGGCACATGACAAGAGACAAGATCAAGTTCATAACCTTGAAGAAGATCAATGGTGGCATAGTGAAATTTGGGGATGATACTATTGCCAGAATTGCCATAAAAGGTACACTAAGTTTAGATAATGGTAGAACTAAAACTGAAAATGTTTTATATGTATAAGGTCTTAAGCATAATATTTTGAGTGTAAGTCAGATGTGTGATTAGGGGCACACACTAAAGTTTCATGTAGAAGGTTGTGAAATTAGAAGAAAAGATTCATATGTATTGATTGTAGATGCTCAGAGAATAGGTAATAACTTATATATATTATCAGACATCAAAGGTTAAAAATGTTGTTTGATTCAGATTGAAGAAATTTGGCTATGGCATAGGAGAATGGGGCACATAAATTTTGACAATCTTGTCAAAATTTGTAGAAATCAAGTAGTCAGGAATCTTCCAAAGATCACAAAGCCATTTAACATGCTTTGTGGACCTTGTCAGCATGGTAAGCAGGCTAGAAGGTAGTTTAAAACAAAAGAGTACTCAACCACTCAAATGCTAGAGCTTGTTCACATTGCTCTATGTGGACCTATGAGGACTTAAAGTAATCAAGGTGATAAATATTTCATGTTGCTTATTGATGAATTTTCACGTATGACTTGGATAATGTTTTTAAAGAAAAAATCAAAGCTTTTAGACAATTTAAAGCATTCAAAGCATTAGTTGAGAATGAAAATAATCTAAAGATTAAGTGTCTAAGATCAGATCAAGGAGGAAAATTCATGTCAAATCAATTTATTGAGTTTTGTGAAGATCATGGAATAAAGAGACAGTATTCAGCAGCCAGAACTCCACAACAAAATGGAGTAGTTGAATGGAAAAATAGAACAATTCAGGGGATGGTGAGGACAATGCTAAATGAATTGAAGATATCAAATAAATATTGGAGAGAGGTGGTTGGTATAGTAGTGCATATTTAGAATAGATATTTATTAAGAGTCAATAGTGACAAGACTCCTTATGAGCTATGAAAAGACAAACCAGCAACAGTTGATTATTTTAGAGTTTTTGGTAGCAAATGCTTCATAAAGAGAACTGATTAAAAACTTGGTAAGTTTGAATCTAGAGCAGATGAAGGTATATTTCTTGGTTATTCTTGCAAAAGTAAAGCTTATAAATGTTATAACAAAAGAACCAAGAATTTTTTTGAAAGTGCAAGTGTCAGGATAGAAGAAGATGGAACACAAAAGATTAGTGATCCAGTAGACATTCCTAAAATCATTGAAGAGGAAGGCTTTGAAGAATCAAATGAAGATACGGAAAAGGAGAAGGAGAAAAAGGGCACCAAGACTCCATCCAAATATGTTCAAAAAAATCATAATGAAAGTGACATCATTGGGGACATAAAAGAAGGAATTTGCACCAGAAGAATGATGGTAAGTGAATCTGAACAAGTTAATTTCTCTTTGTTATCTAAAATTCAGCCTAGAATTTTTTTAGAAGCTAGACATGATGAGCATTGGGTTAAGGATATGGATGAAGAATTAGATCAGATAGAAAATAATGATACTTGGGAATTAGTGCCTAGACCAAAAGATCACAATGTGATAAGAACAAAATGGGTTTATAGAAATAAGTTGAATGAAAATGGAGAAGTAACCAAAAATAAAGCAAGATTAGTATGCAAAGGATATGCTCAAATTGAGGGAATAGATTTTGAAGAAACTTTGCACTAGTAGCAAGGTTAGAGGCTATTAGAATGTTTCTTGCATATGACGTATTTAAAAATTTCAAAGTGTTTCAAATGGATGTCAAATCTGCCTTCCTAAATGGGAATCTTGAAGAAGAGGTCTACATTGAGTAGCTTAAGGGGTTTATTCTCTCAAATATTAGTAATCATGTATGCAGATTGAAGAAAGCATTGTATGGATTAAAACAAGCTCCCAGAGCTTGGTATGCAAGACTTGATAAGTACCTACAAGATCAAGGATTCAAGAGAGGATTTGTTGATAGTAATCTTTACCTCAAAACATAAGTGAGCATCAATGATTGTTATGGTATATGTTGATGATATCATTTTTGGAGGAAATATTGAAAAGATGACAAAAGAATTTTTTGATAGAATGCAAAAAGAATTTGAGATGTATATGCTTGGATAATTATCATTTTTTTTAGGATTACAAATATTTAAATCAAATAAAGGAATTTTTATATCTCAAAGTAAATATGCCAAGGAAATGTTGAATAAATTTGGTTTTGAGGATTGTGTACTAGTTGGCACACCTAGATGTATAGGAAATAAGGTGAGCAAGGATGTAGATTCACCTGTTATAGATCAATCTTTGTATAGATCTATGATTGGTAGTCTTTTATATTTGACAGCATTGAGACCAGACATCATGCATGCAGTAGGTATGGTTGCAAGATATCAGTCATCTCCAAGAGATAGTCATGTTCAGTTGCTGAAAAGAATATTTAGATATATCAAGGGGACATTGGATTATGGATTATGGTATCCCATAGGTAAATATTTCACCTTATTTGCTTATACAAATTCAGATTAGGCAGGGTGCTTAGATGATAGAAAGAGTACAAGTGGAGGAGCTTTCTTCCTTGGTGATAGCTTAGTATCATGGCTAAGCAAGAAGCAGAACTCAGTATCACTTTCTATAGCTGAAGAAAAATATATTTCAGTAGTATTGTGTTGTACTCAAGTGCTTTGGATGAAGCAAACTTTGGAATATATCAAGGTAAAATATGATGAACCTATTTCCATTTTTTGTGATAACACAAGTGCTATAAATATTTTGAAAAATCTAGTAATGCATTCAAGAACAAAACATATTCCCATTAGATATCACTTCTTGAGAGAGCAGGTTGTAGATCAATAGGTTAAGATGGAATATATTAGTAATACAAAGTAGATTGTAGATATTTTCATAAAGGTACTACCAAAAGACACATTTGAGTATCTGTGAGAGAAGTTGGGAGTAATTTCCTTTACTTCCTACCATTGAGGTTCATCATCAGTTGAGGGGGAGCTAAGTGTTAGCTCCAGGTAGGCCCTTTGCCATTGATGTCAAAGAAGGAGAATAACAGGTACAGGTATAGGTATAGGTGCAAAAAATAGGTACAAGGAATAGGTACATGTTGCTATAATAAGGGGGAGTTACTGTATGTTTTTAGATGATAGTATGTGCAGGTGACAAGATGTGGCAATTTCAAGATTGAGGTTTCCATCAATGACAAAGGGGGAGATTGTTGGAAATATTGTCATTGATGTCAAAGGTCTAGCATTATTGGTGATAAAGGCCCCATTGCATTTAATGATGTTTATAATAAATATATCTTGGCTAATATGAGTTAATATTTATTTAATATTAATGAATATATTTTTGGTTGTATATGAGACAAAAGAAGGGCCCATGGAGAAGTGAAAGAGCCATGAGATAAAGACAAAAGAAGGATGGGACACATTTTCCCATGAAGAGTCATCTTGGGGAATTCCAAGAGTCACCAAGTGAAGACAAAAGAGGAAGGGCACAATTTCTCATGAAGGGACACTTTAAGGAATATGAAAAGTCACCAAGATGAAGACAAAAGAGGGAAGGATGTTTTTGATCATGAAGGGTCACCACATGACTTTTCAAAGGATTGAATATGAAGGGTCATACAATTTTGGCACCATTTTCCATGAGGATTGAAAGGTCACAAAGGGGGAAGGCCAAAGGTCATTTGGAAAGCTATAAATAAAGGATTGAGAAGCCATTTTTAATATGAGAGATAGAGGTTGATTTGATATTGTAATATCTATCTTAGAAGAGCAATTGTGAGAGATGAATATGATTTGTATTTGTTATATCTAGCTTAGAAGAGCAAAGGTGAGAGAGAGGAAAGAGATATTGTATTGAACTATCATTTGTTGAGATAACAACATTGAGAAATAGGTGTGTGGTATACACAAAGGGGTTGGTGCTCCTATGGGTTGGTTCTCATGAATAGTAGCTAGGTTGGTGCTCAGCAAAGGGGTTTGGTGCTCTTACAAGTTTATGCTTGTGAATATTGTTTGGGTTGGTGCTCATTCATATACTTGAGATTGTTCTCCATGGTTTTTCCCACATTGGGTTTCCACGTTATATCTGGTGTCTCTCTCTATCTTGTGTGATGTTTATTGTTTGATTTTTATTGCATATCTTGAATGTTTGATTAAGTGAAATTTGGTTAAGGAAAAGATTTATAAGATATATGATATACTGATTCACCCCCCTCTCAGTATATCCCATGCTTAATAGTTTGTATGAGTAAATATTTATAATCCAATTCAAGTATTAAACAAGTTTAAGGATGTGGTGATAAGGTCATATACCTAAATGAGACAACCAATGTGCATCTACATCCAGCTTAGTGCAGTTATGTAGATAGGTGAAACAAGCTTAATCTTGTGCATTAGTTTGAAAGTAAACTTGGGATATATGAAACATCAAGAGATGTTTGAATATTGTAGGAACTATAATCAGGTTCAATTCCATTAAGGATGTTAATGTGAGGTTTTAGACAAAAGACATAGTCCTAGTCTCAAAAGCACCTATAACCATGAAAGAACGAGGTATGAACTAAATATTCAACACAGTGATGAAGGAAGGTATTTGAAAGCATTTAGAACCCTATTGAAGATTAAAATAGTTTAAAAAGAATTGGATTGGATTATATTATATGAATCCTCAAAGCTCATAAACATAGTCAGGTGACTCCTTAAGGGCATACACAAGCTACAAATTCAAGATAGGCAGTTAAGCCTAAAGGGAGGAAAAAATATGAGATAATGAAAACTAAGGTCTATATTAGATAGGTAATATAGTTCATGAAATCAGGTTGAGGTCAAATAATATTATGTGAAATATTATAAAGGGGAGATTCAAAGCCTCATACACACATAATCATACACAAATAGTCAATGCATATAACCTATCTTGAGGAGTTTTATTTTTATGAAGTGTCTATAGGTTTATTCAATATTTCAAACTTGGTATAAATGATAATTATGACTAAATTGAGATATACATGCTATCTTCAACTTTATAAAATTAGTGGAAACTAAAACTACTTTGTCTTAGAGCTACCTCAGTCAGTTAGCAATCAATAATGAGACCAGGTGGGCTATTTGGAGGTTTATAGATAAGACACAAGGCTTGGGATTCATGTATATGTTTTTGAGGAAAGAAAAGGTGATTTTAAGTATTCATACACTCTATGGGATTGATAAAACTTAGTTATAAAGTTAGTATGCCTTTGAGGGCTAGCAGATAAACCTTAAACCTAGTAAGTGACCATGCTATCATATTGAGACATGGCTAGGTCTTCTTTGCATTTTCATTGTCATAGGAATGGTGTGGAGATTTATTGAAATCCTAATATAAGTGATTTGATGAGGGGAATGAGTTTTTTTTGTCATTTTGCTTTTTAAATATTCCATTTGCTTACACAGTCTAGATAGTCATTCAAGGTACATTTCCCTATGTTCATATCTTAACAAATGTTTTGCATGGTAACTTAAGCTAGTAAATAAAATTTAAGGGGTCAATGTACTAAAAATCCATAAAAAGAGGTCTTGTTTTGGAGGTCTATACTCTATGAATAATTGCTAAGAGTCTTGGACCTCCAAAACCCTTGTTAAAACCCTAAAAGACACCCAATGAAGGAAAAATACCTTAAAATTCATCCAGATTAATTATTTAAGCCATGAAATGACACTTTTGGTCTTCCTAACTCTCTTAATCATCAAAACAACCTATTTTTTGACACATGTAAAAGTCATGATTTACGGATTAGGGTTGATAAGGCTAATTTAAGCATATGATCAAGGAAATAAAGGGTATTTACTTATATAATGAGTAACATAAGGGATAATGGGTCCTAAAGTGACTAAATAACCTTGTGGGAACCATATAAAGGGATACCCATAACTGGTTCTATAGGCATATAGACCTAGGTTTTTAGTTAAGAGACTATATACATGTAAATATAGGGTATATGGATCATTCAAGCCAACAAAATTACTCCAAAGGATTTCATAGATGATATTCATGTTGGATAAAATGGATAAGATCCTTAAAACTCTCAATAAAGTTAAAAATCTAATAACTCTACCTATACATATGCTTATATATTAGAATCATTGAATAATGCCATCAAGAAGGGGTAGTAGAAGGAAAAATTAGGTCATGAGGACACATCCAATCTTCATGAACAACTTTATCAGGTTGTTAGAGGGATGAAAAATAGATATGAACTGCAAGAGAGATACTATAGTTGATCATTTGGACCTTAAGACACATAACACTACCCAGAAAGCATGTTTCTTCCTTGATAGGTGACTTCACATGATCATTATTGTATGAAGATTTTTCATTTGAGGATAGGCACCTTATGAAATGTGGATGGATTAGTCTACTAGTGTTTTATGGAATTGGTTTAGATATTTAACACCTAAACTTTATGAATCATTGTTAAGAGTCTTGAGCACTCTCAAACCTCTCTAAAACCCTACTTAGGACCCAAATAAAAATATTTGAAGGAAAATTCATTAAAATAGATTTAAATACCTTGATAATCACCTAGATTATCTAGTACACTTAGAGAGGGTCATGACCATTGTACTTTATTGTATGGATGGTGTATGGACCTATAAAAAATAGTGTTTTTTCAAGAAAAAGAGTAGAAAATAAGGTAAAATGTAATTTAGGATGTTTAAAATAATTATAAGGGAAGATATAACACTTTTTTTACCTTCTCAAGATACCAAATACCCAAACTATTCCTACAAATACCTCTACAACTCTCTTCCAAATAGCCTGTCTATAGATATGAGAGAGAAGGTGATCTAGTCACCTAGTTTGGCTAGTTTTCAATTGTGAGATACTAAATAAGGAACATGAAATGATGTAATGTGTAATTTTAGGAATGAAAATAATTTATTTATAGGTTATTAAGGTTTCATTTAAGCTTTCATAGCCACCCAATCAACTAATAATCTAATAACTAGACCTAGTGCCCTATTTGGCCTATTTGGTCAACAAGGGAAGTTGAAGAATGACATAGAGGGATGATAAAGATGGTAAATACAATTTATTAATATTATTAAATAACTAAATTTAATGATTCAAGTTCACATTCCATGATCATAATGGAGAAAGAAGTCAGTCGCTTGACTTGGTTATATGCTCAAAAGGAGGAGTATGGACCGTTGTATGTTTATGATGGCCTAATAACATATCATTGATGTTTTAAATATAAATAAGAGGTTTTATTTTAATAAATAGGGGTGTAAAATGATTCAATAATTGTTTAAAAAGTAAACTACATCCTTCACTACCTCAAATCTACACTTAAGGAGTCATTAAAGAACATCAATCATGGAGACTCTTTTGGAGGACTGTGTAATTAATTTTAACTATAGTAATGAATGTTATATGTTAATTTATGACATTTTAATCCCTCATACATTCCATTCTCCCCTCTTCATCTTCTATTTTTTATATATATTTAGGTCTTAAGGCCTTAATTTGTATCCCTCTCTTGGGTATGAGGAAACTCTACCTAGTTTTGTACTTGTAAACCTAATAGACTGATTAATAAATTATTTCATCTATTTGATGGTGATATCTAGTGTGTTTACACATGTTTATATTTTAAAATGTGATGGATCTCCCTCCCTTTCAGGTCCTTATTCACCTAGATACAAATAAGGTGTTTTATGCAAGTTATGTGATGTGTAGAAGTGTTGGCGATAGGGTTTAAAGTATGATTTGACTAGGAAGAGTCTCATAGAAAACATTATTTTCATGACATTTTCACTATATTTATCTAGTATAACCTCCACATGAAACATTTTTTCATAGGAGCTCATGAAAATTATTGTTTAGTTGCTTGCTAGTCCACTAGTGTCATTAGGAGTTCAAATTAAGTGGATGGATGAATTATATAGGTGCATCACCACCCATTATATTAGATTTACCTTATATAATTTCTATATATTTACACCCTAATATTAATATGTCTTAGTGAATTGAGCTAAAGTGATGTACCAAAGGAGCTAGCCCCATAATCTATAAGTTAGGTCTAGTGATAAGGTCACCCATAACCTTTAGGCCATTCCCATGTTAGTCCATGTTTGAAGTGGAATTGAAAACTCTCCTTAAACAAGGTGTAACTTGGATTGATAACAATTCTAGAACACTTGGTGGGATTGATTCAATCATTATAACATTCACATTAGTACCTTGTAATCATCTTGAGAAACTTCAAACACTCATAAGGTCATCATCTCTGATTTAAAGAAGGTTCTTGTTCATAATTTATTAACTTTCATTTACATTGTGATGAGATATGGATACATATGGGGTTTATTCCTATCATTCACTTCCTTATTAACAACCCTATGATCCATCCCAATTCTATTATGATCCCTATCCATCTTATTCTAACCCTTATCAACCCCACATTCACCCATGTCAACCTTATTATGAGCCTCACCAACCCTATATTGATCCCTATCAGTAGTATGGTGGATAAGATTGATACCCCTCATGAGCCTTATTATACTCCCTATGACCCATATTAGTTCTAAGGTTATCCTCCTTACCAAAATTTCTCTCCCTCTTTCCCTTACCAAGCACTCTTCCAAGACACACATCAATTTTCTAATGATTTGGAATATTTGAAGAGTATGATCCAAATCATTTCCAATGAAATATTAGCCTTGAAAAAACAAAAATCGTGCAAACCATTTCATAAGTCTTCACCCTCTACTAACCCATGCCAATATCCTTAGATTGTAATTCCACCCCATCAAGAAGTTCCTCCATTCATACTCAAAGATACAATACATATAATTCAAGAATATTCTAAACCCAAGTTTCCAACTTGGAAACAAATCACACAATCAAGGGCAGGAGGACACCAATCAAGTATAAGCCAAGATGTTTCTCTAGAATAAAAATTGGAAAACACTTATCCTCTACCCCTCCCTCTTCAAAAGTCCAAGGCCTTCCCTTTATGGAGGTCTATTCAATAAAATATTTAGTATAAAAAGGAATTGATGGTTGTCAAAGTTGAGCATTCTAATGATCTTGATAAATCATCTACAACACCATTCTATTTTACTCACCTTCTTGATCTCTTTTAAGGATCCACCATGCCATCCCTTGAGAATGAGCCTCTTCTTTTTGAGACAAATGAAGAAAACAAACTATAGTGATAGAAGATGAGAGTGACTTGAGTGAACAAGAAGAGGAAATCATCATTGGGATACCCCTTACCAAGGATAGGTATGAATAAATATTTTATAATGAAAAATATGATTAACTCTAAGAGGTTGCTTGGGTGCAAGATAAGCTGCAAGAAGAAGACACTCCAATTGGCCAAAAAGAAGATGGTTTTTGAGATATCCTTGATGACATGGTAGCCAATCTTTGTCATGAAATCCTTGATGAGTGTGAGAGTGATGCATCTATTCAACTTGTATTAGATACAAGGTAAGGTGATAACCTTCTAAAGTCTCCAAAAATTTAAGAAAAATTATGTGTTCAAGAAAACTCTAGTTTTATTGAAGATAAAGGACCAATTCTTGGCCACCAAGATGAATTTGTTGATGAATCTGAGACCCTAATGATTGATAAGAGTTTGAAGTATGATCATGATTTCATGGAGTGTCAAGGTGACAATGATTATTTTTGGTAGCAATACATGAGCATTTGTAATGAATATCATGACATTTAAGGACTCACACTTCATATATAACATGTTAAAGATGAATCAAATATTGACCCTATCAAGTGTTGTCCATAAGAAGAACAAGCCCAAGATGATGAAAGTAATGATGAAGTGTTTGATAAAGTTGTACCTTAGGTTGATACTCCTAAAAACAAACTAAGTGATGATATTTTGTCCTTTATCATGCTTAATGAAGTTCAAGATGTCCATCATGAAGGTCTTGATAAGTCACCATTAAATATGGAATAGAGTGAAAGGACCAACCAATATATGACAAATTAGGAGTAACTTATGTATGAATTAGAGATGAAGCTAATCATGCAAGGTAGATGAATATGTGATGATTATGATTGGATTATTATTAAAGTATAGTTGCTTTTTTAAGAGGCCATGAACATGTTAATGCCCCCAACTACAAGTGGGAGTCTTCATATAGTGAGCAATTCTTGGTTGGACTCAAATCAAGACATGGAAATAAGACCTCATGGTGACATAGTGATCAAACAAGTTTTCCATTTGATCTTAGAGGAAATAATTTAATCTCAGGTTAGTTATTTTAGTATTTTTTATCTTTTTTCAATAAATGGTCAACACAGGTTTAGTTTTCTACCTTGTTATTTTGTTTGTCATCTCTTGTTATTTTCCTTAAGTTAGGTGTGTTTTTTAGGTAGAGGTGTTGTTTCTATTTGGGTATTATTAGTTGGTTGTAGTTCTATAGGTGTTATAAGTGCTAATTGTTTGGTAGTTTAAGAGGGTAGTCATCAAAACCATGTTGTCATGTTTAAATATTGTCATTATCATGAAAAGTTAGTGGGTTATCTTAACTAGTAGGTTGGTCAACCCCTATGAGTCAGCAAAAAATGTTGGTAATTTGTCCTCCCAAGGTCAAATTCCAACCCTTATAACTGAAAACTTTTCATGGCACCCACTTAAACCTCTACATGGTGCTATAATGAGTGATGATGTCTCCTAATTACTTCTTGAAGTAATTTAAAACTGTTCGAGGTGTCTTAGAGTCTGATTGTGATCATCATATGTCCTAGATGTCTTTGGTCCTTAAGTGACATGCTTAATCATCATGATGTCATTGAATTTCATATGGAGTAAGTCTTAATGTCTTGTAATTATCATGTATATATTTTAAATGGTATTGAGTATCCTCATGATGTTTGAGTATGTTTGGAGTTTTTTGACAAGAGATTGAAGTGGTCTTATGACCTAGAGTGTCTTAATGAAGATGGTTAAAGATGGAAACTAATGACTCACCATGAGATTATATAGTGTATTTATTTAATGAAAGGTATGGTGGACTATACTATTTAAAAGTGTGGTCAAGATATATAAAATCCTCATGAAAACTCTTAATAAGGCTATAAGGTACTCTTTGTGATACTGATTAACAAATATTCTTTTGAGGCTATATGTATGTTGTCCAAAATAAAGGTTTCAGTATTTAAATGGAATGTTTTTAACTCAAAAGGACACTAACACATCAACCATACCCTTAACCAACCTCATGCTCATGACATTGATTTAGTCAAATAGTTTCATGCTTTGAAATTATTCCCTTTACGAGTCTAGAACATTATTTTGTTATTAAAAGAGATCACACATGTGAAATATGCCCCATTTATGCTCTCTAAAGCTTATTAATTATTTAAATATGAATTTTGACCCTCATTTTACTTCATGTTTCCATAAAATGGCAGTTTTTAACTAAAACAAGAGGAAATGAAGGAGAATTTATAGGATTCAATAACCTTTTTTGGTGGTACAGATCCATACAATATGGATTTACTTAGGATAAGCCATGGAGATGTAAGAAGGTTTTGTTAAAATTACATGGTGAGGAGATTATAATGTTTGAGGGCTTGACAATACAAAAAATTATGTGTTTTCCGTACTTATTTCATTGATAGACATCAAGAGCACTTCAGGTTTATACTCAATCTGTATAGGAGAGAGAGAGAAACAAGATTCAAGATCTTGACAAGAGGATCTAGGAATTATGACCTTATAGTCATGGGTATTTGTTTTTGGTTTATTATTCCCTACTTTATGAAAAAATGCTAAGAACTTAAGGGTTTTGGTCATCATTCACATCTGCACAAGGCAAGAGAAACAATATAGTTTTGTGGAGTTTCTGACTATTTTGGTCAAACTAATGCTCGAATCTAATTATTTAGGTTTTTAAGAGACATTTCATGGATTATCAAACATTTTGATCCACACATGTGGGTATATAGAGATAAATAACACATTAAATACCAAATATACAATTTTCAAGTAAGGTTAAATATAGTGTACAATTTAATGGTTGATTCCAAGTTGTCAAAGCATAATAAGACTTATAAGAGATGTTTCATTCATGATCATGTGTATTTATTTTAGGTTTCTCAAAGTTTCCTAAAGGTATCATAGATTTTCAACCATAAATATACCCTAAACACCCTCAAAATCACATTTATCATATGTTAAGGTAATTTTGGGAATCTTAGGTTGCTTTTTAAATAATATATGCCTATTTGAGATCCTTCAAAATGATATATATTATTAAGGAATATGCCTATGCTCACTTAGGATCTTATAAGATGGTTTTTAATATGGATTAATGTTTCCTACCATCCCCCCATGTTTCATTCCATTTTCATAACTTTGTGACTACCATTCACCTTTACTATAAGCTTATCACTCCATTTTTAGTCTTCATATATACTCCATTATCACCACACATACTATCATCGCTCATTATCCACATACATATCATGAATCCAAGTATTTGGTACTCCTTATTTTTTTTATAAATCATCATGGTCATGAAAATAAGTTATAAATCCTTAAACCTTTCTAAAATGGTAAATCTCCACTTACAACCAAGGTAAAAACACATTCAAGTATACTTCATGAAAGTGTTGTATAGAGGAGGCTAGAAGATGTCTCAATTAATGGAGTTTTAAATGTCTCCTAAGTTGTTTTAAATGAATGGAAGAGGTTAATAAACCATGTTATTGACCTTCTCAAGGTCTCATCTCATCTCAATTCATACAAGAAATAGTAGATCATCACCTACAATCATATGCTAAGACATAGTCATGCTACCTCTACCAAGAAAGTTATGTGTTTTTGGTTTGGAGAGGATAGAAACAATGGTTTTTATGTTGTGATAAAAGTACAAAGGTAATTATTGTGGAACAAGGAGATATAACCTAAAGTCAATCATGAATGATGACTCATAGTCAATGCATCAGTTGTAACCTATAGGTTTTTTTGGAGAATCAACAAGTTTGTTCCTCAAGAGAGAAGATAGAGTTTATATGAGTAAAGATTTATGATAAAATTTTAGGATTTATAAAAGTTAAAGGATTTGGTGATAATGTCCTAGATCCAAATGAGACAACCATTGTGCATCTACATCCAGCTTAGTGGAGTTATGTAGCTAGGTAAAATAAGCTTAATCTTGTGAATTGGTTTGAAAGTGAACTTATAATATATGAAAAATCAAGAGTTGTTTGAATATTATAGGATAGTAAGGTTCAAGTCCATGAAGGATAATAATTTGAGGTTTTAGACATAAGACATAGTCTTTGTCTCAAAATCACCTACAACCATGAAAGAACAAGGTGTGAGCTAAAGGTGCAACATAGTGAAGAAGGAAGGTGTTTGAAAGCATTTAAGACCTTATTAAAGATTAAAATAGGTTAAAAATAATTGGAAAGGACAATATTATATTATATCAAGCCTAAAATCTCCTAAACATAATTAGGTGACTCCTTAAGGGCATACAAAGGCTACAAACTCAAGATGGGTAGTTAAGCCTAAAGGGAGGACAAAATATGAGATAATGAACATGAAGGTATATATTAGATAGGAAATATAGTTTATGAAATCATATTTAGGCTAAATAATATGGTGTTAGTGATTTTCAAGGGGAGACTCAAAGCCTCATACACACATAGTCATATACACAGTCAATGCATAAAGCCTATCTTGAGGAGTTTTATGGTTATAAAGCCTTTATAGGTGTAGTTAGGCATTAAAACTTGGTAAAAATGATAATTATGACTGAATTGAGTTATAAATTCTATCCTAAACATTAGATAATTAGTGAAAACATTAACTATTTTATCTCAGAGTTGTCTTAGTTAGTTATCAGTTAATAATGAGACCAGGTGGGGTATTTAGAGGTTTATAAATAAGATAGGAGGGTTGGGATTAATGTAAATGTTTTTGAGTAAATAAATGGTGATTATAAGTCTTCATAAGATATGTGGGATTGATAAAACTCAACCGTGAAGTCAATATGCCCTTGAGGGCTAGTAGATGCAAACAAACCTTAAACCTGGTAAGAGACCCTACTATCATATTAAGATAGATCTAGGTCTTATTTTAATTTGTATGGTCATAGTAATGGTGTGGAGAGTCAATTAAATCTTGAGAGAAGTTATTGGGTTAGGTAAATTCAACAAACTTGTCATTTTTATTGTTAAACCTTCTATTTTCTTACATAGTCTAAACAATCATTTGAGGCACATTTCCATACATCCATATAGCAACACATATTTTAAATGGGAACTCAAGCTAGTAAGGAAAGTTTAAGGTGTCAATATACTAAATATAAATAACAATTTTTTTTTTTTGGAGGTCCATACTCTATGAATAATTGGTAAGAGTCCTAGACCTCTAAAACCCTTGCTAAAACCCTAAAAGACCCTTGATGAAGGAAATATGCCTCAAAATACATCTAGATGAAGTATTTGAGCCATGAAATTATATTTTTAGTCTTATTAACTATCCTAAACATCATAAAAACCTATTGGTTGGCACATGTAGAAGTCATGTTGTACGAACTGGGCCTAAGAGTACTAATTTAAGCCTGTGAGCAAGGAAATGAAGGGAATTTACATATATAATGATTTAAATAAGGGAGAATAGGTATTAAAGTCCATAAATAACCTTATGGGAACCATATAAATTAGTATCCATATTGGTTATATAGGCATATAGACCTGGGTCTTCAGTTACAAAATTATATGCATGCAGATAGAGGGTAAATGGCTCATTCAATCCAACACCATTAGTCCAAAGGACTTCATAGATGATATTCATGTTGGATAAAATGGATAAGAGCCTTAAAACTCATAATAAATTCAAAACTCTAAGAACCCTACATATACATATGCTTATTTATTAGCATCATTGATAAATGCCATCAAGAAGGGGCAAAAAAGGTAAAATGAGGTTATGAGGACACCTAAAATCTTCATGAATAATATTATCAGGTTATTAGAGGGATGTAAAATAGATACGAGCTATAGGAGAGAAATTATAGCTATTCATTTAGACCTTAAGACACCTAACACTACCTAGAAAAGATGTTTATTCCTTGAAAGGTGACTTCACATGCTCACTATTGTATGGAGATTTTGCATGGGAGGATGGGAACTTTAGGGAAGGTGGAGTGATTAGTATACTAGTGTTTGTGGAATTGGTTTAGATATTTAATGCATAAACTTTATGAATCATTGTTAAGATTCTTGAGCACTCTTAAACCTCTCTAAAACCCTAGTTAGGACTTGACTGGGAGTATTTGAAGGAAAAATAATTAAAATATATTGAAATCACCTAATAAACACCTACATCATCTAGTACACTCAAAGAGGGTTATGAACATGGTACTTTATTTTATGAACCTATAAGAAAATAGTGTTTTTTTAGGAAAAAAGTAGAAAATAAGGTACAATGTAATTTTATATGTTGAAAATCATTAGAGGGGAATATTTGACACTTTTTTCACCTTATCAAGACACCAACTACCCAATACTATGACTAAAAAAGCCTCTACAACTCTCTTACAAATAGCCTGTCTATAGATATGAGAGAGAAGGTGACCTAGTTACCTAGTTTGGAAAGTTTTCAAGTGTGAGCTACTCAAGAATGACCATGAAATGATGTAACATGTTTTTTTATACTTGAAACTAATCTATTTATAGGTTCTCAAGGGAACATATAGGATTTTATGGCTACCCAATTAGCCAATAGTCTGATAACTAGACCTAGTTGCCTATTTGGACTAATTATTCAATAAAGGAAGTTGAAGAATGACATAGAGGGCTGATGAAGAAGGTCAATAAAATATATTATTCTAGGTAAATAACTAAATTTAAGGAGTCAATTTCACATTACATGGTCATAATGGAGAAAGAAGTTAGTTGCTTGACTTGGTAATATGCTCAAAATGAGTATAGACTATTGTATGTTTATGTTGGCCTTATAACATCTCATTGATGTTATAAATGAAAATAAGAGGAGTTATTTGAATAAGTATGGGTGTATCATGATTCAATAAAGGTTGAACAAGTTAATTACATCCTCCACTATCCCACCTCCATGCTTAAGGAGTCATTGAAGAGCATCAAACATAAAGAGTCTTTTAAAGGATTGTGTAATTGATTATAACTATATTAATGAATGTACTATGGTAATTTATGAACTTTTCCTCCCACTCTTTATCTTCCTTTTATACTATATATTTAGGCCTTAAGGCCTTTATTTGTATCCCTCTCTCATGTATGAGGAAATTTTACTTGTAAACCTATTGAACTGATTAATAAACTATTGAATATCTTTCATGGTGATATCTAGTGTATTTATAATTGTTTAGATTTGAAAATGTGATGGATATCCCTCCATTGTAGGTCCTTGTTCACTTAGATATAAATAAGGTGTATTATGTAGGTTATGTGGTGTGTATAAGTGTTGGTGATGGGGTTTGAAATGTGATTTGACTGGTAAGAGTCTCATAGCAGACCTTCTTGTCATGACCTTTTCACCATAGTTATTTAGTATAGTCTTCAAATGAAAAATTTTTACATAGGAGCTCATGAAGATGATTGTTTAGTTGCTTATTAGTCTACTAGTGTTTCTAGGAATTCAAATTTAGTGGATGGATAAATCATATAAGTGCATCAACACCCCTTAGAGTAGATTTCCATTATGTAATTTCTATCTCTTTACACCCCAACAATAATAGGTCTTAGTGAATTGAGATAAATTGATGTACTAGGGGAATTAGCCCCATAATATAGAGGTCTGGTTTAGTGATAAGGTCATCCATAACCTTTAGACCATTCACATTTTAGTCCAAGTTTGAAGTGGAATTAGACACTCTCCTCCAACAAGGTGCAACTTGGGTTGCTAACAATAACTTATTTTCCATTTGTCAAATTTTCATGTATAAGTTTTGTAATTTTTCCTAATTTATTATGTCTTAAGATATTATAATATAAATTTACATCACACTATCAAGTTGATATTGTATAAATTTTTCCTTTAATAAAGTTATACCATATGAATGTCAACACCCATATTATGCTTTCTCCTTATATGTTACTATAATGAGCCACTATAATGTGATGATGGATGATCTTAATTTACCTTTAAAGTTATCAAAAAGTATTTGAAATCATCAAGGATGTAATGTGTGGTGGTAATATTATTATCAAGAGGGACAACTTGAAGATACCTCTACTTTTAGTCTAACTACTTGTTTCTCTTACATGAAATGTTGAAGTAAGATAAAAATTGAGTAATGGTGGATATAGTATAAAGAAAATTAGATAAGGAGACCCACAAGTGTACTTTAGTGTTTTGAACTTAAATTTTAAGAAATTAAATTCTAACTTCTCCTTAAAGTTTGTATGTGATTTTTTGAATTTATAATTTATTTGTATTACCAATCTGATTGAATCTGTATTGGGTTAGGGATTTGAGATGCCAATACTAATTAGTGGTTTTGTATTATATTATACTTGTATGTTAAAAATATATTTCTTATTTATTAAAATTATCTTTTTTCTTCCCTTATAAATATTTTGTTGTCATTATTTTAGTGCTATGTTTTCTAATTCCATCTATTTAAAAAATAAATGATTTCAAAGGACCAACATCTAAGATATAGATATTGAGGTGGTGGTATACTTAAAAAATATCAACCTCAATATGAAGGGCATATGTGTGTAGGTACTATTGGTTCAGTAGAATGGATGAAAATGATGGTCAAAATTTTACTTTTTGGTTAATATTTTTATATATTTCATAATCTCATATCTATAAATAAGAAAATCTATTTTAAGTGCTATCAATCGTAAATCCGTTATATGATTTTGGATTAATATTCTTCTTTAAGGCATATTTATAAAATTTTAAACCAAAATAACTTTACAATATGTTACATAAGATGAAATATTATTCAAGTAAAACTAATAGAGGATCATTAGGAAGAAGACTTAGGGTCAAACCTGATTGGTATGAGAGTTACAAAATATCATAGTGAGAGTTTAACCTCAAGTTATGTTATATTAGATAATTCAAACTACATTTTTTTTTAATTATGAAATTTATTTTTCAATGGTTTTAAAACCCACTTAATATGTATATGTCTTTATAAATATAAAATAAATATTATTGGGTTTTTGAAATGTTAGTTATTATTGGATTTGTCCTTCAATTTATACCCTCACTAATGGGTTAGTATTGTGGATTTTTCATAATGAAATATGTTTTGGTTTCACATATAATTACATTAGGAGGATTTTCTCTTTTTTATTGATATCTATAATATGGGCTTTTCTTCCAACTACTATTTTAGAATAAGATATTTTAAAATATTATACCAAGCCAAAAGTGAATTTTCCATATAGTAAGGAACATTAGGACATGGAATGTATTTGAATTAATCTATTTAAAATTATAATTCATTAATTTAAATTAAGTTATAAAGGATTTTTTTGATTGAGAAGTTCATAATTATATAGATATTGGCATTTTTGTCAATGTTTTGGATTACATATAACTGATTATAGTTGATGAATAACTATACAAATAAATATGAGAATTCCTTTAGCTAAATAACCATGAATAGGGACATCCAATCTAACAAAGTCATCCAAGTAATGATCCTATCCCTAACTATTTGAATATCCATGTTATATATTTAAAGGGATTTATATTTTCATAGATGGTGTTGGACCCCAAATTTTGTATTGATATATTCTAAGTAATTTTTGAAGATGGTGTTGGAGATATAGGTGTGGAAGTAATCCTAGGCATGTGAGAGAAAAGACATATAAGGCCTAGGCATAGGAGAAGCAAGCTGTACGGAACAAGGATTCAAAAAACATGGAGGAATTGAAGATGTAAGACTCAAACAATAATATATGACTTGGACAAGGGTGTAAAAGGTGGATATGTTTGGGAAAGAGTTTGCACACGTATTTGAGGAGAATAGTCAATCACAAATCTAGCATAAGCCTATAAGAAGATAGGATCACAATAATAAATATCTAACATAGAGAGGGTATATAGGGGTAGTTAGGCATGAATGAATAGGAATTCTTTGTAATGGCTTCCTATAACTCATTATTGTAAATAGTCATTATAAAGTCATCATTATTAATGTTAATACTATATAAAAATGATTAGGGTAAAACCATTTATAAATACCCCTAGTTCTACTTAGAAGAGTTGTTATTGTAATGGTAATATTGGAATTGTAATCTTGAGCTTAGTCATAACCTTGATATGAAATATGACATATGTATGGTGGTATTTGATATATAATGGAATATAGGCATTGAAATTCCTTTTATAATCTTGCTATGAAAATAATAGTGCCACTACTCTTTCTTGATTTGTGCCTATCTTTTTTAATGATGTATAACTTAAGTATGGAATGAGAAAATTATTAGTACTAGATATACTATGATGTTTATAGATAGAAATATGTGCCTATTCAGGCACCATAGTATAATGAGCTCAATATATACATAATGACATAACAAAATTGACAAGAATCATTCTTAATCTGCATACTTTGGGTGAGCATGTGAGATCATTTCTAGCATGAAATGCTAATGCATTAGCTCCTTGGACTTACTATTTTATTAAGCATGTGACTAAGATAAGTCATGCTAAACTAAAGGAAAAAAAACCCCAAAATTTTGATTCTATTGCCAAGACCTATTGAACTTGTTAGAATGATGGTAAGAAAATGGTCAAATGAATTTATTCAGAGAATATTGAGTGCTAAATTGGTATAGTAGAAGAAAAAATTGTGATACATTTTCTTGAACTAAGAGTTTTTGCATATACATGTGTAAATAAACATCTATATTTATTTATATATGAAAAATTATTTTTATAATTACCTATGCACTTACATGCTTGGATTTTGGTGTATACACAAAACTATTCAAGAAATTGTGGGAAGAAGGCTTCCTAGTTGAAAGAGCATCAGACGACCTATGACAAGTTGGAAAAAACTTGGACACATGTATTAGATGTCTGGTGGAAAGGAACACTCAAAAGTTATATTCTAGAATAAAAAGTCTTTACATTTTCTTGCCTAGGAGAAACATAGTTTAAATTCCTAAGAGAGCTATATGGGAAGTATCTTGATCAATTCCCTTTAGAGTTTGAAAATATTATGGTTGATTTTAGACTTGAGAACCTTTCTATGGATGATTAAACTTACTCATGCGTGAGAAGTGTCACTGGTGAGGAAATGGAGGGGTATACATTGGTATGATATTGGGAGTTTAATATGGAAGTCAGGTAACAAGAACTATGGAAGTGAATGTATGATGAGGCCAAACATAGGCCTATGAGAGGTAGCTAGTTAGGGGGTTAATAGAAGGATACTATAAGTGATTCAAGAATTCATAGGAGAATGGAAATATATAATGAGTACCCCCTAACCATGGGTTTATACCCTTTAGTAGTGCAGGTACTCATGGAATAAGTAAGACATGCACTGATAGTGGAACCCAATCTAAAGAGACCCAATTGCCCCTCCATAGTTCATGCTCATGTATTTGAGTTTGATATAATTCTTATAATAAATTGGGATACTAAAAGTGAAAAATATAAAGAATTTAAATTCAAGCCAATAGAGGAATCTTTGGGAGTGCAAGTTCATTATATAAATTTACCTTTAACATTTAATTTTACATTGCAAGTAAAACCTATGGCTCACCTTGGAATTCCTAGTAGACCTAATATAATTAGTGGGAAAACTACAACCCCAACCATATCAAATCAAACTTCCTCCGTGCCCATTATTTTTGGTGCACATATTACTACAAGAGGAATGGGAGGTTTTATTGAAAAATAGTTATGTTGGAGGAAGATCAAGTGATGGCATTATAAGTTCTAGTAACACTCCACCACAAGGTTCAAGAGGAACTAGAGGAATGCCACAATAGGGTCTACTACAACCACCAAGTTAACATATGGTGTAATATGATATGATGCTCCATATCCATAAATATCAAGGTGTAAAAAATGTGATAGAATATGCTTATGAGTATGAACTCATTTGGTGAATGCGGTGTATTGCTTATTTAAAATAAAAGGCCACTTAGTTTTCCAATAATTTATTAGATCACATGCATAAATAGTACCAAAAATTTTACCCTCATCAATCCTTTGTGAATTATGAATTGATGAAAAACTATTTTCTATAATAATTTGACATCCTAAAGTTTGAGTAATAGAGTATCACTACCCTCAAGGATATCAAACAAAATCTCACTGAGAGTGTGCATGAACATGATGAACATTTCAAAATGTTTCTTTCAAAACTATCATTTGAGATTAACCCAACATACCATGATCAATGGTTTATGGGATTGCTGTTACTTCCATTTTGTCAAGATCTATCCCAAAAAACCTTTATCCACCTGCACGAGGTAGTTGAAATTGATCTATGCACCAAAGTTGTGAGAAGTATAGATACCAATATTAGCCCCTTTATAAAGGATCATATTAATTATGTGGAATCTTAGATAGAGAATTTAATGGCCAATAAATATCATGACACATACAAAATCCTATGGTGTGTTGACTGTGGAGTAGAGGGCCATAACGTGAATAACTGCCCATGGAGGAATGTTTTCACTATAAAAAAATAGTCTTCTGAGATCTATCAGGGAGATCATGATGTAAGGAGTTATCCTTTACTTTAGCACACTACCCAAGATAAAGTGTCACTATAATATAAAATATGTGATGTGTACACACATGATACTAATGACTATTGAGTCATTAATGAGATTCATAAACATGCACAAGAGGAACTTGCCAAACTTATGTTGCTAATAATTAGGAGTTTGGTGGAGGATGATATTTTTGGGGTCAAAGATACGGTATTGGATATACAAGTGATCATTTTATACCCAAGACATATTATAAGTGTGAATCTATGGATCACTACCAGTGTGATTGACTAGTTTATGCAACTCATGCCTTTTATAAGAATGGAAACTATCTGGAAGAATGCCCCAAATTATATATAGCTATCAACAAAGAACACAATGATAAGGGTGATGGAATGATTCATGTTGAAAAAACTCCATGTGTTCAATGGAGACCACACCCTACCACCCTAATGGCTAGACCTATTATCAATATTATGACATAAAGTAGTGCACATTCCTAACCAATTTCAAATCCACCTATAGAGAAAGTTCACTATGAAGAACCTCATGCTCAACACTACATCGATGATAAAAAAATAAGTATTTCATATCATGATGGCATTGGTATGTGAACTACAAGGCACAATGGATTTTTCAAAGGAGAATGATACTACCATGCATATAGATATGTAAAGAGAACTTATCTCAATACACTCAGGTTAGGATTAATTTTGAGAGATCTGTAAGCTTCTTCTTAGTGAGAACATCATATCACTCTTTAAAAATTGGCTATGATAATAAATGACCAAGAATTTAGTGGATCATCATTTTAACCATGTATGATGATAGGAGGCTCATGTCTAAATGAATCCTTAATGTGACAAATAAGTCATTGTGAATGCATCCATTGATGGTTGGATGATACAAGATACATTGGTGGACGCCAATGTAGAATTCAATGTTATGATGAAGGATGCCTGGAGGAAGATGGGAAGTCCCACTTTGCACCTTCTTTGCACATTTTGTCCATGGACAACAAAACTCAGGCAATGCCTATATACATTATTAAATATGCCACCATCAACATATTGAGTATCCCATTCAAAGGTGATTTTGAATTAATTCAAATAATTGAATTAGATGATTTTTTTACCTCTATTGAGTCAACCTTGGTGCTATTATAATAATGTCAAATTGTATTTTAAGAAGCATTACATCAGATTTGAGAATGACACCCAAAACATGGTTATTCCTCTCAATACCAACCAAGGCCCTATTTATAGAAAAAATGATGATGATGAGGACATAAATCACATTTATAACATCATGATACAAGGAAATAAAAATATAGATCTTACTCTTAATGGTATGCTTTAATTGGGAGATGCAAAATCCATCTTTGATACAACCAACATTGATTTCAAACACTGGGACTTATAGTGTCAACCGAAAAATGATGGAGGCTTATAATGTGACTATAGATTTGAATGCAAAAACACCAAAAATGAGGTTAATTATTACCTCATGGTATTCAGTCCACTAAATGATGCTAGAGTATTCTAACTTTTTAACCTAAATGTTTTTGGGAAGCCTATGGAGGTGATGATATTTTTAGTCTCATGCATCCATGAAGACTATTTTTAATTTGTATGGTACAGGATGTGAATCACTACCCAATGGATCAATAAGGTAATAGGGTTACAATGTTTGGGTATTGACCATAATATGTATATGCAGGACCATGAGGCAATTGAGAAATTGGTGGTAGTGTTGAAGTACAAAAAAGAGGGCCATGCCATGTACATTTCTAGCCTCCAGGATATTGCCATTTAGATGACTATGTGCTTGTCTATGACAAAACTTAGGGGTAAGGACATATGGAAAGAGGTTGACATGAAACACCTCTATGTGGTAAGATATATATCCCAAGGGCAAAAGTAAAATTATGCTTAGTACTTTGTTGAAAGGATTGTAGATGATGCTAAAAAGGGCCACTACCTAACAAATCATAAATCTCCTTAGGGTATGATTCTTATTTCACTAGTGTTTGATGAGATTTATTTTCTAGAATATGCTAGTAAAAAAATAAATTAGTTTTACCCATCTAAGAATAAATCCCCTACATAATAGTTTCAATAGTTCACCTGTCTAGGTGCCATCTCCCCTTCCCACAAGATAAAAATGAAAGGATGGTTTAAAGGGAAGAAATAAGACTTGAAAAATAAATGGTGCATCCAAAAGGAGTGTCCCACATAGATGGAAAATAAATCTCAATTTTTTTTATTCAACATTATTCACTCACACACATTTGGATGGATCCCATAGACAACTTGTCTAGGTGGCTAAAATTACCATATGATTTTATTGCCATGTATTTCAATAATTTTTTAAAATACATTAGTAATGCATGTAAGGTGAAAATTAAAACTAAAAAAATTGATGTGGAGACTCATAATCTTTATAAACTATATGTATACCCAAGGGAAGAAAGCCTATAGGGAAAATAACAAATCAGGTAACACCAATATCAATGCACGCCAGATTATCATGGGGAATCATCTTTATGTGATATATTATATGCTAAAGCCTAATAATAAGGATTTAGGAAGCCATGATGCCACCAGAGAAACCTTTCCCCTTCTACCAAAAATAACAAATCAAAGAAGGAAGTAAATACAAGAGAAGAGGACAAGGCTTGATTCCATTGGGAGCATGTAAGAGGATCAACCTAAATAATAAAGGATGACCTCATCACCTATAAATTACCAAGGGATGCCTACAATGCAAGAATAAGAGGGGATCAATACCACTATAGATAGCTATTATTCTAGGATAAGATAATTCTATGCCAAGTGTTGGGATATCTAAATAAATGACAGTGAATCTTGAGGCATCACCTGAGAAGGAACCTACCCCATGGGTATAAAAGGAAGCCACTCCTAAGCTGAATGATCCTTCAAAATAGTAAGAGGATCCTATCCATGATGACGTGAAAGTAGACATTGAGAGTCCCACTAGTGAATAGGGGGAATACAAAGGCACAACCTTAGACATGAGTGACCAAGATGATGGCCCAAGTAGACAAAAATAAATTGATCTAGACATTGAGATAATTAATTGTGGTCTTAATAAGAGAAAGGGACCTACTAAGGAATCTGAGCAATAACAAGTAAATAAGAGTGATAAACTCCCCATTTACGGTTATCTCCAACAAAATGTCACTAAAGAGGAATTGTATATTTGGAAATATTTCCCCAAGGAGGACTCCTCCAATGAGACTCAGTATGAACTCTCATTTTACATGAATATTTATAATGATGGACACCACTTTGAGCTTCTATCAGCTAGCATAAATTTCGCACTAGAGGGGGTCGATATTTTTGAGGCATTTTGGATGGATCCCCAATAGTGTTAAAAGCCCAAGCATGCATGGACCTCATTAAATTAGTTCTCATAGTGACTAGGCAAAATTATCTACATAGTTGTTATCCATATATAAAAAAAACACCAAGAGGTCATTACCAGTATCATCATGAATGTACCAAAAGGTTGAGGATTAAACAAGAACTAGAAGATCTCAATCACCACTAGGAACAAACAATGACATCTCGAGTAAGGAGTCTAAAACTCTATAAGATAATTTTGAAAAATGAGTTAACACTTTTTGATGGGATCCCTCTTATAATTGAAGCCATTGATAAATTAGAGACCCTGATAGATATTTTATTGAAAAAATGCAAAGACTAGGTGAATCCTTAGAAAGAGTAGAATTGGGATACAGAGTAATTTTTTGAGTCTATCAAAGTATGTAAGATATTTTTCTCCAAGGTTGGTGCCATAGTATCATCATTGATGGGATTTTCATAAAATTGGCATGACCTGCTAAAATTTTAAAGTTAGGCTTTAACCAAAGGATCACCAATGCCAAAAACTAGTCAAGATTGAGATAATAATAAAGGATATGGTGTAGTGTGAAAAATAATTCCAAGACATGGAGGATTTAGAAAATAATATTAAAGCTCACTGTCAGGAGATTAATACTAGTTTTGTAACACTCTGAGCATAGGTTTTGACAAAAGTCAAGATGTTTAAAGACATCCAAAAATATGCCACTTCTAAACTCAAAATTTTAATGACTCAAGCATGTGACATTCTAGAACATGCCTCAGGAGATGAAATGAATAAAGGACAAGGTTCATAAAATTAACTCTAAATTATAGATTCCCCTCAATCATTGGGAGGAATGCAAGTCATAAGTTGAGCAAGCATGACCTAAATTTTTAGAATTAGAGGGACTTAAATATGAAACATAGTCTAGGATGTACTATTGGATTAGTGTGGGGTGATTCTAGACCCCAAATTTTGTATCAATATATTCTATGTAATTTTTAAAGACAGTCCAAGAGATATAGGTGTGTAAGTAAACTTAGGCATGAGAGAAACAAGGCATGAAAGACCTAGGCATAGGAGAAGAAATTTTGAAGGGAAAAATATGTAATAAACATAGAGGAATTGAGGATTCAAAAACATAATAATAGAGTATGACTTGGATAAGGGTGCATAAGGTGGAGATAGTTTAGAAATAGTTCACATGACCATTGGAAAATAGTCAAGCATGAATCTAGCATCGGGCCACGATAAGATAGGAGCATGACAATGAATATCTAACATAGAGAGGGTATATAGGGGAAATTAGGATAAAATAAATAGGAATTAATTTTAATGGCATACCAAAACTCATTTTTGTAAATGGTCATTGACAAGTCATCATTATTGACATTAATATTGTAGAAGAATGATCGAGGTAAAACCATATATAAATATACCCTAATTTTACTTAGAAAAGTTGTTTTTATTGAAGTTAAAATAGGGTTTTATATGAAACCTACCCATATAAAATAACCAACTCTATGGTTAGTAACATAGAGAAAAATATTAATAAGCATAGTAAAGAACTCAAGTCCATCGAAAATAAACATCATAGACACAATTAAAAAAAATGATACACAGCTTACATTACAAAGAAAAGAGAATTAGCTATGGGTTTACTTCCATTCCTCATATTCCATGGACCATTTCTCTATCATACTTAATTATTATCCAATATTCCTACCATTTTGTCCTTTTTCTTCATAATAGTGACTCTTTTAAGCTTCTTCTTGGGCCTAGTGTCATCCTCACTTTGTTTTTCATTATTAAAATATACAAAAAATCCTTCCATACTTTGTATTGCATTATTTACCATTACCTTGCTGAAGCTAACAATAAAATTAAGTTTTTCCTTGAGATCTCTATTTTATTTCTCTAGAATATTAATTTTATCAATAAGCATCTCAATTTGAGTAGCCATTTCTACTTCCTTCTCCATTGTATAAAAAATCCCATCTTTCTTGTTGAAATTATTTATTTCCTATTTTAGTCATGTATGATCCTTCATAAACCAATGCCGAAAAGATTTATGTAGGTTTAACTCATCCTCCATAACTTCCATTCCATTTTTATTATTATTTATATCCTTCATTGAGTTTAAATAAAAGTTGGGATGAACATTAGAATGAGGATCCATTGTTTATACACCAACATTATCATCATTACCCTTGTTACCTATCACATCATGTTTTGTGCCTTCCCTAATGATAAGTGAATGAGTCTTGATTGGAGTATCATACTCATCAATAGTATACTTATAACTCTCCTCAAGATCAATCAATGAATATGGGTCCTAAAAAAATTGATCATTGAATGAGCCATCTTCCTTGTTGTCAACCCTATTGTGAGGCAAAATCAATTCCTCAACCTTATTAGGTTTAGGTTTAAAACTACTTCTTAGAATCCATTTGGAAGTCCTAATGCAAGAGAAATTCACAATGAAATGCTTCTCTTTAGAAATGGAATAATGAGGAATAGGGTTCTGAGACTGGAAAAACTTGTACATAAGGAAAATAACCACTTGATGTAGTGGCTCTATTTTCTTTACCATTTGAACCTCTTTGATAGAATGTTCCAAGGAATGTAAAATATAAAAAGGAATGCTAATAGGGATATTATGATGGAGATAATTTAGGAATGGGAGATGATAGTAATTCACTAATTTATAGAATCCATCAAGGGTAACATACCTTATGATTTGTTCAACCATTTTATTGAATGGAATTGGGAAATTATCCCTTTTAAATCCACATTGGAAAACTATGAGATTTTCATCACCAACCAAAAACTTGTCCTTTTCTTGCTCAAGGTTCGTAGTTAATATTATATATTTATTTTCTTCAATTTTTAGACCAATAACCTTATAAATTAGTTCCTTAGTGATTTCAATGGAAATATTAATGATATTAACCACTAGGTCTACATAATTCTCTGCAAATTGATGTGAGAGATATGTATCATATCCATAAATATGATTAATAAAGTTGGTAATACCCCCTGTGTGTATAATTTGCTAAAAATCTAGCTTCTTCTTTATATGATCAACATTCATGGCTTACACTCTATTTATATTACCTCCTATGGTAGAATACCTATTTGTAAACTTTCCCAAAACTATGCTTGAAGGTCTACCAAATTAATTAAATTCATAAATAACAATAGCCTTCAAATGATTAAAGAATAGGCTGCCTGAGTAATGATGGGAAAGAGTATACCATTTGTTTCTATTATTAAATACTTTATTATTAATCCTCACAATGTATACACCCACTTCAAAGCATGACATAATCTACCAATCTTAATCATATATCTAGAACCTTCATGACTAGAATGTTGATGTTACATTTATCCTTACTAATAATATCATTAACATGATTGGGTTGAAGCTCTAAATTTTTCCAAAATTTGAACTCTTTGGCCTCTACCCCTCTATCAACAAAGGTATCATCCATCATATTAATCTATCTATAATTATGATTAAAGGAAACCTTCTCAAAGCCTTTGCTTAACTAGATTATTTCATCTATTATAGGTGATATAGACCAGGCAACCACATTTTTCTTATTGATATAGTTTATGATATTAATAGAGTCCCCCTCAATATAAATGTTTTTGAAACCAAACTCAAGATCCACTTGGAACCCACATAAGGATTCTAATTCTTCTAAGAAATGATTTTTTTGGAATCCCATGCTTCCTTCATAAGCAAAAATTAGCTCTCCCTAATTACCTCTTGAAAGTCTAGGGTTCCCTTTAAAAGACCTATAAAAATTTAGTTTCACCCAACTAGGTTGGGGAGCCAACCATCTCACAAATCTTCTCAAGGATATCTTAGGATCCACCATATACCTATTGTCAAGGTTGATCTGCCACTCCTTAGCTATGGTTTCCTCAAATGGCAAGAAGGGCAACCTTTTTATCCATCTTATATTTATGAAATTTTTAGATAAGAGGGAAAATATCTTGTTAGATACTTTGAATAATGGGATTTCCTTGTCCTTGAATATTCTATTGTTGTGTTCCTTCCAAATTCTCCATAGAAGATGAGGGAAAGACATATTCCAAATTTCCTTGATTTTTTGGTTCACAAAGGGACAATACTAAGCCTACCAAGACTCCATAATAGATGAAGGTAGAACCCAAGAAATACTAAATATTTTTACTAGAGATTCTAAAATTTGGAAAGTGTACACATAATTAAGGAAGATGTGATTAAAAAATTCATAAGAATTTTCACATAGTACACATGTATTTACCATAATAAGGCCTCTTTTGCTTAGATTATCCATTGTAAGAATTCTATTTTGAAAACTCAACCACATGAAGATGTTGATTTTTTGAATAAGATTTGTGTTACATACTTGAACTAAAGTATTTCCCCTCTATATCAAATTTTGAATCTTCAAATATCCAAAATTAACATGATAGTTTCCATCCATTGAATCAATCCAAATTAGTTCATCCTCCCACTATAGATTTGTAATACAATTATCTTCAAGAATGAAATTAATATATGAAAGAAAAATTGCTAAAGAAAAATCAAATTTATCAAGGGTCAGATGTTTCCATCTTTTCCTACCATTAAAAACCTATATATAATCTTCCTCCATTTCTCCTAAAATAGAAGAGATAGAATGATCAACTTGATTCCATGATTCAAGAGTCTCTAGTGAATGATTAAGTATTCAAATATCCTTCTAGAATATAATATTGTGACCATTACCTAGTTTCCACTTGTAGCCCTTTAGTAAAGTATCCCTATTCTTGGATTTTTTTTTAATAAATTGTAGATCCTTAAATAAAGGTAGGCTCATTAAGGAAGGATAAAGGAGATTTTTAACCAAGATATTTAGCACAAAAAATGTTCACCCAAGGAGTCGGTTACTTGAAGAGTCCCTAAAAAATCTTTGTGAATAATACCTTGTTCGTTGATGAATTTTTTTTAATACCTAGCCATCCAAAGGATTTTAGAAGGCATACCTTATCCCAATCCACCAAAGGGAATTTGTGAATATCTTCCACTCCCATCCATAAGAACATTTTTTTGATTTTGTCTATTTTCTCTTGGATAACCTAGGGCATTTTGAAGAGGGACATAATGTAGATGGGGAGATTTTGTAAAACACTTTTGATAAGTAATACTTTTACCTCCTAAGAAAGTAGAGCCCCTTTGCAACCATAAAAATTACTTTTAAACCTTTCAATTAGAGGGTACCAAAATTCAGATTTCATTTTCCATTTGAATAGTGGCATGCCTAAATAAATTGAGGGAAGTTATTTGATCTAGAAATTTAGAATATGTGCAATCTTTATTTATCATAGAACCAAAGTGCTGACAAAAAATAAGTCACTTTTACAATAGTTTATCAACTGATTTGAGACAACCACATAACTATCTAAAATAAAATTTATTTCTTTCACCTCCCTTATTGAATTCAATGCTAGAATAATCATATGATCACCAAATTATTGATGAAGATAAGGTTGAGCCCTTGAGGTTAGTTTAAAACTGTTCAAGATGCCCTATGCAAGCACATTCAAAAGGTTATTGCTTAGGTAATCTACCATTATAATGAAGAATAAGGGAAACAAAGGGTCACCATGTATAATTCCATGCTCTTTAAAAATATAGATAGGAAGCCATTAATAATAATAGAAAACATATCCATTGAAATTTTGATGTAAATCAACCTTCTAATATTCTTATGAAAACCAAATTTCTTTAGAAATGAATCCTGTTGATGTCTCTAAGTGTATCACAAGTTCTCTTCATGTTTAAATAACACTTCTCATTTTAGAATTCAAATAATTTAGAGCATTAGTTGTAGGTTATGGTGACCTGGTCACTTGTGATGAAATAACGGTAGAGTAAGAAAACTATTCCATAATATTTATATTGATTGGTGGTTGGGAGCCACCATGGTCTAACTAACCAAATCTATGCAAAGCATGAATAATCTATGCTATTATTAGTGGGTTGTGACCAAATTATAATCTAAGACTATTTTAGAATGAATATTTACAATGATTTTAAGCTACAATGATCTAAATAAAAAAAGAGGAAAAGAGAAGGGTAGGGAAAAAAGGAAGTATGTGATTATTGATCTTTATCTCAAACATCATGACAAGGATTAAATTCTAACTGGACATGCATTTAATTGATATATAATGTAAAATAACATATGCTCAAATTCCACTACACATCAGGTAAGCATTTAATGATAATATGAAGAAGTATAAGTAAGAATTGATATTAATTTAAATATATACTACTGTAATCAAATAGAATTTGCACATATTTATGCAGAGCAAGTAAAATGAAGCAAATTCAAATACATTCAACTAATATAACATTAGGCCAAATTAGAAACCTTGTATTGAAGATACACATCCATAATTATTTAAAACCCTTAAAATCTAAGATCTATAATGGATAATTAAGAGAGAAGCTATGATAACAATTCACATAAACAATTGAGACAAAATTTTTAGTTTTCTCTAATTTTATTAAATTAATCCAAAAGTTACAAAGTATTTTTAGCTCTTAAAACTCTCCCCCATTTTTTAGAAATGATAATGCTCCTTTTATAGGTTTCAAGGAAGCATGTCAGTCTTTCTTCAAATTACAAGTGTACAAAATGTGAAGGATAGCCATCCTTCCTATAAAGTTCCTTAAAATACACTAAAATTTTCAAAAAATAAACTAACCTTTAGGCAACATGATAAAAAATTCACGTGCATTTACAAAGAATATTCCATTCTTTTTAAAATATTATAAAATTCATATGGAACAAAATATTTTTAGCTGGTTGATGGGCCCTGTATTGATGCTGCTACTTGCATTTGATGAAGGATCTTAATTTTATAGTGTTAGTCACTGATAAATTAAAGATCAATTATTACCTTTAATAAAATCTCTTGTTCATGGTACTCTAAGTGCTTAAGGTCTTTTTCAACCTTTTACATAGTTTATTTGATGCCCCTAGCATCTCCTCTTTTCTCCTCATTTTCTCACCTCTTGCATAAATTGCAAGGTCCTTTATTTGAACTCTTCATATCCTATAAGACCCAGTGGGTTGAGGGCTGTGGGTTCCTTGATCAAGCTGTCTAAGATGTGAGACATTTTATCTTCTAGCTTCTTGAAGTTTTTAGCAAGGATTTCCATATCCTTCGATGAAATATCTAGGGCATCAATTTTTTCAACCAATATGGCCATGGCCATATTCAAATGTGCTTTGTTGATAGTTATAAAACCTAGGAATAGATTATTAGATAAGGCCTTAATCAATTCCCTCACTTGGAAGCTTGTAACCTACCATTGGCCAACTTGGCTTGTTATTTTAGAGATTTACATCCCTATTTCCCTTTGTCTTGCTTGGGCTATTTTTAAAGAGTTGAATATTCCCACCATGATGTCCTAAGATTTATTGAACCTGTCCTCATGTATGTATAACATAACAACCTCTTTAAAATCCTTATTTACTTGTAGTAAACCCTTGATCATTGTTTGTAATTGATCACTTTGAGCCTATACTACTTCAATTATTTTTTCTTCAAATATCTTATCCTATCCTAGATTTTGTCTAGTTAATGGATTTAAATTGACAAATGGTTCAATCTTTTGGAAGTTGAAATCTTCACCTCCAACCATAATCTTATTCTCAATTACTCATTCTATGCTAGCAAATTTTAGATATAAACTAATTCTTACTAATGATTCAGTCACTTTTAGAGTAGGGATCTAAACTTATGCCTCATTTGAAGTTCTGGGAGCATCCATTTGAATGCCACCTGACCCTCCAAGGGTAGTCATCTTTCTCTCTTTCTCTTGTTTCTGTAGCTCTATAATCTAGGGTTTGAGTTCCTTATGAACATGAATGTTTACTAATTTTGTGATGGCCCATTGATGTTGTAGTGTTGGGATCTTCTATATCTTTCCACATATAAACCATTAAAGAATTGTTGGACCATGAATGAGATTCCCATCACTAAACATATTAGCTTCACTCAGAGGGTGAGTGAAGGTTATCCTAGGCTTCTTGGTTCCAACAGGAACCAATGTTGATCCAACCTTTCTCTTTTGAGGGAGAATAACTGGAACTAAGTCTAAAGCTATTTCCTTCCCCTTTTATCTTCTTGATTCCTCAATTTAGGGTTGAAGCTCTCCTTCTTGATCTTCCTCTTCATTATAACCATAGGCACTAACCAATGCCTCCAAGGCATCTTCCAATATCTCTCTATGATGTAATGAAATCATATAAATATATTCAATTAAAGACTCTAACTTCTCTAGTTGGGTAGAAGAGGTTGTTCCCTCACTGGGTCTTTCTTCAAGCTTTTATTTTCTTATGCCTTGATCAATTGGTGCTTTTATGATTTGTGCAATAGGTGCCTCTGGTTGTTCTATAGGAGGCTTAGTCGATGATCTTTATATCAAATGGTACTATAGTGGATTCATTTGCCATATTTCACTAGCTAGGTTCTCAACCCTTGTTAACCAAGCCTCGAGCTAAATATTATGCCTTTTCAATCTTTCTAGGACCTTAGAAAATAAAGATGCTTGGATATACATGATATCATGGATTCCAAGTTGATGCTCATATTTTATGTTCATTTTATTGGCCTTTAAATTATTCACAACATTGCCTCTAGGGTCCCATTGCCTTAACTCATCAAGATATAAGTCGAATGAGTCTCTATGCCTAGAGATGGTCTCCACACTATCCCAATTATATAGCACTATTTTATTGATAGTTAAAGGAAATGGATAGATTATCCCCTTCCTCTTCTATTTGCATATACTATTAATTCCATGGAATAATTGGTATGTAATCTCTTGCTCGACCAACTTAGTGGGCACATAGATTGGCAACTTGAGAGACTAACATAAGGTTCCTTCTATCTTGATTATAGTGAAATAAAGATACAACCAAAGATATATAATAAGCTCCACATATTTTTTACTAAGGGACTTACCCTCATCATGGGTAGCCCTATAATAGCCTCTGACAAGGTTGGATACACACAGTCACAAATGAATTAAATTTGGTCCCTATATTTGAATATGTGAAGTTTAGAATAATAATGGGAGACTATGTGCCTTCCCTCAGGTGACCAATTCTTGATGTTAAAGATGGTTTTGGTGGCTAACAAGGCATATAAAACATATGACATCATAAATAAGTGGTTTCTAATCCTCTTATTTATATAAAAACTTGTTGCTTCAAGTAGACACTAATAAATTCTCTAATAGGAGTGGTGAGTCCATTCTCAACCACTAAGTATACGTAGGGGACCCATAGTTTATTGACATAAGTGGTGGAATGGGCCCCAATATTCTATTTATAAAAGTCATGATCATTCTAATCCCTATCCTAAATTGGGTGATATGTATTCTTCTAGTAGGGTCAAAAAATACTTAGGTTCTTGAATATAGCCAAGGGACTAGGGTGGTCTTCAGGTCATTTTGGCTAGACCATTGTTTAATTATGGGCAAGTCCACTTGAGGGATGGGGAGTTTTTAATAACTCTTAAAGGACATAGAGGGAATGTAATCAACCTTATTAAAATTATGTTAATGAATGATCATGTATTAATCAAGTCTATAATCTTTAAAAATGGTAGCAATAACATTGATATAATGAAGTACCTCAAGTTTTGCTGCTACATGATGGAGACTGATAATCTAGATAGAGACTATGTCATAACATTTTTGGTAGATTGTAATAATCTTTTCATCCTCCTTAGTGATTACCTGTAACTCTTAAATGGCCTAAAATATCTTAGACTATTTGTTGTCCCTAGTATTTAATGCTACTACATCTAATATAGTATCCTTGAAGATTCTTTTATCCACGTCTAAAATCAAGTATATCTCAGTGTCTTATCTATTCTATTTCTAGGCTACCATGACTATGAATTTTGCAAATCAATCACTAGTGTCTACAAATTGTTTTTGGATTAGTTTGTACTTGCTTAGATGATAATTAGGTTCTTTTTGGCTCAACTATGGTTAATTTTGGATAAAATTAAGGAATTAAGTAGAGGCTAGGGCTTCTCTATAGATTTAACGGTGATGGTTTACTTAGACATAGGTAAATTCATGCCTTGGATTTGATTTAGACCTTTGCATATATATGTTTTCTTTTTTGAGCCCAAAAATCTCTAGTTTTTCATCTTGTGCCCATGTGGCACCTATACGACATCCTAGTCATAGTTTTTGTGGTACTTTTTCATAATGATTTTAAATAACTATCTATTTCCTTTTAAAATATGACTTTTACTTTACATCATCTGATCTTCATGTATGGATCAACATAGACCATTGATCTCAATCTTGAGACTTGCATGCTATTGGTCCTTATTTACATTAGGCTTCATAGTTATGCCACATGGTAGTTATGTTATATTTTAGAGCTCTATTAATCACCATTATATGGGTTACCATGCTTTTACCACATGGTGATCCTATTCTTGCCTAAAGATTTGTTGAAAAGTCCATCCTAGTTTTGCACCATCTAATCTTTCTTGCCCAATCCTATGTGAGCCATAGATCCTAAAAAAGCACATGAACTTTAATCAGCATTAGGTCATAAAAATAACTTAGTATAAATAATTTAGGCTATAGTTATATTTTGTGTTAATAAACATGAAATAAACTTTACAAAAAAATATTTAGGCTAAGTTTAAAACATATTAAAAGGAGGATCCCAAATAACAAAAGGGTCTAATGTAAGGTTTTAAGCTAGGGTTTTGCTTTGTTAATGAACAAAATTTAGATTAAAAGTTTTAAGATAAGTTTTAATGTAATGGGACCTTTCATTAAACTAAGCCTACTAGGCTCAAAATACTATGGGGCATATATAGACTAAGGTTTGGGTCAATGTTTAAAAAAATGACTAGATTCTAGTATGATATTTAAGCTTAGCCTATGTAAATATAAACTTAGTTATAAGGATCTAGAGTCTAAACATGTATTTAAATAGATAATATTAATCTATAGAGGACCAATTTTGGCATTGAAATACAAGTCTTAAGTGCATTTATCTTTTAGGTAAAATTGTCTCTTTAGCTAAAATTTTACCATCTCATAGACATTAATGATAGCCTTGTGGGCATCAATGATAGTAGTGTGAATGCTGAAATTAAGATCTAATAACTTTTCATATGGGTATAAAATTTGATAACCTCACAAATGCTAATGATGACCTCATAGTCATTAAATGATGGGCATGAGAGTGTCAAGTTTAAGTCTTGAATGTAGTTGGTCCCATAGAGGCTTATGTTTAATATGCTTTATTAGATTATCTCCTATGAGTAAGCACAAACCATAGATCATGATCTGAATAGATGCACACTATTAGTCCTTGTGGTCCTAAAGTATATCAAGTTAGCTAAGGGCCATATAAAATTAGACTAAGTCATAAGTCTAAGTCTTTGAAACATAATAGAGTGATAACCCCCTTGAAAATTAAAAATCATAATGAAAGATCTTACCCCAATGCCATTTTGATATCGAGATCAAATGTGGGAGTACCATGTGGTGACTCATGGGGCTCTTGAGCTTTGACTCTATTGAGCCTATGAAGAACCCATAGAGTATTGATCTTTGTATGGGTTCTTGTGAGCCATAGATTATTATCTAAGTGATCGAGCAAGATTGGATTGATGGATTAAGGCCTTTTGTGTCAGGTCTTCTTTTGTTCCATCCAATCAATGTTGCTTGATGAAGCATGAATCATCGATCCTATGAAGAAGTAATATATTTAAGTTAGAGCTTAGGAAAACATAAAAACTTAGATAAAGTCTTAGGGATAGGGTCTCATTTATGTTAAAAATATGAATTGGGCCTTGGGACTAAGATGTCACTTTAAGTATTGAGAGGGACCATGAAACATAGAGTAAGGTCGAGCTAGGAAAGTAAAGGATCCTATAAACATGAAAGTTAGACCCAATTTTAAAACAAAACTAAAAAAAGGAGGGTGAAATATAAAAGAACCAAATATGATTTCTAGGTCAGGGCTTGGTTGTGTTAAGAAGCATGATTAAGTCTTAGAATAAAAAATTAAACATAGTTCATTGCATTTTTTAAAGTATTCTTGCCAAAATTTTCCCAAAAAATTTGAATTTAAACTAAAGGATATAATCAAGGGTTTTTGAATGAGGGTTTCAAGACATTTAGAACATGTATTTAATCTTGAGTTCTTACATACCAAAGGCTGGTAAAATCTTGAATGAGGATTAGTCTGTAAAATTCAAGTGTAATCCACCGATGAAGGTCCCATGAAACCTTTAACTAGAGCATGAATATCCACTATTATAAATATTAAGCAAAGTTAAAGCATGATCATAAATAAATAAGCCACCCTTATCAGGCATGGATGATCTCCAAATACAAATAATCTGCAAAACATGCCAACTTTTTAGTGTTAAGGTTTAGAGTTTCACAAGGGTCCTTATTTTTCAAAAATGGGGGGTATGTTGACCTTAAAAAATCCAAGAAACCCCAGTCAAATCTATCATAATCTTTGGCCATATCAATTTTAAAAATCATACCTACTTGTTTAATTTTAGCCATGGAATGTGCTATTTCATGTACTACCATAATACCATCTTGGATTTGACTTCATGAAACATATCCTCCTTGATTAGAAGAAATAATTTTACTCAAAAGAAGCAAAATTCTCAATGCCAAAACCTTCGTAAATATTTTATAGACAAAATTACACATGTTGATAAGCCTAAAATATTTGAATTTGGGAGCCCCTTTCTTCTTGAGAATGAGAGATATAAAATTACTATTAACCTCTCTGAGAATTTTTTTAGAGGATAAAAATTCATCCACCACTGCCCATAAACCCTACTTAATAATATCCCAATAATTTTGGAAAAAAACCATAGGAAAGCCATCTAGGCCCAGTGCTTTGTCTTTGCTTATTAATAAAACCACTACCTCTATTTCCTTTTCTATTACATACCTCAACATGCTATCATTATCATTATCAATAATAAGAGTAGGGACATGCTGAATAAAATCTTTGGTCAATTCTTTGTCAAGCAACATGTAATTGTTATACTTAGAAGAGGAATTGTTGTAATGGTAATATTGTAATTGTAATCTTAAGCTTAGTCATAACCCTAATATGCAATGCAACATGTGTATTATGGTCCTTTATATGTAATGGAATAGAATACTTATGACATTGAAATTATTTTTTAAATCTTTCTATGGAAACAATGGTACCACTACTCTTTTTCTCGATGTGTACCTTTTTTTGTGATGTATAGTTTAAGTATGGAATTATAAAATTGTTAGGAACATCTATACTATGATGTTTATGGTTATAAATATGTTCTTGTTCAATAACCCTAATATAAAGATCTTAATGTATACACCATCACATAACAAAATTGATGGGAACCGATCTTAAGATGTGTGCTTTGGGTGAGTGATCAAGATAATTCTCACGTGATATGAAAATGTTCTAGTTCATTAGACTTATTATTCTCTTAGGTGAGTGACTATGATAAGTCATGCTAAACTAAAGGAAAACACCCTGAAAAATGGTACAACAAACCATCATACTCATCAGTCATAATACAAACCTTTTGATAGTTATAAAAGATTTAATATTTACTAAAAACACAAAATTGAATTGACCAAACATAACTAAAATTTAATTCTCACATTATAAAATTTAGTCAATCAAACACAACTATGAATTCCACACTCACAATATATATATATATATATATATATATATATATATATATATATATATATTTTAATCTCAAGTACTTATGACCTATTTCAATATAATGCCCAAAACTTATTTTATACTTAATAGTAAAAATGTATCTCAAAGTCACCCAAGGAGGACTTGAAATCATGTAGGTGGTACTCTAATTACCTGATTGAAATCATTTAGGTATCATTCACACATGGATATGAACCTCATGGATGATAAATGGCACAACATGCAAAGGAGAAATTTTAGATTCATATTGGGGTATTGGGGTCTCATCTTGTATGGAAAAGGAAATTTTGTATTTACCCATATTTTTTATTTTGTACCTTTATGTGTACACTCCTAAATAATATATAAATAAAACATTGAATAATATGGAGGGGTTATCGTTTCCATATCCATTTTTATTTTCATCACCATGTTTAGGATGTTTATAAACATGTAGAATGGATAATTATGTTGATAAGTTTTGTTACTATGAAAAATTTAAAATGGATAAAATATTAATATTTTAGACTAAAAAAATTATATAATTATTGTAAAAGGATTTCATCAATCATAATATATTGACATGTTATTTTGGAGTTCAAAAATTTTATGTTAATTTTATTAGTCAATAAATTATATTATGTGAGCAATTTCCATTAAAAGTGCCCCATTATCTAATTGTTTGACCAAGTGATTTTTTTATAGATTATAGAATTATATCATTGTCTTACCAACATCACATTTTCACCACCATCATGTTAGAATTCATTTTTTAAATGGAGTTCTCATGATAATAATTTTCATTGTGATAAGTAACATATAAGAACCAAATATATAATATGAAGCCTTATGTGTTATCTTTTATGTCCATTATTAAATCTATGTAGTTTGATATTTCAAGCCAAAATGGGGTAAATTATATATATTTTAATTTTTTTAATAGTCATGGGTCACAATACAAGATTAAAAACAACACAGAGGGAAAAAAATGAGTAGTAACTCACAATACAATGGTATCAATCTAGCCAAGGTTGCCAGGTTGACATAATACAAGAGTTTAAAAGGTACACACTATTGAAGTCATAGGTATACATGGAAATAAACTCTAAAAAGTATAAAAAGATCAATCTAGATAGTAAGGTGTACCCTATTTTACCTTCATTTGAATTAATGGTGTGAGATTAATCTAATTAAGATATAATTTTGAAATATAATTCAGATATTAAGATATGGAATTCAAACATACATATTAATGTAAAAGTTAAATTTATTCTTATAATTTTCCAAGTGGCATATGATAAATATATAAAATACTAAAGATATTAAGGTACTTATATTCTATGGTTAATAATCTGATTGTGACTATATTTTAGAAGTGAAAATAAAGATAAAGCAATCTCATGATCCATTGGAATTTATAACTGATTCACCATTTTTGCTAGGTTGGTTTTGAAGGATTAGGTTATGTTGAGGTCAAAATACCCCCATTTTTATGAATTTGGACCCTTGAGATGTTTTGAAGCTTAACCTTGAAAGCATGGCCTATTTTTTATCATTATTAGAATTTGAAGATTATCCACTTTGATAAGATTATCTTACTAAATTATGTTTGATTTAAGCTTTCCTAACATTTATAATGATTGGTCTTCATGTATCTAAGTTATAGGTTTCATGGAGCCCTTGCTAGTAGATTCATGTTCTAAGATGCTGGCATGAATCCTTGGTTCAAGTTTGAATGTGAATTTGGTGGGAACAAATTGGTGAGAACCTTTTATATTTATTTTGGACTCAATCCCAATTTTTATGTTAAGGCTTGGTCATGTTTCTTAACACAACCAAATCTTAACCTAAAAATATGCCTTGGTCCCTTTTATTTTCTTCCTTATGTTTCTTATTCTTTAACATGGTCTAATGTTATGTTCATAGGGTATTTTTTATTTTATAACATGGTCCAATTTTATGCTAAGGGTCCCTTTTAATTTTCCTAAAAGGGTCCATTTATATTTTCTAGCGTGGTCACTTATATTATATCCTACTTAGCCTAAAGCTTTAGTGTTAAGGCCCCATTCGTATTTATTAATATGAATGAAACCTTAGCCTAAATGTTTTGGTGTAAGTATTATTTCATACTGGGTCTCACTTAAATATCATGCATCTTGTAGGATCCAACAATCCATGATTTTTCATGGCCTTTTAATCAGATGATACAAATAAATCCTAATAGAATCTATCACTTAGTCATACAGACCAATCGTGTGTGAGAACTTAGATCATGATCAATGGTTCTCACTTTATCATGGACTAAAGATTAGATGGAGTGAAGACACCATTAAAAAGTCAAAGCCTTAAAAATCTTATGGATTTACCACATGACACTCTTGCATTCAAAGATTAAAATCAAAGGGCCCCACATGTCAGAAAGGACCAACCATGAGCAAGCTCCTAGATCATGATTATATGGCTCTCACTTTGTCACAATTCTCAATTAGATGGACTGAATTGATTCTAAGATCCCAAAAAGCCCTACAGAGCTGCCAAGTGGCACTCTTGTATTGGAACACAAGATTTTGATGAGCTTAAATTTGACATTTTCATGACCATTATTTGATGTCCATGAGGATGTATTTGATGTCTGTGCAATCATCAACTTTAAGCCCATCAAAACTAATAATCTCATGATCATACATTTGATGTTTACATGATTGTCACTTGACATCCACAAGACCATTAAATTTAAGTTAATGAATTGTTTTTCTCATTACCATGATAGAATCCAAAATGTTGCTAAAAAGCTCATAAATTTCCTTGTAGACAACTAGAGGCCCTTAGAGAATGTTCAAACTCTTGAAATATTTGAACTAAAAATGTTGAAATGGTCTTATAGTCTAAATATATGTAAAAATGAATTTAGTCTAAGTCTATATCTTAAGGTCCCCATTGAATTTGTTTGAATGTCGTGAACCTTAAGCTATAGACTTATACTAAGTCTTATTTTAAAAAGAATTCTTATAACATGAAACTTAGCCCAAATGATTTTAACTGAGGAATTTATTATGTTTATTAATACAATAAATATCTATGTTAAAATTTAGTATTTTGTCCTTATATCATTTTGACCCCTTTGGGCACGTTCTATGAGCTTAACATAAGTATTTGAGCCCAAAGTATGCATTATGTTTATTAAACACAACATAAACTTTGGTTTAAAATATTTAGCCATGGTCCTATTGTGTATAATTCATAGAAAACTTAGGTATAAACACTTTAGCCTAAAGTTAATTTCATGTTTAATAAACACAAAATTAACCTTAGCCTTAGGTATGTAAACCTAAGTTCCCACCTGAGTCCTTTTATTCAAAACATAGTGTAAAATGCTTTAACCTAAGTCTATTAATGTTTATTAATATGTAATAGACTTAGGTAAAATAATTTTAGCCCAAGTTATTTTATGTCTATGCACTGAATTAATGATCATGCATCTTTGTATATCCTATGGCTCATAATTCATACACTGATGAATTTTCAACAAAGCTCTAAGAGCCCACGGGCTTGACACGTGGTAGATGTACATTCAATGCATGATTGGTAAAAGTGACAAAGCTTAGAAATCTCTCAAAAGTGCTAATTGACACAACCACAAGGCTTAGTACCATAAAATGACCAACAATAAGTAAGGTCCTAGATCATAATCAATGACTCACACTGATATTTTGATTCTTGATCCAATATTACAAAACAAAAGGGTATTTTTAAATGTTAATGGCTAGTGCTTGAAAGGAATTTATGAAAAAGGCTAAAAAAAGTTCTAGATTGATGCCACATAAGCACCACATAAGCAAAAAATAACAAAAGAGGAGATCTTGTCTACCTAATAATGTAAACATATAAAGGTAAAGGTCCAAATCAAATCTAAAGCATGTATGAACTACTCCAAATGAACTACCACCATTAAATATTTAAAGCCTTATACCTTACATAAAAGTGACCCTAAGAAAACCCAGTTCATTGTAATAAATCTGAAAGAAGATTAATTATGTTGTGAGCATAAAAGAGTTAACATAAAGATCAATTATAATCTAGTTGTGGATAATTTGTAAGTGTAAAAGCCATAATAGCTCAGAGGTAGCAATTAAGAGATGAAACAAAGTTGTATCTATCCATAGATAGTGAAGGAAGAGTTTTCAAAGATATTGAGCTAAACACTATTGTTAGGTTATGGAGCTAAAAGCTTCATTGTTGCAGACATGGAGGTTGTTGAGAGGTTGCTAAGTTGTAGGGAAACTAACGTCAGTCTGATCAGCCAACGTCAATCATATATAGTGGGAAAGGCAACCAACATCGGTCAGGTATCGGCCGATGTCAATCATCTCTAGCCTGACAGGGACTGACATCAGTCACCTGTGTGGTTCCAAAATTGCCAGTTCATGGATAGTTAGTTAATGAACCTGGTGTTTGCATGTTAAGAGCCAATTTTAGACTTGAAGCTACAGATCTAATTATTGTAATTAGGTGTCTAATTATTGTTTGCATGAGATCTATTTAAGAGACTCATAGGCTATATTGTAAAAGTGTTCTAGTTTGAGTTGAGCAAAGTTAGCTCCTTCTGTGTGTGAAGTGAGCAAGGATGTTCCTCCTAGTTCCATAGCAGTGCCAAGTTTGGGTGCTGGTTTTGGAGAATTAGAAGGATTCTTCATGTATGTAAGATCTTGGTCAGTAGGTGTGCAAGGCCATGTTTGGAGATCTACATGGGTAAGTAAGATCATTGATTTGTAGGTGTATGTGTGTGCATGGTCTAGGTTTGCAGGTGTGCTAAACTAGGTTGATCTGCAGGTGGCAGTAGAATCAAGGTGACAGCAACACAACAGGGAGCAAGATCAGGCAGGATCTACTTAGAGTACAGTGTGTACTCGGTTATAGAGCAAAGAGGAAGGCAAGGTAATTCCTTCCATAAGTAATATCATTTGAGTTGTAGGTTATTACAAGTTTAGGGGAGATCTACTTGAAGTACATTGAGTACTTGGAGTGTGTGGAGCACTTGTGGAGTGCGTGGAGCACTGGTGTACTGGAAGTAGTGGATACTGACTGGTTGGAGGTGAACACCAACTCTGTGTTTGAGTTGTGTGTTGGGACCATAAGAGAGAGAGATTTGAGGAAAAAATTACTATACAGTTGAGGTGTGGGAAGCCTCTGAGAGGTGTGAAGAAGAAGTGGTATCTTCTTTATTGTATTCTTTTCTAGATGAGTATTAATACAAGTTGTGTATTGTCTCTCATATTCTGTGTTGTTTCTGGTTTCTAGTTACTTGTTACTTCTGGTTTAATTTTGCATCTTAAGTTGCTTGTATATGGTAATCAATGGTGCTTCCATGGGTTCCTAACAACTACAACCCTGAACATTAGTAACAAGAATTGGTCTGAGCTCTTCTAGACCATAAAGGAGATGCAAGCCATTACCAAAGAAGAGGAGAGGATTGCCACTATTAGTAGGAGATACTATGACCTAGTTTTAGCTCAAATGGCCAACCTCCATCATGCTAATACCAAACCATAGGTACTCCACTATATTGATGTACTTGATCCTATTTTTATAGATTATAGAATTGATAATGGTTACATTATTCATGATGGAAGCTCTAAGAGAGTGGCATATATTTACCCATTGGCCTTTGTGATATACTATAAGCTCCCAAAATCCCATGTGGACCTACCCACAATCAAGGAATGGACCATTAAGGATGACCTAGATAATATCCTTAGGGCATGGTTGCTCTAGGGAAACCATGTATTCTAGACTTTGAGGGAAGAATCCAAATTATCCAATTTAGAAAGAATTAGGGTAATCATGACCCTATTAAATAGAATATTTGGGGATCCTACAACCATATATGTTAATAAGAGCTAGGTGTCTAATGTCTACTTAATGTTAGAGAAAGGTATCACTCTTCCAATTGGGGATATGGTCAAAATCCACCTAGGAAATTTTTTTATATCCATCAAGATGAAGACAGGAAAATAGTTCTTCATGATTTCTTATTTACTAGATGCCCTACTAGCTTCCACCAAGATCCCCAACATCAAAAACTGGTCTCTTGAGGGTAGAAGCACCATCTCCCACCACTACTCAAAGCTACACATATTCAAGTATAGACACCACATATAATTCATCTATGACTGTGTCTATCTTGCTTTGGTAGAAGTCATTATAATGTCTCTTATACCTAGGGTTATCCCTTAAATTAAAAACTATGTGGAGCTGATGGGAGATATTTGGTTTTACCTAGATTGAACTATAATTAAAATTAAGGAAATTTTGAACAAACCCTACAAGTTACCTATTTATGTTCTTAAAACGTTGGCAGAATAGGAAATTTATCTCAACTCCTTAATGGTGTTGATGGAGTCTAAAAGGAGAAAAGGAAGGGCCTCCTCCATCCCTTTCCTTTGATAATTGGAAGAATAGTTTTATAGGATTGGAAGCAAGTAGACACCATGGCCAGGAGCAAAGATTCCTTTATGTTTCAATTAGATGAAATCAGGAATTAGGATACCAATGATGTAGTGGGTAAGAATTTAAAGAGTATATAGTTTTAGATAAAGGTAAAAATAGGTTTTGATGGGATCCCAAAACCCAAGTACAAGGAAAGAAAGATAAAGCTTCAACTCCCACAGGCAGAACCTAAAAACTACTACAGAGAAGTAGAAAAAATAGGTTTTAAATGGACCTAAAACCACCAGAAAGACCACTGGTCAAAACCTAGATTTAACATAGATCTGGCTACACCATAGATAGAAGATTACAAAAAGAAACCAGAGAACAAGACTAGAAAACATAACCAGTAAGAAGAACCAAACTATTCTTCCATTTCCAAAATCATTTTCACAGTTTTTGTACCTTTCACAACAGTATCCTGAGTGGTAGTTGCCACCAACTTGGCTCCCTCTTGTGTATCCTTATTTCTTTAGCTTTGTCTCATCCTTTTGCTAGGCCCATCCAAAGATTTGGTCTCCTCACTAGCTCTTTTTCCAATATTGGCAGCTGCAGCACAAATGTTGGACGTTACTTCCTCCATTTTCGTTCTGTTCTCCCTAATGAGTTCCCAAAGGTTATTCTCGTAATCTTTGAGCTTGACTAGGATATCTCTTATCTATTTTTCCATGTTATTAATTTTTTTCCATGAAACTTTTTGGTTATATTCCATAATTTCCACTTTCCTTTTGAGATCCTTAATCTCCTTACACATCCAAGAATCAAGTTGGAGAGAAGCCTCTGCTTTGCAATTAACCCAACTCATAGGTGTGTGCTTTCCATCATTCTGCCTTTTCTCTCTCCATTCCTCAGAATTCTTATTGGGACTATTCCCACCTTCTTCAAAGTGATCCTCTCAGTCCCTTTGATACTGTTCTTTTGTTGCAGTTTGAATTTCCATGTCCATTTCTTGATTGTCATCCTGAACTATATTTTCCCTTTCGTTTCTTGAAATAGGGTCCTCAACAGGGCCATCTTGGATAATATCTTCCTCTGACACTTTCTAATTTTCCTCCATTTCTTCTTTACTATTTTTAGATTCCTCCTCTTTGCTGACTCCTTCTTTCTCATTCTTCTCTTGACATTCTTCGTCCTCTTTTGAATTTGTATTCCAGCTTTTAGTACCTTCTTCTTCCTCCAGATTTTCCTCCCTAGGTTTATCAATTCTCTCCTGCTCTATATCTTCTTCTACATTCTAATTTTTGGCACTGGGGAACTTGATTTTGTCTTTCCCTTTTACAATTTCACTCTTTCTACTCCCAGACTCCTTATTTTTCCCCTGGTTAGGGTTCTTAACCATAGCTTTATTCTTGCAGTAGCCTTCGATTAACAGATTTAGGCCTTCATGCAGGATAGGATGCATTTCCTTCTTCCTGTGAGAAAATAAACTTTGGACCAAAGAGAAGCATAGGTAAAAGGGAAAAGACAATCTTACCTTGTGTCTGAAATGATTAAGGAAAACAAAGTGGAATTTATGCAATCTCTTGCTTCTTCCGTCCAGGATGAAATACTCCCTTATACAACATAAGACATCCCTCCATATCCCCTTAATCTATTCCAATTCATAGAAATCCCCATTCTTGAACAGATTCTACTCTTCCACATCCATCTTGGGGAACTTACAAAAGGCCTCATTCGAAATGCTTGTCTACTTGGAGAATTTAAGTCCATCCGTAGGCAGCCCTGTAACCTAAATAGTTACCTAAAGAGTAAATAGTTACCCAAGCTAGTTTATGAGCATCATCTTGGTCCTTATGACACCCTCCACATCAAGGCCCACAAGTTTGAAGAAGTATTGGCCAGGTTCAAAAAGAACAATATTAAACTTGTACATAGATTGAATAGTGATAAAAACCCACCAAGGGACATATGGAAAATACATCCTCTTTAGTATCATTTACTTCCTAGACCTTCAAAGAAACCTTAGAAACAACCCCAAATAGAAGTACCGCATCCCCCAACATAAATTATATGAGGCACTAGTAAGGAGAAGTTATAAGAGAGACCTAGTAAGGTACCTTCATCCTTAGCTCTTCCTCAAAGGCTAACATATCATGTTGAATACTTAGATATGATAGCCTTGAAACTAGATGAAATAGTGGAGGATCCCAAAAGGTCCTCACTGAAGCATATGGCTCTAAAGGAAAAAAAGAGTAGGCTAAATAACCATAGACTCAAGTAGAAGAGGATGAGTAGGAAGATAAAGGAAATGAATTTTCCATAGATCTAGTCCCAATATCATAACTAAGAGGAAATAAAAATTTGTAATTGTCCTTGTTGGACAAAAGAGGCCAAAGTTGACTCTCACTCATCCCACGAGTGAGATCAACTTATTTAGTGAGGAGTACCCTATTCATTGACCAATTATCACTAATTGGTTCATTTATGGAAAGATGCAAAATATCCCTTCCTTGCCTTACTCATGGGCTTTGACCCAATCTATCATTGTTAATGTGTATGAGGATATTAAGCTATGGATAAGGGCCTTGATGAAAGGGTAATAAGAGAGAAGAATAGTGAACACTATAGGGTCAGATGGTAAAAAGATGGATGCTCTAAGAGCATCAAGTAGTGCCTAGATGGATGTTATTCAACATACAAAATATATAAAATCAGCTACCACTTTACAATTCAATCTAGAGACAACTGGATTAGAGAGAGTCACACCAAGAAAATCCATGGTGGGAACTAAGGAGTTCATATTCTAGAAGGTTGAACCCTTTATAGGTTTAAATTTAGTAGGAGGGTAGAAACTTGGTGAAATACACATCTATGAAGAGGATATTGAGATCCTAACAAAGGCTCATTTAGCTAAGGTCAGAGCTAGCATCAGAGGAATGAAACAAAATATTCATAATCTTGAGAAGGAAAAGGAAAACTTAGAGACCCAGTCTATATTATTAGTGCTTGAGGATATAATAAATATGTTTGAATCATCTTTTTTGATATGTTTGACTCTTTAAAGTTAGTGAAAATAAGACACGATGCATTGACCTAATAGAGTGAGGTGGAAAAAGGACTAATAGTAGAATGGCAAGATGTAGAGACCAAGATAAGGGATATCATCAATATATTGATTAGGAATAAGATTCTTAAGTTCAAAATTATTAGCCTAGCCTACCTAAATTATATATTAGGGATAGTGGTAGATAAGATCTAAAGTTTATTTTCTTGGTCAGTAGGCTTAGATAGAATCCTTAGGGATGATGAAGAAATGATTGCATGGATTAAGAAACTCTTTGGCACCATGTTGGCTAATCCTGCCAAGACTATAGCCCTAGGAATCATTGATGATGTAGAGTATAAGCATAGAGTCACCTTAGTAATGCAAGAAGTAAAGGGAAAAAACTAGGGTCAATTAGGTAGTGACAATAATAGAATTTTGGCAATGATATTCACTATTGAAGAAAAGATTGTAGAAATTAGAAGCATCAAAGAAACTATGGCAAGGGATGACAAAGATTTTGAGGACTTAGCTGACTGAAAATATGTCTACCTCCTTAAGCCAGCTATAGATTTGGAGCTTGTCAAGGAACAACATCAAAGAGCTATGGAGATTTTGTAAGAGCAACAAGGAGACCCTTTAACAATGGGCCCACCAATTAGTTAATTTCCCTTTTGTAAAAACATTGTCATATTTTAAATAGGAATATTATTTTTATAATGGAATGTGCTAGTCTGTTAGCATATTTGCCTCTAGGTCAGTTTAGTTTTGAAAAGCAAATGTATTCTAGAAATTTTTGAAAAAAGGATATTTGTCCTTATCTTTTGTACATTTTATATCTTATAACTAACCGATATACTTCCTTGTATTTCTATAAAAGGTAGTACTACCATTTTGTAAAGAGATATTTTTGAGCAAAATTTATATACTTGAAGAAATTAATATAGTCAAAGAATTCTGTAAAGATTGTCCAAATTTTATGTGTCAATTATTAATATAGCTTTCTCTTAATTTTTGGTTCTAAAGCTTGAATTTTAATAGTTTCTTTGAATTCTAAATTTGCATTTGTGATACAGGGTTGTTAATTTGTGATTATGCTGAATTGGTTGAAGGATATTAAATTTAATCATTTCATTTATTTTGTATTTAGATGTGATTATGCTATTTGAGTTTGGTAATAAATCTTTAAAGTAAAATCTAGTTCTTACTTGTATGAATTCATATTATCCTTATAAATTTTCCTGGTATGTGGTGAGATCTGACCTTATTCTATTTTACATCATATACTAGTTAAATACATGTTTAGTTATAATTGAAACTTTATCATGATATTTGAGTCAAGGATCAGTAATCACACATTCTCTTTCTACCTTACCCTTCCCTTTTGCTCCATTTTCAAAACTAGATCACTATAGATTAGATTTCATTATAAATATCCTTTTAGATTAATTTTTAGTTTAAGTTTTAATATAAATTCACTAGCATTAACATAGATACTTCATAGTTCATAAATATTAGATAATGATGGCTCCCAACCATCGATTATTATAATTTTTGTGGAACATTCATATATTACTCTACCATTATTTCACCACAGGTAACCTAAGTTGCCAAAACTAGCTACTCATGCTTTGAATTATTGAAATTCTAAAATGAGAAGTGTTCTTTGAAAACTAAGAACCCTTGTGATACATTTAGAGGCATCAACAAGAAAACACTTTTTTGGCACTAGAAGAAGGGCTAATCTCTATAAATTGGTTGAATCTTTACTTGTCTTAGTAAATTTTTATCTAATATTGATGCTATCTTTGTGCTTTTGAGTAATTATTTACTTATAAGTGTAAGGAACATTGATTTTTATGGTCTTTGACCTATCTTTGTGCTTCCTTAGACAAAGATCAAATTTATTTTAGGTTTTATGCTTGTTTTTGGTAAATATAGCTTGAGATTTGAGAATCCATATTATTTGAGGTTAGGATAGCTTATTTTGATAAAATGTTGGCATATCTTTCATAGATCTAAGTTTATTTGAGCTTAGACTTATAAAGATAGACCATATTTTCATAGTTGGGCACATATTTGAGCTAGCTTAGTCAAAGATTTATGTCCTTTATTGTTATTTACATAATCTTTACAAAATGAGCTTAATGTGTAGGTTTAATCCTTGTTCTTTATAAAGATTAAATTGATACCTCATATTTCAAACAAGATCTTCAATCTTCAAGATAGAATTTCCAAGGATTTGAATTAGATCACATTTTGAGACAAGAGAGCCTTTGATTTAGCTTGAGTTCCATAGAATAATTAGGAAAGATAAAGGTAGGTGTAGACATTATAAGTCCTTGCCAACCTCACCTCTTCAAGGTACCTTTGAATTCAACCTTCATCTAGGTATGGCTTAGTTGGGAGACTCTTCAATCAATGTACAAGGTGTGGTACATGATCTCTGGCATGACCCTAAAAAGTACTTACCTATATTTAGTCCAACTAGTATTTTGACTGTTGAAGCACATATTAAATATTTTAAAGCTACTTTGAGTTTTCTAAATTTAACACATGAAGATGTAGCATGTAGGATGTTTCCCTTTAATTTTAAGGATGCTAATTATGAATAGTTTTTGAATCTACCTGACAATTATATTACTAGATGGGATGGTTTTGCTAATGTTTTCAAAGATCATTTTGGTAAAATTATTAGTCCATGTGTCATATACCATTAGTTCACCACCATTATGAGGGATGAAAGTGAGCCCATAAGGTCCTCTAATGCCAAATTTTATAAAATATATAGCAATACCATATAAGCTTATAAACCTGATGATGTTTTAGATCTATAAATCTACAAAGATGTATTATATCCCATGACCTCTAATTTTTTGAAGAGATTTATTCTATCTATAACTTCATTAGCTAGGGATTATTCTAAGGTAGTGATTATTAATGATCAAATGCAACCCCAAGGATAAATGACCTACTTAGTCCCAAATATCAACCCACATTTACCCACTTTGAACATGTTTCCCAATAATAACTTGAATATCCTAGCCTTGATTCAACTCCCAAATATGAATTAGTTTCCTTTGAATCATGGTACTCCCAATCAAAATTTAGGATTCTTAAGTCATTGTACTACTAGTGGATTTAGTAAAAATGATCAAAGAGATTTAGTAGTAGCTATCAGTACCAACCAGGTACACAATTTTGAAAGTCCCAAGAATGAGAATGAGTCTATTTTAAAAATGATCCAAAATTTAAGCACTAATTTTATTTAGCTACAAGAACAAGTTGGAAATACTGGAGAAAGATCTGGTAAGAACTTCTCATTCCAAAGGTTTAATAAGCCCAATAATAGATTTTAGAAAGATTTATTTTATAATAATAATAATAATAATAATAATAATAATAATAATAATAATAATAATAATAATAATAATAATAATAATAATAATGAACCATCTGATGGTAAAAAACCATGGACATTAATCTTACTAATATTACTTTGCTTGAATATTATAGGGTGCATTATATATCCAAGCATGGTGAGATTGATTGTATTGAGTTTTGTAAAGCTTTTGAATCTTTCCAAGAGGAGTTGGATACATTTTAAGTGGTCCCTAACAAAGATAGTGGTACAAGAAACTCAAGATCCAAATCATTTGATTAGGTCAACATGGTGGAGACCTTTGATTTCCATTTTCAAGAAGAGAACAAACATGATGATGTCCCTAAGAAGATTTAGGCCTTCCAACAATTCTTGAACAAGACTTATCATTTGAGGAATATATAGCAAAAGTAACCCTTAACTAACTCAACACCTCTAAATAACTTTGGAATTATTTTAGACACTTCTTCAAGTAATGATATGGAACCACCCAAAGGGAGTACATCTAAGCCTAGTGTTGATGTTCCTAGTTCTAAGAAAATTAGTTATAATATAGTTTAAGACATGAAGAAGATAAAATATAACATCACATTATATGAATTAACATAGATTATAGAACAAAAGGACCTCTTACTAGAATCATTGTCAAAGAAGTCTAACAAACCACCCAAGGTTGACCATGATAATGTGACTATACACAAAGCTAAGGAAAAATCCCCTCCTTTCATACTCACAATCAGGATGTTTGGTAGGAATTTGCATAATTATTTATTAGATTCTGGTGCAACCACCAATATCATGCCAGTAGGTATTTACAAATAACTTGGCTTATCACCTATAAAGTCTAATAGGGTTGTCACCTAATTAGATAAATCTAGGGTTAAGGTAGTTGGAGAGTTATTAAATGTTTATATGCAATTAACTTTTGAGCCTAGAGTGTAATATTTTATTTATATCTAGGTTTTTGACATTCCTAATGTTTATGGGATCTTGTTAAGCAAGGAATGGACCAAAGCTCTGAATGACTACATGTCCATGAATTATTCACATTTATGGTTCACCCAAGACTCCCCCAACTTTAATATTGAGCTGACACCTTGTCCTTTAGTGCCTAATAATGTTAATAATTTTTAAGTCTTCAATGATGATCAATATATCTTAGATTTCATGACTAATTCTAGATCATTTAATGCTCATATTATTTATGAGACTAATAAAAGTGTACTTAGGGAGGACAAGTTTGATGGTAAAGTCATTTAGCTGAATGACAACATGATCCCTAAGGGGATGATTACTTTAGAGAGGCTATTTGATTAGGACAAGCTACCTGAGGTTTTTAAGATTACCAAGGTAAGTGGTAAGGACTACAATGTAATGGGTCTTGAAAAGCACTTATGGAGGACAAGTTTGATGGTAAAGTCATTCAGTTGAATGGCAACAAGATCCCTAAGGGGATGATTGATTTAGAGAGGCTATTAGATTAGGACAAGCTAGCTGAGGTTTTTAAGATTCCCAAGGTAAGTGGGAAGGACTATAATGCAATATATCTTGGCTTCCAAGATTACCCTAGTTGGTTAATGTAGGAAATGCCTACACCAATATTGAGAACAAGAAGGCCAAAGAGTTACTAACTAATTATAAGGATGTCATAGCATGGTCTTATGATGACTTGAAAAATTTGATCCAAGAGTCATCACCCATACTATACCCCTTAAATAAAATTTTAATCCATTCAAATAAAATTAAAGACCTATAAACCTTGTCTTAAAACCAATGATCTTCAAAGAGGTTAAGAGATTACTAGATGCTAGAATAGTATTTCAAATTAGACATTCTACTTGGGTGGCTAATTTGGTACTAGTTAGGAAGAATAATGGTGAGATTAGGCTACACATTGACTTTATAAATTTGAATAAAGCATCTAAAAAAGATAACTATCCTCTTCCTTCTCTTGATCTAGTTATACAAGTTATTTTAGGTTTAGCCATGATATCTTTTCTTGATGGATTTTTAGGATATAACCAGGTCTTGGTTGATAAAGAAGAATAGATGAAGACAAATTTTAAAACTAAGTGGGGGACCTTTGCATACAAGAGGATGAATTTTGGATTAATCAAAATATGATCTACTTTTAAAAGGGCCATGGACTATGCCTTCTAAGGACTGATAAGCAAGTGCATCATTATATATATGGATGATCTAATTTTTTTTTCTAAAAATAGGGAAGATTACTTTATGCATTTAAAATAAGTGTTTGAGAGATGTAGAAGGTATGGAATATCCTTAAACCCCAAGAAAAGCATATTTTATGTTACTAAAATAAAATTACTAGGACATGTTATAACTAAGGATGGGATCTCTATAGATCCTATAAGACTAGATGCCATATCTAGAATAGATCCTCTAAATAGTAGGAAAAAGTTAAACTTTGTAAGGGAGTTCATTTTTGTATTTTTAGAGATTATCAATCCATTTAATGACATGCTCAAGAAGGATGCCAAAGTCACTTGGAATGAAGAATATAGAAAATCATTCAAAGACATCAAAGAAGCAATTAGCCAAGATCTAGTCTTGATAAGTCCTAACTTTTAAAATGAATTTTATCTCTATTCTTTTGCATTTAACCATACTATGGCTTCAATTTTAATTCATAAGGTTAATGGATGTGATCAACTAATAAATTTTATGAGTACTAACTTCAAAAATTCTAAATTGAGCTATTCATTAATTAATAAATAAGCATATGCATTAGTTAAGGTAGTGAAGAAATTTAGGCAATATATCATTAGAAATAAGGTACATGTTATTCTACTTGACCTTACCATAAAGCTTATGCTAAGCTAGAATGAGTTGGGAGAACGTAGGGGTAAATGGATGTCAATTTTTTAGGAGTATGACATAGAAATAAAAATGACAAAACTAGTAAGGTGTTGAGGTCTGATTCAATTGATTACTAATACCAACCCTAGGTTAAGTATTATTTAAGTTGATTAGTAGAAATTTAAAGCTAGTGAGTGGTATGATTTCATCATTCATTTACTAACTAATGGTACATGTCTAATAGGATTAATAAGGGAACAAAAGAGGGATTTGAGGCTCAAGGAAACCCATTACTTGATCAAATATGGGGTCTTATATAGAAATAGATTTGAAGGGGTATACCTAAGGTGTGTCTCAAAAGAGGAAGCTACCTAGATCATGAGCACCTTTCATGAGAAGTTTAGCAATAGACACCCATCTGGGAAGACTAAAACTCACAAGATCCTTAGAGATGGCTATTATTGGCCAACTATTTTCAAGGATGCTCAAAATAACATGAGGGAATGTCACCCTTTCCAAATATTTAGCACCAAGGAGCCTAAAACAACAATGCCTTTGCAACAAGTTATGGTTGATAAACCATTTACATAATAAGGGTTGGAATTTGTTGGGTAATCAACCCTAATTCATCTAAAGTTAAAAAATTCATCCTAATTTCTATATATTATTACACAAGGTGGGATGACATTATAGCCACTAAATAATGTAGGATGGAGGAAGTGATCAGTTTCTTAGAAGAAAACATTTGTACTAGATTTGGAACTCTAGTATTTTTAGTGTGTGAAAATGGATTTGGATTTACATCCATAGAGATGAATAAATGGGAATATGATAATGAAATCTATTTGAATTTTTCATCCAACCATTATCCCCAAGGAAATGGAGTCTCTGAATCCACCAATAATAACTTAATGAAGACAATCAAAAAGTTTACTGTAGACAATACCGAGACTTGGCACAAGCTTTTCAAGTATGCATTATGGGTAGATAAGATAAGGATTAAGAAAGACTTGAAGGAATCACCTTTTATATTAGTGTATGGCCAAGAAACCATCTTCTCTATCACTCTCAAATTGCCTACATACAAATTCATGCAAGAGTATATGGAATAAAGCCAAGAGCTTATAAATTCAAGATTATTGGACATCATTCAGATGGAATATATAAGGGAGAAAGCATTTTTTGACTTTAGTAGACATTAGACCATGGTAAAGAGGTGGTTTGATAAAAGGTCAAAGGTAAAGGCATTCAAAAAAGGAGACTTGGTCCTCCTTTGGAACAATGAATCTGAGCCTAAGGATAAACATGGAAAATTCACACTTTTGTGGATTGTCCCATATTAGATTACAGACACATTGGGACAAAACACCTTCAATATCAAAGATATAAAAGGAAAAAAGTTCACATTACCCACTAATTAATGATACCTCAAACATTACTTCTCTATTGCTCTTCTTGAGGTCTTTATGGATTAAGCTCTGTAAGATGGTTAGACTTAGTGTAGGTAGGCTAGCTAGTTTCTTTTAGTTCTTTCCTTCTTTTCCCTTATTTATATATAAGCATGTGTATATTTGTTTATTTTTATTTTGTTTCATGTTTTAATACTTTATGCTATGTGTTTATTTCTTGTTTCCTTGTTCCTTGATTCCAATAAGTCCCTTTGGATAATCCTAAGCTCAAAGCTTATTTAATTTTCTTGAAACCATGAAGTTCAGGAATGTGGGTATGAACCTAATATATGTGGTAACCATGGACCTAAAATGTGAGCCTAATATTTTGATTTGAAGAAACTAGTAAAGAATGATGAATAGGTTAACTATTTAATGAGAAATTAAACATTATCTTGACCTAAATTTGGTTTTAAGAAGATTTTCCCTTGTATTATGAAAGCTTAATCTGTTAAAGCAAATCATGTTTACAATTAACAAACATCCTTTTCTAGGATAATGGTTGTAGCCTTAGATGATTCTTTCAAGATCAAACACTTGACCAAATCCTTAAACCTAGCTACCTTGGTCCCCAACCTTACTATAAGCATAAAAGATCTAAAAAGACAAAAATAAGAATACAATGCAAAATCAAAAGCCATGAGTGGAGCCAAAGGCATCTCTATTGGTGCCATGGATGCCTAGCTCGAAGTAGAGCAATGCCCAAGCCTTCCCTAAACTAGAATAATGGTTCTTAATGAATATCCAAACATACTCCAAGTCAATGTTAATGATTAAGGACATAAAACTTGGAAGTTACCTCCTAAATATAATGACAAAAAATAAGTGGAATAAAAGCACACACATAACATGGATATGTCTTGATGTTTGATCCCAATTCTACAAGTGCAAGGTTTGTTTCAACCATAAAATGATCTAGATAATGGTATTGATCAAATGGAGTGGATGACTTAATTTATTTGTCTGAATCAAAGTCTCTAAATTCTAAAATATTACTATGTTTCCACTAGAAGTCACCATTTGTTGAGGTCAACATACCACCTTTTTTGAAAATTGGGAACCTTGAGATGTTTTAAATCTTAAACCTAAAAACATGGCCTATTTTTGATCATTATTAGAATTTGAAGATCATCCACTTTGATAATATTAGATTACTAAGTTATGTTTTAATTTGAGCTTGCTTAACATTGCTAATGATTAGTCTTCATGTCTTTAAGTTTTACTGGTAGATTCATATTCTAAAATGCTGACATGAACCCTTGGTTCAAGTTTGAATTTGATTTTGTCGAGAACAAATTGGTGAGAATATTTTAAATTTATTTTGGACTCATGACCAATTTTTATGTTAAGGCTTGGTCATGTTTTTTAACAAAACCAAATCTTAACCTAAAAATATGCCTTGGTACCTTTTATTTTCCCACTTATGTTTCCTATATCTCTAACATGGTCTAATGTGATGTTGGAAGGGTAATTTTTATTTTCTAACGTGGTCCAATTTTATGCTAAGGGTCCCTTTTAATTTTCCTAATAGGGTCCCTTTATATTTTATAATGTGGTCCCTTGTATTATTTCCTACTTAGCCTAAAGCTTTAGTGTTAAGGCCCCATTCGTATTTATTAATACAAATGAAACCTTAGCCTAAATGCTTTAGCCTAAGTATTATTTCATCTTAGGTCTCACTTAAATATTGTGCATCTTGTTGGATCTAATGATCCATATTTTTTTGTGGCCTTTTAATCAGATGATGTAAATAAATCCTAATAAAATCCATCACTTAGTCTTATGGACCAATCATGTGCGAACACTCTGATCATGATCAATGGTTCTCACTTCATCATGGACCAAAGATTGGATAGAGCAAAGACACCATTAAAAATTAAAAGCCTTAGAAAGTCCATAGAGTTGCCATGTAGTACTCCCACATTCAAAGATTAAAGGCAAAAGGTCTCATATGTTAGAAAGGACCAATCATGAGCAAGCTCTCAAATCATGATTGGATAGCTCTTGCATAATTATGATTTTTAATTATATAGAGTGAATTGAGTCTAAGATCCTAGGAATCCACATAGAGCCACCAAGTGACACTCTCATATTGGAACATAGGAGTTTAATGAGCTTAAATTTGATGTTCACATGACCATCATTTGACATCTTTGAGGATGTATTTGATGCCCATGTGATCTTCAGATTTAAGTCCATCAAAACTAATAACTTCACAAGCATAAATTTGATGTTCATGTGATCATCATTTGATGTATGTGAAGATGTATTTGACATCAATGAGACTGTCAAATTTAAGATAATGAATTATTTTGTTCAAGACTAAGATAGACTCTAAAATGTTGTTAAAAATCTAATAAATTGCCTTACAAATGATTGGAATCCCTTAGATAATGTTCAAATGCTTGAAATATTTAAATTGTAAATGTTGAAATAGTCTCATAGTCTAAACATATGCAAAAAATAATTTAGTCTAAGTCTATATCTTGAGGTCCCCATTGCATTTGTTTGAATTCCATGAACCTTAAGTTATAGACTTATACTAAGTCTTATTTTAAAAAGAATTCTTATAACATGAAACTTATCCTAAGTGATTTTAACTAAGGATTTTATTATGTTTATTAATACAATAAATCTCTGTGTTAAAATTTAAAATTTTGTCCTTATATAATTTTGACCCATTTGGGCATGTTCTATGAGCTTAACATAAGTATTTTAGCCCAAAGTATGCATTGTGTTTATTAAACACAATGTAAAATTTGACTTAAAATATTTAGCCATGGCCCCCTTGTGTATAATTCCCAAAAAACTTAGGTATAAACATTTTAGCCTAAAGTTTATTTTGTGTTTAGTAAACACAAAATGAACCTTAGCCTAAGGTATTTAAACCTAAGTCCCCACCTAAGTCCTTTGATTTAAATATTAGCATAAAATGCTTTAACCTAAATTTGTTCATGTTTATTAATATGAAAAAGACTTAGGTAAAAACATTTAGCCTAATTTATTTTATGTCTATGCACTGACTTAAAGATCATGCATCTTTGTAGATCCTATGACTCACACTTTGTCATGGAGGTTGATCCAATAGTCTGAAGGTGCCAATAAATTTTCAATGGAGCTTTGAGATCCCATAAGATCAACATGTGGTAGACACATATTTAGTGTGTGAATAAAAAAGGTGCTAGAGCTCAGAAATATTATGAAGGTGACAAATGGCACAACCATGGGGCTTGGTACTAAAAAAGGACCAATGACAAACAAGGGCCTAGATTAAAATCAATGACTCATGCTGATCCTTTGATCTTGATCCAATGGTGAAAAAAAGTGAATTTTTAAATGCCAATGGCTAGTGCTTTAAAGGAATTTATGAAAAATTCCATGAAAGGTTCTAGATTAATTCCACATAAGCACCACACAAGCAAAAAATGATAAAAGAGGACATTTTGTGTGCCTAAAAAATCAAATGTATAAAGGCAAAGGTATAAATCAAATTTGAAGCACGTATGAGCTAAAATCTAAATGAGATACCACCATTAAATATTTGAAGCCATAAACCCTACATAAAAGTGACCCTAAGTGAACCTGATTGATTGCAATAAATCCAAAAGAAGTTTAATTATGTTTTGAGCATAAAAGAGTTAGCACAAAGATCAATTACAATCTAGTTGTGAAAAATTTGTAAGTGTAGAAGCCATAGTAGCTTTGAGGCAAAAATTAAAATATGAGACAGAGTTGTATCTATTTATAGATAGTGAAGGAAGAGTTTTCAAAGATATTGAGCTAGACACTACAACCTTTAACAATGGCAACAAGAATTGGTCTGAGCTCTTCTAGACCATAGAGGAGATGTAAGCCATTACCAAAGAAGAGTATAGGATTACCACTATTATCAAGAGATACTATGACTTAGTTTCAGTTCAAATGGCTAGCCTCCATCATGTTGCTACCAAAATAGAGGTACTCCAATGTATAGACATACTTTCTCCCATTTTTGTATATTATAGAATTGATAATGACTAGATTAGTCATGAGGGAAGCGATAGTAAAGTGGTGTATAATTCCTCATTAGCCTTTGAGATATATTATAATCTCCCAAAACCCCATGTAGACCTACCCATAATCTAGGAATGGACTAGTAAGAATGACCTAGATACCATCCTCAAGTCATGATTGATCTAGGGGAACCATGTATTCTGAGACTTTGAGGTAAGAATCCCAATTGTCTAGTTTAGATAAGGAATTAGGGTAATCATGACCCTATTAAATAGAATATCTAGGGACCCTATTGGGTGTTTTATGTCTACTTTATGATAGAGAAAGGGATCACTCTTCCAATTGGGAACCTAGTCAGCATCCACCTAGGAAAATAATTTATAGCCATCAAGAGGAAGACAAGAAAACAATTATTCATGATGTCTTATTTACTAGATGCCCTACTAGCTTTTACCAAGATCCCTAACATCAAAAATTGGTCTCCTAAGGGTAGAACCACCATCTCACATCACTACTCAAAGCTACACATCTTCAAGTATAGATACCACATGTAATTCATCTATGATTGTGTCTATCTTGTTTTGGTAGAAGCCATTATAGGGTTTCCTATGCCTAAGGTTATCCCTTTAATTAATAAATATGTGGATTTGATGTGAGATATTTAGTTTTACCTAGATTGCACTATAATCAGAATTGAGAGAATTCTGACCCAGCCCTATAAGTTGCCTATTTATGTTCCTAACAAGCTAACATAATGGAAAATTATATCTCAACTCCTTCATGGTGTTGATGGAGTTTCCAAGGATAAAATGAAGGGCCTCCTCCATCTCTTTCCTTTGATAATTAGAAGAATACTTTTGTAGGATTAGAATCAAGTGGACACCAGGTTAGGTACAAAGATTCCTTTGTGTTTTAGTTGGATGCCCTCAGGAATTGGAATATTAATGATGTAGTGGAAAAGCATTTGAAGAACAAATAGTTGCCCAAGCTAATCTATGAGCATCAACTTGGTCCTTATGACACCCTCCACATGAAGGCCCACAAGCTTGAAGATGTACTTGCTAGATTCAAAAAGCACACTATTAAACTTGTACATAGATTAAATATTGATGAAAAACCACTAGGGGACATATGGTAAATTCATCCTCTTTAGTATTATTTACTACTTGGGCCTTCCAGACCACCTCATAAACAACCCTTGATTAAATTACCATAACTCCAAACGTAAATTATATAAGGAATTTATAAGGAGAAGTTGGAGGAGAGACATGATGAGAGACCTTCATCATTATCTCTTCCTTTAAGGATAGCATCTTGTGTTAAAAACTTTGATATGATAGCCTTAGAACCAAATGAAATACTAGAGGATGCCCTCAAGGTCCTCACTAAAGCATATGGATCTAAAGGATAAGAAGAGTAGGATAAATAGCCATAGGCTCAAGTAGAAGAGGATGAGTAGGAAGATAAAGGAAAGGAATTTCGCCTAGATCTAGTCCCAATAACACAACTAAGGAAGAGGAAATCAAAATTGGCAATTGTCCTTATTAGACAAAAGAGGCCAAAGTTGACTCTCACTCATCCCACAAGTGAGATCAACTAGTTCAGTGAGGAGTACCCCATTCATTGACCAATTATCCCTAATTGGTTCATTTATGTAAAGATGACAAAGATCCCTTCATTTTCTTACTCATGGGCTTTGACCCAATATATCATTGTTGATGTGTATGAGGATATCAAGCTATAGATAAGGGCCTTGATGAAAGGGCAATAAGATTAAATAATAGTAAACATAATAGGGTCAGATGGTAAGAAGATGGATGCTCTAAGAGAATCAAGTAGTGCCTAGATGGAGGTTATTTAACCTAAAAAATATATAGAATCAACTACCACTATATAATTTAATCCAGAGACAACTAGATTAGAGAGAGTCATAATAAGAAAAGGCATGGTGGGAACTGAGGAGTTCACATTATAGAAGGTTAAACCCTTTACATGTTTAAATTTAATAGGAGGGTATTAGCCTAGTGAATTACCCATACATAAGGAGGATATTGAGGGCCTAATAGAGGCTCATTCAGTTCAAGTTGGAGTTGGCATAAGTGGAATGAAACAAATGATTCATAATCTGGCAAAGGAAAAGGAGAACTTAGAGACCCTGGTTTTATTATCAATGCCTAAGGTTATAATAAATATGTTTGAATAATCCTTTTTTATATGTTTGACTCTTTAAAGTTAATGAAGCTAAGAAAAGATGCATTAAGCCAATAGAGTGAGGTGGCCAAAGGACTGATTGCATAATGGCAAGATGTAGAGACTAAGATAAGGGATCTCGTAAATATACTGATTAGGAATATGAATCGTAAGTTTAAAAATATTATCTTAGCCCACCTAAATGATATATTGGGGATAGTGGTGGATTAGATCGAAAGTTTAATTACTTAGTCAGAAGGCTTGGATAAACTCCTTAGGGATGATGAAGAGTTGATTACCTAGATTAAGCAACTCCCTTACACCATGTTGGATAATATTTCCAAGACTACAACCATGAAAATTATTGATGATGTAGAGTATAAACATAGAGTCACCTTGGTAATTTAAGAAGTAAAGGTCAAAATCTAGGAAATGATAACAACGAAATTTTGGGAATGATCTTCACTGCTAAAGAAAATATTATAGAATCTAAAAGCATCAAAGAAGATATGGAAAGGGATGATAGATATTTTGAGGACTCTGATAACTAGGAAGATGTCTACCTCTTGAAGCTAGCTATATATTTGGAGCTTGTCAAGGAATAACATCAAAGAGATATGGAGCTTCTACAAGAGCAAAACAGAGACCCTTTAGTAATGGGCCTACCAATTAGTTAATATTCCCTTTTGTAAAAACATTGTCATATTTGAAATAGGATTATTGTTTTTGTAAAGGCATATGCTAGTCTATTAGCATATTTTCATCTAGGTCAGTTTAGTTTTAAAAAGTCAATATATTCTAGAACTTTCTGAAGAAGGATGACTATCCTTATCTTTTATATATTTTTTATCTTGTAATTGACTAGTCTACTACTTGTTTATCTATAAAAGGTAGTACTACAATTTTGTAATGAGAGATTTTTTATTAAAATTTGTATACTTGGAGCAATTAATATTGTCAAGAAAATTTTCAAAGATTGTCCAAATTTGATGTGTCAATTTTTAATATAACATTCTCTCAATTATTGGTTCTAAAGCTTGAATTTGAATAGTTTCTTTGAATTCTAAATTTTTATTAATGATACAGGGTTGATAATTTGTTCTTATGCTAAAATGGTCGAAGGATATTGAATTTGCTTTGTTTCATTTGTTCTGTATTTAGATGTGCTTATGCTATTTGAGTTTGTAAACAAATATTTAAAGTAAAATTTGGTTCCTACTTGTATGAATTCATATTATCCTTATAAGTTTTCCTGGTATGTGGTGAGATATGAGCTTATACTATTTTTCATCATATATTAGATAAATACATGTTCAATTATAATTGAAACTTTGTCATGATATTTGAGTTAATGATTAAAAATCACACATTATCTTTCTGCCTTACCCTTCCCTTTTGCTCTTTTTTTTAACTAGACCACTGTAGCTTAGATTTCATTTATAAATATCTATTTATATTAATTTGTAGTTTAATTTTTTTTTCATAATTCACTAGGATTAACATATATAATTAATAATTCATAAATATTGGGCCATGATGGCTTCCAACAATTAATTATTATAAATTTTGTGGAACATTCATACATTACTTTACCACTATTTCACTATAGGTAACCCAATTTTTCCAAAAATTGCTACTCATGCTCTGAATTCTTAGAATTCTAAAATGAGAAGTGTGATTTGAACACTAAGAAACCTTGTGATACATTTAGATGCATCAACAAGTTAGTATAACTAGTTAATACTAATCTACATTAAATAGGGAATAATGAGCATATGGTCACTTGTGATTATATCTACTTTCTCTATGTTTTTGATCCTAAACCTTGATGGCACACAAAAATCCATAAATCAATCTCCTTTGCCTCAAAACCCTAGGTGTGCTTATGAGTGCTAGGAACCTACAAATTGAGAAAATTTTTAATGGGTTGATATGAACCCAATCACCTCCATTTGATGATCAATCACTTCTTACATATTTAATACTTTGTTGAGGGAAGTCAAGCTACATGTAGTTCTCCCCCACCTATTATTATTATTATTATTAAATTATGTTCTTTAGTTATATGTATGAAACTAAGCACATGGATTTGATACTTTAAAATTCTTAGTTTGACTTGGATTTAGATTTATGTATACTTGGATTATGATTTATCCTATTGATATATTAAAAATTTGGGAAGAAAAGGGTAGATTTTATCAATTTGCAATAGTGTATAGATGTATAACAGATAAGTGGCAAGTCCCTTTTGAATTAGACATTGATTTATTTATAAATGAGTCTAATTAAATAATTTATCACACCACTAGCACACTAAGCTAATATTTTGAACCTAAGGGTGGGTTTTATTTAAAAAAATAGCCATTGATGAGAGTGGGTAGGTATCAACTAGACCAGGTCAATATTGACTGGTGATATTGACCTAATATGTCAAAATTAACATATGTATATGCAAACTAAATTGAGAGTCTAGAGATGTCTATTTAGGATATTTATCACCTTTAAAACAAATAATGAGATTACTATATGTGTATAATAAAAAATTAGAAGGGTCAAATCATATGATAACATGCAAGTGTGAGATAATGGAAAATTAGGACCTTGTTTGAGTGCACAAGCCATGCATGGTAAATGTGTGTCAACTTTTCATGTCAAGTATAAAATACAAAATTTTAGTATTTAGAAATGCCTCCTTATATTATAGTGAATGGATTACTAGAGTAAAAGGATAAAATGTAATTGAGTCTGTATAATGCACTTTGTATTTGGTATGAAGCTCTAATTATGTAGGTCATAATAAAAAAATCTACAATCATGTGTAGTCAATGCCCATAGATTGACTATTTTAATCTAAAACTAAATTTTTATATTTTTGAAATAAAAAGTGTTAGAATACACCTATGCATTGGTGGAAACTATGTTTCTCTTGTAACTTGTTGGAGATGATGTTTATTTCAAGCATTGGATAACTTGTTTTTCCTTATTGAAGCACAAGGAAAGTTGGGGTGATCATGACCCAAATTTGTTTAAGTATGCAAGATCTTAGGTGGGGAAGATAACATGACCAAACCCTCATGAGTGTGGTAAAGATTATGTAATATACTAACACAAATAGCTACATAGTTAAAAGAGAGAACCATTAAGACAAACTCACTCAAATAAATAACTACATAGTTAAATGAGATAACCACTAGGCTAGGTATTGTTTTACTTAAGTTCACTCCATGCAAATAAAATTAATGATTGAAAGGGAATGAATAGTGTTCATATACCCATCATGAACTAAAGTTTGATTGTATATATTTTTATTAATGTAGAATAAAATTCATGATCAAAATAGAATGGAAAATGTCTATGCCCCATCATGACCACATATTTGATAAGTGTGAAGTGAAAATAGAAACCATTTTATATTAAACTATAAACTATGTTGTTGTGCATGTGAATTATATATATATATATATATATATATATATATATATATATATATATATATATATATATATATATATATGGAGACTTATAATCTTGTTCATGTAATTTTTTTTTACACATGCCCATGCATATACACCAAAGTATGTATGAATTTGTGATCAAGTGTTTATAAAGTGAATGAATATGCATGACATATGCCTTTGTAATATGTATCATCTACCAATATCTATAATGTATATAAACCATTATAAATATTTTAAATCCATACTTTGATCTAATTTTATTCTAATGGAGGCTTATGTATTTATGATAAGCCCAATAAAATTCCCCCTTTTGATATGATAGATGTATCATTTAAGTGAATCATCTAAAAAGAAGATTTAACTATATCATGTCATGTATAAAAATAACATAGTGTAATACCATATGAACATGTGGAGAATATTTCATATGTAGGTAACATATTTCATGTCATGTATTTATTGATCAAGGCATGTAGGTAACATATGTAATGCAAGGCATGTAAGTGTCATGTCTAGATGAATATATCAATAAATCACATAATATAAGTTTAATTGAATAAGTTTACATAGTAACAACGAACTATATAGATCATGTCACCACTTAATGTAATAAATATCAATAATTTCAAGTGTTAGTAATGTATAAGGCCAAGGAACACATAAAAGGGACATAAAATGTGACAAAAAATAAGGCCAAGGGCCACAAACAATGGGACATTAAAATATCACTAACAAGGCACAACAATGTTGTCACATCAATTAAGGTGAAAATGCCACACATAATATTTAAGCACAAAGTATCCTATCATGTAAAAGAGTAACAACACTATTAGAACATAGAATAAGGAACTTGTCTACACCATACATATGCATCAATGCAACATCACAATATAATGGCATATCATGTACAACAAGTATAATAAATAAATAACTAGTAAGACATGTGTAAGAAATATAGGTAGCTCAACATGGTATAAATTTTATATAAATATATAAATCATGATAGGAAAACTTGTGGAACCGAATGCTCCCAATATTAGCCTAGTCATTGGGTAGAGAGAAAACCCACATCTATATGTCCATGTGTAACTTTTATGTCTTACATAACATTTTGTTACCATGAAATGATTGTATGTATGTAAAGAATATTACATCTACCAAACATGTGATAAATAAAATATATTCAATATTAGCCTATCCTAGCCATTGGGTAGAGGTAAAACCCACATCTATATGTCTATGTGTAACTTTTATGTCTTACATAACACTTTGTTACCATGAAATGATTGTATGTATGTAAAGAATATTCCATCTACCAAACATGTGATAAATAAAATATATAAATAGTGTGTGTAACATATCTTAAAAATAACATTTTTTAAATTATTTTTACTAAATCTCTTATCATTTAGTTGTGGGATACATATAGATAACAAGTATTACATATAATAAGAATGAATACTAAGGATTACACTTACCTTGCTTAAAATAAGCTCATAAAAAAACAATCATTATCCATTTTTACAAACTAATGTAGGTTAATTTTCTTAGTTAAAAAAAATGACTTAACATCACCTCTATATAAAACACCAAAATAGGTTCTATAATTTGATATCGATCACCCTAAAATAATAAATATTAACTTTCATATGTGTTTACCAATAAGTAAAGAAGAGTAACTAAAATTTAAAACAAGTTTATGGTATTTCGTAACTCATTTTAATCATTATAAATCCAACAACACATTCTAGGCAATACCATATCATTGTCATAGTCTATATCCTTTATCAATAAATCCTTAATAATAAGGCATTCCAATTTGGTCAAACAAAGAATAAATATAATTACCTTTGATTGATAGATAATATGAATTTTGATAACACCTCTAAAGTCATACCAGATCATATCCCAATTTAAATAAAAAATTTCTTATAGAATTTTCAAGATTAATCAACATTTACTTTTAAAATATGTCTATCAATGACAAATGTATAGTAAGTAGACCTCATACTAGATTACCAAGTTAGAAAAAGGGTCATATCTCATCAAGTTCCATTCAAAATTTAGAATGGAAAAGTAACTAAATCTTATTACTATTTCAATATACCTTGTCAATAAGGTATTTAAAAACACAATAAAAGTATTAATTATGAGAACATAATCTTGGTATACCATAATTCTATTAATTGTGATCATAGAATTTATATCTACACCTAAGATTACCAGTGCAAATAATAAATTAATAGGGGAAAGGAATTTAATAACCACCTATGTACTTAGATGAGGACACACAAATAATAAGGTTAATATAAATAAACATATCCATCACATGGGATTTAAATATAACATTACTTGTAAATAAAAAAAATCCAATTTTTACATAAATTAATCATATTACTAGTATATATGTTACAATATATTTTACTGTTTCTAATAAGAAAAAGATGTTTTCAGATGGTCCAATTCTATAATAAATCCAATTAAGATGTTATCCAATTCTAAGATAACAAAACTACATTCAAAAAATTAGAACATAACATATATGTTATAACTGATGACTAAATCATCAATTTAAATATTTATTTTTATAATGGATGTAAGCCTACCCCAATATTAGTCCATCCAACAAGGTTTCCACTTTACTTAAGAAATGTTCTCCATAAAAATACCATTCTTAATCTTAATAGGAGGTAGTTATTGTATGCCTTATGATAAACTAATGAACAAGAAACAAAACAAAACATAGATCCATAAATGTATAAAATGACCCTTAATTAGATATTTAGGATTATAAAACAACATAGTTTATATTAGGCATCAAGAAATGATATAGAAAGATAATATCTAATTCATTAATTATTAGCTCTTTTGATCTTTCAAAATATTTCTTGTATTGCAAGCATGTTGAAACCAGAGATTAACAAGAAGAGGGATTATAATGTTTTCCTTATTTAAAACATGTATATAGGGTAGGGTATAGTCAACAAGGATGAAGCAAAAAATAATCAAAGAATAACCATCCCATGATAACATAGATTTAGATTAGTAATGTACATATTATAAATTATTATTAAATTATAGTTTAATAAAAATAATGTATGCCCAAGGAGTGACTATAATAAGGAAGGTAAAGACATTTTTTTTAAAGAGAGACATTTCAGTCTTTTATTTTACATTATTAACTACTTAAATGAAGTAGTGGATAAAAATAGATGTCTAGTATAAGATATATAGTAATAGGTTAGTCTTCCATGTTTGAGATTAACATATGATCAATGGGTTTGGCATCATATTAGAGATAAATTATTTAATCTTACTATTTTTTTATCAACTCCCCTCATACACTCTAGTCAACTGACAAAGCTAAGTTAGTATAATTTAGGCCATGTTATATCTTTTATATCAACAATCTATATTGAGAATTATAACTCATGAAGATATTTAAAGAGAAAAATAACATTTAAAGTAAATTTGACTACCTCTATATACCAATGCTACATAGGACCTAACTAGGGTTATTATGTGGTATTGCTTGACTAGAGGCTTTGGAACCCTCTCTAGTGATATTGTGTGGTAATAAACCCCTTAGTTAGGTCTAGCAGATCTATATTGGTCATAACCCCAATTGTCTAAATATACCAACAAGTGGAAGGGCTAGTGTGATTTATCTTCTATGAGCTAGGATTGATTTCTAGATCATCTTCACTTTCCCTTTTATACATTCTAGTGAAATTGATGTGTACCAAACCTTATAGCATTTATTTCACACCTTCATTTATTATCATTTATTATCTATTTCATTTTTACATCACTAAATTGAATCTATAGACTTAGTCTAACTTTCTGTGCATAGGTTTAACACATAGTTGATTCGATTGACTCTATTTTTATTTATTCAGGTCATCTTCAATCACATGTAACTGGATAAATCTTCTTGACTCATTTTGATTCTTTGTATATAGGTTTTCAAACTTAGTTGACCTAGTTAACTCTATTAGCAGGCTAAAAATCTTCATCTAGATGACATAGTATAAGAATAATAATTTCAACACCGTTAAAATCATCAAGTTAATTCTCACCATCTTAGTCATTTTTTTTCCTTCATTACACTCTTGTTTTTCATAGCTTTTAGTCTATAAAACCGTAACTCTACAAATAACTAGGTTGACTAGCTAGACATAATTCTATAGCTTAATTTATTGCCAAATAAACTCAGTTGACTCATTCAATTATGTTTCTTTGGATCTTATTTCAAAATATATAATCAACACAGTTGATTCTATTCTTCACTATTTGCTCGACTAGTCATAATTGTCAAAACCTATCTTTACCTTCAGAACATAATCAATTTGCTCAACTGTGTCTCCTACATTCTCTATTTTACCATAGAACACAGTCACTCTATTCAACCCAGTCTATTATATATTACTTTTTCTATTTGAATTCAATACATAGTTGACATATCCAAATGTGTGTCTTTTATACTCCCTTAGTATCACCATCTATAGAACACATTCAATTAGTTCTATTGTGTCTTTTTTAGCATATCCTATCTAATATCCTATATGACAGTGTCAACTAGTTTAGACCAATATCATACTAGTTGATCCTCATTTTTAACAAGTTTTTAGTTTCCACCCTTCATCATGAATTTATTATTTGAGGATAATACATAATTGAATCAAATAAACATGATGAATTTTACCAATCCCAATAGGGTTCTTAAGACACATCTTATGGCACCCACTATAGATCAAAGTAATGTCCATGTTTCTACCCACACCACCAACTATGGGACTTGTTCCCATTATTCATCAACACTTAACCCCTTATTTTCATTAAAACATAAGCATGACCTTGAATACATAACTGAAATGCTCTTCTTCATCAATGAAAACCCTTAACATAGAGGAAAAGATCCTACAACAATCTATAATATCATGATGGGACCTCATATAGGATAACCCCATTCACCTTCCCCTAGATTTTCTAAAGGATTTGGGGTAATCCATTTATTTTAATCCTAACCTTTCCATTCTATAATGTCTTACTCCCACACCATGATCCTCTACCTTCTTTTACCTCCATGCAAAGTATTTCTACAAATATGGTAGGTTCATTTTCTAGTGGGGATATTCAAAATACCCACATCCATAACCATTCTACTATTTCCACCAATGATAATTTTGATACCAATGATACACATTCTATTAGTATGGTGCATGCTACTACCTCATCCCACACTCATAGTGCATCTAAAGCTCTTAATACCTCACATAACACTAATGAATCATACCTTATGTCCACTAGATAAAATGTCACTCAAACTAATCAAATTTTATTACAAATGCTTAACCAAATGCATATTTTTTAAACTAACAATGCAAATAAGATGATGTAAATTCAAAATCAGCTCATACATCTTTGAAACTAACCTCATTATATTCCATGGGGAGCATAAAATCCTAATGCTACCCCATCCCCCTTAGGGATTCACATAGTAACCTCATACCAAAACCTCCTCTTATCAACAAAATTATCAAACATTTACAAAATGAACCTCTAGTACCTCAAATTTCCAACATTGACATAGGGTGTATCATCCCCACCATCACTTATAATATATCTACATATCATACCTTGTATTTAAAAATATTTTGAAATGTTCAAAAATATTGGGTTAAGATTTATACTTTCATTGCCACTAAAATCTTAGCTAAAATGATTTCAAGAGATTATATATATTGGTACAATCAATTGAAAACACACTTTATTACTAGATTAAAAAAATTGGTCAATTCATTGGTCCAAGAATTCTAAACTAGTGATCTTCCCAAAATTAAATTAGCTCATTTTATAATTTATAAATAACTTGAAATTGAAATAGCACAAGTATTCATCAAATTATGGAATTTTTTTTCTAACAAATCTAAGCATAATATGGTAGATGAAAACCTATTAAAATTATTTACCAATGATTTCCATCATAAATTATAATATTTCATTAGGACCCTTTCTCCAAAAACTCTAGAAGAATCTCTTGACCAAGCCAAAAGACAAGACTTCATGTGTCAATTTGAACACCTCAACCTATAACGGGCTCTCACATTCTTATCAAACATAAAAATCATCATGCAACCAATGATGGTGTTACCAAAAATTATGACACCATAGACACAATCCAAGCTATTACTCCAAAAAACACCATGGAGAATGTTCCTTCCCCTAACAACAATGTTAATCATAATCCCACATTTTCTCAAAACAATCATACTAATGTGCATAAACCATTATCCCTAGTAGAAATTCATAAATGTATTCCAAGTTCTCTACCATGAGATCTTGACCCCACTCATCCTATGAAATCATGGTATGATCTAAATAATTTTTTTTGGTTTCATGCAAGTTGGGGCCATTCTCATGAGACTTATAGACAATTAAGAAATATTGTTATGGATTTTATTCTTGGTCATAACTTTGACCATGAATCCATTATATGAAAACGTTAAAAATCTTATGAAATAACACTTAAATCTCATAAAAATCAAAATAAAAATCAATCTTTAAAATAAACTAATGCTCATTTAACTATCTATAAAGATCCCATTCCTAAAAACCAAGATAATATGACCAACATACCCATACTACTAACAACGTTGAAATTCTTAAAGACCTTAACACAAATGATTAAAAGGTGGTTAATATGACAAAATATTAGAAGATTAGTTGATTTTATTCACTCAAATCTAACACCTACACACCAAACCTCTCAATCATTCTATGTCATTCAAGACACTTCCCCATACCATCTCATGGAATTGGGGCAAGAATAACCAATACCCATACAAGCACCATTTATAACTACACAAATTGATCATACCTCTCATACCATTGATATAACTTCTACTCTTCCCCCAAATTCCATACCATAAGGCAACATACCTTAAAATTCCAATAGTATTTATTCTACCCAACCAAAATAAATGCATAAAATAACCATCAAATCACCTAAAATAACTCAACCCAATTATAACTAGCCTAAACTAACCATAACCTATCAACACAAGTTTAATTATACCTACAACCCTCCTTCCTAGGAGCTCTTACAACACTATACACCTATATATAATAATACTCTTATGAGTTATGATGAATGGGATCTTATTACAAAACTTTCCATCTTCCATCACATATCCCCTTATTAGAGCTAATGTAAACTTATCCCCACCATTGTAACTACCTAATGCAATTATTATTAAAAATGAACATCCCCTCATACTCCTCTTATAGGGCAAGGGGTTACTTTATCCAGATTTGAAGAAAGAATAATAAAAAATGTGAATAAATGTCCATCCATGTTGAACAAATATGTATATATATATATTATATTAATGAAATAATGATCCATTTATATATCTTATATTTTTTACTATTTATCAAACATGATTTCACTTATCTCCTTTGTATGAACCATTATATTATATATTTATGTGTTTTACATGGTTTCATTATCTTTCACTTTTTCTTATGGATTATTCTAATTACTTTCATGAATGTAAACTTATGTTTGTGATTTCACTTATTTCATGGATTCCTTTATTTTATTTGTAATGATTTTTTTCTATATTTTACACTCAAATAAATATAATTATTAATGTGACTTGGTTATACAGCCCTTATTCCCATAGTATTTTATCTCTATCATATGATCAATTAGCAAACAAGACTTCTCATTATACTACTTATATACATAGATATATTTGGATCTCCCTTCTTCCCTTATTTCCATTTAGCATACTAATCATATATACATTTTAAACTTGAGATTACATATTGGTTCATGGGAAAGCCTAAGTTTTTTAGTTAGTCATATCTCTAGTTACTTAGCCTCCTTTAACCAAAGTCTAAAGCTCATTTGCGTGTATCTCTTTTATCACTCATTTTGGTTATTCAAAATAATTATGGAGGAGGAATTAAAAAATCCATAAAAAATTTAAAATACAAATCATTTAAACAATAGGAAATGATTCAAAAGGCAACATACAATCCAAAAAGCTAATCACACCAAAAGACATGATTTACCATCTTTAGCACATCAATTATTTCTAATAGAAGATCAAAATTCATATTTGGCCTCATGATAGAGCTGAGGTCCATTGGGGTGTGGTTGGTTAGTATATTGGGATAGGATAACAAAACAAACCTATGAATTCTACCTACTTTATAAAACAAGTACCCAATCTTCATAGTAGATCAATGCCTCTGTAAGAGGTCCTAAGGAATGAGTAACATGCTATGGGAAATTAGGACCATTTTAATTTCCTTGTTCATATAAACTTATTAAATTTATATTAGTATCCCACCTATTTGCCTATATAGATTTGTGCTTATTGTGAGCAAGTATCCTTTATTATGATGGTCACTACACTCTTAGTATATTTTCTTCTTACCTAGTATGCCTTATGTTTATTGATGTTTTCTCATTAACACCTATGTCATGATTTTTACATTCCATATTTTCATTATAAAAATATTAATATTTCCATTATATGTTTTTTTAAAAATGATCCTACCCCTAGGGTTTCCCCTTGTGAGTTGCATTGTAACACCTTATATGGGACTAGGTAGTCCTCATAAAACATTTCTTTATTTTCCCCCTTATTTAACGTTCACCTCATTGGTGTTCACCTTATGAGTTGTAGTGTAATACCATGGATAGGACCAAGCTATCCTCACAAATTAACACATTAAAACATGTTTAAATTATTACCACCTTTATCTCCACCTCATTGGTGTTCCCTTTATGAGTTTCAGTGCAAGACCTTGGATAGGACTAGGCTCTCCTAAAAAAATATTCCAATAAAAATTTCATACTATGACCAAGTGACAATAAAATAACATGCTTAAAAATTGAGATAATTTATGTTACATTATGATTTACATGTCATTTACATACTTCCCATCTTTATTTAGTATGTTTTATGCTTACTTCATAACCACTTCACTTTTATCCTCTTATTTTATGATTGTGTGTTAGTTTGAAACCATTATATTAAATTTTTAATACTTCCCATATTGATTTAGTATGATTAATTTCATTTATACTTACTTTTTTTTCATACTTCCTATTTTGGTCTAGTATGATTGATTAACCTTATTATTCATTTATTTTTATACCATTGGTTTTCACATGTTTTCCACTTTATTATGGATTTTCATACTTTCCAAATTGGTATAGTATGACTTTTATTTTAATTTGGTGTAATTATTTAACATGGTTTGAAAATATTTGTTACCTATTACTTTATCATTTTGGTTTCTTATATTTATTCATCTCTTGATTTTAAACATTTCCCATCATGATATAGTGTGTACTACATTTTATGATTATTTATACTTTTCCAAATCATTTTGTTTTTCTTTTAACCATACATGTGTATCACTTAATTATAGAAAAAAAACATGCATTGTGTATTTACTATTAAATATACAAAAAAATTAAAATACATGTGCTATAAAGGAAATACATCCATACATCAATCCATAAATAAATACAAATCATAGACCATGAAATATCCATATCAATATATATATATATATAACATGAGTTTGATACAATATAATAAATACAACTCTAAGTCTGTTCTCCATCATGTCTATCATGTCTATACTATTAAATATACAAAAAAATTAAAATACATGTGCTATAAATGAAATACATCCATACATCAATCCATAAATAAATACAAATCATAGACCATGAAATATCCATATCAATATATATATATATATATATATATATATATATATATATATATATATATATAACATGAGTTTGATACAATATAATACAAAATATAATAAATACAACTCTAAGTCTATTCTCCATCATGTCTATCCTATGGTTGAGCCACACTACCCATGAATACCTATGATTAACCCCTATAAATGGTATGTTGTAATGAGGTAGTCTGGGATCTCAAACCATCAACCTATACTTATAAATTGGCCACCTAGGCCTACACACATCCAAGATCTATGATAGTTTCCATATGGGTAACTTTCTCCTATTTTAATGCCTACCAAGATTAGGCCTCTCCTACTCCTTCAAATGGATGTAAGATATATCCTCACACCTATAATTTCTAAGTAGCCTACCCCACCAATCTAAACTAGATAACATAAGTTAGGGTAGATGGTACCATAGGGTCTACCAAAGTGGATGGTTTATAATGCAATAACACCCCATCAAAAATATCATGGTGTATGACCACAATCATGGCTCCCCATATGATCTCCTCTATATCATTTTATATAAAAAAACCAAATATACATCATATCTCATGTATATATACCTCAAACCATCTATATATCACTAAATACATAAACAACAATGTAACTAATGATCTATGTCAAACAATGAATAAATTAAAGCATTTATCACTAGTGTCAGTGTCACCAACCATGGTATCATAATTAGATAAACTATAGAGCACCTATTTTATTGAATAAAAAAACAAAATATACATCATATCTCATGTATATATACCTCAAACCATCTATATATCACTAAATACATAAACAACAATGTAATTAATGATCTATGTCAAACAATGAATAAATTAAAGCATTTATCACTAGTGTCAGTGTCACCAACCATGGTATCATAATTAGATCAACTATAGAGCACCTATTTTATTGAATATGTATAAGTGAAAAACCTATAGTCACCACTTATACCCATCACAGTCCCCTCCTTAACTACCTCTCTATTAACCAAATATGTCTAGTAGCCTTTGCAAGATCATCATGTGTGAATAATCATGCTATGCCCCCTATAATTTATGGTGTATCCATATCATATGAGTTTAAGGTGGCTAATGTCACCCCTTATATGATCCTACATCCTCACCCTTAGCATCTAAAACTATAACATCCTCTGCACTAGGCCTCATTACCTCATGCTACTATGATTGACCTATTTATTGCCTCACTCACTGATGCCTAGTAATAGGAATATCTATATGCACCCTTGTGCCTCCTCTCCTTCTTATATCTCTATCATGCCATGCCAAATAAGCATACAATACTAGAGGGCCATTGTATGTGAAAGGCCTAGATACCTAGGTCCATGAAATACTAGATGTGGATTTACCCATGAAGTATAATGGTCTATGATCCAAACTTTCACCAAATAAGGATCAATAGAAGCCCAAGTTAGCCATATGGAAACAATATCATTGTAAGGTTTCCAAAATATATACCTTCATGTCATAATCTATAAATTTGAGACATGAGGAATGACATGCACTACATGATCTTGCCTCTATCATACCACCTAAAGTAACCTATCATTGATTGCATGGGGCAACCCAATTTACCAATATATAAGGAATCTCTCATAAATACAAAGCACTAAACAAAATTATGGGTCCAATTATCTTATACCCTTAGGTTAGCATACCATACATATCATGCATGAGATTCACCCAAATGAGAGCACCTAAATCATACAACACACCTTAGTCTAGGATGGACTGACATAAGGATACCATGTATAATGGTACCTTCCCACCTAAATTGCGACATAACACACATATTGTCACAAGTCCTATCAAATCTTTTTGGATAGACAAAATGGTCAAGATATACACATCAAATAAGCTAACCCATAACCTAAGATAAATCCACTCACAAGTTACTATAATAGATTTGTGAAAAATTATGGCAACATTGTAACACCACTCACAAATTTATTGAAGCACTGCTTTCCACTAGAATAAAAAACTACCAATGCCTTTGAGAAGATTAAAAAGGTGATGTGTACCACTTTAGTTTTGGTTACCCCCAATTTTTTTAAAACTTTTATTATTGAATGTGATGCATCGAGATATGGCACATGGGTAGTACTCATTTAGGAAGGATACCTCTTACATTTGATACTCATCAAATTAAAGGTAAGAGTAGGATAAATCTAATTTATGAGAAAGATTTGATGGCTATTATTCATGTAGTCAAGAAATGGAAACATTATCTAATGGGTAAACACTGTAAGGTAAATATTGATCATGACAATTTAAAATATTTTTATAAAAATGATTTTCATTTGAATAACAACAAAAATGGTTCAATAAAATGTTGGTATATGAATTTGAAATCATCTATAAGAAAGGAAAACATGATGTTATAAAATATGACCTATCTAAGAGGATGAATCCACAAAGGTATTATTATTTACAATGCCCATTTGGAAGGTAGATTGGTTAGAAGAGGCAAGATCAAAATGGGAGCATCACATAGATACACAAGCTCTGAATTAAAATCTATAACAAGATTCTATTATTTAAAAAAAAATTGAGTGGAAAGGGAATGCCTTATAGTAATAATATTGATTATACCTATGTAATAATTCTATCCTCAAACATAAGATCCTTATAGATCTTCATGCATCTCCAATAGGAGGGAACTCAATATTTTTAAAAACTTATCGTATAAAAAAGCATGATTTATTATGGGAAGGACTTAAGGGAGATACACAAAAGTTTGTGGATGAATGTATGGTTTGTCAACAATAAAGGGGTGAAATTATTAAGACTTCATGTCTTCTAAAACCCTTATCCATTATTAACAATAGGTGGGAGGAGGTCTCCATGGATTTTATTACATGTGTACCAAGGTATGAAGATAAAAATGGCATCATAGTAGTTATGGATAGGCTCACAAAATATGCCCATTTTTTATCTTTGTCACAACCATTTATAGCTAGGTATGTGCATAGAGTTAGGGGATAATTATGTGGATATTTTTTGTAATGTGTATGTATTTTATACATAATGGATACACATTATGCCCATATAATATAAGCATTATTTGAGTTTTAGGATAAATATGCCGATCCATAACATGTACACATTAATAAAAATACACATTTTAATATCATAATGCATGCACATTATAATGTGTACATGTTTTAATATTAATATACTGTCTGCATTCCCTATGTTAAAAAAAATTGAATGCCACTTTAAAAACTCATTTTCCTATTCAAATGATTTTCATTTGAATAACAACAAAAATGGTTCAATAAAATGTTGGTATATGAATTTGAAATCATCTATAAGAAAGGAAAACATGATGTTATAGAATATGACATATCTAGGAGGATGAATCCACAAAGGAATTATTATTTACAATGCCCATTTGGAAGGTAGATTGGTTAGCAGAGGCAAGATCAAAATGGGAGCATGACATAGATACATAGGCTCTGAATTAAAATCTCTAACAAGATTCTATTATTTCAAAAAAAATTGAGTGGAAAGGGAATGCCTTATGGTAATAATATTGATTATACCTATGTAATAATTCTATCCTCAAACATAAGATCCTTATAGATATTCATGAATCTCCAATAGGAGGGAACTCAAGATTTTTTAAAACTTATCATATAAAAAACATGATTTATTATGGGAAGGACTTAAGGGAGATATAAAAAAGTTTGTGGATGAATGTATGGTTAGTCAACAATAAAGGGGTGAAATTATTAAGACTTCATGTCTTCTAAAACCCTTATCCATTCTTAACAATAGGTGGGAGGAGGTCTCCATGGATTTTATTACATGTGTACCAAGGTATGAAGATAAAAATGACATCATAGTAATTATGGATAGGCTCACAAAATATGCCCATTTTTTATCTTTGTCACAACCATTTATAGCTGGGTATGTGCATAGAGTTAGGGGATAATTATGTGGATATTTTTTGTAGTGTGTATGTATTTTATACATAATGGAGACACATTATTCCCATAAAATGTAAGCATTATTTGAGTTTTAGGATCGAGATGCCGATCCATAACATGTACACATTAATATACATACACATTTTAATATCAATAATGCATACACATTATAATGTGTACATGTTTTAATATTAATATAATGTATGCATTCCCTATGCTAAAAAAAATTGAACACCACTTTAAAAACTCATTTTCACTTTTATATCCTACTCGCTACCCTAACACGACTAAATTTTACATATGGAGAGCCTAAAAAAATTGTTAGCTATTTGTTTAAAAGTACAAAACCTTTACAAATCGATGATGCCAACATGTAAAGGAGGTAAGTGATAAAAAACTAAACCTAATAACCTTAAATTTTGGAAATTTTTTGTTATTTTCATTATTTAATTGGTAAATTCTATGTTTTAAACAACCCACTCTAGTGTAAGTGGCCAACATGCTAAACTTCATTCTCACTCTCTAACTAACCCTCTACCTAACCCTCCTATCCCTCATACATTTCCACAAGGTCCCCCTTATAGTCAGGAGGATTTAACTACACACAGTGAAAAATAAAAGTGAATATGAGTAAATAATTAAGAAAATGAGGGACCCCACTTCCACCAACACCCATTGCACCTATTTGGCCAATACCCTAGAGTTGATATTAGTTCAAGTTAAATTGGTAATGAGTCAAATTGATATATGGGTATCATATATGGATAACTATAGGGGTTACTATGCTAATAAATTATCAACACTTTAGGTGAATAATAAAGAAATAGAAAAAGATAATTTTTTTGCCTTATTCATCAACTCAACCACTAATGCACTATTTTAACCAACTGATAAAATTTCCCAATCCATCGATGCCAACACAATTTGATTAAAGGAAATTTTTGGGAATGATGGTGTATGGTGTTTTATTATCCACCATGTAACAACCATGAATTCCCATTGTATTTTTTGAGGAAACTCTATTGTGAGTTTATCCTTAATGATATCCCAAACTATTTTAACTATGGTGAGTTTTAGGGTCAAGGGAAAGGCTCTGTACAAGATTGACCAAGTGAATTTTATGCACCTAATAGGCCTACAAGGATTCCTATCCAAAATCCACTTCATCCTAATATTCCATTTATAGTGAAGGAGGTTATAGATATCAACACTCAACATGTGCTTAGTGCACTTACTAATAAACTCATTCAATATACAATTAGGCTTTTAGAGACTGATGCTAGAGATAATCCACCTAGTGTGTGTATATGACCCCACACCTATAGATATTATGGTGCTATATGCATTGGAAATTTGAATGATGATGATGGTGATTTATAGGTCATATAGGATATAATATTGAGTGATGATTTTTTTGGCACACATGTTTGGTCTGCACATGCTAGCCTCTACACACATGCATGTATTTTTTATATAAATTTCATGTTAAATTTAAGTTATATTTGAAAATTTAAAAGATAATAATTAATTTACACATAAATTAAATTATATATATATATATATATATAATTTTTTATGTTCCAAGAGGATATAGTTCCTTCATCATGGTCCATAGTTACATTATTTGATCTTACTCAGCCTATGTTTACATTTATAGAGCCAACTAGTTGGCCATCCACTAATACATCTATCTATGTTAGTATGACACCATTTATGTATACATATGTAAAATTTTGAGTTAATATTATACATGTGTACATTTAATCTATGTATATTTGTCTTATAGTTAAGTTAAAATTATCTATCAAGGATCTCAAAATTCAAGTACACTGCCATTAAATACACTCTTGGTTTAATAAAGAAGAATTTTTTTCATATATATGTTAAGCACATGATATAATGAGAAGGGGGTGAATAAATATATCATATATCTTATAAAACTTTCACTTAATCAAACTCTACTTAACCATACATTCAAGATATGTAATAAAATTGAAATAATAACATACACCACATGAGAGAGAGAGAGAGAGAGAGAGAGAGAGAGAGAGAGAGAGAGAGAGAGAGAGAGAGAGAGAGAGAGAGAGAGAGAGAGAGAGAGAGAGAGAGAGAGAGAGAGCAAATTTTTACATGAAAACCCAATGTGGGAAAAACCATAGAGAACAATCTCAAGTATATGAATGAGCACCAACTCAAATTAAAAAAATTGTAAGCACTAACTTGTAGGAGAACCAACCCTTTTGCTGAGCACCAACACAATAATGATTTTTGAGTATTAACCCATAGGAGCACCAACCCCTTTTGTGTATAAAACATAACTATCTCTCAGTGTTGCTTTCTCAACAAATGACATAACTCTACAATATCTCTTTCTATTCTCTCCTCTTTTCTTATATAAAATAATTACAAACCATGCACACTCTTACATATTTAAAATGGCTTCCTAAGCCTCATTTTATATCTTTCCAAAAGAACTTTGGCATTCACCCTTTGTGACTCTTCAATCCACATGAAAAATGGTGCCAAAATTGCATGACCCTTCAAATCCTTTCATTTAAAAAGTCACATGGTGACCCTTCATAATAAAATACATCCTTTCCACTTTTGTCTTTATTTAGTGACTCTTCAAATTCCTCAAGGTGACTCTTCATGGAAAAATGTTCCTTTCCCTCTTTTGTCTTCACTTGGTGACTCTTTGAATTCCTTAAGGTGACCCTTCATTGGAAAATTCATCCTTTCCCTCTTTTGTATTTATCTCATGACTCTTTGACTTCTTCATGGGCCCTCTTTTGACTTTATGCAACTAAAAATATATTCATTAATATTTAATTAATATCAATATATTTTAGCTAAAATATGATCATTAAAAAAAACCTTTAGACATTAAATGCTATGGGGCATTTATCACCAATAATGTTAGACATTTGACATCAATGATAATATTTCCAACAATCTCCCCCTTTTTCATTGATGGAAACCTCAAACTAAAACTACCACATCCTGAAACCTATACTGCATATGCCAACCTACACATACTACTAACAAAAAAACATAATGTAACTCCCCCTTATTGTAGCATATTGCACCTATTCTTATACTTGTTCCTATACCTATTTTTGTACTTTTTCCCTTTCGCCATCAATAGAAAAGGGTCTATCTTGGAGCTAACACTTAACTCCCCTCAACTGATGCTAAGCCTCAATGATAGGAAGTAAAAGAAATTACTCGCAACTTCTCTCATAGATACTTGAATGTGTCTTTTGGTAGTGCCTTTGTGAAAATATTTACAATTTGTTTTATAGTATTGATATATTCCAACTTAACTTGATAATTTGTAACATGCTCTCTCAAGAAGTGATATTTGATAGGAATATGTTTTGTTATTGAATGCATCATTGGATTCTTAGAAATATTAATAGAACTTATGTTGTCACAAAAAATAGAGATAGGTTTATTACATTTTACCTTGATGTCTTCTAAAGTTTGCTTCATCTAAAGCACTTGAGTACAACAAAACACTACTACAATATATTCTTCTTCAGCTATAGAAAGTGATACTAATTTCTATTTCTTACTTAGCCAAGATACTAAGCTATCACCAAGGAAGAAAGCTCCTCCACTTGTATTTTTTTTATCCAAAAAACCTACTCAATCTGAATCTTTAAAATCAACCTAAGTGAAATCTCTACTTGTGGGATAACACAATCCATAATCTAATATCCCCTTGACATATCTAAATATTCTCTTCAATAACTAAATATGACTCTTCTTCATCGATGCCTAATATCTCAAAACCATTCCTACTATATGCATGATGCCTGGCCTTGATGTTGTTAAATATAAAAGACTACCAATCATAGATCTATATAAAGATTGATCTACATCAAGTGAATATTCATTCTTACTCACCTTGTTTCTTGTACCCATTAGTGTGCTAACTGGTGCATAATCCTCAAAACCAAACTTTTTCAACATCTCCTTGGCATATTTACTTTGAGATATGAAATTTTATTTATTTGACTATTATCTAAGAAAATTGATAATTCTACAAGCATAGACATCTCAAATTATTTTTGCATATTATAAAAAAAATTATTTTATCATCTTTTCACTATTACCTCCAAATATTATGTCATCAACATATACCAAAATAATAAATTGGTGGTCACCTTCTATTTTGATGTAGAGATTACTATTAACAAAACCTCTCTTGAAGCCTTGATCCTATAGGTACTTATCAAGTCTTGCATACCAAGCTCTAGGAGCTTGTTTCAATCCATACAATACTTTATTCAATATTAATACATGGATACTATCATTTTAGAGAAGAAATCCCTCATAATACTCAATGTAGACCTCCTCTTCTAGATTATTATTCAAGAAAGCATACTTGACATCCATGAAGTACTTTTAAATTTTTAAACACTGCATATGCAAGAAACATTCTAATAACCTCTAGCCTTGCCATTGGTGTAAAAGTTTCTTAAAAATCTATTTTGACACTTTCAATTTTAACTATATTCTTGGTTCTTTTGTTATAACATTTATAAGCTTTAATTTTTCAAGTATATCCAAGAAATATACCTTCATCTATTCTAGATTCAAACTTACCCATTTTTTATCAATTTTCTTTATGAAGCATCTACTACCAAAAACTCTAAAATAATCAATAGTAGCTGGTTTATCTTTCTATAGCTCATAGGTAGTCTTGTCACTGTTGACTCTCAATAATTCTCTATTCTAGATATGCACTACTATTCCTACTACCTCTCTCTAATATTTATCTGGTATCTTGGATTTATTTAGCATTATCCTTGACATCTCTTGAACTATTCTATTTTTTCCTCAACTACTACATTTTTCTATAGAGTTTTGGCTAATAAATAATGTCTCTTTATCCCATGGTCTTCACAATACTCAATAAACTTAGTTGACATGAAATATCCTCCTTAATATGATCTTAGGCACTTAATCTTCAAACCAATTTCATTCTCAACTAAAGCCTTGAATGCTTTGAAGTGGATAAAATCTTCTAATTTTTTCTTTAAAAACATCACCCAAGTCATACACGTAAAATCATTAATAAACAACATAACTATTTCTCACCTTGAGTATTTTGAGTTTTGGTAAGTCCACATAGATCAGTGTGAATGAGTTCTAATATTTGAGTGGTTGAGTATTCTTTTGTCTTGAGCCATCTTTTGACCTGCTTCCCATGATAACATGGTTCATAAAGTGTGTTGGAGGGATTTGTAATCTTTGGAAGATCTCTAACTTCATGCTTCTTGATGATGTTGACAAGATTGTCAAAATTTATGTGTCTCATTCTCTTGTGCCACAACCAACTTTCCTCAACTTGAATCAAACAACATTTTGACCTTTTATATTTGATAACATATATAAATTATTGCCTATCCTCTGAGCATCTACAATCAACACATCTGAATATTTTCTCCTAATTTTAAAACCTTCTACATAAAACTTTAACATGTTTCCCCAATTGCAAATTTGACTTACACTCAATAGATTATGCTTAAGACCTTTTACATACATAACATTTTTAGTCTTAGTTCTAGTATTATCCAAATTTAATGTAGCTTTTCTAGCTATTCTGGTAGTGGTGTTATTTTCAAATTTCACTATGCTAGCATTGATTTTATTTAGAGTTATGAGCTTGCTCTTGTCTCCTATCATGTGCCTCAAACATCCACTATCAATGAATCATGACTTTTCTTCATTTCTTACATGCAAAGTTATCTGGATTAACATAGACTTTTTAGGTTATTTATTCTACCATGAACTTGTCTAAACTTTTTTCTTGATGAAAGGAGCCTTGAAACTTTGGTCATTATTAACTAAATAAAACATGCTTATTCAATGAAAATATATGTGTCTAAAATTATTTTACTTGTAACATACTATGGCCTCTTCATCAAAACCTGATAGAGGAGCAAAAACATTGTGGCTTTTACTTGACTCTGCATGAGTTTCATTCTCCTTATTTTTAAATTGTTAACTTTTTTCCAATAGTATATTTTCTTATGACCATAACCATTATAATAAAAAAATAACCATGAATATAGAACCTAATCTAGTTTGTGTATCTTTGACCTGGTTATCTTTTGTAACTCTATTCCTTCCAACCTTCTTTGTTTGAGTTGTCCTCTGCATTCACAACTTCATCCATTTTTATTTTCTCTTTTGTAAAGGCTTTATCATAGATCTTTTTATTTTCAAATATAATACCTATCTTATCTTATTTTATATTGATTTTTGACTTATTAATATCTTATTCAACATGTTAGTGCTATTCTCAAAATTTTAATCATTGATAACTTTATCATTAACTACTTTATTTGTTTTCTCGATATCTTATTTTAAAGAGGCAATTTCAACAACATAATTTTCATATTCTTCACTTACTTTTTGTAATTGAGATGTTAGATATTCTTTAGTATTTTTGGCTTCTTCAATGTGTGCTTGTAAATCTTCAATTATTTCCTTTTATTCCTTTTCATTTTTCTCGATCTAGATCTTCAATATTTGATTATTCTTCTCAAGAAATTTTAATTCTTGTAAGGCACAAATGAGTTATCCTTCTAGAATCACCTTATCTTCATCATGTTCTAAGTCTAGATCATCTATACTTTTGATTATGGAGGCATCTTCATGTATGGTCATGAATAGAATCTCTTCTTCATCTGAGTCACTGACTCTACTATCTTCGACTGATCTTGGATATTTAGAATATAAAATCTTCTTCTCGAATCCCTTCTTGAATTTACCTTTGAAGTTATTATTGTGTATAGGATTTCCTTCTTCATTATTACCATCTAGAAACTTAGCTTCAAAATGTCCAATCTTACCACATTTAAAACATTTAAATGGTAACTTTCTTTGATATTTACCTGTGCCCTTTTTAGACTTGTGGATGAATAGAGCTCTATTATCATCTTTCTCATCGCTAGAGGTATCACTTGATTCTTGAATCTTAGCCTTGTCTTTCTTTGATGTCTTTAAAGTAGCTTCCCTTTTTGAATTTTTCTCTTATTTGGTTTGCATCTCATATGCCATAAGAATACCATATAGTTTATCCAACTTTAGATTGTCTAGATCCTTAATCTCCTCAATTATAGAAACCTTTACATCATATCTCAATGGTAGAGATATCAAAACCTTTTGTACCACCATTGAATCTTATAACTTTTCTCTAAGACCTTTAATTTTATTAACTATTTGATCAACCCACAAAAGATAACTTGCTATATTTTCTTTTTACATCTTCAAACTTTCAAACTATCTTCTAAAAGTCTAGAGCTTAGCTTGCCAAACCTTTCCATCACCTTTGTAAATATTCTAAAGCTTTACCCAAGTCTCATGAGAAGATTTTAATTTCATAAATTTAACAAATTTTTATTCACACAAACCGCATAAAATAACATTTAAATATTTAGAATTATTTTCACTTGCCTTGTTTTCTATAGGAGTAGTTACAAGTGTCTGTGGCTCTTCGTATTCCTCCATCACTACTTGCCAAATTTCAAATACAAGGGCCGTAAAGTAAGTACTCATACTTATGATCCAAAATGCATAATTTGTCCTCTTAAATAAAGGTTATTTTTTTGTATAAAAACCTTCATGTGATTCAACCATCATGCTTTCCCTGATCTACCTTCAAGATGTTAAACTCTTATTAAAAGAACCTGATCTGATACCAATTGTTAAACATGGGATATATTGAGAGGGGGGATAAATCAATATATCATATATATTATAAAAATTTTACTTAATCAAACTCCACTTAGCCATACATTAAATATGTGTAATAAAATTAAAATAATAACATGCACCACATAAGACAACGAGACACCAACTTTTTATGTAGAAACACAATGTGGGAAAAACCATGAAGAATAATCTCAAGTATATGAATGGGCACAAACTCAAATAAAAAATTTATAAAACACCAACTTGTAGGATCACCAACCCCTTTTGTGTATAAAACACAACTATCTCTCAATGTTGCTTTCTCAACAAATGATAAAACTCTATAATATCTCTTTCTATTTTCTCCTCTTTTATTATATAAAAGAATTACAAAACATTAATACTCTTGAATATTTAAAATGTATTACCAAGCCTCATTTTATATCTTTTCAAAAGACCTTTGGCATTCACCCTTTTTGACTCTTCAATCCACATGGAAAATGGAGCCAAACTTGCATGACCCTTTGAATCCTTTTATTTGAAAAGTCACATGGTGACCCTTCATGAGCAAATGCATCCTTTCCTCTTTTGTCTTTACATAAGGTGACTCTTCAAGGAAAAATTCACCCTTCCTTCTTTTGTCTTCACTTGGTGACTCTTTTAATTCCTTAAGGTGACCCTTCATGGGAAAATGCATCTTTTCCCTCTTTTGTATTTATCTCGTGATTATTTGAATTCTTCATGGGCCCTATTTTGAATTTATTTAACCAAAAATATATTCATTAATTTTTAATTATTATCAACATACGTTAGCCAAAATATTATCATTAAAAAACACCTCTAGACATTAAATGCTATGGGACCTTTGTCACTAATAATGTTAGACCTTTGAAATTAATGACAATATTTCCAATAATATCTTCAATAGTTCCTAGAAAACTAAGCAACACTATTTGTTTAGTTGATGACTAGAGTATACACTCCTCCATCAATATAAAATGAAATAGACATAGGCATTATTGTTGTAATGTCATCCATACAGGCACTCACACAGGTACATATTAACTTGTAATTTTTAATTGTAAAATTGGATTTATTTTAAAATTTTTACTACATACCTGAGAAAATATAACTTATGTGAATGTATTGTGTATGTAAGATTGTTATACGACATCTAATAGTCCAATTTAGATGATTAAAAAATAACCTACTCATGTTTCTTCCTCATTTCACATGCCTATTCATGAATTTGAACTTGTCATTGACTGAGTTGATTCATGCAGTTGAACTTGTCATTAACCCAATTGAGCGTCAAAAGCAGATTAAACAAGATCATGAGCTTATAGTAAGTGCATGTTTACATGTATTTTTTATTCTAGTTTAAAATTCATTTCTTAACTTGATTTCATGTATATTATGTTAATTTTCTAATAATATTTGTATTTATATAGGTTCATCTACAAGTGAGCTATGAGCATATGACCCATAGTTGGACCTTAGAGAAATCTAATGCATTTGAGGGATCTCCATCTACAAGTATTGCATCATAGGGAGAGTCTTATTTGATGAAGACAAAGAGAGTGAGGATATTTGATGATTAGTATGTCTTATATTATGTACTTTTTTGTATGCTTATATGGAAATATACACATTTTTATATTGCATGTGTAAATGACATTCACTCAACATTAGATTCTATGTTTTTAGATGATGTAATTTTTTGTATGCCTATATGGAAATGTATGTATTATTGAAATTGTATACCTATATGGATTTCACTTGACATTATATTATGTTATTATTTTGTATGCCTTATGGTTTTTATTATTATTATAAAACTACATAGATCCTACACTACACCATATAATGGATTATGTTGTAGATGAGGCATCAGTGGTAAGTTAAATATTAAAATTAATTTATGAGAAAAGAGGTTTTTTTGACTTCCATTAGACAATGAATTATAATGCTTGACCATTGATCCAAATTTGAGAATGGAACATTATTTATAATTTGAATTCATGTTAGAGGATGTCAATATGTTTGTGGTGCCAAACATAACATTATGTTTAGAATCTGAGATAATATTATTTTAAATAGTTTCAAAGTAGTTATACCCATTTATTTAAGCTATGTAAGTATCTAGTTTTTTAGCCCAAAAAAATTCATTGGAGTGACTTCTAAATTTATGAATTGATAACCACTTTCTAGTATTAGAGTGCTTATTTTGGTCATTTCACATTGTCATTTTAGTATTGTAGTAAAATTCTATCAGGTATTTGCTATTAGACCTATAACTTACAAATTTATTCAATAGTTCCTAGTCCTCTCTATGGATATTAAACAAAAATCACATTCTTAAGGTTTTATTCCATATTTAGCATGTTTTCTTACTCCATATACAACTTCCACCTTCCTACTATATCACTCTTTTATCAATAACTCAAAATTATGCCTTTTAGGCTTTACACATAACCTACAAATTGATGTATTGGCTATAACATGAGGTACACAGGTTAATATTTCTTGAAAACAAAATATAAAATTCATACATAGATTACCTTACCTTCTTAAAAGGTTTTAAACCCTCAATAGACTATCTTCACTTAATAGGATTTTAGCCTTTCTAAGAATGTTTTCAAGGACCTAGTGCAAGTGAGGGTAAGATTTAAAAGTCTATAAGAAGGAAATTGTCTTAGTTTGTATACTCTAAAGTCTAATAAGATAGGTGTTTGTTTAAGAAAAAATAATAATACAAGGAAAAATTTGAAAAACTATATGGTTGATACAAAATAAGGAAGTGTGAAAGGTATAGTGAAGAGGAAGGGAGAGACCATTTGATGATAAATCATAGGGAATCAAGGTTGATCATAAATTAGACAAGGTAAGCATATTATTTTTATAATAGATTTTAATATAAAATTACATATTTGGATGTGTTTATTATAAGATAAAGTGAGAAATAACTTGGACCAAAAGGTAAAGCAACTTGTAATTAGATAGACTGTAGGTTTAGAATGATCTCATCAGTCTTGAAAGGACCAATCAAAGAAGATAATCTATTTGGTAAGGAAAATTAAATTATATAAATTTAAGAATATAATCTAAGAAATTTTATTCATTAAAAAAATTATTCATACCTAAAAGAGAAGATGAAGACTTATAGTTTCATAGACCTAATGGAAAGCCTTGAAGAGGCCTAAATTGTTTAAGATTGGTCACAAAGAAAGTAAGTAGTCATAAATTGAAGAAATATAGAGTGTGTAATTATTCATAAATGGGATATTTGTAAGTGGATTTAGGAAAATTATATCACATTACACATTAACCATAAAAAAATGAGAAAATAAAACATTTTCATGTACAATTGCAAGTCATCTATGCTTTTACAGCTATAATAGTTCTATATCTCCATAAATCAAACTTTTTGGTAGTGAAGAGATAACTTATTGATCTCCAATTGAAATTTATACCTAAAAAACACCTAGGTGAAACTAAATCACTCTAATCACATATAGATATGTAAATTACACATGATATAATGACCATGATGTCCAAGTCCACCTGAAATCACATTTTAACTAATGTTTAGGAGCACCTAAACACTAAAAACAAATGTTGTCAAAGTTGAAGTTATAGTTGGAGAAATATATTTTTGATGATTCTTGGATAAAAAATGAAACTTAAAACATGTTATAATTGGTGTAAAATCTCTAGGTCTAGGTTATTGGTCTCCCATAATGCACGGTTGACAAACCCACCACCCATTCTGGGCTTAAGAATGCCCTTCCCATCATAAGAAAAATGCAAATTTTTATCCTAAATTTAGTCATGCATAAAATATAAAATGTAAGTCATATGGATGAATAATAAGATACATAATATTCATGTGAAATAAAAATAATTATATCCTAGATCAAGTTGGTATAAACTTAGAGATCAATTTGTGGCATAAGTTGCATTAATAGGTCCTAAAATGCAACTTTTTAATAGTGAAGAGATAACTTCTTGAGATATAACTAAAATTTATACCTTTGTGACCACCAAATGTAAATAAATAACTTTTAAAACATATATATAGTAAAATTACACATTATATAATGACCATAATGTCTAATTCCATCATAAAGTGCATTTTCACTACTGTTCAGGAGTACAAAAACAATTACAACAAATATTGTAAAAATTAAAGGTACAATTGGAAAAATCCATTTAAAATACTTCTAGTCTAAAAAATAGAACTAAAAAATAATAAATATGGGTGTATAAATTATATTATTAGGTTATTGGCCTACCATCATTCCTAGTTGATAAACCCACCACCCATTTTAGGCTCATGAATGCCCTTCCTAACACAAGAGAAATGCAAAATTTTAGCCTAACTTTAGATGTGCATAAAACAAAAAATATAAGTCATATGGATGAAACATAGGATACTTAATATGAATGGAAAATACCTCTAATTTTACCATGGATCAAGTTGGTATAAACTTCAAGAGCAATCCATGGCATAAGTTGCAATAACTGGTTTTTTAAAATGAAACATTTTAGTAGTGAAGAGAACTTCTTGAGATCCATCTGGAATTTACACCTTTAGGACCCCTAGGTGCATATAAATATATTTAATAATGTATAGAGAGGAAAATTACATGTTATATAATGACCATGACCTCCAAGTCTACTTGGAAGCACATTTTCACTATTATTTAGGAGCATGGAAAAACTGATAACAAATGTTACCAAAGTTAAAGCTATAGTTGGAAAAATCCATTTCTAGTGCTTCTTGATTGAAAAATAGTGCTGAAAACACATTAAAATGGGTGGATAGATTTTATTAGCGGGTTATTATCCTTCCATCATTCCTAATCAATAGCTTCATCACCCATTATGGGCTCAAGAATGCCCTTCCCATTACAAGAAAACTATATATTTTTATCTTAACTGCAGATGTGCATAAAAAGGATATTATAAGTTGTATGGATGAAAAATAAGATCCATATTATTTATATTAAATCCCTATAATTTTACCTCAAATAAATGTTGTATAAAATTTGAGAGTAATCCATGGTACAAGTTGCAGTAATGGGTCCTAAAATATAACTTTTTGGCAATAAAGAGATAACTTATTGAGATCCAACTATAATTTATACATTTGGGACCCCCATGTGTAAATAAATCACTCCAATAATGTATAAATATTAAAATTACACATTACATAATGACCATGTCCTCCAAGTCCACCCAAAAGTGCATTTTAGCTTTTATTCGGGAGCACAAAAACACTGATAATAAATGTTGTCAAATTTGAAGTTGTAGTTGGAGAATCCATTTATGCTGATTATTGTATGAAAAATAACATTTAAAAAAATATATAGGGGTGTATAATATATAATAATAGGTTATTTTCATACCATAATGCCTGATCAACAAACCCACCACCCATTTTGAGCTCAAGAATGCCCTTCCTAACCAAAAAAATGGTGATTTTTATCCTAACTTTAAACATACGTAAAATACAAATTATAAGTCATATGGATGAAATATATGGTCCATAATATGCATATTAAATCCATATAATTTAAACTTGAATGAATTTGGTGTAAAATTAAAGAGCAATATGTGGCACAAGTTATAGTAATAGGTCCTAAAATGCAACTTTTTGGCAATGAAGAGACAACTTCTTGAGCTCCAATTGACATTTGTATTTCCAAGACACCTTGGTATAAATACATAAAATTTAGAATGTATAGATAGGAAAATTACACATTATCCAATTACATTGACCTCTAAGTCCACCTTGAAGCACATTTTCACTACTATTCAGGAGCATAACAACATTGACAACAAATGTTGTCAAAGTTGAAGCTATAGTTGAAAAGCTCTATTTACAATGCTTTTTGGCTGAAAATGGTGATACAAACAAATTTTAATGGGAATATATCATTAAATAATAGGTTATTAGACTCCCATCATGCCTGATCGATAAACCCACCACCCATTCCAATCTTAAGAATACCCTTCCCAACATAAGAAAAATGCAGATTTTTAGCCTAACTTTAGAGGTGCATAAAATAGAAACTATAAGTCATATGGATAAAATGTAAGATCCATAAAATTCATGTGAAATTAATATAGTTTAATCCTAGATAAAATTATTGTAAACTTTTATATTAATCCATGGTACAAGTTACAGTAATAGGTCCTAAAATACAACATTTTGGTAGTGAAAAGATAACTTCTTGAGCTCTCATTGACATTTCTACCTATGGGAAACCCATGCAAAAATCCATTAATCCAAGAACATATAGATATTAAAATTAAAATTTACCCAATGAAAATGAGCTCCAAGTCTACCTTGAAGTGCATTTTCACTACTATTTAGGAGCATGAAAACATTGATGACAAATGTTGTCAAAGTTGATGCTGTAGTTGGAGAACTCCATTTTTGGTGCTTCTTGGCTATAAAATTGGAACTAAAAATAATTTAGAATGCAGGATAAAATATATGACAAGGTTATTATCCTCCCATAACACTTGATCAACAAACCCACCACCCATTTTGGGCTCAATAATGCCCTTCCCAACACAACAAAAATGCAAATTTATAGCCTAGCTTTAGACACGCGTAAAATAAAAATTGTAGGCCATGTGGATGAACCATAAGATCCATAATATGTATGTGAAATACATATAATTAAAACTTATATATATTTATTATAATATTTGAGATAAATATATGGCACAAGTTGTAGTAATAGGTCCTAAAATGTAACTTTTTGTTAGTGAAGAGACAACTTCTTAAGCTTTGATAGGCATTAGTGCCTTTGGGACCTCCAAGTGAAAATCCATCACTTAAAACATGTATATATATGAAAATTACATTTGATACAATTAAAATGATGTATAATTCCACTTGTAAACACATTTTTACTACTATTCAGGAGGGAAAAACTACCAAGTACTTTTAATAAGCTTCTCTTATCTTCAAGAATATGGAATTCTTTATTAATAATGTCAACTGCGTGAAGGTGGAAGCTTATTTTGGCACCACTAACCTAAAAAAAATGTTAGTAAGTAATTAAAAACTAAATTTATGTATTTAATACCTAAAAAATCAAAAATATTTGGTAAAATTGATTACATATACATTTTACAAGTCAAAACTTGTGCATTTCAATCCAATGAACCACTAGGATTTACTCTAATCTTGATAGTATCAAGAATAAATTCATGATCTAACTCATGAATTTTACATAGATTATTATTTAAGGCCTCCCATGATATTTTTAAAATTTAATATTCATTTTAAGAGTCAAATTTGAATAGTGTAGTATCTTCCTTTGCATTTCAAAGTATTCAAACAACCATACATATGATTTTTTTTATAGGAAATTGTCAAAGCAAAGTTCTAGTGATTACCATAGACGCAGTGAGATAGTAAATGTTTTCTCCATCTATGATTGGGAAATTCAATATTTTATTTCCATCTACACACTAACATAAGTATTAATCCATTCCATCTTCATTTTCCCTATCTACAATAACTACAAAAACATGCCTTGTATCATAAAAAAACATTTTAATGACACTATCAAGATAGATAATGAGAATAAATAGTACATATCGATTAATCTTCTTCTTGGTTGCACTAGATCAGATACATGATAAAATTCATGTGCTAATGTCATATCTATAAGTTGTAATGTTGGTGGAACCTGATATATGTTGATTGGAATTAGAGGTCTTCAACTCTAGTCAATGACCCACTATTACGAATCACATTAATTCCAAAGAGATTCCATGCATGAAGAACATAAACATGTTAAGTGTCTCATATGAATATTCTAATAACCTAAAATTGAGATATGAAATGAGTGGAGCTCACTTGAACCCATTAGATTCATACAATTCTCATAGTTTTTCAAGTGTTCTTCCTTTATTAACCAAAAATATCTATGAACAGTAAAATTTAATTAATCACCATGGCACATGTTCTCAGTACACCATTCAACCATAGTTTTTGCATCAATCAAACTAATAGCCTCTTCAAATTTCAACTCATCATTTGTAATGGATTTTTTTACACATGCTCTAGAATCATCATGCTCTATTTTTCCATGGACATACTTAGTAAAAATCCAAATATGTTCTACACCAATGGTAACATGCATCCTACTCAAACAATAAAACATTCGTGCATTATTAAATTATGATGTGTAATTGTCTGACCAAATGTAATGTTGATTGAAAGTAATGTTCTTTTGAGTTAACTTTCCATAAAACTTCTCAAAAAAACCTTGCATGTACTCTATATAATTTGATCTATCATCATTAATATATAAATGGTACTCTATTAATACTTTTTGATCTTGATATGTACTACCAGGTGCATGCATAAATTTTATATGCATGAATATGGAAAATTGTGATGAGTTGTAATACTATGATTAAAATTTCATTTCTAGTTTGAATGTATAATTTTTAGAAAAGTTGACTACTGAAACAATCAAATCAATTGGGAATATGTCCTTTATTATCTTGAAATGTTCATCCAACCATCTATCCCTATGTGTGTGCCTTGCATACTCATAAACAATTTTCTCCTTGAATTTGACAATAAATTCTAAAGTAGGTATCTATTTTGTGAAAAGATCACACCTTTTAGATCCTTTACCATATTTTACTTGATAAGTCATAGATTTATATTTTCTCAAACCAACTAATTCCTATCCAATTTCATTTGTATGTTTCTCATGGATATAATTTTTAATTTTGGAAATCCACTGTAAATGCTGTAATTTCCATCCAAACATGATTTATTATTAAATAACTATTCATTTGGCCTTTCAAAAAACAAATTAGAATAAATTCCATAGCTGATTTTGGTTGAACTTCTATTCCACACTCCTAAAAAATGTTGTTAGTATGTAAAGTACAATGAATATGAAAAAAAACATCATAGTGATTGAAAACTCAACATCTTTCCTACACTAATAAGTGGTGCACGTGTGATTTATTTTTACATAAAAAGGTTTGACCATCTCAAAAAGTCTTTAAATAATAATAATTTGGGGATGTTTTTACAAAAACTTAGAGTATAATTATGTTTGAGTCATATCCAATAAATGTTTTGAATGTAGTTTGGGATTATGAGAACCAAATCTTATTTTATCTACATCCTTTGTATTGGGTAAAACTATTGTATTGTATTTAAAACATTATGAAACTCTTTGAGATCATTGGCTATAGCCTTTTCCTCTCTTGGAAGTTTACCAAAGAATGCCTAGAGCTAATTGGTATTGGGTTCATTAAATTTTTCACATCTTCCAATTAATTTGATTAATGTTTTTCTTTTTATATCAAGTGCTCAATTTTTTTTTCAAATCAATAAATTTTACATATTTGATCACTTACTACATAGGTTGTAATTATACACTAGGCAACATTACAATATTTGTTGCATGATTTCAGGCCTACAATATGATATGTATCATGTATATTTTCAGCAATTTAATTATTTTCATCATCCATGGTAGATGTTCTTAATCCTAATGTGTACATTGTAGGTCTCATCTTAATTTTTTTCACCAACAAAAAAATAATTGACATATTTAAATATTATAATCTAATTTATGAAAGAAGCTATCCTAAATTTCTTGAGTGAGTCTTCTTGAATGGTGGCTAGACATTTTATTATGCATTGGTTTCAAAATATTTTCATCGACTTCAATTAAGTACTTTTTTTTATATGCATAATTCTTGGATGTGTTATTAGTGGTGGGATTTGTTTAGAGGGTGTTTCAAAATAATTATTACTTTTATTGTTTAGTGGTGGGATGCAATTTTATTATTTGTTTCTTTCTTCTTTATATGTTTAAATGAAATTTTATTCCTTGTTAATTTCATCGTTATTTTTTTCCATGAATTTTATTAATTTTTGGGGGGTAAAGCATCATGCATAGACTCACCATAAATAAAATAAAAAACTTTATAATTTGAATGTGAAATTCTAACATTATTTAATTTAACATTGTCAATTTCATCATTATTTAATTCATTATTATCAATTTCATCATTATTCAATTCATTATTGTCAATTGGCTCATTATCTATGACATTAGAATCATCAATATTATTTTATGTACTTTATTTAGAATAAGTTAATTTCATTAATACCTTGTGTTTTTCTCTCAACTCTTTTAACTACTCTAGTGTTTTGTTCTTCAGCTTCTTCCTTTTCCTTGAATGTGATCCATCGACCATTAGATAATTGATAGATGTTCAAAGGTGGGGTAAACAAATTACTTAAAAAATATGTATAAAATATGTAGAGAATGTCTTTGGGGACGAAATTCTCAATTTGGGTCAATAATAATAATTTGAAAGTAAGTTTTTTCTATATTATAAATAACATGTACACATTAATGATACCATAAATTTCAGGGGTTTAAGGTTTTAATTATCCCAAAGTGAATTGATTTATTTGACTTAGTCCCAATTAGTTTCAATTAGTCCCTTAGTTTTTTTGATTCCCACATTAAGTTTAGTTAGGCCCAAATTAGATTTAATTACTCCAAATTAGGTTCAATTTGTCCCTTGGTTGATGCTAATTAGTTTAAAATAGATTCAATTAGTCCAAATTAGATTCAATTAACCCAAATTAAAATTAAAATTAGTCTAAATTATATTCAATTGGTCTAAATTACATTTAATTTGTGATAAAATTAGGGTTTAGGGTCAACACATGTCATGAAACATTGGTTAATTTAGCCCCTTTAATCACATTGTAGACTCGTATGTAGGTTCAATAGGTTCAAATTGGCCATGATTACCTTCATGTTTGCATTTATGATAAAATTAGAGTTAGTTAAGGCATGTGTTGCATAGGTTATACAATTGAGTTAGCTATAAATTTGGTTATGAGCTCAATTTTACCCAAATATGTCCCTAATTACAAAAATTGACTAATTAGATCAATTCATGTTAGAATCAAACTTAATTTCACCCCAAATCATATATTTATCTTGTATTTAGGTTGAAGGGGTTCAAATTAGCCTCAAATGCCTCTTAAATTGAATGAATCAACCTTTGGTTCATTATATATGATGACATCGGGGTTAATATCATTCCAAATCACATCCTTTACTCTATGTACATGTTCAACAAGTTCAGATTGGCCTCAATTTCCTTCATGTTTATATTTGTGATAAAATTAATGTTTAGGGTTTACAGTTGTAACATTTAACTAATTAGATCAATATCTAAGGCAATATGAGCTAATTTATCCCCAAATCACGTCCTAAACTTGCAAAAATAGGTTTAACATGTTCACATTGACCCTAATTACCTTCATGGAAATGCATTTATGATGAAATTAGGGAAATTATGGGTTGTATGTCATAAAATTAAGGTTTAGGGTTTAGTTTTTAGTGTAATGGGTTTTATACATGTTATGAAATTAGGGTTTAAGGGAACTATATTTATGATAAAATTAGGGTTTAGTGTCAATATGTCACAAAACATGAGCTAATTTACTCCCTTGAATCACATCGTAGACTCACATTTAGGTTCAATAGGTTTAAATTGGCCAAATTACCTTCATGTTTACATTTTTTTAATAAAAATAGGGTCATTTAAGCCATGTTTTGCATAGATTATACAATTAATTTAGCCATAAATTTGATTTAGGGGCTCAATTTTTCCTAAATCACATCCTTAATTTCACCAATTGAATAATGAGATAAATTAATTATAGAGTCAAACTTAATTTTTCCCCAAATCATATCATGCTCTTTTAGTTAGGTTAAAGGGGTTAAAATTTCTCTTAAATGCCTTTTCAATTAAATGAATCAAATTTTTGGTTCATTATATATGATGACATTAGGGTTGAGATCAATCCAAATCACATTTTTTACTCTGTACATGTTTAACAAGTTTATATTGGCCTCAATTTCCTTCATGTTTGCATTTGTGAGAAAATTAGTCTTTAGTATTTATGATTATAATAATTGACTAATTAGCTCAATTTGTAAGGAAATATAAGATAATTTAGCACAAAATCACACCCTAGACTTGTAAAAATAGGTTCAACAGGTTCACATTGGCCCCAATTACCTTCAAGAATATGAATTTGTGATGAAATTAGGGAACTTAGGGGGTGTATTTGTCATAAAATTAGGGTTTAGGGTTTAGTGTCATAGGTTTGTATACATGTGATGAAATTAGGGTTTAGAGGATTGTATTTGTGATAAAATTATGGTTTAGGGTCAACATGTCACAAAAATTAGAAGCTAATTTAGCTCCTTTAATCACATTATAAACTCAAATTTAGGTTTAATAATTTTAAATTAACCACAATTGCCTTCATGTTTACATTTATGATAAAATTAGGGTTAGTTAAGCTATGTTTTACATAGACTATATAATTAATTAAGCCATAAATTTGGTTAAGGGGATTAATTTTTCCCAAATCATGTCCTTAATTTCACTAATTGACTAATTGGATCAATTCATGAGAAAATCAAATTAAATTTTTTCCCCAATCATATCCTAATCTTATAGTTAGGTTAAAGGGGTTCAAATTTTGCTCAAATTCCTCTTTGATTGAATGAATAAACTCTTTGGTTCATTATATATGATGACATTATAGGGTTAATTTCACTCCAAATCACATCATGCATACAATTTAAAATAGGTTCTTGTGGCACATTTTGAACCTAATTTCCTCCATAATTAAACCAATTGATATTTGCTTTAATTATATGATGGTCCATTCAAGTTTATTGAGATCAAAACCACATCCTATACATGTAAAACTTTCATTTAATGTTTCTTTGCTTTAATATCTAATGAAATTAGAGGTGATCAACCCCCACATCATATTTTATAGTCATTTATTTAAATTGAAGGGGCTCAAAATAGCTCCAATTTCCTTTAGATTCAACCATGTTTGACTATTTTGTTTATAATTTTTAATAACACTGGGGTTGACATGTTAGTTTTGAACTATGTATCTATGTCTCATGTTTGGCTTATTATATGCATTAAATAGTCTCATTACACTATCAAATTCAAACCTTTTCATCATATCTTCACATAACCTATGAACTAAGGTCATAGAGCCTATAAAAATATAATTGCAACCTTTTTGTGGTAGTGTATATAGGGGAAAGGTACCGATGGTGTCCTACACCGACCAATAGCTAAACAATATTTTTTTAAGGTGTGATCCATTGATGAAACATGTATTAGTGTGTATAAAAATTAAATTTCACCATAAATTGATCATGTAATATCTTATATACATGGTTAAATTTACTCTATAAAAATTAAATGAACAATCGCATCTTGACCATTAATACTCAAGTATTGATACACTTCATCATGACACACTTCACTTTAAAATTGAAATTATTATGATACAACACTATTAGGGAGATCAAGAACATATATATAAGCATAAAAATGTGTACCCATAGAACAAATTTGATTTTTTGGGTGTTATGAACAAATAACATGTACGCACCATAATGTGTACATGTTATAATATATACGCATTATGAAAAATTTGAATTCAAAACCCAACCCTTTTGGATTATAAATGGATTGGATCCTTGAGCCAAAGTCTTGGACCTATCAATATATAGTTGAGTCTAAGAGTTTTGATAGAAAATAACAAATTTCAACTTCCATTGCCAAATACACTATGGATTTCAACAATGAAATTCAAAAAATTAATACCATGACAATGATCATGCTCTCCTCTTTCCAAATATATGATCTTTATAAATTTTGGACTATTTTAAGGGTTCAAACTATGATTATTTATAACTATATCTTTTTAAGGCCACTACATGCCACGTATATACATGCCTATTCATGTTTATGTAATTTGGTTTTTATTGATCGAAGTGTAAAATAAATTATATGGTCACAAACTATGCCTAATTCTACACACATTTAAAAAAATCATTTTTCATTTTTTTGAGGTAGTTAGGGGGGCCTACATAGCCAACTATCCATTTTTTATTAGTTTTTAGGATCTATTTAATTTATAAATTTATTAAAAGATATTCATTGAAAAGATATAAATAAATATAGGTCACAAACTAGAAGATCTTATCTAAATATTGACTAAAGGGTTTCAAACAATATTAAACAATGATAAAAAATGGTGGGCCACATGGCCATCTATCTACTCTATTTTATTAAAAAAATAAACATTCCTCTTCAAATTTTAGATGTTTGACATAATTATACTTATCCATTTAAAAAAAAAATAGTGTTTGGGAAACTAGACTCAAAATGACATAATTCCTGTTCTTATACCATATTAAAATTTTGAGTGGAACCATCTCAAATATATATAGAAGTTTATATTTCTAAAATTTTAGGAAAATCATGTCCACGGGTAAGCCCCCTTTTGTCCCCCAACTTTGTGGACTTACCCAGCTAGTACAATTTTTTATAGATATATTTCAAAATCTACATGGTATCCCTAAGATCATGGTAAGTGATCATGATCCAATATTTACTATTAATTTTGGATTGATTTAGTCTCATGTTTAGGTATTTAGTTATCTCATATCTATCCATATCATACTCAATTCTGTGGGCAAACATAAGTGGTTAAAAAATGCATAGAGGATTTTACTCATTGCATTACATTAGATAAACAAGAGAGATGGGTTCATTGGTTGCCACTATCATAATGGTGGTATAACATTTCCTTCCATACCATTTCTAAAATGTCTCCATTTACAACACTTTAGTCCCCCATACATCAATTCATATTTAAGGGTCCATCCAAAGGTTCACACTATAGAAGATCACATTAGACACCAACACAAGGTACTAGCTAGTCTCAGAGAGCATTTAACAATGACACATAATCAAATGAAACAACAAGGGGAACATAACCATATCAAGAGGCATTTTCAAGTGGGAGATTGGGTATTTTTACACCTATATCCATATAATCAAATATCCTTAAATTAACCAAAAAATAAAAAAAAAATTATCCTAAGTATTATGGACCTTAATAGATCCTACAAAAAATTAGTTGTGTAGCATACAAGTTGAAGTTACCCCCATCTACCTACATCCATTTAGTATTTCATGTTTCTTGTTTGAATAAGGCAATTTGAAAAAACATCTTTACATAGACTAAGTTACTTGAATTGGATGAGGAAGGCATAGTCATTATGGAACTTGAGGAGATACTTTATACACATATAATAAGGCTATAAACATGAGAGATTAAGGATTATTTGATTAATGAAATAATCTAGATAATAAGGATACAATAAGGGAGAATGAAGTATTTACACAATAGCATCCAAAATTTTCAATGTTAAGGACAATATTTTTTTGAAGGGAAAGGGCATGCCACATCCTTAACCTCTAACATGTTTTGGGATATGTGTGGCTGACTTGTAGCTTCCATAAATTTTGTCCTTATCTTATTACTTTTATCTAGGCTATTATGTTGTTAATAGGGTAGGTTTATGGAATAACCATGGCTTGAGTATAATATATATAGGAGGTAGTTGTTAGCACTTTGATATCATATTAAAAATTCTATTTTTGTTACTTTATATGGAGATTACCCCATTGAAGTAACTTAGTCATATTTACCAAGAAACCTGATGTTCTATCAATTATTGTGGTGGATATGATTATTTTGCTCTTATTTTTATTATATATTGTTGTTGATTTATTATCAATATTCCATTAGTTTGAGTTATCTAGTAATTTAATTGCATCTTATGAGGAGGAAATTCTTATATGCTTTAGGATAATAAAATTAATAATAATTAAAACTCAACATAGTCTCGTAAATGTGACCCTTCAGAAGATATCAAGGATTAAAAAATAACTTAATTTATTTCTATTCATATTAGGCATCAAGAAATGGTATAATAAGATAGTATCTAAATAATTGATTCTAAAATCTTTGAATATTTAAAAATATTTATTGTATTGAAAATTATTTAACCCTTTTACATTTTGGGTAAGGATTAGGGGGAGAATAGACTAATAAAACAAATGGTCAAATTATTCTAAAAGTAGGCCAATAAAATAATTTAGATTCACAATATTCTGATATAATGTTGAATTATGAAAGTATGCTAAATATATAATATACAATGCAAAATAATAATTTTAATTTAGTAACATGAAGAATAAAAAACACTTAGATTATTTAGTGACATGGAAGTAGATCTAGAAGATACAGGTACATGAGAATATAAGATGATGCTGTGCAATGATTCATCAAATTTTGAATATTTGCTTATTTTTTTTAGCTTAGACACTATCATTATGATATAGACACTACCATAGACACTTATTTATAGTATAAAATATAGGTCATTTTTTATAGTGAATAATTGCACCTGTAAGGGTTCATTATCACCATGAATATTATCAACTCAGATCACACACACAGGTTATAAATATCAATCTTTTGCTCAAAACACTAGGCCCTCTAACTTGGGAATGTCACCATAAAAAATGGGAGTTAAAGGGCTAAAGATAAGTTAAGAGAAACCTATATCAACAAGAATTTCCTACATATCTATGTACTCTAAAGAGGGCCTCAGACTGACATAGTTCTCCCCCTTAAATGGGCTTATATGTGAATAATTATGTAATATGCTATATGTAAATGCATGTAGTGATCTATCTTGTAAATTTATAAATATTGCTCATGGGGTAATATTTTAATTATTTATACCTATAAAAATATCTATACTATGACTGATTTAGAAATAGGAAAGAATAAGGTAGTAGAATTTAGTTGTCAAAATTATTAAGTGTGAGCTTGATAGGTTTTTGCTTGGTAATTGCTAGATGATAATAAATGAAATTTTGTTTTATATTTATATTTTAAATTTTAAAAGGATATACTTTAATCATTAAAATATTACCATAGGTTGACCCATACAAGAAGATACTTTAGACACATACAATAAGTTGATAATGTAACAACCACTCAGGATTAAATAGAGTTAGGTAATTAAAAAAAAAACTATTTATCAAATAATAATACAAAAATGAATATATCTAACTAAATGCATCATTAAAATAATTGTAAGTTCAACCACAAGGTTTAAGTGATGATTCATTTAGTTAGTGATCATATTTAAGCATGCTAATTTGTTTTCATTAAAAAAAAGCAATAAATATCAATAATAATAATTTTGCCACTATTGATTAAGTATATCATTGAGTACAATAAGTTCATAGTCAACTACTATTTTTTAAAAATTTACATCAAAGAATGAAACTATACAATAATACACATATAAATAATTAGATTATAATAAAATAATGTTCCACAAAACATACAAGTCACAATGAACTCATTTATATCTAAAAATAATATGAGTGAAGCCCCTATCAGTTGAAAGATGGAAGGGGAGGGAGATTATCATTCAAATTATTTTCCACAGAAACCATGGAATTTTTATCCCTCACATAATATCCCAACAAGGGAATGGACCTCCCTTCATGTATGGGAAACTAGTGATAGTGCAAAAATCAAGAAAGGCAACTAGAGACCCGTGTGCTATAAGATAAATATCACATGCAACATACCATAAATAAAAGAATTATAACATGATATCATGTAATACATGCAAACTAAATCAATCAGGTGAAATGATAATGCTCAAACCATAAACATTACTTTGGCCAAAGTTTTCATATAATTTTTCAGATCTCTAGGATCCATTAATTTCACACACATAACTCAATCAAATTACATTTATTCTAACTATTAGTGAAATTAATTAAATTAGTGAAATCCATCTTACTCATTTATTTAATGTGAGTAATATCGGATTTATATATAAACATATTACACTTAAAATCAATCGATTCAACATATAGACTATTATACATAATGCTACAACATTCATAAATACTAGGAAATCCTTTACCTAAATTTCATCTTGAGCATCCTTATATTATGCTAAGAATAATAAACATCATAACAATATATTGTAAGACAATCATTTAAGTACATTTTTAAACAAGCCATATCTATGTTGTTACTCAAGTCCTTTACATGCTTACTTATCATTAAAATGTCTTCTACCAGTCTACTTCCATTTTAATAAAATCAAATAAATAAATGATTTTAAATCAACCGTCTATTTCTTAGTAAGCCTTTTCACTTATCAAACAAAGTTGCATAAACAATATAAAAAAAAAACTATTTAATTGAAAGCATCTTTTAAATCAATTAAATACCCTTTTAATTTTATCTCAATTTCAAACACATAATAAAATACATTCAAATTTTAATGTAAATTCACATAAATGTATTTGCATACCCAACCATATATAAATACCATATATATTTATATCTTATTTGATTAAACATTTTTTCATTCAATTTCATTTTACCATATGATAAATTCAATTTCAGAGTTTGCATTTTAAAATTTTCATACTTTACAATATTCACACACACACACACACATTTGATTATGCTACAAACATAAACTTTCCACTGGCTCTATATTAATTCTAAATAAAAAATGCAATTTACCATCCATTTAAGAACTAATTGATAGCTACAGGCTCAAGTATATATAGTCGATCCTTTGCTTATGAACATATTTATTTACTTATGAAAAATTTCCTCAATATACTTAATGAACCTTCTTAAAATATTATTTAACATCACACTAGATGTTAAGTAAAATTGAATCAACTCTATATAAAATTTAATCATTCCACATATCTTAATACATAATTCAATCTTCATACATCTATAATATACAAGTAAGGAATACATAGATTTATTAAAATATCCCACACTTAGGATCTAAAAACATAATTATTCAAACTATAACTAAATGAAAATTTCCAAAGATCAAGCCTCAAAAAGCAAGTATCAAATAATAAAATTTCAACACAGACCAAATCTAAACCTTCAATATTCATGAAATGGAACTGTAGAGTGATTTATAATATTTTTGAAATATCTGCTAATATATTTCTAGGCACTTATTTTGGATAAAATGTGTCCTTTATATTTGACCCTGTGGATGGATTGAACCCATCCATATGATCATGTACAAATGCCCCATATAATAAATTCAATCATTAATCTCAAATAAAAACCAAAACCCAAATTTATAATTCATCTCAAATGTCAATAAACAAATCTATAAGGCTCAACATAAATTTACATTTTATACAAGACTGGAAGGGTAAAAAACCTTACACTATTTTTGCAGACTAAATCACTATTCATAAATTTTAGTTGATAATTGAAACACAATCTAAAAGTATGCATATATTGACATATAAATTGGTAATGTTGACCCTATAAAAAGGTTTAAAATAATAATCAAACACACACACACACACACACACACACACACACACACACACACACACACACACACACACACACACAGAGACACACACACACACACACACACATAGACACACACACACACACACACACACACACACACCCACACACCCACACACACACACACCCACACCCACACACACACACACACACACACACACACACACACACACACACACACACACACACACACACAATCATAAATCCATTTATAATATTCAAAAATCCAATAAAAAGCCATTGGAGGTCGAAACCAACATGCCATCATGTGAACATGATAATTGTCTATGTTTCCATGCCACATGTTTTAAACATAAAAGTAAATATGCAACTAGAATTTACATACAAATAAGTAAGGTCAAATTAGAATTAGGATTTTTAAAAATAAGCTAATATACAAAAAGTCAACACCTAAATAAGGGGTTTATATTTATATATGGTTATCCCTCTGGATGGGTCATACCCATTCATAGGGTTAGCCATTTAAAAAAAAATTTGTACAAAATCTCATAATCCATAAATTATATTGTACACACATTAACTCATGGCAAAACTAATTTTTGAAAAATAAAACAATAAAATTGTAGATCCTACCTTAGTATCCACTTGATCCAATTTTTTTTCTTATTTTCTATTCTTTCCTTTCTAACCATCTTTCTCTCTCTGCTCTATCTATTTCACCGTGCTTTCTCCACCATATTCAGTGCTTTTTTATCTTTATCACCTCTTAACTAGTTTACCAAAATTTTTGCCATCATTTTCCCACAAAATATTCATAGTCCCAATTAACTCATCCAAAAATATATCATTTACCATCCATGTCGAAGAAATAGTCTAAGTGCTTCATAATGACTCAAAGGGTCTCGAAGCATCTTCCCAAAGAACCTTAAATTATTTGCATATTCTAAATCAAATAATGACTTAACATTATAATTACCAATGATAACATTGACTTTATAAACCATTATTATGATGCAAAAAGGTAATAATTCAAAGTTAATGACATATGAATGTCAAAATACAATGATGCATGAGTGGTGTGTGTGAAAGTCTTTTGACTTCAAAGAACCATGCCACATTGAAACATTAAACCATGATTTTATCCATGATACAATTTTTATTCCATAACAACATAATAAACCTTATTTAGATTTTCAAGACCATGTTTTCAAACATACCCTTATATAATGCCAAGGTTGAAAACCTCATTTATTACAAAAAAATTCCTTTTTGATTAATGAATAATATATGTCCTATAGTCAACATTTTATAAATTAGCATAATGCTATTACACAGTCTGAACTAAACATTACCAATCAAAATGAAATCAATGTCAAGATCATAGAATAAAACTTTATAATATAATAATATCAATCCAATACTTTCTTAACACATGTTTTGATAACTACTAATCCATGAAGTGAAATAAATAAATGTTTCCTTTTACCTCAACAAGCATTCACTATACTCTTACAAGTCATATGGATCATAAATGTAGTAAATGGAGTATGATCAACATATAAGAATAAATGTAAAAAAACTAATAGGTTAGAAAATATGTAAAACATAATAATCAGTCACATCCACATGTTGCAATAATATAAATTAACTATAATTTTTCACACAATCCTACTCTGCATGGTGTGTGTTGGGCTTCACATTTCCATTCTATTTATCCTCACAAGTCTCCATCTATACCTATTATTTGATGATACCCTCCCTTAGCCATTTTTAGGAGGGTGGAATTCATCCTATATCCACCTCAGTAAAAATGAATAGTGGTTAGGCCAAATCATGTAAAATAACATAATAACTATTGTAACAAAATATCCAACTTAATCACAATTAAAATTTACCATATAGAATACAATCAACTAAATAATCGATTAACAATCATAATTAAAAGTAATAAAAACTATCTATAATCAACATATAACCAATTTTAGTTACTTAGCACATCAATTAAACCAATTATTAACCACATAATTAATTATAATAAGTCTAGAGGAAACTCAAGATGTAACATCCTTCCCCCTTAAAGCTGGTCATCATCCCAATGACACTTATTTAAACAAATTTTCTAAAATAAAATGGTGTTTAATAGATAATAAAACATAATATCAACAAATTAATAAGTAAATAAATGAGGAAATAACTTATGAAACTCTTCATAATCTTCCCAAGTAGCACTATATTTAGAATATTGGTCCCACTAGACCTTACACTATGATACTTCTTTGTTATGCAAATTAAGTTTGTTAGTGTCAATTATTTTGATTGGTTTTACCATGACCACCTTGGGATCTAGAACCTATAAAGCATTCCAATCCAACACATGAGAAGGATCAACAACATACTTTTTAAGATAAGACACATGGAAAAAAATATGCTTGAGTGCTAAAGATGGTGGTAAAGCAAGATGATATACCATAGGATTGATAACTTCCAAGAACTCAAAAGGTCCCACATATCTAGGAGATAACTTGGTTGATTTATTAAATTTGATTGAGATTTTCTCTAGTTTAACTCACATAAATACTTTGTATCCAACTAAAAACTACCTTACTATTCTTCTTAGATCAATGTAACTCTTATGTCTATCATTGTCTTCAACCAACCTTTGCCTTATCAACCTAACCTAGTCTTCCATTTCAAGAAGCATATCTGGACCAAAAACTACCCTATCTTCTAACCTATCCCAATTGATTGGTGTTCTAAACCTTATTCCATAAAATGCCTCAAATGGATCCATTTTCAACACTAATTAGTAGGATTTGTTGTAGGGAAACTCAACCAATGGAAGGTATTCTTCCCACCTATACTATTGATCTATGCAACACATTCTTAGAAGATCTTCTAATACCTGATTAACTCTCTTTGTTTGTCCATTTATTTTTAGATGGTACATTATAATGAAGTTTAATTGAGTACCCAAAGATAAATTAAGAGTCATCCATAATATATAAGTCATTTTTGGATCTCTATCCAAAATAATATTTTTTAGAAACCCATGTAGCCTATACAATTCTCTTATTATTCATTTCATAAGCATAGGTGCATTATTAGAAATGTTACTAGGAATGAAATGAGTGACTTTGGTGAGTTTTTCAACAACCAACAAGATAATGTCATATCAATTTTGAGACATCAACAACCCTTGTACAAAGTCCATACTAATGACCTGACACTTCCATTCTATTACATAATGTGGGTATAGAAATTTAGTGGGATGCACATGCTTAGCCTTAAGTCGCTAACATTTTAGGCATAAAGAAACAAAGTTAGATACATCTTTCTTAATTGCTTTCTAGAAATATAAAGGTCTTGACTTTGCTAAGAGCTCAATCGTACCTAGAGAGCCTGAATAAGGAGTATTATGTAGTTCCCTGAGTATTACACTCCTCAAATTTTCCTTATCTAATACATAAATCTATCCTTTGTACCTCAAAAAACCATCATCATCAAATGTGAATACCTCAAACTTAGGATCCTAAGAATTTTGAGGTAATTATATATTAACCTATTCATAAAATTCATCTCTAGGATATAAATGCACCACTTGATCATGAAAAGTACTCCTGATAGTAGCCAAAATGACTATATACCCTCGATGACTAAGGTAATCCATAACCTTAGTTTCCTTGACTTAAGTGTAGTTGATGTCAAAATCATAATCTGAAAATAACTCTAACCATCATAGCTGATGTGCATTAAGGTTAGATTGAGTGAGGATATAATTGATTCATAAGTTATAAATCTTGAGATCAAATTATTTTACCAAAATATAATGCCACCAAAAGTATAAGGCATGAACACTTACAACTAATTCCAGATATGTAGGGTATAATTTTCCTCATATGGTTTCAATTTCCTAGAATCATAAGTTAAAATATAACCCTCTTGCATGAGAACTCATCCAAGTACATCACCTAAAACATCAGTTATTACATAGAATTGACCAGTTGGATCAAGAACTCTCAACACTAACACTGGCGTGAGTCTTATATTTAGCTCCTAAAAAGCTTCCTCACACTTCACTGACCACATGAACTTCTAATTTTTTCACTAAAGAGAAGTAATAAAATTTACAATCTAAGAAAATTTTGGAATAAACATCCTATAATACCCAACCAAACCCATAAAACTTTTAACTTCATGGACATTTTTAGGTGCTAGCCATTCCATAATGGATTTAATCTTCAAAGGATCTACTAAATTTCCTTCTATAGATATAATGTGTCCAAGGTACTATGCCTTTTTTAAAATAAGGCACACTTTGATAGCTTCCAAAAAAGCTTATTCTTTTACAACCACTATAAAACCAAATTCAAATGCTCTAGATGTTCCTCCTCAAATTGTGAATAAATGAGGATATTGTCTAAAAATACTAATACAAATTGATCTAGATAATCTTTGAACACATTATTCATGAGATTCATAAATTCTATAGTGCATTTGTTATCCCAAAAGGAAGAACTATGAATTTGTGATGCCTGTATCAAGTCCTGAAGGCTATTTTCATAATGTCTTCCTCACTAATCCTCAACTAATGATAGCCCACTTTAAGATCAATCTTTGAGAAAACTAATACTCCATGCATTTGATAAAAAATATCATCAATACAGGGTAAGGGATACTTTTTATTGATCATTACTTTATTTAACATCTTTTAATCAATACACAAGTGAATACTTCCATAATTCTTCTTAATGAACACCATTGGTGCACCTCATGGAGACACACTTGGTCAAATCAACCCTTTAGACAAAAATTCTTGAATTTGAGCTTTTAACTCCACTAACTCAGTTATCATCATTCTATAGGGGGATTTAGGCTATAGTTTAGATCTTAGAATTATGTCAATTAAGAAATAAAATTCTTTCTTAGGTGTTAAACTTGGTGATTATTCAAGAAAAACACTTAAAAATCTTAGAAAAAAGGATAATATTCAATAGAAGGATGTTTTTATTCCTCCATCTCATTTATTTTAATAACAAATACTTGACACCCTTTCCTTTGAGATTTATTCAATTAAATTGCATAAATCTACCTCAACTTAATCTCCCTCTTAGCTCCCTAAATTTGGGCTTGATTACCTAAATCATCCAGATATTTAACCCTTTTAAGTACACAATCTACCTTGGCTTTATGTTGAGCTAACCAATTTACCCCTAGGATTATGTCATATAATCCTAAAAGAGATGAAAATAGATTCACTACCATAGTGAAATCTAGTATTTTGATCTCAATTTTGACCAAACATTTATTGAACTTAACCCTAGATTCATTCCCATATTTAACTGACCATGCATTTATCATAACACTATCTTTCTTAAATAACTTATTAAGCATACTAGGAGAAATAAAACACTTAGTATCTATAATTGTTAGGATCATTTATTAATCCAAAGTATTTAGTTTTATTATTTTATTGTTATTATTTTAGTTTTATGGGTTATCTTATTGTTAGTTGGTTTTATAGTTTTATAACCAACTTCTGCAAGATTTTATAGCTTGCTCATTGTACAAAAAAAAAAAACTAATTTTCATTGAATATAATTTTTATCTAATTCCTCCTTCCACCAATCTGATCAGTGGTATCAGAGATTTGGAAGATTGAGGTGGCATAAAAGAATTTTGTAGAATAAAATTTTGAAAAAATGGTGTAAATAAAAGATAATGTTAATTGCCCAATCTGTATGGTATGATATTTTTTGAAGTGGTGATTCATTATACAAGGGAGGAAGGATTGAAATATCCATCAACAGAACCTTGAGATGAGATAACAATGTTTCTTTTTCTTTTTTTTTCAAAAAATTAAATATTTGTGGAGGCCCTAGAAAAGTAGAGATTGTAAAAGTGTTAGTCTTCTTCATTGTGGCTCAGCATCTCAGTTGTATTTGATAAAATTTTTCACAGACCTGTACAACATAGCATGAATTTGATTTTTTTGTCCTTATTAAATCTAAAAGAAACAACAATTATCAAGGTCTACAATGTGATTTGACAAATCAAGAGAATAGATTTCATGAGAAAATTGATAAGGGAAGTGGTGGCATTTTCTCCTTATGAGAAGTGGATTACCAAGCTATTTAATGTGGTGAAGATCAGGCAAATGGGCACCATTAGAGAAGGAAGGCTGAGTTAAGTGGTAAAATAATTTACATTCCTTTTTTTTACCATACAAAGTGAATCCATTACCCATAATTCCATTCTTTACATGTGGCAAAATCCAACATATTTATCATATTTTACTTTTATGATAAGTTGGTTGATGGGGAGTAGGAAAATTGTATTTTTGTTAAGTATTTGATCAAATGAAGGTAAAAGGGTTCAAAACCCATAAATGTAATTTTTTTTAAATTTACATTTTTGATCTTATTTTATAAATGGATTAATAAGGTTATATTTTTGAATAAAAATTAGAGAAATAAGGGGTGAAAATAATTCAAATTAGGTTTTTAGATTATTATTTTACAAAAGATATTGTAACTTGTAATGAATACAAATGAAATCATGGTGATATTTGGGTGTAATAGGAGTTATAAGGTGCATTCTTACAAGTCCCATAAATTTTTGGTATTCAAAAACTATTTTTGAAGGTAAATACAAAACCTCAAAATAGTATTCCCTTGTATTATTTTTGACTTATTTATTTAGCATCGTGGCTCAAATTGTGAGCCTCATTTTTGACACTAGATGCCTAACTTCTAATAATTATAAATAATGGTCAATGAACATGGATAACACATTAATTTTTAATGACTTGTGGTATATTGTTGAAAAATAACCACCTTTTCCCAATGAAGCCATAAAACATATATAATTTCACAAACATGATAGGAGAGATCTTGCATTATTAAAATCCACTTGCAGTGCACAAGTCATCATTCATATTGAAGCTATCAAATTTGAAGCATGGAAAGCATGGAAAGATATAAAAGACTTTTATGATAAACAACCTACTTATAAGAAAATTGATCTCCTTATGCAGTTGCTTAACACTAAACTCACTGATGATGAATATATTTTATAATATGTGTCATGCATTAAGAATTTGAAATAAGAATATGGAACTACTAGTAGGAAAATTGATGATGAAATGCTCATTTCTATTATTTTGAATGGTTTTAATCCTAGCTACAAGAATTTTTTGGAGATGTTGTAGCTTAGTGATAATATTAACATATCTACTTTTGATTCCATTAATGAGTTTCTCACTCAACATGAGTGACACTTTGAAAAGAAGAAATCTACTGAGGAGGCACACTATACCAAAATAGGAAATCCATTGTATGATCCTGACAAAAGACACATAGAGAAACAAAGACACTCTTAGAGGCACATTTATAGGTATAAGAATCATTATGGTTCTTCATGACATCAACATAATTCTAAACACAAGATTATTTAGGCTCTCTAAAGCATAAACATCATTCTAGTTCTTCAAAGCATGATCATCACCACAAACATTCACATGGAAATAAGCACAAACATATGAATTCTTCTTCATGTGGCTATTATTCCTCTAGTTACAATGGACATGAGAAAATATGATACAATTATGGTGGCATAGGCCATGTTTCTACATAATTCCCTTCTCGATGGAGGTCCTCTCGACATCAACATAAGGTAGAAGCATATTTTACTGGACCCTCCAACCATTCTAGTCATTCTTATAGGTATTATTTTGGTTATTCTTCTGCATCTTCTTCTGATGGATGGGATGACTACAAATTTTTTTGCTCTATAGCTAATGACTATATCTTTTGAGATAGTGACACACCCATCTTGTGTAAGTTGCTAGGCTCAAGATTGGGATTTGATGTAGTAACATTTTTTGGCTTGTGTACTTTGCTTTCATAGATGTAGTATTTGTATTATATTTAATGTGGATAATTTTTACTTATTTTTACTTAATTTATTTTTTGCATGACTTATCACCTCTCACCTAATAGGGGGAGAAGATATTACATATTATCTTTTTTGATCAGTCATTGATGATTTGCAGTACAAGTCAGCATTATGTTGCTAGCATTGTTAGTGTTGAGAAAAGGCCTATGGGAGATACTAGTGATTATTGGGAATTAGTTTAAGATGTGACATACATATTATATGGGATAATCACTTGTTGGATGGATTCTATGTGAGGTTTTATATAGTTGAATAGCATGTGATCACGTTCTACTATAGTATAGGGACAATCAAGATGTGGATCAATCCATGACGCATAATGTAATAGTTTTAGTTGTGGCATAGTCTACTTGGATGACTCACATTTCATTTCTCTAGTCTTTCTATACCCCTTTGGATCAAGGGAGAGTTTTTTGGGATCATTTATTGATCCAAAGTATTTAGTTTTGTTATTTTATTATTATTATTTTAGTTTTATAGGTTATCTTCTTGTTAGTTGGTTTTATAGTTTTATAACCAACTTTCACAAGATTTTATAGCTTACTCATTTTACAAAAAAAATTAGTTTTCATTGACTATAATTTTGATCTAATTCATCCTTCCACCGATCCGATCAATATTGTCAATAAAAAATAAAATTGGTTGACCAAACAAAGTCCATGACAACTCAATAGGAGAAGCCTGAAACTTGACTTGATTATTAAAAGCTATATGAATACTTTGTTAGAAAGATACATATTATGGAGAAAAACCCTAGTTATTACCATCTAATTTACCTTGAGTTCATTCCTTAGCATAATGATCACCTCCACATATGAAACATCCATCAGGTGGTTTTTTCTTTTTAGATTGATAATTTCATCTAAAACCACCTTTGAAACTATTACCTAGTTTCATGCTCCCTAAATCAATGCTAAATTTGGCATTCTAACTCTTAAACTAGTTTTTAGAGTTTCCACTCTTCTAATTCTTCTTTTTTAAAGTCATTTTAGGACCTCTAAACTTTTTCTAGAATTTATCTATGATCTAAGAAAGTGACTTCATTTTCTACTCTTGCTTAGCTAAATTTTTGAAGATATGATCCATAGTATATGCCCCATGAACATCCACCTCACACCCAATTTTAGGTTTTAATACCATAATTAATTTCTTGATGTGAAACCTCTCATCTGCCTAATATTATGAAACATAATTTAGGAGCTTAGTGAATTTCTTCCAGTATTCAGTCACTGAAAGATATCCCTATTTTAGATTCTAAAATTTTGTTAACTTCTTATAAACATAGATTTGGGGTAACCATCATGATCTAAATAGGGTCACAAACTTTTCATGTGTGGTGGTGGTAGAGTCAGGTTTCATCTCTAGTTTCTTATTTTTCCACCACATAGCTGATTCACCAACCAATTGGTAAGCTCCCCAAACTACTTTTGTAACCTCAAAGTAATTATAAATTTTGAAATACTTTTCCATTTTAGTTATCCATGCTTTAACTCCATCACCTAGAATGGTTCCATTGAAATTGGGTGGATTAACCTTCTTCATATCTTGTGTAAACTTAGTAGCAACACATGCTCTAATATCTTGAGGTACCTCATCTTGCTTAAGCTCTTGAGGAACTTATTATTCAGTAGGATGTTCTTTATGTTCATTTTTAATGTTATCCTTGACATGGAAATGATCTTCCTTTTCAAGGGTAACTGTATGGTCCCTAGTCTCATTCATGGATATGAGAATATGATCAAGCTTTGCAACTTATTCAATGACAAACTAATTCAATTCAACTAGAGGGTTACCATTATTAAGATCTGATGTACCCTCACTAGCTAGCCTTCAACATGACATACTTATTTATAAATGAATAAGAATAATAATATGTTAGTGGACTCATTAAGTTCAAGTGTTTGAGCCTCATCTCTAATACCATAATATAAAAATCCCTCAGGGTTACCTAGAGTTAGATATTTTTTTAAAAACTCTATTCAACAAATAATAATACAATAATTAAGATCTCTAACTAAATGTATCATTAAAATAACTATAAGTTCAACCATAAGGTTTAAGTTCTGATTCATTTAGTTAGTGATCATATTTAAGCATGCTAATTTGATTTCATTCAAACAAAAAAAAGAGCAATAAATATCTATAATAATAATTTAGCCATTACTGATTAAATATTCCATTAAGTACAATAAGTTCACAACCAATTAATATTGTTTTAAAATTTACATAAGAGAGTACAAATATACACTAATATACATCTGAATAATCATATTAAAATAAAATAATATTCCACAAAACATACAAGTCATAATGAACTTGTTTATATCTGAAAACAATCTGAGTGAAGCCTCTATCAGCTGATTACTGGAAGGGAAGGAAGAGTATCATCCAAGTGGTTTTCCACACCAGCCATGGACTAATTATCCCTCACATAATCTCTCAACAAGGGAATGGACCTCCCTTCATTTATGAGAAGATAGGGATAGTGTGGAAATTGATAAAGTCAACTAGAAACTTGTGTGCTATAAGGTAACTATCACATGCAACATACCATAAAGAAAATATTTCTAACATGATATAATAAAATACGTGAAAAATAAATCAAATAGGTGAAATGAAAATGTTCAAACCATAAACATTAATTTGGCCAAAGTTTTCATATAGTTTTTAGATCTCTAGGATCCATCAATTTTACACACAACTCAATTAGATTATGTTTATTCTAATTATTAGTGACATTAATTAAATCAGTGGATTCCATCTCACTCATTTATTTAATATTATTAATATTATATTTATATATACACATATTACACTTAAAATCAATAGATTCAACATATAGATTCTTATACATAAATAATGCCACAACATTCATAAATACTAGGAAATCTTATACCTAAAGTTCATCTTAAACATACTTATATTATGTTAATAATCATAAACATCATAACAATAGATTATAAGACAATCATTTCAGTACATTTTTCAACAAGATATATCTATCTTGTTACTCAAGTCCTTTATATGCTTACTTGTCATTAAAATGTCTTTTACCAATCTACTTCCATTTTAATAACAACATTTATCAAATAAATAAATGATTTATAATCAACCATCTATTTCTTAATAAGCTTTTTCACTTATCAAACAAAGTTACATAAACCAAATCACAAAATACTATTTAATGGAAATCATATTTTAACTCAATCAATTACCCTTTCAATTTTATCTCAATTTCAAACACGTAATAAAAGACATTCAAAATTTAATCCAAATCCATATAATCATATTTACATACCCAACCATATATATATTTATATCTTATATAATTAAACATTTGTTCAATCAATTTTTTTTACCATACGATAAATTCAACTGTAGAGTTTGCATACACAAACACACAAGCTCAAGTAAGTGTGTTTGTGTATGAAAATATTGTAAAGTCTATATATATATAAAATACACAGACTTTACAATATTTTCATATATATATATGCTTATGCTATAACCATAAAATTTTCACTGGCTCTATATTCATTCTAAATACAAAAAAGTAGTTTACCATCCATTTAATAACTAATTGATAGCTACATGATTGACTATATATAGTCAGTCCTTAGCTTATCAAAATATTTATTTATTTATGAAAAATTCCCTCTATAATTAATGAACCTTCTTAAAATATTATTTAACATCACACTAGATGTTCAGTAAAATAGAATCAACTCTATGTCAGATTTTATCATTACACATCTCTTAATACATAATTTAATCTTGATACATCTATAGTATGCAAATAAGAAATAAATAGATTTATTAAATAATATTGTACTTAGGATATGAAAACATAATTATTCAAACCATAACTAAATGAATAGTTCTAAATATTAAGCCTCAACAAGCAAGTACTAGATAATAAAATTTAAGCACAACCCAAATCTAAACCTCCAATAGTCATGAAATGGAATTGTAGTGTGTTTTATGATAATTTTGACTCAGTTGATTATTAACACAGTAACCAATATATTTCCAAGCACTTTTTTTGGCTAAAAAGGGTCCTTTGTATTTGACCCTATGGAGAGGTCAAATCCATCTCCAGGGTTATGTATGAATGATCCACATAAAAACTTCATTCAGTTACCTAAAATAAAAACCAAAACCTAGATTTATAAATCCTCTCAATTTTCAATACAAAAATATATAAGTTCAACATAAATTTGCATTTTATACAAGACTGGAAGGGTCGAAACCCTTACAATATTTTTTTAGACTATATCACTATTCATAAATCCTAGTTCATAATTTAAACATAAACTAAAAGTATGCAAATATTGACATATTAACTAGTAATGTTGACCCTAGAAAAGGGTTTAAAACAAAAATAAATTATATATATATATATATATATATATATATATATATATATATATATATATATATATATATATATATATATATATATATATATATATATATATACTATCATACATCCCTTACTAATGTTTAAAAACCTAATAAAACTCTTTTGGAGGTCAAAACCCACATGCCATCATGCATACATGATAACTATCTAAGTTTTCATGCCACATTTTTTAAACATAAAATTAAATACATAACTAAAATTTACATACAAATAAGTAAGGTTGACCTCAAATTAGGGTTTGTAAAAATAATCTAATACACAAACAATCAACACCTTAGTAGGGGTTTGTATTTGTATATGTTTGGCCCTTCAGATGGGTTGTACCTATCTATAGGGTTAGCCATTTTTTAAGAAAACTTTATGTACAAAATATCATAACCTATAAATTATATTGTACACACAATAACTCATGGCAACACTGATTTTTGAAAAACAAAAAAATAAAATTGCAGACCCTACCTCAGTCTCTAATTGAGCCACAAATTTCTTCTTATTTTCTATTCCTTCCTTTCTATCCAACTTTATCTCTCTTCTATATTTATTTCACTATGTGCTCTCCACCATCTCTAGATCTATTTTATCTCTATCACCTCCTAACTAGTTTACCAAAATTTTTACCATTATTTCTCCAAAAAATCTCCATAGTCTTAGTTAACTCATCCAAAAATCCATCATTTACCATTCATGTTGAAGAAATAATCTAAGTGCTTCATAATAATTCATAGAGTCTCAAAGCATCTTCCCAAAGAACCGTAAATTCTCTACATAATCCAAATCAAATAATGACTTAACATTATAATTACCAATGCTAACATTGACTTCACAAACCAATATTACCATGAAAATAGATAATAATTCAAAGTATATGACTTATGAATGTCAAAATACAACCATGCATGAATTAAAAGTATTTTGACTTCAAATAACCATGCCACATTGAAACATCAAACCATGCCTTTATCCATGCTATAATTTTTAGGACATAACAACACAACTCTGAATAAACATGCCACATTGAATCATCAAACCATGCATTTATCCGTGCTATAATTTTTAGGACATAACAACACAATAAACCTTATTAAGATTTCTAAGACTATTTTTTCAAACATACCCTTATACTATGCCAAGGTTAAAACATTTATTTATTACATAATAAATTCTTTTTGATTAATGAATGAAGATATGTCATATTGTCAACATGTTTATAAATCAACATAATGCTATTACATAGTTTGAACTAAACATTACCACTCAAAACAAAACCAATGTCAAGACAACATATTAGAACTTTACAATACAACAATATCAATCTGAGACTTTCATAACACATGCTATGATAACTATTAATTCATGAAGTAAACTAAGTAAATGTTTAATTTTACCTTAAAAAGTGTTTTATATACTCTTTCAAGTCATATATCTCATAAATTAATTAAATAAAGTATAATAAACATATAAGAATAAATGCAAACACAACACTAGGTTAGAAAATATGCAAACATAATAATCAGTCACATCCACATGTTGCAATAATATAAATCAACTAGTAATTTTCACACAATCCTAATATACATGATGTGTGTTGGGATTCATGTTTTTGTTCTCTTTTTCCACACAAGTCTCCATCTGCACCATCCTCTCTGATGATACCCTCCCTCGATCATAGTCAAGAGGGTAGAATCCATCCTGCATCCACCTCAATATAAATGAATAGTGGTTAGACTAGATCATGTAAAATAATATAATAATTACTATAAAAAATAATACTGAATCATGATTAAAATGTCCCATATAGAATACATTCAGCTAACTAATCAGTTAACAATCATGATTAAAAGTAATAAAAAATGTTGATAATCAACATATAACCAATTCTAATTACTTAACACATCATGTAATATTAACCAAAAAATTAATAATAATAAGTCTAGAGGAAAATGGGGATGTAACATAAAAAAATATGTTTTTAAGGATTATTTTATCTAATGGAAGAATCTAGCCAATGAGGATACAATAAGGGAGAATGAACTATTTCTACACTAACATCTAGATTTTACAATGTTGAGAGATACATTATTTTGAAGGGGAAGGGCATGTTATGTCCTTAATATATAAAATGTCTTGGTATATGTGTGTCTAAATTTTGGCTTCCATAACTATTATTCTTATCTTATTACATTTTTATAGGTTCTTATATTGCTAATAGGGTAGGTTTATGGAATAACTATGGATTGAGTATAATATATATAGGAGGTAGTGGTTAGTAATTTTATATCATATTAAAAATTAAATTTTTATTACTTTGTGTGGAAGTTTCCCCATTGAAGTGGTCTAATCATATTTACAAAGTATTATAATATTATATCAATTATTTTTGTGGATATGATTATTTTTCTCTTATTTCTAAGAAATATTATTGTTGATCTATTATCAATATTCCATTGGCATGAATTATCTAGTAATTTCATTACATCTCATGAGGAGGTAGTTCTTATATGAATTAGGATAATATAATGGATAATAATTAAAATTAAAAATAGTCCTATAAAAATATAAAATTATTCTTAAGAAGATATTAAGGATTGAAAAATAACCTAATTTATTCTTATTCATATTAGGCATCAAGAAATGGTATAACGAGATAGTATCTACTTAATCGATTTCCAAATATTTGGATATTTCAAAATATTTATTTTATTTCAAATTATTTAACCCTTTTATGTTTTGGGTAAGGTTTAGGGGGAGAATATATTAATCAAACAAATGGTTAAGCTATTCTAAAAGTAGGCCAATAAAATAATTTAGATCCACAATAATCTAATACAATGTTGAATTATAAAGTATGTTAAATATGTAAATTACAATGTGTTTTTTTTAATGTAGTAAAATGAAGAATAAAAAATAATTATATTATTCAGTGTTGTGCAAGTAGATTTGGAAGATATAAGTACATGATAAGATAGGATGATGCTACATAGTGATTCATTAAATTCTTAATATTTGCTTTCTATCAACTTAGAACTACTGTCAAGATCTAGACATTACCATCGATGCTAATTTTTAGTATAAAATATAGGTCCTTTTATAGAATTAATAATGACACATGTTAGGGTTCATTATCACCTTGAATATTTTCAACGTAGACCACACATATAGGTTCTGTATATCAGTCTTTTGCTCAAAACCCTAGGTCTTCTAGCTTAGGCATGTCACCTTATAAAATGAGGATTAAAGGGATAAAAATAGGTTAAGATAGCCTAAAATACCTATATATCAATAATAAATGTCTAAATATCCATATAATATGAAGAGGGCCTCATACTGATGTAGTTATCCCCCTTATGTGGGTTTGTGCATAAATAATTATGTAATATGATATATGTGAGTGCATGTAGTGATATAGCTTGTAAATTGACAAATATTATGCATGGGATACTCATTAAATGATTAAAACATATAATAATATTACTCTTATGACTGATTTATAAATAATAAATAATAGGGTAGTATAATTTAGTTCTTAAAATCATTAAGTGTGAGCTTTATATGTTTTTACTTGGTAATTTCTAGATGATAATAAATGAAATTTTATTTTATATTTATAACGCACCTTTTAAAATTATCTCATGGAAGGGTTAAAATATTAACATAGGTTGACCCATAAACATCTAAATATTTCCAAATTTTACCATTTATAAGTATTAAATACTAGTGTTAGATCTAGGACACTAACATCGATGCTAGTGTCCTAGTCTAGACAATAATGTTCATGAGGATAGAAAGTTGTTGAATATATGTAACTTTTATACTAGGATATAAATAAATTTTTATGTATAATGTGGGATACCAATAATATAGGTAATCAAATTTTTAGGTTTAGACTATAGGATAAGCATTTAGGCATAATGAAATGTCAAACATGAGTATTTTAGTAGCATAGAATTCATGGAATGAAGGGTTGAGCCATGAGTGATTTTATCAAGTGTACAAGACTAGTTTATCATATATAATCAAGTTTTATATCTATGGCACATTGATATTTTAAACATAATCATTTTGGTAATGGTAAGGTCATGAAATGAAGGGTTGAGCCATGAGTGATATTTGTCAAGTGTACAAGACTAGTTTATCATATATAGATAGATTTTAGTATCTACATCACCCCATTTAATATAGTAATGCATAAGGATAGAATTAATAGTTTAAAGGAAAGGGACATGCAACATGGTGTTTAAAACACACCTTTTATTTTATTGATCTTTGTTTAAATTTACTATTTATCTATTACCTACAACCAATAATATGTTATAGTGTAAATAGTGTATATAATTTGAAAGTGAATAATTAAAATACTTGAAATAAAAGAGAACAAGGAAGGAGTACCCCTATGTCTCAATGAAACCATGTTTCCCTTGGAAGTTTACTTTGTTAATTATGTTTCTTTGCTAAAGTATTGAATAAATAGGTTTACCATTGAACTTTAGAGATGTGAAGAGTATAATCGAAGGGTGATCATGTCTCAAAGCTAGTGTAAAGGTGAATTGTGCCAAGGCCATTGAGATCAATGAATATCAATCACACAACTCAAGTGTATACATAATATATCCAATCTCACTTAGGTAAAATAGTTTAATCATATAAACTTGCACAAGGGAAGTAGTGACAAGGTCATTAAGGGTAGTGAGTCTCAATCACACTACTCAAGGGAGCCAACTACTATAATTAGATAAATCTCAATTAGTGCATCTCAGCAAGGTTTGTTCATAAATGTGTATATGATATGAATATGTATATATTATTTGGTACATTTTATGACATATGCACCTATAGTGTATCTCAAGCTGAAGTATGTATCAAAATATAGTCTTTACTTTATAAAATATGTATAATATCTATCACAAATCTAAAAAATTTATCCCAAATCTATAAAATTAGTGTGAAATGCATAAGATTATAACCCAAGTGTATATCTAAATCATGTAAACTATATCATATCCTACCAATTATATGCACATGGACTCATGTCTCTATGATATGACCCAACATACATTCCCCTCTTTTAAGGTGAGGGAAATGCAATTTGGAAGTCACTTTATCTTAAAATAATAAGATAACCATGCAATTTTTGAGCAATCATGTAGTAATAAAGCATATAGTGGTATCACTTTTGGTGTCTCCAAAATTTCACATTTAGAAATTTTTGGTTACCCCTATTTAAAATTTAAAATTTAGTATTATGTGAGCCAGTTGTCCTCATTAAACCAATCCCCTAAATAAAGTATTAGTCTTTAGTAGTTTTTATTTTGATTGCTTTATCTTCCCAAATGCTTCAAAATTTCTCCATAAGGTTGAAAACATTTGCTAAAAGCCATCACTGAAAAACCCATTTACTCATCTTTCCCAGAAGATAAAAAAAGCTAAGTGCTTGGGTTCATTTCCAATACAACTTAGGTTTTCTAAACTACTTAACTTATTAAACAAGAAGAAAAGTAGTCCTATAAGTTTGAGTTGCATTGTCTAGTTTAAACTAGAATTACCAAACAACTTTACTTCGCATCAAAATCTAAGTAAATTAGTCCTAAAAACCCATAAAACACTACATAAAGAAAACTAGGTTTCAAAAGTAGCTTTACTTACCCAAAGCCACAAGTAAAAGTAACAAAGGTTTACGAACCCAAAGTACTCACTAGTTGAGACCAACTCAGGATTGTAAAGGTACTTAGCTCTCAAAAGCAAAATTAAGTGAATTAGTATGAGAAACCTAATAAAAATATAATGACTTACGTGGTTCCTTCACACATGTCCACTACATGTTTTTAATGCATTGGAAAATATAAATATTAATGAATTCCACCTCATTTCCCACTTGAAATTCAAGTTATTTGACTAAATTGCCACACTTGCGAATCCCAAGATATGCTATTTGATATTTTGGAGTGATTTTTGATCTAAATATTCATGACCCATTTGTGTTTAAGGTATTTATATATTTTTCATTTGATTTTCATCCCCTCATATTGAATGTTTTCTTTTCATTTTTCTCTAGTAGTTTTCCACTTACCATCATGAAGGTTCTACTATCTGTGCTCATTTTGCTTGTATCTATTTATTACTTTTACATGCTTGAGTAGTGTTGTAAAAACCATATAAAAATTATTAAAATACCAAGTATGTGAAAACCCCCCTCAAAATACTAAAATATTTATCCCTAGGTCAAAAACCTAACTATTGAAACTAGATAAGAAACCCAAGTTCACCATTAATGCTTACTACTCAAGTTCTTGAGCACAAGTTATTCATCTCAATAAACCAAATACTTTTAAAGTGTCTTACCAACCTAGGGTTTCCTTAATATATTATTTTCATGGACTCACAACTACTCATTACTTCTACTTCTATGGGTTATTTGACCCAAGTTGCTTGCATCAGTAAATCCAAAGTATGGAACCTTGAGAAACCCATAGAACTACCTGAGTGGAACCTAGAATTGTAATTACTTATCATTTCTTCTTTAGGATTATTAACCTGAGTTACTTTCCTGAACAAACCCAAAGTAGCTACCCATAAGAGACCTAGATTCCTCATGACCCACTGCTTACTTAGAGTTCCAAACTCAAGTAACTAGTAAAGATAAACTCAAAGTCAAAAGATAAGAGAAACCCAAAGTTTCCCATACCTCTTACTTATTACCTACCTAGATTCTTGAATTCTTAAGACTTGTATATAATCTATACCAACCCAAGATTGTGATACCCTATTTCTTACTATGAGTTACTTAGGGTTTTCAAGACTTTCTATTGATTGAAACCTAAATCTAGTTTAGAGATATTATTTGAGACAATAACTCGATTCATTTCTTTAACTTTTTCTAAACCAACAAGAGCAATCACAAAACTTTCAAAATCACTTGTCAAGTTTTTCTAGAGTTAATTAGAGAAAATGTCAGGATTAGAAGGATCAAAAGAAGAAATAACTAAAGTAGAAGTACAAGTAACTCTAATTAAAGAAGTCCCTAAATTAACACTTGATAAAATACTAGAGAAATGTAAGAAAGGTAAAATAAAATATAAGAGAGCCAAATATCAAGAGCCAAAGATGAAGTATGAGTATAAGGTGTATCTTATTGAATCATGCATCACTTCCAAGTTAACTGAAATAAGTGATACACACATGGGGAATGTATCCATGACTAAGTTGTTAGAGAGATCCAAGGCTATATCCAAGATGCCACTCATGTAAGAAATGACTAATAGTGGGATTTTGCAAGCTACAACTTTCCTAAGCTTAACTCAACTTCTTGAATTTGTCCTGGTGTGTGATAATTATTATGACTCCCTTACTAGGACTATCATAGATGATGTTAGTAATGTATTGATAATATTGGATGTTCAATATCTTAAATACTATCTAAAGATCCCGACATCATATAAAGTGATTGATATAATAATGGATAAATCTAAGAGACAATGGGAGACTAAGCCAATAGAGTGCATTAATATAATAAACACAAACTATTTAAAGAAAGTGAAACAAGATTAAATATTTATAAAGTAGATAGTATGATCAGACTTGGTTTAGGAAGTAGATGACATTACTCAATCATTATGCAGAATCAATGGTGAAAAAAATTCCAAGTGTTTCTCAACTTGGATGTATACATACATCAGAACCATTGATGTCAAAAAGAGCTCTGCCATGATTGAATGGGTAAGGATGATAAGTGACAACATGTACCAATAGTTAAATAATTTATTGTAGACTTTTTATTTTAAGATGACCTCATACCTTGTATATGTAGTAGCATCAAATGGATCCTTTTCAAGGCTAAATACAAAAAGAACACTGGAAACTAAGCCAATATATGAATATTATCCTCAATTGGTCCCTTTTGAGTACTAAAAGAATTATAATATAATGAATGATGGATTATTATATGAAATAATTTTCAAATTGAATGTAGATTTGAAACATAGGAAAGTGTTGGATGCAACATGGGATGCAATTTCACATTTTGGGTGCATTTTCATTTAGTTCCTCAACTTCACATACATCAAAGTTGGTGGTTTTTCAGGAATATTGGTCAAATTACCTATATACCAAATGATAAGTGGATTCTTATGGAGTTATGTAGGCAACTTATTTATTTACATGACTTAAAGTCTAAGGCTCACCTTCCCGCTATTAATTTTCCTATTGTTATTAGTCATTAGAACTATCCTAGTATTTAAAAAGCCAAGAACATATAGAAGGAGATGTATCAAAATTACAGTCAAGCACATTATGAAGATGGAGGCAATTTTGATTGCAAAGGCATGGCTTAGAATATAATTTATCTAGAGTACATGTATATTCCTATAGTTGAGGACTATTATATTTATTGTAGGGATGAGTTTGATGTGAGAAGAAGGGACAAAAATAGGTTAACTACTGAATAAATTCATACTTTTGATCTAGACATAATTCCTATAGACATGGAAGATTATGTAATTATAACTATTGATGTCTATCATGCACTGGGAGGGGATAATTCCCCACTCCTAGTGATTATTTTTGGTAATAACCAAGTAAAGACTATTATACATAGAAATTCAAATATTCTAGGAATGACTTCCACATGGATTCTTAGTAAATTCTACTAAATGATGGAGTTGATGAAAGAGACTACTCATGTAAAGCAAAAAAGGAAGGAAATAGTACAAGGAGAAAGTAGCCAAGTACCCATAAAGAAGTTGAAGTTGAAGAGAAATGTCTATGACACATATTCTATGGTAAAGGATAAGGAACCTATTTAGCTAGCTATCACCACACCTCCATTGGTATTTTTTATTGACACCACTACTCCTACTATTTCCACCATTATTTATTCTACTTCACCTACCATAGATCCATCATTACTTATGCCACCTCCAAATTCTCATGGCATCAAGCCATTCAAGAAATATATTTAGAAGGAAACTGATGTTCCCCCTCCTCATCCTCCATCTTCTCCATCTACTTCTCCACTTCCACCTCCTTTAGAAGATCAACCCACCACTAAAAATGAGCCAAAAAAAGTAACTGCTATAGAGGTAACTTCTTTTTAGGAGGCACTAAAGGTTAAGCAAAAAGAAGTAGTTAAACCTGAGAAGGATGCCATAGAAGGGGTAATGGATAAAAATGTGAATAAAGTTGAGAAAATGAAGGAATTTGAACCTAAAAAGGAGGAAATAGAGGCAAGGACTGAGAAAGAATCTAAAAAATAATCTGAGAAAGGAAAAGAAGTAGAAAAAGTGATTGAGAAAATAGAAGAGAAGGAAGCTGAGAAAGAGAAGTAGAAAAGGGAAAAGATGAACAAATTTATTCCACTATTGCTTAGGATTTTTTGGAAACATAAAAAATTACTTCTCAAGAGATAATTGTGAGAAATAACCAACAACAAATGGTAATTCATACAAACACTTCCACTAGTATGCATTTCTCATTTTTAGTTGGCAATGAAGACAACTCTAGAATCTAAAGAAGTAATAAATCTTGAGGAAATAGACTTGTAATTATTGAAAAGTATAAATAGTAAAGGAAATAAGCCTAAATCTACTAAGGTAACTTCAAAATTGATAATTGATCCTACATGACACAAGTTTACATAGGTATTAGTTCCACCATAGGGCATGAGCAAAAGTGAAGTCACTGAAGGTGACTTAGTAATTACAAAGATATCCCTTGGATAAGTTACCATAGAAGGTTGAATTAGGACACATATACCTTGATTGACACTCTCTTTAATAATATTGATGAGGAGAAGGATGCTAAAGCCAAGTTCAAAGAATAAAATGCCTTGTTATGTGAAATTATAGTAAAAGTTTCTAGGTCTATTCCATAACAATCTATTCTTTTAGGAGATTTACTTGGCTAGCAAGTGATAATTGAGGTGGAAGAAACTAGAGATAAAGCTAAGGTTGTTGATGAATGGATGGAAAAGATGCATCCAAATCACAAGAAGTTCTTTCTTGAATTCCCAAGAATTCTTGCTGATATTGTAAATAAATTAGCAGATACAAAGGCAATAAGGAAGGAAATTGAAAATGAGAATGGAATTTATAAGTTGTAGCATGAGAGTCTATAAAGAATAAGTACTTTAAATGAGAAATTTTTGCTTAAAGATAAGATTGTACTTGAAGGATCTGTAAATAAAGTAAAACAAGAACAATATATCCTATCTTTTTGCATGCATATTCTTGAAGCAATGTGTGAAGAAATGAAGAATTTAGATGAAGAAGCTTGTAATAAAAAGGTGAATCTAGAAGATTGTCACTTTGGTCTTAATAACATTTTGTCTAACAACATTATAAGGATATCTAAATAATTATATCAATAGTTCAAGTAATTAATAGAAATGGCTACAACTCCTTTCAAAGTTAAATCTATAATGGAGTTAATCAAATATCAACATGAAATTAAGAGGCCTGAACGAAGTCTTGAAAAGTTGAAAGCTCATAGTATAAGGTTGGAAAGAGAAATGCTAAGGTTTCAGAATGAAAGGTAATCACTTTCTAAACTAGATGATATAGTAATACAATCCATGATGTATCAACACATTAAATAAAGAGAGAAGTGCAGAAGAAAATTTAATGAACTAGAATGATTTTAATGTTTCTTATACTTCTTCTATTCTCTTCTTGAAAATTGTAATGTATTTAAGTAATTATTATTGAAGTGATTAATTTTAAAATTAAGTTGTTGAAAAATTTGAGACTTAAGTAACTTGGCTAAACACCATTACTTGAAGTCATTTTGTAAAATTAAATTACTTAAGCAAGCTTTGATTTGCATGCAAAGAGATTATTTTTGTTTCAAATTATAAAAAAAACAAGTGTTACATGTCATCAGTGGTTACATGCCATAGATGATAAATTATAGGAGGATGCCTCTCAACGGTTCTTAGTTTTAACACAACACATAGGTTTTGAAGGAGTTGTTTCCAATTTGATTTTGACATCTATTTTTATATAAATATAAGTGCATGCCTTCATGCCTAGGGATGATGGTAATTTTTGCATAGCATTTGTAACTGAAGAAAGAAAATTTAATTAATCTAAAACTTTGTGTTTAGATTTTTCAATTGTTCTTTTGTATGAAATTGGCTCAAAGTGAATGAAAAAGAAGTTTTTTTTATGGAACTTTTATCTCAAGAGATCATTTGGTGGATTTGTGAAAGTTAAAATGGTAAATTTATGTTATCTTTATATTTAAATGTGAATTTCAATATTTCTTAGTCATTTATTGAAAATATTATCATCTCTTGAATTTTTATTTACTTTTATGAATTTAATAAGATCTATAAAACTGCTCATTGTGAAGTACAACTTATCTCTTCTTGCATGTTCTAGTTCTCTACTCTTAATTTCCAATAAATTCTTTACACATTCTCTGAAATAGCTACTTACTACACAATCACCTTGTTATGGTTCATGAACTCTATGATTAAATTAGTACCCCAAAAAATAAGACAACTTGCACATAATCTTTTTAATTTATGAATAACTAAGAGCTATGAATGATTAGAAGTAAATAAACATAAGAATATATGAGATTCACCATTAAATGAAGGGGATTTAATCCCATGACTACCTAGGTAATTTTTTAGCCTACAAAATATCTAGACAACAATTTTTGGTAACTCCACTGGGGAATGAAAGAATTGAACTCCCAGATCTAAAAATAAATTACTCTTTCAAGTCAAGATAGGCATAGTTAATGTTCAGTTTTATAAAATTTGTGTTATTTTCAAACCATTCATCTTAATTTATGCATGTAGAGTAAGTAATGCACCTCTAAGTAAAGTGTATCCTTGTTGAGGTTAACTCCACTTTATAAAAATAGATATGTGACTTTTTATTAGATTACTATATGTAATTTTATTTAATGCCTTATTTATCTTGAAATCACTATATGTCAGGTAACCATCACTTAAGTCTTTGTCTATAAACCAAATTGCTTGAATAATTCTCAATAGAAAAATTTCACTTCAAATTGGAAAATTGACCTTTTACTAGAGTAAGGAGAGTTTAAGGCAAAATAGATGATTTCTTTGAATTATAAGAGCATTTCAATTTCAGTTTTCTTGTTCAAGCTATAATATGAAGAGATAGTCTCTCACTTGTGAGACAAGCACAAAATCCTATAAATCATCTACAACATAATTCTCTAGGAATAATTTAACCCATAAATACTCAATTCATTATTCATAGAATAATGGCACAACCATTTCCCATCCCTTAGGGGTAGTGATTGGTCCTCTAAATTTGAATCCTCTTCATGACTTGCCAAAGGGATCAAGAAATAATTTTATAGAGTTCATTGGTGATGGAGAACAAAGTCTAGACGAGCATTTGGATACTTTCATTATAGCCTATGGAGTAATTAGTATCAAACATGAAGATGTCTTAGTTAGACTCTTCATTGAGACCTTGCATGACTTAGCTATAGAATGGCTTTACCATTTAGCTACTGGCACTATAGTAAGTTGGACCATTATGTGTGAGCAATTTGAAAAAAGATTCAAAGTTGTTAAATATTCTCACATATTGCTTACCCAATTGACTCAAATCAAAAAGGAGCAAAATGAGCACATGCAGTATTTCATTGCCAAGTTTAATAGATTACTCTATAAAATTCCTCAAGCTGCCCTACCCACTAGAGATAATAAAAAAATGCTTCTTCATTAATTCTTAGTTACCAAAAGTTAGCTATCAGCTATACATAACACATCCTACTGATTTATTCAAGAAAATAAATTTTAAGGGTGACTCTTCTACTTCAAGCACAACATAGACCACTAATACCCTATTACATAAGTTGGCTAATGACTTGCTAAAAGTCAAAATAAAATTGCCTAAGGTACTCATAATACCCCTACTAGAAATATACCTGCATAAAATTTCAATGATCAAAATAGGAACCACATTGCTAGTCCTACACAAAGATTGGAAATTGAAGATGCTCCAAAAAATTACATTGAGATAAATGAAGAAGATAAGATGACTGATGATACTCATCAAATTTTTGTTGATGAAGATGACTTCATGGATCCTATTGGTGACTCCAACATAAGATATCTTGAATATCAATCAGAAAGTGACTATGAAAAAGCATTTGAAGAAGATCATATTCACTCTTTTGTAGTGTTTAAAAGGTGATAAAATTAGTAAGCTAGTGAAAAATCCTCCAAGGAGCAAGATAAATAAAAAAGAGACTCTAGATCAGATGTAAGCATTCTCAAAAGAGGTAGTCCTCTACCTTCTTCTTTAGCTCCAAAAGATAAATATATAGCTTCTTCTTCTCAAAATAATAAGTCAGTAACTCATACTATTGAAGCTAATCATACTTTATTTTCATCTATCCCCTATTTTGACATAATTTATCACATAAATAAAACCAAAATTCAAATTTTAGAAGCTGAATACTTGAGGTCTTATCTAGATCAGCTAAATAGATTAGTCAAGTATGTTCAAAGTAAAGGGTTAAAATTTTCAGCCAATACCTCTAAAGGTATATTTCCTACTCTAAAACAAGCCTCATCTCAAAATAATGATGTAACTTTTTCCCCTTGTCTACTTCCACATATGAAAGGATTGAGACATTCTATGTGTCTCTCTTGATTAATAGGTTTAAGTTAAACAACTATATATTAGACTTTGAAGCCTCAAATAATGTTATGCCAGCTAAAGTAGATAATGCTCTTAGCCTTACTTTAAATAAAATAATAGGTATATGTTACTCAATAGAGAGACAAGTTCTCTTGATTGTATAGATCAAAGATGCCCAAGCTGTCTTGGTGGCTTTCCCAGATAAAAGACTCAAAATGACAATTTTGGTAGTAGATATTCTTGTCTCTTATGGAATGTTGCTAAGGAAAAACTTTTTCAAGGATTTGGGTGGATATGTCAAGATGGATTGGTCATGTTCTCATATTCTAATCAAAGGAGTAAATAAAAAACTCAAGCCTTGATGATCTAAGGTTATAGATATTTTTTGAAGAATTAGACCATGGAGTTTACAACCTTAAATTGGGCAAGGAGATATAAGAACCAGAGGAAGTAGAAAAAGAAGAAGAAGAAGATAGGATATGGACATTAGAGTTTGATGGAAGCCATAGTTTTCTTAGTTTAGGTACATGGCTAGTATTGATATCACCTAATGGTAAAATATTCCATTACTCTTACAAACTCATGTTTGAAAAAACTAACAATATAATAGACTACGAGTCACTTTTATAGGGACTTGAATAAGTAAAGAGAAAAGGAGTAAGACTCTTAAAAGCATAAGGTGATACTGAGTTAATAGTAAGACAAATCTATGGCCAATATCAGGTGAAAAAAGACAAGATAAGGTAATACCATGATCAAGTTTTGAGTGCAACACTTGATGACATTAAGAAAAAGAGAATAGTGGTATACATTTATGACTTGATAGTCTTCTCTAAAAAGAGAGGTAATCACTTGGTTGATCTAGAATAAATACTCATCCATTGTAGGATACATGGGATTTATTTTAATCCAAATAAGTCAATATTTTCTATAACTAAAGGAAAAATTATTGGTAATATAGTCTCAAAGAGGAGAAAAAGATTGATCCAAAATGAGTCAAAGTTATTTTGAGTTTACCTTGCATACATCCAAGAAAGGAGTGCATTCATCATTTGGTAAGGTCAATTTACTTAGAAGATTCATTCTTTATTTTGATGAGTTTACTTTCCACATCTTTGATATGATGAAAAAAGGCAAGAATTCAAATGGAATACTGAAGGTAAGTTAGCATTTGAAAGGATTAAACTAGATATAGTTAAAGCTCTAGTGCTGATTTCTTCAGATTTCAATAAGGAATTCATTCTTTATTTTTATTCTTCTTATCACACTATGTCAACCATACTCTTACAAAATAATGATGAGGGTATTGAATCCCCAATAGATTTCATGAGTTAGCCAGTGAAAATCTTTGAACTAAAGTATTCACAGATAGAGAAACATGCCTTTGTTGTAGTCAAAGCATGCAATTTTTTTAGGTACTAAATTTTGTCTTCACATACTAAAGTCTACGTACCTGACATTATAGTCAATTAAATTCTAACACAATAGGAACATGGATTATTGAGAGACACTTGGGTAGCTAAGGTGTAAGAGTTTGATCTTGAAATCAAACTAATGAAGCTAGTGAGAGGGAGAGGCTTGTGCTAGTTGATGATAGAGATAAAACCTGATGACACAAATATAAAAACACCTTCATTCCAATTTGAATCAATTGAATATTTTATTATGGTGATTTTTGTTAATCTTGTGGATGAATGGTATAATAAGATTGCCTACTTCCTAACTTATGTAAAATTCCTAGCTGATTTGACATGTAAGGAAAAATATACCATCAAGCTAAATTCAAAGGATTATGTCCTTTGGGATAATGGTTTGCACAAAAGAGGAATTAATGGTGTTTTCCTTCACTATGTGGCCAAATAACAATAATAAAAACTTCTAGTGTAGTTTCATGATAAATCATGTGGAGGCCATTTCTTAGCGTGAGTCACAACACACAATTTTTTATGAGCAAGGCACTTCTGGCCTACTCTATTCTAAGATGATTTAGATTGGGTTTCTAAGTGTCAAGAATTTTAATAATTTATGGGACATGTAAATTTTCCAACTTTACCATTAAAAATAGTTATAATAAGTGAGCCTTCCAGTAATGGGGCATGGATTTTATTGGCATGTTGAATGCTTCTTCAAGTGCTAGACATTTCTATGTTTTAACTAGAACTAATTACTTCAGTAAATAGGTAAAGCCATTCTTATCAAGTATGCCACTTCTGAAGTTGTATGTGATATAATCGAAGAGAACATTGTAGTAAGGTTTGGTGTCCCAAATAAGAGAGTATAAAATAATACAACCAAATTTTCCTCAATAGAACTAATTGATTTTTATTACTCATATGGAGTAAACTTAGTTCATGCTTCAAGTCACTATCCTCAGGGAAATGGTCAAACTAAATCAAGTAACAAGAAGTTGATGACCATAATTTTTGAGTTGGTGGATAATAATAAATGAACCTGACATAAGAAGCTATTTGATACATTGTGGGTTGACAAGATCACTCTAAATAAAGCCATAGGTATGTCTCATTTTTTTTTTAATATGGAACAAATGCTGAGATACCAATCACCATAGAGTTACCTGCTTTGCAATTGTCTAAAGCTACTGAAGATATGACTTATCAAGATTCACTTGATAAGAGGATCATGTTATTCATTGAGCTATAAGATATTTTTGTTCAAGTTTCTAATCAATTGACTGACCACTAGATGAAAGTAAAGAAGATATTTGATAAGAAGGCTTGAGATAGATAGTTTTAAGTTGGTGACTTAGTCCTCCTATGAGATAAATAGAATGAACAAAAAGGAAAGTAGGTACATTTAACTCACTATGGAAAGGGTCTTTTACTATAAAGAGCATTTCTAGAAGGGATAGCTTCATCCTAGCTTATCAAGATGGAATTTAATTGCCACTACCTTTCAATGGGAAACACTTGAAGATCTACAAGAATTGAGTATCAGGGTCACACCTGTATGTATATAAATAAAGTTTTTAGTCTTTAATTTATTTGGTTATTTTTGATTTTTTGTTTTCTTGTTTATTTTGTAGTTTTTATGATTGAGTTTTTTCAAAGACTCTATACCCAATAGACAAGATTCAAAACCAGAGATACTAGGATCTCATCCTTGTTTCTTTCTTCTTGATAGAAATAAAGATGTCCCTAGACTGTGTCCCCAAAATTTTACATTTAAAATTTTTGTGTTAACCCTATTTAAAATTTTGCATTTTATCTTATGTGAGTTAGTTGTCCTTGTTAAACCAATCCATTAAATAAAGTATTTGTCTTTAGTAGTTTTTGTTTTGATTGCTTTCTCTTCCCAATTGATTCAAAATTACTCTAGAAGATTTAAAACATTTACCAAAGGCCATCACTAAAAAACCCATTTATTCATCTTTCCTAAAAGATCAAAAAATCTATGTTCTTGGGTTCATTTACAATAAAACTTGGGTTCTCCAAGCTACTTAAATTATTAAATAAGAATAAAAGTAGTCTTGCAAGTTTGAGTTACACTGTCTAGTTCAAACTGGAATTACTCAACAACTTTACTTTGCATCAAAAACTAAGTAAATTAGTCTCAAAAACCTACCAAACACTACATAATTTTTTTTTTTCTAAATTAGCTTTACTTACCCAAATCCATTAGTAAAATTAATGGAGGTTTATGAACTCAAAGTACTCATTAGTCGAGACCAACTAAGGATTGCAAAGATGCTTAACTACCAAAATAAAAATTAAGTGAAACAATATGAGAAACTTGATAAAAATCCAAGGGATTACGTGGTTCCTTCCCAAATGTCCACTAAATTTCATTAATGTGTTTGAAAATATAAATATTAATGAATCTCACCTCATTTCTCACCTGGCATTCAAGTTGTTTAACCAAGTTGCCACACCTACAAATATAGAGCTACACTATTTGATCTTTTAGAGTGATTTTTATCCAAATATTCTTGACCCATATGCATTTAAGGTATTTAGATATTTTTTTTCTTTGATTTTCATGCCCTCACATTCAATTTTTTCTTTTTGTTTTTCTTTGGTAGTTTTCCACTTACCACTGTGAAGGTTCTGCTATTTGTGGTCATTTTGCTTGCATCTATTTATTACTTTTACATGATTGAGTATTGTTTTAAAAACCCTATAAGAATTCCTTAAAAACTAAGTATGTGAAAAACTCCCTCAAAATACTATAAATATTGAGTTCTAGGTTAAAAACCTAACAATTGAAACTAGACAAGAAACCTAAGTTTCCCATTACTGTTTACTTAGTCAGGTTCTTGAGCACAAGTTATTCATCTCAAGAAAATTGAGAATCTTAAAGTGCCTTACCATCCTGGGATTTCCTTAACCTATTTATTTCTTTGAATCATGACTTCTCATTACTTCTACTTTTGTAGGTTTTTTAACCCAAGTTACTTGCATTAGTAAATCCAAAGTTTGAAACCTAGAGAAACCCATAGAACTACATGAGTAGAACCCAAAATTGTAATTATTTATCACTTCTAATTTAAGATTTTAAACCTAAGTTACTTGATTGAAAAAACCCAAAGTAGTTACTCACAAGAAAACCAAATTCCTCATGACCCACTACTTACTTAGTGTTTTAAACTCAAGTAACTAGTTAGGATAAACCTGAAGTCACAAGCTAAGAGAAAATTGAAATTTCCCATGCCTCTTAATTATTACCTACCTAGATTATTAAATGATTAAAACTTGTAGATCATCTAAACAAACCCAAGATTGTGATACCCTATTGATTAATATGAGTTAATTTGGGTTTTCAAGACTTTCTACTACTTAAAACCTAAAGCTGGTTTAGAGATATTGTTTGAGACAACAACTTGATTCATTTCTTCAATTTTTTATAAACTAGGAGGAGTAATCATATAAATTTAAAGAGCACTTGTCAAGTTTTTCCAAAGTTAACTAGAGAAAATTTTATGATTAGAAGGATCAAAAGAAGAAATAGATGAAGTAGAAGTGCAAGCAACTCTCATTGAATAAGTCCCTGAATTAGCACTTGAGGAAATCCTAGAGCAAAGTAGGAAAGGTAAAACAAAAGATAAGAGAGCCAAATATCAAGAGCTAAAGATGGAGTATGAGTATAAGGGGTATCCTATTAAATCATGCATCACTTCCAAGTAAACTAAAATAAGTGATACATACATGGGACATGTATTCATGACTGAGTTATTAAAGAGATATAAGGCTATAGTCAAGACTCCACTCATGTAGGAAATGAATAATAGTGGGATTATACAAGCTACAAATTTCCAAAGCTTAGCTCAACTTTCTAAATTTGTTCTAGTGTGTGTCAAGTATTATGACTCACTTACTAGGATTATGAGAGATGCTAATGGTAATGTAGAGATAATATTGGATGTTTAATATCTTAACTAATATATAATGATCCCAAAATCATCCAAAGTGATTGATATAATGATGGATAAAGTTAAGAGATAATGAGAGACTAGGTTAGTAGAGTGCATTATTATAATGGACATAAACTACCTAAAGAAAGTGAAATAAGCTTCATGATTTACAAAGCAGATAGTAAGATAAAACTTGGTTCAAGAAGTAGATGACATTACTCAGTTGCTATGTAGAGTCAATGGTGAAAAAAATTCCAAGTGTTTTTCAACTTGGATGTATGCATACATCAGAACCATTTATGTCACTAGGATCTTTTCCATGATTGAATAGGTTAGAATGATAAGTGAAAATATGAACCAACAATTAAAAAAATTATTATAGACTTTTGATTTCAAGATGACCTCATACCTTTTATATGAAACAACATCAAATGGAGCCTTTTCAAGGTTAAATATAAAAGGAATGCTGGAAACTAAGCTAATATATGAATATTATCCTCAATTGGTCCTTTCTAAGTAATACAAGAATTATAAGATAGTGAATGATAGATTCTTTTATGAAATCACTTACAAATTGAATGTAGCTCTAAAGCATAAGAAAGTGTTAGATGTAGCATAGGATGAAATTTCATAATTTGGATGCATTTTCATTCAGTTCCTCAACTTCACATACATTAGAGTTGGTGGTTTTTTAGGCACACCAGTAAAATTACCTAGATACCCTAGTGATAAGTGGATTCTTATGGAGTTGTGTAGGCAACTTGTTTAGTCACATGACTTATAGTCCAAGGCTCACCATCTCACTATTAATTTTCTTGATTTTAATGGTCATTACCAATATCCTAGTATCTACAAGGCCAAGAATGTACATAAGGAGATGTATCACAATTACAATTAGACACATTATGAAGCTAGAGACAATTTTGATTATAGAGGCATGGATCAGAATATAGTTTCTCTAGAGTACATGCATATTCCTACACTTGAGGACTATTGGATTGACTGTAGGGATGAGTTTGATGTAAGAAGAAGGGATAACAATAGGTTAAATATTGAATAAATTCATACATTTGATCTAGCCACAATTCTTGAGGACATGAAGGATGATGGAATTGTAACCAGTGATGTCTATCATGTAGTGGGAGGGGATAATGACCCACTCTCAGTGATTATTTTTGGTAACAACCAAGTGAAGACTATTACAAATAAAACTTCAAATATTCTAGCCATGACTTCGACATGGCTTTTTAATAAAGGTTATTGTATGAAGGAGTTTATGAAAGAGACTACTCATGAAAAGCAAAAAAGGAAGCAAATAGTACAAGGAAAAAGTATCCAAGTACCCAAAAAGGAGTTGAAGTTGAAGAGAAATATTGATGACACATATTCTATGGTAAAGGATAAGGAACCTATTCAGCCAGCTATCACCACACCTCCATTGGTCTTTTCTAATAAAACCACTACTAATATTTCCACCATTCCTTCTTCTACTGTACCTACCATAGATCCATCAATACTTATGCCACCTCCAAAGTCTCATGGCATCAAGCCTTCCAAGAAATCCATTTATAAGGAAATTGATGTTCCCCTTCCTCATCATCCATCTTCTCCACCTAATTCTCCACCTCCACCTCTTTAAGAAGATCAACCCACCACTAAAAATGAGCCAAAAAAATTAACTACTGTAGAGGTAACTTCATCTTAGGATGCACTATAGGAAAAGAAAAAATAAGTAGTTGAAGTTGAGAAGGATGCCACATAAGGGGTAATGGATGAAAAGGTGAAGGAAGTTGAGACAATAAAAGAAGTTTAACTTGATAAGGAGCTAATAGAGGTAGAAAAAGAGAAAGAATCTAAAAAATAATTTGAGAAAGAAAAAGTGGTAGAAAAAGTGACTAAGAAAATAGAGGAGAAGGAAGTTGAGAAAGAGAAGGAAGTAGAGAAGGAAAAAGATGAAAAAATCAATTCCAATATTGCTCAGGTTACTCTAGAGACATAATAATTTCTTTCTTAAAAGATATTGGTGAGAAATCATCAACAACAAATGATAATTCATACAAACACTTCCACTAGTATAGATTTCTCATCTTGGTTGGCAATGCAGACAACTTCAATATCTAAAGAAGTAATTAATCTTGAGGAGATAGACTTGTAATTATTGAAAAGTTTTAACAAGAAATGAAATAAGCCTAAATACTCTAAGGTAAATTCAAAATTTATAATTGAGACTGTAAGACATAAGTTTGTAGAGGTATCAATTCTACCATAGGGCATGAGAAAAAGTGAAGTCAATGAAGGTGACTTAACAATTATAAAGATATCCCTTATAGAAGTTACCATGGAAGGCTTGAATAAAGATACCTAGACCTTGATTGACACTCTCTTTAATAATATTGATGAGGAAAAGGCTACTAAAGCCAAGTTAAAAGAACAAAATGGCTAGTTATGTGAAATAATAGCTAAAGTTGCCAAGTTTGTTCCACACCAATCTATTCTTTCAAGAGATTTAATTAGCCAAAAAATAATAATTAAGGTGGAAGAAACTGAAGATAAAGATAAGGTTGTTGATGAATGGATAGATAAGATGCATCAAAATGCCTAGAAGTTCTTTCTTGAAGCTCTAAGAATTCTTGCTGATATTGTAAATAAGTTAGTAGATATAAAAGTAGTGAGGAAGGAAATTGAAAATGAGAATGGAATTTTTGAGTTATAGCAAGAGAGTCTACAAAAAATAATTAATTTGAGTGAGAAAGTTTTAGTTGAAGAGAATATTGTCCCTGAAATATTTGTAAAGAAAGTAAAACAAGAAGAGTATCTCCTATCTTTTTGCATGCATATTCTTGAAGTAATTTGTGAAAAAATGAAGACTTTGGAAGAAGAATCTCATAATGAAAAGGTGAATTTGAAAGATTGTCTCTTTAGTCTTATTAATATTTGGTCTAATAATATTCCAAGGACATCTGAGCAATTATATCAACAGTTCAAGAAATTAATGGAAAAGGCCACAACTCCTTTCATGGATAAATCTATAAAGGAGTTAATAAAATATCAAAATGAACTCAAGAGGCTTGAACCAAGTGTTAAAAAGGTGAAAGCTCATAGTAGAAGGTTGGAAAGAGAAATGCTAAGATTTGAGATTGAAAGGAAATTACTTACTATACTAGATGATACAGCAATACAATCCATGATGTCTCAACACATTAAATATAGAGAGAAGTGAAGTTAGTAAACTAGAATGATTTTAATATTTTTTCTACTTGTTATTCTATTCTCTTCTTGTAACTTATTATGTATTTAAGTAATTATGATTTAAGCAATTACTTATAAAATTAAGTTGTTGAAAAATGTGAGACTCAAGTAAATTGTCTAAATACCATTACTTGAAGTCATTTTGTAAAATAAAATTACTTAAGCAAGCTTTTCATTACATGCAAAGAGATTTTTTTTTGTTTTAGGCTGTAAAACCAACAAGTGCTACATTTCATTAGTGGTTTCATGCCATAGAGGATAAATTACATGAGGATACCTCTCAATAGTTCCTAGTTTTAGCGTAGTACATGGGTTTTGAAGGAGTTATTTTCAATTTGATTTTGACATCTATTTTTTATAAATATAAGTACAAGCCTACATGCCTAGGGATGATGTTAATTTTTGAATAACACTTGTAATTGAAGCAAGATAATTTAATTAATCTAAAACTTTGTGTTTAGATTTTTGAGTTTTTATTTTGTATGAAATTGGTTCAAAGTAAATGAGAAAGAAATTGTTTTTTGTGGAACTTTACGTCTCAGGAGATCATTGGGTTGATTTGTGAAGGTTAAAATGGTAAAATTTATTTTATTTTTAAATTTAAATGTGAATTCCAAACTTTCTTTGTCATTTTTAAAAAATACTATCATCTCTTGAATGTTTATTTACTTGTATGAATTCAATAAGATCTGTAAAACTACTTATTGTGAAGTACAACTTCTCTCTTCTTACATGTTCTAGTTTTCCACTCTTAATTTCCCAAAATTTCTTTACAAATTATCTAAAATAGCTACTTTCTAAAAAATCACCTTGTTATGGTTCATGAACTTTGTGATTAAAGTAATACCCCCATAAATAAGACAACTTTCACATAATCTATTTAATTTATGAGTAATTGAGAGTTATGAATAATTAGAAGTAAATAGACATAAGCATATGAGAGCTTCACCATTAAATTAAGTGGATTTAATCCCATGATTACCTAGGTACTTTTTTTAGCCCAAAAAATATCTAGCCAACAATGTCTAAGTATATGTATCAATGAAGCTCATAGTATCTAAACATAATAATCCCTAAGATGCATGGTATGGATCATGACAATGTCTAGGAGTAAAAAGCATAAGTTAAAAAAACAATCAAGAACACACATAATAACACTAAATGTCATGAAAAATGGGTATAATGAGGCCAAAAACAAGGAGCACATTCATATTCCACACACTCAAAGAAGAGGTTATGTTTAAATGCCTGTATAACAAAGAAATAACAATCAGGGGCACTGTGGCCAATAAAGAAAAATTCAATTGTTTCATACTCGAGACAAGATATAAAATAAAAAATATACTCAACTAAGTGATGTGAGAATATGAATAGGTGAAAAATAATCAACTAACATAAGCATATCATACTAGTCCTTGCATACATGTGTTAACAAAATGTCATGTATCATATCATATATAACACACTATGTAAGATGTAGGCATGAGTATAAACATGTGTAAGCATTAGTATATAAGGTCAATAGGATAATGTAAATTGGTCATAATACAATAAAACTTATATCAATTATGATCAATAGAATCAAATTCCCCCAAAATAGTGTGACACATGGGTAGAGGAAAAGTCCAACATCTATAGGCTCATGTATCATGGATCTAGTGTATACCTGTATCACACTCAAGTACCCATGAAACATATGTATGTATAGAAATAAAATGATATGATATATAATAAAATAAATTAAATGACATATGAAAAATTTAGTAAACATGTAAATGCTAAGTATTTTTTCTTTATTTGAATGTTTTTGTATTTGATAGATTATTTAATTTTTTTGAATTTTTGAATGTTTTTGAATTTAGGAATGAGAAGGATAGATGATGAGACCATATATAATATTATAATAGGGTGATATAGGATCAATATGAGGTAAAAAATATTATCATGATGCCAAGGATCATGTATATGTGCCAAATCTAGAACTAAAGAATTTCTAATACTCTACTTATGCCTCATAATACTTTGTGGTCATTAAGTAGTAGAAAAAGTTGTAATGGTTTACAAAACCTATTTATTATTGATATGATTTATTTTTGTAACTACAATTTTTGGGTCTTTGTACCCTCTATGAAACATGTTGATCTACTCTCAACAACTGCCTGGGCCATGTAGGTATATATTATGGCTCTATGGACTCCACTATATATATTATGCAATGATCTCTCAAGTATCAATCACCTAGGAAAGGGGCTTGATTTTTTATTAAACATTATATCATGATTAAACTACATATGTTTTATAAATAATTATCTTGGAATAAAATTCTTTTGTTACAATCGATGCTCATACTAAATCCCTAGAACTATTTATTACCACATTGACATGCATATACTTGAGATGTCTATGCACTGTGGAAGGATATACACGAAGCTTATGAATCCAAGGTCATCCTAGTAATACATAAAAAACTATAAAATATGGTAATATTAAATTTTTTGTGGTGACATGTGCTAGACCAACTTGTAAAGGAAAATCAATGTCACCAAAAACCTATTGTACTTTCCCATAAAATTATTTAACCATCTTTGTCAAGGGGTGTAAATCATCATGCTTATATCATAAATGTGTGAGTCATGTCATGGTTCATTTATTATCACTAGAACCATTATAAACAATAAAAATACATATAGGTTGATGATAAATATGTGCTCTATTAAATAATGAGTGAAGATCTGAGTCATCATCCTTAATTTCACTATCATCAAATGTAATAGAAGGTCTATGAACCATATGAGGTATCTCACATGTAAGTGCAATAATAATCCCATATGATGGGTGCCCATAATTTGATGGAGGTAGATGTGAATTATATGCCACTTTCACTTTTGGTGCTTCCTTAGAATTATCTTGTAATGGATTGTTAAATATCTTCTAGTTTTGATGGTCACCATGTTATGATCTTGAATATTTTAGCCAATCATCAAATGTGATATTTTCACTATCAATTAGGTATTTATCTCATGATTAAACTTGTAAATTTTTTTTTAGAATGCCTAACACATTGGTGATAGTCACAATAAATATTTTTATCATATTATTTTGGTAGAGGTTAAATCTTATCAACCTCTATGGGATGAGGGATAGATATGAGATGACACTCCACTAGTTTCTTAAGGAGTTAATTTGAAGACTCAGGTAATCATGTAAATTATATCTTAGGTAAATTAGATAAGATGAGACAATTATATTATTATGACACATATTCATGATTGTTTTCTCTTCCTTATTATCCTCTAGAGGGTTTAACTTATAGCTTGGTTAGGTATGAAAATTGGTATTTGATGTAGTCAATGTGTTGGCTACATACTTAAGTTTGTTCAATGCAATAAGTTTCACTTCTTGATCTCAAACAATGAAACATAAGTCATCAAAATATTTAAACTTATTGAAGATAATAGACTCATGTAGTGGGGAAAGAAACTTTAATTAAAGATATCTTAAATCTCTTTATTTGCCATATGATTTTTCATTTTGGCCAACATTGTCTTGTACCTCAAAACATAATCATTGAAGGGATCATTAGTCCCTTGATTGATATTTGTAATTTGTGCATATGACTTAATTTTAGTAATTTTTATAAATTTTTTTTATTGAAACTATTACGATATAGGTTATAATGCTTTCAATAATCATATTATTAGATCATAGTTCCTTCATCTTGGAAATAATTTAGTCAAAAGTTTATTATTGGAAGAATAAGCAAGACATGATGCATAGATATATTGGAGATGTTATTTAGAGTCACCCTTACCATCATAGAGTGTGAACTCAGGTGATACAAAATTGACTGTCAAAGGGTGCAAACATATCTTAGATACAAGAGGACTATGTGATACATCTTATGAATCAATATATTTTGAATCTTTTTGCTTAATATTTATAAAATTATCTCAAAAGTTTTAATAAATTGGAAGATATTTTTTTATAGTAGAACCATTAATATTTTATATTTTTGAAGTCACAAAAGGGGATGCAAGCACTGATTGTGTTGATAAGGCATTAAAATTGGTAAGTGAGATAAAACATTGATTGTTCCTATTGTCACCAAATCTTGTACCCTAGAAGAGTGTGTTTAGGCCTCTTCCAAATTTGGGCAACATGGGAAAATTTATAGGTATGTGGGTTTACCCATATTGGAAATGAGCCTCTAGATTTAAGGGCTATCTCCCTGAATAGATTGTGAAATACTTATCACTTAAACTACTACTTACTTATGAGGAAAAGAGTTAAAGAATGCATAAATTGAACCTATTTTAAAGGAAGTGATGCACCAAAAATGACTTCCACATGACCATCATATTTATACCATGATGAAATAAATAATACAAACTAGTCTCTAAGTTTTAATGGGTTTTAACATGAGCATTTCAATATAGAGGTGATATGTGAAAAACAACATAAGGCAAGTGAACTAGAGGGAAGCTTGCACACTCCAAGGACAATCATACAATTGAACTAGAATACACTCTATATGAACTGTTAGACTAATAACTCTTGCTTAAACATGAAAGGATAAGGGAAGGAAGGATAGAGGATTATCACTTCTCATCACCATATATCACTGATAGACTTAGATAATTGTTCAAAACTCAGAAAACAACTTGAAATAATGTTTAAAGGAAAAATATGACATCAATATAGCAGTGATTCACCATACATGGTGTGGTATCATTTTAAAATAGCTCAAAATCTATACTTATAGAGGAAATTCATCAAGATAAAGGGAGACTTAACATTCAAAAGGGGAATCAATCAATTCAAACATTTGAACCATAGTTGTAACTACTTCTATATATTATGCTCCTTCAGACCTTTTGATTGATCCAAGTCACTTCAATTGGTTGAAAAGTTACATTATTCTTTAACTCATGATCCATATAGTTATAACAATGAGATCAATTCATTTCAAGCTAAGTTTTGGCATCAATGTAGTTAGAACAATTAGATCTATTTATTAGAAATTTGTCCTAGTGCTAACTACTCCAAACTAGTTTGTCATAGCATACATAGTGGAGGGAAGGGTCCTTTTCATATAGTTGGTCATAGAGATGAATCCATTGGATCCTATGTATATGCCTACATGGCATATTTTGAAATGTTGGCACTTATTCAAATTAGATCATGCTTGAACTTGTCTTCATACTCATGGGTCCACTGTAAATAGAAAACTAATATCAGACTATTAATTTTCCTATAGTCATTATATTATGCCATTTTTCTCAATGATTGGTTCTTATTAGGTCCACATAGATCCATTATGTCACTACCAAAATTGAGGGTTTATAAATGCATGGAATTTTATTTTAAAATAGTGAACATAATCATTGAGTAATGCTATAACCTTTAAAAACTAGACCCTATATGTAATAAATATATAAACCAAAGGATTGTATTGATATTCAATGGCATCCCTATATGTTCTTGATCACTTGAATTCATCATTGTATCTTCTTCATGGAATTTGATCAAGCTCTAATGGTAGTATGTTCCTTTTGAAAATCTTGCCCTGGTTCGACCTTGGTCATGTGTTCAATCTCTATGAAGTCCCTTATATTTTTGACCCTTAATTTCATTATTCATCAATGCTTGACTTAATTTTTTGACATATTGACCCATATTACACCATTGATTCTACTCATTATAAATGATCGTGAGTTGTTAATATTACCATTAACTTATCAACTCTATCTAAGATTATGCCATGTGGTAGCCTTACATTTGATTTTAAGATCAACTATTAGTTTGCCAATGTTATACACTCATGCCATGTGTTAATATCTTGAGCTCCTTAACTTTTTGAATTATCTCACACTGTTAGATCAAGATATATAATGCAACACAAACTGTTAGATATATTGGGACCCACTATTTGAAAACTAATAGCTATTTCACAAGCTTAAAATTGACACCCTCACTCTATAGAATTATGTGAGCATGAGCATAATTAACATTCATGTGACCATTAAATTTAATCTCAAAAGGATTTTTTTTTTATCAAGCTTAAACTTGATGTTAGCATGAACATCTTATGTTTTAGGTCCATCTTTAGAAGCTTATAACTTGAGCTAGAAAGCTCATGTGGAATTGAAACTTTTAGAGCATGTTTCTAGCATGAATAAATGATTGGCACTATAATAATTTGGCTTGTGGTAGATTCTTAAGTGAAGATAAAAAATTCAAAACATAGTTGCTTTGTTTGTTTTTGAATGATGTATTGGATGGCTTGGCTCATTAGACTCGACAATCTAAACTTTGAAGGCTTAGATCTCAAGAAAAAGGTTCATCAAGATATGAAAATTATAGAGCATTATATTGGAACTAAATACATTGATCTCACATGGTATAATGGTCACATGAGGCTTTTTGAGTATATTTAAAAATTGCACAAGTAAGCTACTTCATTCTGGTTTCCATGTAACATCTTGATGATGGTCTGGCTTCAAAAAGCTTGTTTTTGAACTACTACTTGATATTTTAAAACTCAAATTAATTCCTTGAGGGAATAATCAAGTTTATTCCATATTTAACTACATTGATCACCATGAAGACTTTCTACTTACTTATATGACCCTAAAATGACCCTTGAGATGTTAAATGGGACAAGGATTGAACCAAATCATGAACAAGACTATAATGGCATATTAAATGACATGAATTAAACTAAAATCATGCCCTATGACATTACAAAAATCCCCTATATAATATTTTTATTATATGGGGTTGACCTATTTTGGCTTGAGGTAAAAATAGTCAACATTCTTGGCAATCACCCATGGGTGACATGCTTGCTATATCATGTCCAATTGCCTAATCCTATCCATTGGGATATAGAGTCATATGTATACATGATATACATACAAAATTACTTTAATTTTACATAAACACAAGAAAATAACATGAATAGAACATAAATCAAGGAACCAATAAAAACACACATGTGCTTCAAAAACACTTATTGAAACACAACATAACAACAAAGGAAACACACACCTATTCTAATATTTACAAAATAGATCTTTAGCTATCAATAGAAGGGTTTTAAATGTATCCAATTCATAGGGATGGGAAGATATTCTCCATTCATCATTTCTAACTAAAAAGAGTTGCTTTTCTTGTACTTGATGATGACATACAATCCACTCTATAGGGTATCAAATTTGGTATGCCTCCCTAGTTTTTATCTATATTCATCCCATTTCAAGACTATGTCACCTTATTGAAATGATCTTGGAGTTTCCTTCTTTTAAAAATACCTCTTCATCAGTACTTGGTGATACTCCATAGCTTAATGAGATTTATCACTAGTCTCTTATAACTCCATCAATTTTGTCAATCTCACCTCTATTGGAGTGTTCTCAAGTAACTCTAGATGATGTACTAACTCCAAGGTAGGAAACTCCTAAGAGATAGACAACCTAACTTCCATCCCATAGATAAGCACAAAAAGAGAATTCCCTATTGACCTCTTGGGGATTATCCTATCAGCCTATAAGGTTATTTTCAATTTGGTGTGTCAAGCTCTTTAGTTATGTTCCAAGGTCCTCTTAATGATTTTGATCAGGTTATTATTAGTAGATTCAAACAACCCATGACCTCGAGGGTTATAGTTGGATGAAGTTCTCAATAATAAGCCATTATTATTTTCCTAATCAGATGTCTTAGCAACCATAAAAGCAAGAGCATTATCTAAAATAATAGTAAGAGTGCTAAACCTTGTTATGATGCTCTCATAAAACTCCAAGATAACATTCTCATTAGCTTCTTTGAATGCTAACACCTCAACCCATATTATGAAATAGTCAATTGATGTGAGTATCCATTTGTGACTAACACTTGATGGGGGATTTATCATGCTAATTAAATCAAGACCCCATTACATGAAATGTTGATCAACTTAGATAGGATTAAATTAGAGAGCTATAAGCTTCTACTTCCCTAAAAATAAAGCACATTATCTACACCTTATCACCCAATCATAACAATACTTAAAAAGGTTGGGATAATAATAGGCTACCCTCATGATCTTGGTAGTTGTAATTTTTAGAGAGAAATGCCTTCCAGTTATCCCATCATAAAACTTCTCAAAAAACACTCCAAATTGATCATTATCAATACATCTCAATAGCACACCATTGATGTCCCTCCCAAAAATCACACCATTAATAAGACAAAAGGGACTAGATTTTAATCTAAAGTATCTCTTTTTTTATCTATTCATATTATTAGGATACTCACCATTTTAGAGAAATATGATCACATCCTATGTCCAAGTTTGTGGAGGCAATGAACAAGCTAGTTGGGGATAAGCATGGTTGACCAAAGTCTCTTCTTTTGACCAATGAAGATATGAAGCTAGATGTTCAAAAATGCCTTTATTCCTTAGCAATTTTGTCACTTTGATATTAACATCATATTCTAGTACCTTAGGGATCCATCCTATCCTCTTATCACTAAGATCTTTGATCAAAAGAAACTATTTAGTGTTAAGATGAGAGACCATAACATGAATCTTATTATTTGAAACCATATGTTTGAACTTATTTAGTCCACTTCAAACAATAATGAATTTATTATTTATAAAGTTATACTTGACTTCATAATCTTATAAACCTTGAGTAAAGAATGCAATTGGTTGTTCCACACCCTCATCATTCTTTTGCATCATCATGGCTAGGATAGTATCAAGGTTAGAAAATAAATACAAAATGAAGTCTTTAGTGACATTAGGATTCTCAAGAGTAGTAACTTCTAAAATTTATTTCTTTTTGGCTTCAAAACTACTCTTACCCTCTTTGGTCCAAGAAAAGACTTGGTTCTTCCTGAGCATAGCTCTGATAGGTTTTACTAAAGATGTAAAACCAGGTATGAATATCCTTAAAAAAATTATCTTTCCCAAGAAACTTTAAATAAATTTCTTATGCAAGGGAAATTATAAGCCTAGAATAGCCTCTATTCTTTCAAGATCAATAGTCAAACCATATTTAGAAATAATATGTCCTAATAACTTACCTTCACAAATAAAAAAGATGCACTGATTTGGGTTAAGAGATACTCCATACTACCTGCATATTTAAAACACTTATCTCAATTATTACATGTGTTCATTAGAATCTTTACAAAATACTATTATATAATCTAGATAGACCAACAACATCTCATTGATCAAACCTTTGAAGGCCATGTCCATTACAATTTGAAATGTGGCACTGGCATTAGACAAACCAAAAGGCATCTTTATATAATCAAAGGTCACCCATTTAGTAGTGAATAATGTATTGAAATAATCATCCTCACTAACTAAAATCTGATTATAGCCTGAATATCCATCTAAAAGAGAAAAACATTGATAACCTAAAACCATTTGCAAAATTTGCTCTATGGAGGGTAGAGGATAGTGATCTTTGAGTGAAACTCTATTAAGATCTCTAAAGTCCACACAAAGTCTTATCTCCCCATTCTTGTTTATAATAGACACAAGGTTAACTACCCATGTTGAATGCTTAATGGGAAATATTATCTTAGATTCAAAGAATTTGGTAAGCTCTAACCTCATGAGTTGATCAACCTTGGGGTTGATGCATCTTTTCTTATGTCTAACCAATTTAACTCCAATTTATAAATCAATGGTATGGTGTGTGAGGATAGGATAAAATACTTTGAGGTCCTTATTTCCCAAAAAAATATATCATGAAACTCTCTACACATCTCAATGAATGTTTGCTTCTCTAATGTAGAACATACCTTGCCTAGTTTAAGGACTTTATCCTTGAAGATCAAGACTCTTTCATAATTCTGCTCTTTTTTAGACATACTCACTTCTCTTTATTTTTATAATTATAATTTAAGATACTTTATAAGGTCACCAATCCCTTGGGTATCTTATTTATTCTTAGTTGTACAATTTGATCACCCAATTGTTCTTAGATCCTTCTTTGATTCCTTGAAGAAAACTTAGCCTCATTTTGCAAGAAGAATGCAATGTGTTTGTCACTATCAAAAAATTTACAAGACACTTAATTATTAGGTATATAAGTTCTGATAATTACCTTAATATGATTTTATTTTCACTCCTCCTTTATGGTAGTTGGAGTGTTCAATTGAGCTCCTATGGCAACTAGTTTGTCAACATGACTATTTTTCTCCCTTGGGACTGATTGTATATTAAATGTATTGAAATATTTAATAAAATACCATACCATATGATTGTATTACTTTATAAAAGGGTTATTGGTAGCAATCACATTCCTCACTTGATGCATAACCAACTCACTATCTACATACACTTGTAAGTTTTTGATTCCTTTTCTCCTTACCCATTGAAGGCCATAAATTAAACCTTCATATTCAACCACATTATAAGTAAAATTTAAATGAAATATGTATGAAGCATAATAATATTTTTTGGATGGAGATACAAACATAACATTAGTCCTTTCACCAACTTTATTTCTTGAACCATCAAAAAACATCTTTCACAACTGATCATCTTCACCTTCTTCCTTGGCAAGTAGAGGTGTTCATTCTCCCTCTTCATGTATACAATACAATCTTCAATTAGTTTAATCAATGAGAGCATAAGGATACTATTCATAATAATTAGTTCCATATTCATCAAGAAATACATTTGCAATGCCCTCAATCTTGGAAGAAGTGTCATCATTTAGAATAAAACCCTTTTCTTCATGAGCAACACAATTCAAATTAGAACTTGTCTCAATGTAAGGTTTAATATGAAACCTTGGAATAGGTTGTGTCATAATTATCACCTTGGCCTCATAAATTATTATAAAAACCAAGAAAGACTAGTCAGCTAAGAGAGAGCCACCTATCTTGGATGTGAATCTCTTGATAGGCAGATTGCAAAGTGGGCTGGGAGATCTACCACAACTATATCTTGAAAGATAAGAAAACTAGGAAAACCATACAATAAAAACTTCAAGACTTTTATCAATCCTAACATCTTGGTATGTGTACCATCTAATTAGAGGACCCCTTTGCTATGTGGCTCATATTTAGGCCTAACTTGTCAACTACAACTTTGGGCATGATAGAAGTAAAAGCTCCACTATCAACTATGCAACTGCATACCAAATTGTCACTTATAATGAGGGTGAGGTAAAATTGTGGAGTTTTATAGGATTGGATGGATTAATAATGGTACTAGGAGTATTTTCAAGAGAAACATGGACATGAATTTGATTTGAGGATGAGACACTAGCAGGGATAATAGATAATTATTTTTGTAGGAGTTCCTTTTGACCAAGCATATGAAGAACATCCCAAAGAGAAATGGATGTTTTAGTGTTCTTTAAAGAGTCTAAAATGTTTAAATAAGTCATAACTACTTTCTCTTAGGATTTTTTAGGTAGAAGATTACTTGAAACTAGAGGAATAGGAGTAGACCTTACCATATTTTGACTTGGTGGAGATGTAGAAGTTTTTAGAACTATCACAATCATAGTTGTGTATTGTTGCATTGTAGGAGGATATGATGAGCCTATGGTAATTATACTACCACTTCCTATATCATTTCTATTGGCCCTTATATCTTCTATGACAAAGGGTCCTTGATTTAGCATAGAAGTGTCTTCAACTAGAAAAGTGTTGAAGATATCTCCTTGAGCTTGCTAATCCTCATTGAATTAAATCATCACCTCATCTTAATTTTATAGGAGGGGAATAAATAACCCTTGAGCCACCAAATCCTACTATCCATTCTAACTTGAATTCATGAATTGGTCTTACTACCAATCTTCTCCCTACACCAAATTGCTATAAACTGGTACCATCTCTTTTGTATTAGTGGTAGAGTTAGGATTTTATGCATTAGTAGACCTATGGGTATTAGGATACTATTGGATACTTCCTCTTCCATATTTTTGACCATAATATTGATGATAGGGGTAAGGATTATGATAGGCACCTTGTTGCATACTAGCTTACCTATTTTGAACCTTTAAGGCTAAGAACTTTACTTTTCAATCAAAATTATTTAATGCTTGCCTAGGATTCACCTTCATTTTGGTATTGGCATTGGGAACTTAGGCTACATCTAGAGTAATAAAAAAAGTATAAGACAAAGGAGGCATAGAAACATTAAGAGGTAATATTCCAGCTTGGATGAGCCTATTCTCAACTTTGATAACAAAATCATATGATTCAAGGAGAGTGGAATATCCCATATATTGTAGCATGACAAAATTTTTAGTCCCTAATGGCTCTCAAGTAAGTAGGGAACACAAAGATAAAATATGGTCTCATGGGAGGAGGCAATCTATGCCAAGTCTTCTAAAACATTTCATTGAAGTCATACATTATTTATTTGGGTCCCCTCTTTATCATGTTGAGATGATGTATGAGAGAAGAATGGTCACTTTCAATTAAAAATATATAAGTCAATAAAAATCCAAACTCATCCCATGTTGTGATGCATACATCTTCTAGAGTCCTATACTAATCAAGAACCTTCCCTTTAAGGGACATGCCAAGGACTTTAAATGCAATGTTCTCTAAAATAATATTTTGGAAAATATAAAAAATAGAAATTTATATAATGTGCTCACTAGGTGTGATATGAATCTCACCAGTGAATATGAGCACACCTTTAGTGTCGTTAGAAGGTATGACATCATATGCATGAAGTTGAATTGGATTATCAGTATTGAAGGTAGGGAAAGCATGAGGCCTAGCCATGTCTTCTTCTTCAAGATATTTAAATTCTTTAGCCTCTTCAAAATCTTCCTCTCTATAAAAATATAATCATTATTTAAAGTGAAGATTAGGCTATGTATATTGAATTGCAAGAGGAATTTTAGGTTGAATGGGTAGGTTAATAGGATTGGATATTCTAGCAAAGAATGACCTAGTGAGGACCATGAATTATGGGTTTAATTTTATAATAAAATAATGGTATATAAATATATTTACCTTGAAGGAGTCACCAAAATTTGAGTAATACACCAATTTGAAACTAATGTTGTTAAAACCAACATTTAACAAGTTATCTTAAAGATAATGTATCTCATAGGCATACTAGAATTGTTATCACCAAATCTTGCACTTTATAAGAGTAAATTTATGCCTATCATATATTTTAGAAACATGGGAACATTTATAGGTATGTGGGTGTACCGATATTGGAAAAGAGCCTCTAGATTTAAGGGCTATCTCCTTGAATATATTATGCAATGCTTATCACTTAAACTACTACTTATGAGGAAAAAAATTAAAGAATTCATAAATTAAACCTAATATAAAATAGGTGATGCACAAAAAATATCTTCCAAATGACCATAATATTTCTACCATGATGAAAAAAATCATACAAACTAGTATCTAAGTCTGAGTGGGTTCTAACATGAGCATTTCAATATAGAGGTGAGATGTGAGTAACAACACAAGTCAAGTGAACCAGAGGCAAAATTTCACACTCCAAGGATAATCATACACTTAAAAAAGATTTAAACACTATACTACATTCTATATGACCTATTATACTAAGAACTCTTACTCAAAAATGAAAGGATAAGGGAAAGAAGGATAAAGGATTATCACTTCTCATCACCATACATCACTTACAAAATTAGATAATTGTTAAAAAATTATAAAAAAAACTTATATCAATGTTAAAAGTAAAAATATAACATCATTATAGTAGGGTTTTTCCATACATGGTGTGGTCTACTTTTACAATAACTCAAAATATATACTTATAGAAGAAAGGAAACAAGAGAAAGGGAGCCTTAACACTCAAAATGGGAGTCAATTAGTTCAAAAATTTGAACTGTAGTTGCAATTGCTTTTATAAATTATTTTAATTCAAACCTTTTTATTGATCTAGGTCACTTCAAGTGGTTGCATAGTTACATTATTCCTTAAATCATGCTCTATAAAGTTAAAATGATGGGATTAATTGGTTTTGAGCTAATTTTGGGTATCAATATAGTTAGAACAATTAGATCCATCTATTATAAATTTTTCCTAGTGATAACTAATCTAAATTGGTTTGTCATGGTGTGCATAGTGGAAGAAAGGGTCCCTTTCATGTAGTTGGTCCTAGAGATGAAACCATTGGAGCCTATGTGTATGCCTATGTGGCATCCTTTGAAATACCAGGACTTTTTCAAATTGGATCATACTCAAACTTGTATTCATGTTCATGGGTCCACTATAGATGGAAAACCAATATTAGACTATTGGTTTTCCTATATTTGTTATATTATAACTCTCTACTTGATTCTTGGTTCCTATGAGGTCCACATAAATCCATTATGTCACTACAAGAATCGATGGTTTATAGATGCATAGACCTTTCTATTAGAATAGAAACAAAATAATAAAATAATGTTTTAACCTTTAAAATATAGGCCTTATATGTAATAAATATACAAACTAGAGGCCCATATTTATCTTCAATAGATTTCCTATATGTTCTTGATCACCTGACTACATCATTACATTTGTTTCATGGTATTTGATCGAGCTTTAATGATGACTTGTACCCTTCAAAAATATTACCCTAGTTTGACCTTGGTCATGTGTTCGATCTTCATGAAGTCTCTTAGCTTTTCAAACCTTAATTTCATTAGTCATTGATGCCTAACTCAATATTTTGACATATTGACCCATATTGCACCATTGATTTTGTTTAGTATGAATGTTTATGAGTCGATCTTTCCCTTAAATTTTCAACTCTGTCCAAGCTTATGTATCATGGTAGACCTTAGTTTGATTTAAGGATACACTATCAGTTTTCTAGCCTCACATTCTTACACCATGTTCCAATCTCTTGATCTCCTTGACTATTTGACTTATATTACACTGTAAGATCAATATGTATAATGCAACATGGACCATTAGATCTATTGGGACCCCCTGTTTGAAAACCAATGGCTATTTCATGAGCTTAAATTTAACATCCTCACTCCTATAAAATTATGTTCACAAAACCATCATTAATGTTCATGTGATAATTAAATTTAAAATCAAAAGGATTTTTTTTGTTTGAGCTTAAACTTGATGTTAGCTTGAGCATCTTACATTATAGGTCCATCTTTGGAAGCTTATAACTTGAGCTAGAAAGATCATGTAGACTTGAAAATTTCAAAGCATGTTCTTATCATGAATAAATACTTGTTGATACAAACCTTTGGCTCATGTGGGATTTATAAGTAAAGATAGGAAATTCACAAAAAAGCTAGCTCATTTATTCCTGGATGGCCTAGCTCGTTAGACTTGGAAAGATAAACTTTGAAGGATTAGATATTGAGATAAAAGGCTCATCAAGATATGAAACTTTTAGATCATGATATTGGCACTAAGGACATTGATCATGTGTGGTCTGATGGTAATGTAAGGATTTTTTAACATATTTAAAAATTACACAAGCAAGCTATTCCAATTTAGTTTTCATGTGACATTTTGATGACGGTCTGGCTTCACAAAGCTTGTTCTTGAGATACTACATGATATTTGAAATCTCAGATGAATTATTGAAGGCATAATCAAACATATTATATGATCTAACTACATTGATCACCATGAAGATCTACCACTTGCATATATGACCCTAAAATGACCCCTAAGATGTGAAATGGCAAAAGGATTGAACTGGATCATGACCAAGACTAGAATGGCATATGAAATGACATTAATTGAAATACAGTCATTCCCTATGACATTATAAAAATCATAGGTATTTGATCCATTTTGGATTGAGGTAAAAATGGTTAATAGTTACCATGGAGGATGTAAAAATATTTATTTGGTATTTGGGGAATAATGGTTGAAGACATATCCTATGCCCCCACTAGATGTAGGAATTAATGTGTACTAAATTGAAGGGATAATTTTATTAAATCAATAGTATCACCATTTAAATATTCATCATTAGTACACATGGATGCATTAGCTTTAACATGTTTATTTATTTCATCTCATGTGACATATAAAAATACATCAGGTAATTCTTGATTTATTTTGTATTTTGATGATGAATTAACGATTCATTATATTTCATTTCAAAACAATATTTTTAATTGACACATTATATTTCATATAAATTAGGAAAAAATATGCCAATCATAATGTAAAAACATCAATTTTTAAAATAAATTTACAACAATCTAAAACTCTAGGAGGGTAAAAACCCTAGAGCAAGAATGGTTGCATAAGAATACTTATAGGTCATGTTCATCAAATGTTTAAAATTTTTATGTTTTGGTTAAGGGTTATGAGGAGAATATCCTAATCAAAAAAATGGATAAGGTATTATAAAATTAGGCCAATTAAATAATTTAGATTCATAATATTCTGATACAATGCTGAATTATGAAAATATACTAAATATAGAAGGTACAATGAAAAAAAATAATTGGAATGTATCAAGATGAAAAATAAATAATAATTAGCTTATTTACTAATTTGATAGAGGATCTGATAGATACAAGAATGAAATAAGACATGATGCTCCATAGTGTTTCATTAAATTCCAAATATTTGCTTTATATCAGTTTGGATACTAATGTCGAGATATAAACACTACCATTGATGCTTTTATCCCAAATTAGACATTTATATCTTGTATAGAATACATGTAATTTTATGGAATGACTAACTATGCTTGATAGGGTTCACTATCACCTTAAACATTTTCAACTAAGATTATGCACACATGAACTAGATATCAATATTTTGCTTAAAACCTTAGGTCATATAGCTTGGGTATGTCACCTCAAAAAATGAGGGTTAATGGATTAAAGTGAATTTAATATGACTTAAAATAACCCTCTATTAATGATCATTTCCTACATATCCATATACTCTAAATAGGGCATCATACTAATGTAGTTCTCCCCTTATGTGGGCTTGTGTGTGAATAATTATGCAATATGTTATACGCAAGTGCATGTAGTAATCTAGCTTGTAACTTGACTAATACTATTCATGTTATACTATTTGAATGATTTAAACTTGTAATAATAATAATAATAATAATAATAATAATAATAATAATAATAATAATAATAATAATAATAATAATAATAATAATAATAATAATCTTATGATTTATTTTTAAATAGAAAATAATAGGGTAGTATAACTCAGTTGTGTAAATGATTAAGTGTGAGCTTGATATGTGCTTGCTTGGTAATTGCTAGGTGATAATGAATGACCATTTGTTTTGTATTTATACCACATATTTTGAAATTATCTAATGGGAGGGTTAAAAGAGTACCATATGATAACCCATACATGTATAAATATTTGAAAATTTAACTATTTATAAGGATCAAACACTAGCATTAGATCTTGGACACTAGCATCGATGCTAGTATCCTAGTCTAGACATTAGTGTCTAGGAGGATAGAAAGTTTTTGAAGATATGTAACTACCAGAGTAGGATATAAACCAATTTTATTTATATTATGGGTCATAGGTGATCTAGGTAATTAGAATATCAGGGTTTGACTATAGGATAAACATTTAGGCAGAATGATGTGGTGAATATGAGCCTTTTAACGATGAGAAGGTCATAAATTGAAATTTTAATCCATGAGTGATATTTATCAAGTGTAAGAATAGTTTATCACATATAATTATATTTAAGTATTTACACAAACACATTACACCCATACATTAATAAGAATAGGTATTATAATGTTTTACTTATTTAAAACTGTTACATAAAGCAAGGTATAGTCAATAAGGATGAAGAACAAAACAAGTAAAGAACAATCATCCCATGATAACACATATTTAATTTATCAATGTACAAATTGAAAATTATTTTTATAGTATAGTTTATTATTAATAATGTATGCCTAAGGAGTGACTATAATAAGAAAGGTAAAGACAATATTTTTTCATTAAGATAGAGAGATATTTTATTATTTTCTTTTACATTATTAAGTATTTGAATGAAGTATAAGACCCACAAAAAATGGAGTCTAAGATCTAAAACACTAGGGTAGGTCTTCCATGTTTTATATTAACATATAATTAAGGGATTTATAATCTTAAAAGAGATAAATTATTGAATATTAATATTTCCTATCAAATTCCATCTTACACTCTAGTCAATAGGCAAAGTTAATTCAAAATAATGTTGGAAATATTATCTCTTTTATATCGATAGTTTCTACTGAGCATTATAACTAATGAAGCTATTCAAATCTAAAATTAACATTCAAATTTAATTTTATCACCTACATATATCAATGTATCTATTAATCACATTATGCACTAATACGATTTCATTGCATATTTGAAAGGAGTTTAAATAAGGAACTCCTTACCTCAGGCCCAAACCTAGGCTTAAATTTTCACACCTTCCATAGGTAGAAAAAACACAATGATATAGTCACTAAGACCATATTATAATTAAAATTATTTCACAAAATTATGAACCTTAAAATATCTAAAACACACACACACACACACACACACACACACACACACACACACACACACACACACACACACACACACACACACACACACACACACACACACACACACACACAAACACACACACACACACACACACACACACACACACACACATGCGCACACGCGCACACACACACACACACACACACACACACACACACACACACACACACACACACACACACACACACACACACACACACACACACACACACACACACACACACACACACACACACACACACACACACACACACACACACACACACACACACACACACACACACACACAAATTACCTTTGAGATTTCATAATTAAATTTATTAACTTCATGGCTTTGTAATTATTCATGGGTTTTTTTGTATTTATAAATTCATTTGGATTATAATAAATGAATATGTGAATATTATTTTCATAACTTAAGAGTGATTTTTTATAATAAAATGACAACATAAATAGGAAGAATTATAAGTTGAAACAATACCAACCTTTTGGATTCAAAATCTTGATAATATTACCAAACATTTAAACTATTTTTTATCCCTTAATGTATAAGGGGAATTCATATTATTATATGTGTTCAAAATTTATCTTCGATACAAATAAAACCTATTCATGGTTTAAAAAAATCATATCAAATACAAATGTGCCCAAGTTTGTTAATAAATCAATAATAATTATCTTTGAGATTTCATAATTAAATTTATTAACTTCATGGCTTTGTAACTATTCATGGGTTTTGTTGTATCTATAAAGTCATTTGGATTATAATAAATGAATATGTGAATAGTATTTTCATAACTTAAGAGTGATTTTTTTAATAATAAAATGACAACATAAATAGGAAGAATTATAAGTTGAAACAATACCAACCTTTTAGATTCAAAATATTGATAATATTACCAAACATTTAAACTATTTTTTATCCCTTATTGTATAAGGGGAATTCATATTATTATATGTGTTCAAAATTTATCTTCGATACAAACAAAACCTATACATGGTTTAATAAAATCATATCAAATAAAAAGATGCCCAGGTTTCTTAATAAATCAATAATAATTATAGAAAATTTAAAATATGATTTATGAATTAATATTAAAGTTTTATTTACATTATCATATGCATTTTGAAGATCTCATCAAGACATATGAAACCCAAAAATGGTTTAATTTGATTATATTACAAGCATGAGCAACCAAAAAAATAAGAGGTATCCAGGTCTCATGATAAATTATTATGGTTTATATAAAACTAAAAATACATTTATCACTTAATATACGAGGGAAATTTACATTCTTATATCCATTTTAAACTCTTGTTGAGACATATAAAACCCAAAAATGGTTTCATGCAATTTTATTCTTTGCATGAATATCATGTAAAAAGAGAGGCATTGAGATCTCAATAAATTATTATTGTTTACAGAAAACTAAAAATATATTTTCTCCCTTAATATACAAGGGGAATTCACATTATTATATGCATTTTAAATATTTCACTGAGATGGATGAAAACCATAAATGTTTTGATGTGATTTATTCCATGCATGAGAAACACATAAAATAAGAGGCACCTAGGTTACAATAAAATCCTAAGACTATAAAATTTTAAGGCATAAATAATATTTTAAATAATTTTCTATTAATAATTCATTATGTCAACTAAAAAAATTATATTCATAAATAGTATTCCTTAACTATAAATTTATATCAATTTACTCATCTAATCATTCCCTTAATCAAGTAAAATTATCTGTTCTTAACGAGAGTAACCTAGATGGAGGTTTTTACATTATTTTTCTCATCTTAATCAAGAAAACGTTATGAGTAAAAGAAAAATAATTAGTATTATTGAGATTAAAACTAATTTCTCATAGAAAAATTACTCTACCAAATAGAAAATTATTGGGCATAAACCAAAAATGGCCTATCATGAGGATTAAAACTCATTTTACTTTTTATAAATAATCAATCTTATAATAATAAATTTTGATCAAAATAAAGATGCCATGTATGTGGATTTCAATCAATTTTATTCATATCAATCAAGTAAAATTATGAGAAAGCAAAATAAATACCATGGATAATATTTTAAACCAATTTATTCCTTTGAATAAAAAAAATTCTAGGTAAGAAAAAAAATACCATGGTTGAGATTTTAAACCAATTTATTTCTTTGAATACAAGTGTTACCCATATCGGAGTGTTGGGAAATAACCACAAGTTATTAAGGAATTATAATGATTAATGTAATTAAATAAATAGATTACATGGTTGTAAGAGTATAAAATTCCCATACCATATACCATGGTGCTCATTTCATCCATTCTCTACACTAGTGTGACATTCCTCATCCTTCCTATAATTCTACTTCTTCTCTTTTTATTTATTTCTTATGTTTTTTTAAAACTACCACTTGGAAAGGGTGTCTACATGTTGATCGAATGATTTATTTTATATATGATAAAGATAATTTAAAACCTTCACTCTCCTTACCCAAGTGCACCCTCCTTTAACAAGCTTATGCTTTTTTAAAATTAATTTATTTATTTTTTAACTAATGACAAGAGCACCCCTCACTTGGATCCTTTTTAATTTTTCTATTATTTAATAGTATTATTTATGACATGGTCCAGTCAATGATTCATTTAGACACAAAGGTAATATTTTAAAAAATATTAGTAATCAGACCAAGTTAAAGGTCCCATTGGATAAACTTATAAATTATTTTTTGGTAGAGACCAATCAAGGATATTTTAAATAATTTTTAAAAATAAGTAGACACAAAGGCCATAGTGACATGGTCAATAACCACTTGGATGATGTTGAAGACGTGGTATTATAGTATTAAAATGGAAATTAAATTCACACCATCTATCTATGTGATAAAACATATTCATATAGTTGTGATCTGTCAATGTGCTTGAGGTCCTAGAATGTATCGACACCATATAAACACCAAGAGAAATTATAATTAGTATTTATTTAAATGGGGAGGTCCATGATATAAAACATGAGAATATATATTAGTCTATCTAAAAATCTTCTCTACTGGGACCATGACCATTTTACCAAAGATAAGAGTGCAAATAGGATAACATTATAAAATCACTTACTGTATATTCTAACTTTTCTATTGATAAGTACTTGCTAGTGATACATTATTATGAATTTTTTATTTATCGATTACATTGATCATTTATTATAAGTTTAAAAAAATTTAAGTGTATTTTTTTAAGCATATAATAATTTAATCAACTAGAAGAAGACTTGTATAAATAATTATTGTGATGAAAATACCCAAAAAAAGTAGTTGAAACATGGAGTTAATGCTTCTTTGAGTTTACACCATATATGCAAGGGATAATGAAGATAAATTAGTAGGATAACATTTATTATAAGGACATTGAAAAATAGGATGGGAATTACAACAAGATATCAATAATGTCATGCTCAAGTCATAAGTTTTAAATTTTTAAATATTTTAATGTTTTTGTATTTTATGATTATTTGATTTTTTTGGAATATTTAGGATTTGATGAACTAACCAATGATCCTATAAATGGAAGGATCATGAGAAGTTATTATATCATATTTTTAAGACATTAATTAATTTTTTTACTTTTTCTAAGGAATTTTCCTCTTGTTAAATGATAATAGTCATATCATCATGCTCAAATGTAACATAGTCATGATATTTATCCAATGTTTCCCCTATTACTATCAGTCACGATCTTACTAGTTTTATATTTTATTGATGCAAGGTATGGTCAATTCAAAATATAACATAATACATTTTTAGCCCAAATGTTAATGAAAACTTAGTGGATCTAATGTAACACCAAGGGACAATAATATTACTCAAATTTTGGTGGTCATACCCAAGATATAGTAAAAGTTTCAAGCTGCATATATTGAATTTATGAAAATATGTAATATCAACATTAGTACACTTACTGGAGCCTGGATCAAGGGACTCACTCCTAAAATCAAGTTCTTTTACTGGACCCTTCTCCAAAATAAAATTTTGACTCTGGATAATTTACAGAAATGCGGAATCAATATTGTAAACAGGTGTATTCTGTGTAAGAGAGACCTTGAAGATAGAGATCATCTATTTGTGAATTGTTCCTTCACTCAGCTTGTTTGGAATGAGGTTCTCAATCTGTGGGGCATAACATGGATTCATCAAAAGAATGTTGAAATTTCTCTCAAAAGCTGGTATTACCCTTCAAAGAACCCTGAAGTTCCATTCTTATGGAAAATTACTCTTCCCCATGTCTGGTGGGGAATTTGGAAGGAGAGAAATAACTGAATATTCAGAAACAAAGAGCTCCCTGGATGGGTGGTTGGCCAGAACATCATTAGAGCTCTAAAGGAAAAATTTTCTTCGCAAAAAAATCCAAGATCTAATCTCAATGTGGATAATCCTCTGAGGAAGGATATTATTCTCAGTGAACCTGAAAACCCCAGATCAGGTGTGACTTGGATTAGTCCACCTCAAGATTGGATTAAAGGTAACTTTGACGGTGCAGCAAAAGGGAACCTGGGAAAGGCTGGTTGTGGCGGGGTTCTGAGAAACCATGTGGGAAGGGTTATTGATGCTATTGCAATTCCCATTGGCATATCTAATTGCCACATTGCCGAAGCTACAGCTGCCCTCTAGACCCTTAAATTAGCTGTGGACTCTGGATATTCCAAATTGTGGCTTGAAGGAGACTCTTTGAATGTTATAAATATCCTTAATAATAAGAATATTGTGTCTTGGACCATAGAGGATAAGGTAAAGGAGATGAAAACATTATTGAACAAATTTGAAGAAATAAGAATTACCCATACCTACCGTGAAGCCAATGGAGTTGCAGATTGGCTTGCCAATTGTGCTGTCTGGGAAGGGAAAAAAGCGAGATGGGACGAAACCTTAGTAAGGAACATGGATTTAAGGGCTATCATTCGTCTCGATGCCACACATGCGAAAGAAGGGAGGATTGGAGTGTAATAAAATCCTAATGAGTAGGAGGAATGGTAGCATGGGGAAAGGAACCCAATTATTAAAAAGCAAGGCCCTCTATAGGGAGAAGCGGATCCTGAAAATCCAGAAACAAATTTGACGTCCCAATCAACTTGACAACAGGAGGATCCAGGGTAACATCCACAGTAATCGGGTTTCAAATAAAATGAGTATGGCACGAGAAAGAAAGGGAGAACCCCATAAGCAGGAGCCCAAGAGTTGTGCAGAATGGAGAGATAAACCCCAAGTCTAGAAAATTATGCAGAAAGGAAATGTATCTAGCTACATGGAAAGGCTCCATGGCTCTAAGCCGCATATCACGATGGCCTTCTTCAAAAATTGGTTCGACGACAGGGTCACCCTGCATGGTATAACCGTAAATTTAACTAAGGATTTTCTTGCTGAGGTTATAGGGTTGTCAATGGAAGGAATCAAATTTTCAAAGCAGACCAGCATATCGAACGAAGAATTTTGCAAGTTCCCCAAAATGGATGAGGAGGAGCAGAAGTTGGTCAAAAATGGGGACTTTTATGAGCTGGATCAGATCAAAGGGATATGGAGGGACATCCTAAGCTGTATAAGGGAGTACTTTATCCTGGACGGTAGGAGCAAATGAGTGCATAAGTTCCATTTTGTCTTCCTCAACCACTTCAGGCATAAGGTCAGCTTGTCTTTTCCTTTCTATCTTCACTACTCCCTGATTCAAAGTCTTTATGCTCATAGAAAAAAGGATTTGCACCCTATTCTTCATGAAGGCCTAATCCTGCTTATTGAAGGCTATTGTAAGAATAGGGATCTGGTTAAGCATCCCAAACAGGGGAAAAATAAGTTTCCAGGGAATAAAAAGAAAGAAAGTGTAAGCAGAAGAGGAAAAATTAAGACCCCGAGTCCTAAAAAATAGAATGCAGAAGAAGAAAGGGGTCGGGAGAGACTTGAAGAACCCGAGGAGGAAAAATTGGAGGATGAAGATGGAATAGAGAGTTGGGAAACCAACTCAAGTAATGATGAAGAAGGATAGGAGGAAATTGAAAAGGATAAAGTCAATACTGAGGAGGACTCTGTTACCAAAACAGAAGAGTTGGAGGAAAACCAGAAAGTGGTGGAGGAAGACACTGTCCAGGAAGATCCTGGTGAGGACCCAACTTCTAAGAAAGAAAAGTAAATATCTATCCAAGAAGATATTCAAAATATGGAGATGGAAATTGAAGAAGGAATCAATGAGCGGGAACAAAAGAGCAAAGATGACCTCTTTGAAGAAGATAGGAATAGCCCGAATAAAAAATCTGAGGATTGGAGAGGAAAGAATCAGAATGAAGAAATTTACACTCTTATGACTTGGGTTAACAGCAAAGCTGAGTCTTCCTCCCAATTAGATTTTTGGCTGTGTAGGGAGATCATTGAACTCAAGAAAAAAGTAGAAATGTTGGAAGAGTCTCTGAAAGCTGCTTGGAACAAAGTAAACAGCATGGAAATTCAGCTAAGTGAGATCCCTGTGAAGCTCAAAGCTTACGAAATCAATCTCTGGGAGTTAATAAAGGATAACAGAAAGAAAATGGATGAAGTAACGTCTAACATTTGTGCAGCAGCTATCAATTTAGGTAAACGAACCAATGAGGAGACCAAAGCACTAGAGGGTCCCAGCAAAAGGACAAGGCAAAGTTCCAGAAAGAAAGATACACAAAAAGGAGCTTTGCTGGAGGTTACCACACAGGAAACTGCTTTGAAAGAAAAAGAATCCATGAACTTGATTTTGGAACTGGATGAATAATCTGGTCCTTCTTGGTGGTAAAGAAATTGGTACAGTTCTTTGTTTTTCGCTTGGTAGTTTTTGTTTGTTGTTTCTCCAGACTTCTGTTTCTGGGTTTTGTTCAGATGTATCTCTGATGGTTTCAGGACCATTCAAAACCTAATTTTTCTACTTCTCTGTAGTGTTTTCTAGGCGTTGCCTATGGGCGTTGTTGTTTTTTAATGTTTTTTTGCTCTTTGTAATAGGGTTTCGGGGCCCCTTCAAAACCTGCTTTTACCTCTAATCTAAAACATTAGTACACTTATTACCATCAATGTGAGGAAAAATAATAAAAGTATATCAATATGATTAATGATTTGGAACCAAATGTGTTACATTAGCCTTTTTAATTATATATTATTTTTTATTTTCCTTTATGATAAACCATTTATTAACAATGTTTTCTTGCTTATATTAAGTTTTATTTTTCAACTCCTCTTTTAATTATTTCTATTTTAGTAACTTATCTTGATGTAACTTCTATCGTTTAACTTATGCAACCATTCTTATTATAAATTTTCATTTTGTAACTTTTATTGTTCTAATTTTGAATTTTTTAACCTTTCTTCTATTTTTTCCTTTTGTAACCCTTCTTGATCTACTTATTCCTTTTGTTATTTTTCAAATTGTTCATTATGAGATGCAATCATATCCTGATTTAGTTTATTTATTTTAGAAGATGTTCTCTATTTAATTTGTATTTTGATTGATTGATTTAGTATGGGATCCTCACTATCAATGACACTTTGTATTTTGTTCTTCAAATTCTAATAATTATTTATATGATGTCCATGAATTCTATGGTATGCATAGTATTATTTTCATCTCCTTAGAGGATGAATGGGAGGTAATTTAATAAAATTTATTCAAATAAGTTCCTTTAGAATTTCACTTGAAATTTTATTAGTATCATGTACAATTTTATAATCACTAGTTGTAGATTATCATGTTTTGGCTTCTAATCTTGAGATGAAGTCTTTTTAGGAATAAAATATCTGGATACAAATGTATATATTTGATTGACACTTGCATGATCTATATTATTTTATGTGTGATATTATTTTCAAGTGACATGATTGTTAAAGTGAAATATTTATTTTTATTTTGTAACTTCTCTATAAACATTCTCATAGTGACTATTTTATCTTGAAGGGCATCACACACACAATCCTTATGTAAATATAATTGAATATTCATATAAATGGCATTAAAAGGTTTTGTGGAAGGTGGATGGGGATGAGGAGGAATATTCAAATTACCTATATTTTACCATAAGAGGGGTAATCGTAACTCTTGGGATAGTGACAACATGAACCTCTATAGAGAGAAAATAACTATCACCACCTTGAGGAATGGTGGAAGGAAGGTTAGAAGAGTCTATATTAATAGAGTGGCTAGGATTTATAATATAATATGAATATAATATTTTATATTGTTAGTCATGTGTTTTTATATGCTCTTTGTTACATTTATATCACTATGTGCCATTGAATTGTTTGTAAGTGTATGCCATTTTGAACAGAAACAATATGGGCATAAATCAAGTCTTGATTCTTAAGCCTTAATCAAATAAATATACATGTATAATGGAATATACATTGGTGATAATTTTAATTATCATGAAAATTTAATCCCTTAGGCTAAGGTCTACTCATATCAACCTTTAATATTGGAGGGAGAGATATTAATTTAGAAAAAACTAGCCTTAGTAATAATTCATGAGGAAGGTTAGGTAATCATGATAATTTCCTCCTTTTTGGATTATTATGAGATGAAAAGAAATTCATGGGATGATACATAGTAAGGTTTTGGGAGTAAACATGCATAAAAAAAATCCAATACTTAGGATGCCAAGGATTACCAATATAAGGATTACCTCTAGGATAAGTGCAAGAATAATTGAATAAGGAGTCAAATCAAAAAATTAAATATTGACATAGAAATATAAAACCTTTAAAAAAATAATAAAATCCTAAAAGAGTATTTAATAAAAATAAATGACTTGATATAAGTTAATTAAATAAACAACTACTCAAGATAATCATTAATAAATTTTGGAATCTAAAAAAATTATTCATAAAAATAAATAGATAGAAAAATCCAAAATTAAAGTAGGTACACCATTCATCCTTTAGGCCATGTTTACTAAAATTATTAAATTAGTAAATTCTATAAAATCTATATTATTAGGTTGTGGAGCTAAAAGCTTCAACCATGCAGATATGGAGGAGGTTGCTGAGTTCTAAGAATATCGACGTCGACAGTGTAACTGATGTCGATCATCTACAATGTAGAAGGGAAATTGGCATCGATAGGAGGTCAGCTGATGTCGGTCATCTCCAGGCAGACAGGGACTGATGTCGGTTGCCTGTGTGATTCTAGAATTTTTCATTGCACAAATAGTTAGTTCGTTGAACCGAGTGTTTGCATGTAAAAGGCTATTTTTGGTCTTGAGTTGTGAGTCTAATTATTGTAAATTAGAAGTCTAAGTTATTGTTTAAGTGTGGGATCTATTTATAGACCCATTGGCATGTATTGTAAGGTGTGCTAGATTGCTATTGTGCTATTTAGAGTTGAGTAAGTGTAGCTCCTTCTAGTTCCACAAATGAGCAAATAGAGGAAGGCAAGGTAGATCCTTCCAATTGTAAGAACAAGTTAATCTGCAGGTTGTTGCAAGATCAGGGAGAAGTTATACATGTGTAAGTAAGGTCTGTTGAGTTGCAAGTTATTTCAAGATTATGGGAGATCTACTTGAAGTACTTTGAGTACTTGTATACTGGCAGGGTTATTACTAACTGGTTGGAGGTGAACACCAATTCTGTGTTTGAGTTGTGTGTTGGGACCATTTTTAGTAGGAGAGTGAACTCTTGAGAAGAATTAATATACACTTGGTGTGGGAAGCCTGAAAGGTGTGGAAGAGTGTGGTGTCTCTTCATTGTATTATTTTCTAGATGAGTATTGATATAGTTTGTGTTGTCTCTCATATTCTGTGTCATTTGTGAATTCTAGTTACTTATTGCTTCTGGTTGATTCTGCATGTTTAGTTGCTTATACAAGGTAATCATATTGTGATCTTATTGAAAGAGCAAGATCCTAACAAGTGGAATCATAGTGTGTTTATTCTTGGTTCCTCATCAATTGGTATCAGAGCTTTTGGTTGGGTTACTAATAGGTCGTATCAGATCTAGTTAGTGTGTGTTGATTACAGGTTACTCACATGGGTTTCTGTTTAAGTGGGAGTGTAGCAATGGTATAAGAAAGTAAGCTATGAATGGAGAAGTTTAATGGCAAGAACTATCAACTATGGAGGATGTAGATTGATGATTATCTGTATCAGAAAGATTTGTACTTACCATTGGGTGGGGTTGCATGCAAGCCCCTGGATATGAAGAATGAAGAATAGGAAATTCTTGATCAGAAGGCTCTGGGATCTATAAGGTTGAGCCTTGCATCGTCTATGATTTCCAACTTATCACAGGCTAAGACAATGGTAGAGTTGATGGAATCTTTAGCAAATTTATATGAAAAACCCTCAGCTTCGAATAAGGTATTTCTTATGAAGCAATTATTTAATTTGCAAATGTTGGAAGGTGGATCTATTCATAGTCAACTTGGTGATTTCCATGGTTTGGTAAACCAGTTAAATTCATTAAATATTGTTTTTGATGATGAAATTAAGGCTCTCTTAATCTTATGCTCATTGCCTGAAAGCTGGGAGAGTTTGGTAATGGCAGTTAGTAATACTGTGTCTACTTCAAAAATCTTAAAAGTGGATGATGTTGTGAGTGTAATCTTGAATGAAGAAATTTGTAGGAAAAGCACAAGTGAATCATCAGGGAATGCTTTGAGTGTTGAAAGCAGGGGAAGGCAAAGAGAGAAGACTGAGCATGGGAGATCAAGGTCCAAGATAGGTAGGAGATCTAAGTCTAGGTATGGCAGAATAACTTGCTAGAAATGTGGAAAGCAAGGGCATCTAAAGAGAGATTGTTGGGTGAATGAAGATCAGCATGAAGGACATGAAGAAGAAGCAGATGTTGCAGATTTTATTGCATAGGATGCTCTGGTATGTTCCTTGGATAAAGTAGAATCTTGGGTTTTAGATTATGGTGCCTCTTTCCATGCATCCCCAAATAGGGAATTTTTTCATGAATATGTCTAGGGAGACTTTGGAGAAATTAATTTAGGGGATGGTAAGCCTTGTCAAATGGTTGGCAAAGGGAAAGTGAAGCTGAAATTGTAGACAGGTAACACATGGGTGTTGAAGGAGGTCATGCATGTCCCAATTCTGAAGCAGAATTTGATTTCTGTTAGAAAGTTGGGTGATGAGGGTTGCATAGTAACTCTCATAGTAGACTCTTGGAAGGTTACCAAGGGTGCACTTATTGTAGCAAGAAGTAAGAAAGTAGGTACACTTTATCTATCTACTTATATTATTGATTCTCCTTCTGGTTTATCTACTTCAGCTGTAGATTTGAAGATGTGGCTTAATAGGCTTGGTCACATGAATAAGAAGGGGATGAATGTTCTTGAGTCAAAGGGTATGCTTTTGGATTTGAAAATCATGGATCGAGATTTCTGTAAGCAAAAAAAGAAAGTGACGTTTCTTGAGAAATCTGATGTTCGTGACAAGAGTAGGAAAGCCTTGGTTTTCAAGGAGAAGATGATAGATAGAGATCAGTGGAAGGGGTTGAAGAATTCTGAGTAGAGCAAGGTTGATTTGGATAGGGTTTTGATCCAAAAGGAGCTCATGGGTAAAGGTCATCACTCATAAGTAAAAAACAGAGACTGACATTGGTTAGAAAACTAACGTCAGCATCTAGACAGGGACCGACATCAGCTATGTGCAGCCTGACATCGGTGACTCAGGACAAATAAAAATCAGTGTCAGTCAAGGAGAATTGACATCAGTGATGAGGTAGTCACATGGAACTGACATCAGTCAGGTGTAGACTGAGATGTGACCGACATCAGTCACTGAGACAGATTTTGGGTAGACAGCAAGCTGTCAAGGAGTCTCAAATGCCCATATAGAGGACTTAAAGGGTAAGTAAGCCTCAAATTTATCATTTCCCTTCTTTACACTACTTGTTTCTCACTGATGGTCAAGAACCAGGAAGTTATTAAAGAAGTAGAGTAGGTAGATCTAGGAAATAGTGGGAGCTTGGCATGGATGAAGGATGTGATTCCTTGGAGAAGAACCAAATGAGAGTTTTTGGGTGGAGTTGCCAGCTGGAAGAAATCACTGAGAGATGAATGGATGTTCAAGATAAAGAAGAGTGGGAATGGACACGTGAGATAGAAAGCCAGGGTATATGGTCTTGTGTAAGCTGCATGACAATGGAGGTTTGACCATTGTGTTTCTCTTTACTAGGTTGGATAATATTAGCTACATTATCTTGTTACCGTATTGTGTGCTTGTTGTAGGGTCACATATGCAGGGAGTTGTTAAACTAAAAGTAAAGTTAGTTCAGAGGTATGTCATGAGGAATCTGGGAGCAGCAAGATTCTTTGGCATGAGTGTGTTCTAGGGACATGGAAGGTCACAGGTTGATTTTGTCTCCAGATGATTGTGTGAAACTAGTTAGCACGCCAATGGTTGGATAGTTCTATGAACAGTGTCCTGATTCACATGATGAGGTTAAGTGCATGGTATGTACAAGACCTGATTTTTCTCAAGCAGTGGGAGTTATCAGCAAGTTTGGAGCCAATCCAAGAAAGAAGCACTGGAGGGCAGTTCAGTGGATTCTCAAGTATCTAAGAGGGACCAACAGTAGGTGCACATGTTATGTAGGGTCAAGTTATTTTCTACATGGGTTTGTAGATGCAGATGTGGTAGGTGATTTGGATGAAAGGAGGTGCACCACATGATTTGTGGTGGTTGGTCTTCAAGAGTGATCTTGAAGAGGGATACAAAGCCAAGGGAACAAACTAGATGATGTATAGGTACAGGTATAATTGTAGCTATTTATCTCTAAGTGGGAGATTGTTAGGTTATGGAGCTAAAAGCTTCAACTATGCAGATATGGAAGAGGTTGCTGAATTCTAGGAATACCAGCATTGGCAGTGTAACCGACATTAGTCATCTACAGTGCAAAAGGAAAACCAGCATCGACAGGAGGTTGGTCGATGTCGATCATCTCCAGGCAGATAGGGACTGACGTCGATCACCTGTGTAGTTTTAGAACTATTTGTTGTATGAACAGTTAGTTTGTTAAACCAAGTGTTTGCATGTAAAAGGCTATTTTTGGTCTTGAGTTGCGAGTCTAATTATTGTAAATTAGAAGTATAATTTATTGTTTAAGTGTGTGATCTATTTATAGACCCATTGGCATGTATTGTAAGGTGTGCTAGATAGCCATTGTGCTAGTTAGAGTTGAGCAAGTGTAGCTCCTTCTAGCTCCACAGATGAGAAAATAGAGGAAGGCAAGGTAGATCCTTCCAATTGTAAGAACAAGTTGATCTGCAAGTTGTTGCAAGATTAGGGAGAAGTTCTACATGTATAAGTAAGGTCTGTTGAGTTACAGGTTATTACAAGCTTATGGGAGATCTACTTGAAGTACTTTGAGTACTTGTGTACTGGCAGGGTTATTACTGACTGGTTGGAGGTGAACACCAATTCTGTGTTTGAGTTGTGTGTTGGGACCATTTTTGGTAGGAGAGTGAACTCTTGAGAAAAATTACTATACACTTGGTGTGGGAAGCCTGAAAGGTGTGGAAGAGTGTGGCGTCTCTTCATTGTATTCTTTTCTGGATGAGTATTAATATAGTTTGTGTTGTCTCTCATATTCTGTGTCATTTGTGAATTCTAGTTACTTATTGCTTCTGGTTAATTCTGCATGTTTAGTTGCTTATACAAGGTAATCATATTGTGCTCTTATTGAAAGAGCAAGATCCTGACAAGTGGAATCATAGTGTGTTTGTTCTTGGTTCCCCATCATATATATTATTTTGGAAAACAAAAATAGAGTTTTCATCCACCCAATAAAATTAGAAAACAAATCATATAGTTTGAAAAATAGAGCTATTTTGATCCAAATATAAGACAATCAATAAAAAAACCCCAATAGAAGAAACCCTAATATGATAATGAGTGTGAAACCCTAGGTAAAACTATTTATTTTTTATTTTAAAAGAGGGGAAAGGAAATAAAAAATTAGGTGTGTAAATATAACCCTAAGGCTAAAATTCAAAACCTTAATGGAAAACTAGGGTTTTGCACTATTCAATATATGTACATTATCACCAATATGTTTTACCCTAATCTGGATTAATGGTGTGAGATTAATCTAATTAAGATATAAGTTTGAAATGAAATTCAAATATTAAGCTATGGAATTGAAGCATACATCTGAATGTTAAATACTGAGATTGATTCTTTTGTTTTTAAAAGTGGCATATTCTAAATATAAAAAATACTAAAGAGATAAAGATAATTATCTTCTTTTGTTGACCCTTACTATCTTCTAAAAGTGAAAATAAGAATAAAACAAATGCGTGGTTTGTTTATTTATAGAACCAATTCATTATCTATACTAGTCAGTTCCAAAATACTAGGTTAACATCACTAGTAAATACTAAATTATGTCAAATTGGCAAAATTACTATACATTCAACTATGACTCTCTCTACTTACACTATGTTTGTAATCTCAAACCCTGATGACACAAACAAATCCAAAAATCAATAGCCTTTTCTTTGAAGACTTAGGTGTGATTTTGAGGGCTAAAAACCTAGAAAATGAGGGAAAGTGTAATAATTTAAGCTTACCCAAATAAACCCTTTTTGATAATTGATTGTGTGCCTATGTATCTAATACACTTAAGAGGTAAGTCAAGCCACATGTAGTTCTCCCACCTAGTGTGATTGTGAAATTGTGCTCCTTCTCTATATGTATGTAACTAATGATATGGCTTTGATACTTAACAATGCTTACTTTGACTTGGGTTTATAGTGATTTATACTCATATTATGACTTTTATTAGTGATATATTTAAAATTTGGGAAGAATAAGAAGATTTTCTCAATCTACAAAGGTTTATGGATGTATATTAGATAAGTTCCAAGTCTATTTTGAATGGGACCTTGATTTTTTTATATATGGATATAATTGAATAACTTATCATGCCACATACACACTAGGATTATGGGTTGACCATAAATATGGGTTTGATTTTACAAAATATATGTTATTAGGAGAAAGTTAGTATCAACCATACTAGGTCAATATAAAATTTGATACTAATCAAATATAGAAAACCTAACCTATGTACACTCAAACTAAACTAAGAGTCTAGATATGTGTATGTATGATATATAGTAGGTTTGAAACATATATTTAAATTCATGTAGGTGTATAACAAAATAACAAAAAAATTGACTCATAATATAGTATGCATGTGCGATAAAATGGTGGATTAGGAACTTATTTGAGTTTTCAAGTTATGCATGGTAAATGTGTTTCAAATTTGTCATTGTAAGGTAACGAAGATCATATTTTAGTATCTACACACCCACATAGGAAAAGGTCATAAAGGATTTTATTGGAAAGATATAATAAAATCCCCCTGGGCACTTTTATAGTCATTCTTTCACTTATATAATTATACATTCCATTGTAAAATTTCACATTCAATTTTAAATCATAGGGTCAACTTCTAATTATAATTTTTAAGAGTTTTAAAATAATATTCATCACTTACAGATGTCACTTAAGTGAAATCCCATTGTTTTAGATTAAGGTAAAAATAGGTTTTGAAGGGGCCCCAAAACCCTTTACAAATCAAAAAATAAAACAATAAAAACCGCCTGGACAGGCAAACCCACTGAACAACCGTAGAGAAACCAGGTTTTACATGGACCTGAAACCCCCAAGATAAACCAGACAAAGCTCCCTAGGTTTTTTAAGAACCTGAAACCTAAACAAAAAAACCAGGCACTATGACCTGAAACAGGAACCCAGGTTTTACAGGACCTGTAACCTTTAAAAAGTCCATGCAATATTATATCTACACATTTTAGAGCCACATTAACACGAGGAGGGGTATATGGGAGCCATATTAACATCCACCTTTAGACCCCATCCCCAAACAAACAAACCCCAAAACCAACACCGCCATCACTCTAGACCTCCATCCGATCGTCAGCCCATTCTCCCCCTCTACAAAACACAAAGGCAACACCACCTTGGCAATCCATATTTCATTGAAAGACATATTAAAGCACTTCTTCATGAGCTACGATCCCACAGATAGAAGGCAATGGCAAAAAACCAGATCTGGCAACCACCCCCAAAAAACACATCTTCAATCAAGCCCCTGGGGTTATAGCAGAAATAGAGCCCCTCTGGATCTACTATTAACACAACATCTACCACCACGGGGATCCATTCAAGGCCCTCCCCATGGCCATACCCTCTCCAAGCACGTTGGTCAAGAAACACAATGGCCAACACCATGCCACGCATTGGTATGATAGTCTAAACAGGAAAAAAAAATTTCCCCTTTCGCGCAAAAAAATCAACCCGTTGCCTCGCCATGCTCACCACCAAGGAACCCATTAGCTCTAAGACCTGGTCTCCAAAAACCATGGCCGTGGAGGTAAGGGTTTCAACACAGCCATACCTAGGGAAAGCATCAATCAGACATTTGATACTCAGAGAGAACATCATTTCCATGGGTTCCATACCTAGGGAAAGTGCTTGGAATTTGTGGGGGATCAACAAATACTATTTCATTATCTAAATATAATAGGTCAGGGCTTGACATAATTAAAATATAATCTACCTAATTTTTTTGAGCTCATCCTACACCATAATGTTCATTGTCAAGGAAATTAGCCTCCATATATCAACCACAATGACTAATTATAAAGATGTGGGCCTTCTAATTATAAATGGATATTTGACTGTCAAAGCCAACCCAACATATTTTTTTCGTTTATATTTAAAGAACACATTTTTATTTATGATCTAGTGTGTGTGTGTGTGTGTGTGTGTGTGTGTGTGTGTGTGTGTGTGTGTGTGTGTGTGTGTGTGTGTGTGTGTGTTTTTGGTAATATGTAAACAAAAATTAAGCTAATTTCATTTCATTTAATAAAAAATAAAAAATAATGAATAATGAGCCTTGATTAATTCATGGAGTAAATTAGATAATGAAATATCATAAATATAAAATGAATATATACACATATACATCAAATACTCATTTAACATTATTTAACTTGATTATAAATTAAGTAATTAATCAACCCAATAATAAAATTAACATAAATATAAATATTTCATCCATTAATTTTAAATTAGTCCAAATTTATCAATTGCCATAATATCATGTCATTATAATTAGTGACACTTTAAAAATTTCACTAAAATATAAATAATTAAAGAAAAATAAGAATTGAATACATAACTAGGAAAATTGAATCCAAATCAACATTACCTTTACAAAATTAATTAGATCCAAATTTCAATATTTTAATTTGGATATTCAAGTTGCCTTAACCATTTACAAGATTAATTATACATACTTTCAAAAACCCAAATTAGTAATACCTAGTTATCATCAATGCAACTCGTAAATAAGATACATCATGGCCATGGTTAGTCAATAATACAACATGAATTCACACTTTAAAATAATAAAAAAATGGCTAGCATTAAATTCAATAGCCACAAATCCAACTAGCTCTACCAAATCAGGAACATCAAGAAAGTTGAAGATCTATACCAAGGAATGAAATGGTGCTAACCACCCAACCATAAAATGCTATTAGAATATAATTATTAATTAAACCCTAAACCAAGGGGTCTAAAATTAAATGAAGAACACATGAAATTCAAAAATGTGAAAAATAAATGGACAAGTATAGTGAAAGACACAATAGCATAACCACCTCTATATTTGACACCACACATTATAAATAGGTAGATGTCATCCATGAGCCAAAAAATATAAATAAATATAAATATATTAAAATACATATGTTATGATAATAACTGATATCACCCAATTAGGGAGAGGATGCAAACCCAATATCAATAGTAAGTCACCAATATTTCACCACAAGTACTCATATACCTCCATTACTTCTTAGGAGTAAGAGAATGCTTAAAAATCTATCACAAATATAAATATACCTCCATCACCCATAAATGGGTAAAATAATACTTCTAAATCCATAAATAATTTATATATCTCCATTATAAATCAAAGGGAAAGAGAATACATCCAATGTCACATTATACACTAGGACCTTGCCCATATAATCCTTAGGACTAACTATGCATCCAAACCCTACAACCCCCAACACACCACTTTTTTTAATGAAAAGTAAACAATGGTTAAGATAAACTAAACTAATCATTAAAGGAGGATGCATAGATTAAATTTGATACAAATAAAAATATATAAAAATAAACATGTTTGGAATATGTAAATTGACTAGAAAACTAAAATACTTGGAAAATACAAAGAGAGTTCTTAGATAAATACCTGATTTATGACTTACATGTGCATTTTTAGACTTTTAAATTGTTTTAAAATTGGTTTGTAATTAGTCTTGGAGTAGATATGAAAATTTTGTGTAGATGAGATGAGTTTAGAAAATAAGCTAAATTGAAGGGGTTAATTTCGATAGTGACCAAGATCATAAAACTTGATTTTGGTAACATGGTTTGATTTTGGTGGAGAAGGTCCATTTTTGATTAGACAATGTTAGATCCTTTTGAA